>JAFBMS010000004.1:2825000-3460000 GCA_019788955.1 Albula glossodonta
CAATTCACCAAGAAAACACCTGTCCATCATCTCAGCCCCTCTGTCTGCATATGCAGTCTCCCACAGAACACAGTGGATTATTTCTGCATTGCATAATGCCTCTGAGCACATGCCACAGTCTGGCAGCCCAAACACAACACAACAAACAATGCTGAAGCGCACACAGCGTGAGGGTAACATGCTGAACAGGTTTGCAAGGATGAAAACAATGTCAAAAAATATATACAAAACAACAAAAGAAAAAACCCAGACAAAAAAGGAGGCAGCGCCCAGTGGGAGCTGTGCAGGCTCTACCAAAACAACAAAGCACATTCTATTGGCTTACCCGCCCTCCCTCATAAGACTCAAACGCTGCTCATGCACTTCCAATCACAGCTTCTTCTCTGCTCTCTTCTTATTGCATGATCCAGCTCTCATTTCCATGTGAGTGCATCTCTGCTAACGAGGACACTGTTATTGTCACTCTCTCGGCTCTGGTGAGGTGCAGTGTCTGCGCGCGCGCATGTGTGTGTGTGTGTGTATGAGTGAGTGTGTTTCTCAATGGTTGAGGGATAATCTTGTGATATTCCACTTGAATGGTTTATACAGAGTGGGAGAGACATGAAGGGAGGAGAGAGGGAGGAAGAGAGAGAGTGAGAGGGAGAGCGAGAGAGAGAGAGAGAGAGATACAGCAAGAGAGAGAACCAGTAAAAGAGAGTAAGACAGAAAAAGGAAGGTGGAATACAAAGCCAGAAGGGGGTTTGCAGTTAGACTGATACTGGCATAGTGAGGGCACATGACTGCTTGCTGATTGGTCAGACAGACAAAGTAAAGGAATATGACAGGATGCTGACTGGCCAAGCCTAGTGAGTGGGGAGGGGTGGGAACTACTGGATGGGAGTGAAAGGCTGCCTGGAGAGGGATGGGGCATGTGAATGAGACAAACACAGGCGAAAGTGAAAGTCCCCCATGCGCCAACTGACACTGGCCACAGGGCTACAGACAAAGCAGTGAGTAGAGATGGAGAGAGGGAGAAGGATACAAGGTTTCTCAATTTACATCTCACCAATGATGAAGGGAGTCACAGAGGGAGGTTTGTCTCTCAATGTAATCGTGAGGGTGGAAATGTGAGGAGGGGGTTGTGGGTGTAACAGGAAAGGAAGGGAAAAAAATAAACCGATTGGAAAAGAGAGCTCTGTGCAGTGGCCCATCCCTCTTTAACAATCCAAAGGTACATCATCATATAACTGAATGGTTAGCTGCCACATATATAGAAAACAAAATTATTGGTGATTATTGGTAAAATTGTTGGTGTTATAGTTTATCAAACATTCTTGCTACTCTTTCTGCAAACATACATTAATGAAAACCAATCATATAATTCCTCTGTTTTTAATGTAAGCTAAATTTTACAGCTTTTAATGTAAGTAGGACTGCTTTATGCTGTATTCTGTGAATAACTGCATTTGTGAATGAGCTGTATTTAAAGTTTGTATAAATATGGTTTAGTCAAAAGGCTAAAGCAAATGTTGCAATAATTTATTTTATTGTCATTTCTGGAGCAATTTCTGCGTTTATGAGGCATTGGCAATATTGTTGATCAATGAAAATAGTAATTATTATTGATTAAAGTATTAATTAAATGGTAGTAACATTTTTGTTACATTTAAAACAATACAAATCATGAGAAATAAATGGGGCTGTTAGCTTGATAAATTGCATGACATCACAATAAGTCAGTTATGAAGGTAACACGTCTGAATTTTTCGTGTGAGAATTAACTCGTGTTAAAATATTTCAGTAAAAGTAAAAATAAACTTCATTGAGTCACACAAGCTCCTTGGTGGTTCAGTCAAGGACAAAATTTAGAACTGAGTTCTCAAAAGAGCATGGCATTTCTGAAATCTCAAACCCCAAGAGGAATAGCACCATGGACACAGAGAGATTGAGTTTCCTGGTCTGAATACTGAGGAGATACAGCATTGACAACTCTGCAAAATGACATCATATAATGCCTTAACTTACAAAGTAGACCAGTGACTGATGGTCCTGAATGCACAGATTTGCTGCTCCCAAATGTATCTATTGCTTGTGGCAGACATGGGAATGAAAACATCGATGCACCAGGACAAGGTATGAAAACAAGGCAGCACAAGACTATCAAAAGTGATATTTGTCAGCTAACAGAGCAATGCCTTGAAAAGCTGTTGAACACAAAACCAAGTATCACAGTGAAGATGTCACATGTTGATAGCTATCACAGAGAAGCGATAACACAATGAGAGTCAATGAGAGCAATTCACCTCTGCTCACAGAACAAGGTATCACAGAGAAACACGGTGTTAGCTTCTCTCTGATACCTTGTTCTGTGAGCAGAGGTGAATTGTTTTAGGCTGTTCTTTATATCTCTGCTCAAAGACAAATCACACAGAATTTAGAGCACTGGCTCTCTGCTCACAGGAAAGGCTGTGCAGCTGAAAAGCACAGAAACACAAACCAAGCTCAAACAGAGGTGGAGTGGGGACATTGTGAGAGCTTTTGCACTCAAGGTATGAAAACAAATAGGAGAGTGGAACAGAGCGGGAGGGGTTTAGCAAAGCTGTCAGAAGACTTTTCCCATTCCACAATGAACTCAGAGGAAATGTCAGTAAAAAATCTATGAAATATAACATTGTGTATATTTATGTGTTGGGTGTGTTCCAACCTCACTATAGTTGCTGTAAATTGTATCCAGTCTTTGTCATATCCCAGTCGGATATGGTCATAATCAGTTTGAATCTAGAAAGTTTGTTTGGTGACATGTTTATATGATATTGAAACTTCATCAGCCTTAAGTTGTCTCCTAATTAGATAATGACTAGAGGGCAATCTCTAGGGCATTAATCATCACAGAATTCAACAGTGACAGCTGGGAGACTGACAAACTCACAGGTGAAGGAAGAGATGAACAGTGAGATATCCAGGTGAGACACATAGGTGAGGGGGGAGATGCACTGACTGAAAAACAAATTCACCAGCTCTCGTCACACCAGCAGGTTTATAGAAACATTATTGAACTCATCTATATAATGATTCATGACCCTGCAGTGGTATTCTCTCCAAGTCCCCACCTCCACAAGCCCATCAAAAGGACACCTACTCTCTCCTGCCAGCCTCCAAAAGGATGATGCTGATTAACTGGCACTGCATAGTGACATCAAGGACAAAAATGGCTGATGTGTCTTTTAAGAGAGAGAAAAAAAACACTGCACAACTATGTGTTGCCTGCACAGCTCAACTGGTGGAATGCTGAATGAAGAGAAGCAGTGGCTGGGAGAGATCTGCTGCATTCTGGTCTCTGCCATCTACATTTGGAAGAGGACTTTGCAGTGATGTGACAAGGTTACCATTTTCATTAAGCATTTCAAATTCATAGAAAAGAAAAAAATAATAAAACACTCAACACAGTCCCACCACACCTTCAAAATGGACTAAATCTTTCCATTTGCCAAATCCTTTACCAGAATTGTGTGAACTTTCCCTGCCAGGGGAAGGTACATTTACTGGCCGGTGTGCAATATTAATGTAGCCACAGAGACAGTGTCGATTTGTTAAATGAACAGCGAGCAACATAAGCAGACAGATGCAGGGGTGACCAGCATATGGGGGAGGGGGAACACGTATCCCTGCTCGATGTCCTGGATTTATTTACTGGCCCTCTTAGCCCACTCAGCTCATGCTCTGCGTCACCCCTGGCCCACCAGCAGAACAGAGTCAGAAGGAAACATAAACACAACAGTGCCTGACGTCCTGCAGCAATGCTCTCTGAAAGTGAGAAAAGGCAAATAAATGACTGAAGTAAACTGCAAAGCAAAAAGGAGGTAAGAGCCTTGTTGAGAACTTCTATTATAAATGCCAGTTGGAGGATATGGCAAATAATGCTAGAAGCACCAGTTATTATGCAAGCAAGTGTACAACTACCACGACCTTCATAGGGACAGTAACCACAATCAATTACTTCTGCACCACCTCACGAGGAAAAAAATGCATGATCAAAAACAATGACTGTGAGGACTGTGGTCTGTTCATCCATATGGACAGAGAGATGGAGAAAGGAAAAAAACATGCTCTGAGTAAATCATAACACTCATGACCGGCAGAATGGTGGCCCTGATACTCTGTTTTTGGGGCAGGAGTGCCTTCCTGAGAACCTTTCTGATTGAGCAGAGGGAAATTTGGACATGTCTATTGTGACCTGTGAACTCAGTGAAAAAACATGGGGCTGTGGTGTAAAACTCACGCATTCAGAAAAAGACTGACAGCTTTGTGAAAAATGCCAACTCATCATCCCACTTGCAAAACCACTGGGAACACATTTCTGATCATTTCATAAACTGGGGAGAAAAAGTGCTGTGAAAAAGAGGAAGTGATTGGCAATGTCAAGTAACACCATACTGAGAGTGCACAGAGCTGTAGGGATTTCAAAACCCTGACAGTGAAGAAAACACCAATGTAAACGTGTGAAAAGGGTCAGCCACTTAAAAATGGAGGAGACTGAAAAATCACTTATCACACTATTTCACAGCCGATTGTTCTGTGGGGATGGCACAAGAATGAGATAATGATACCCAAGTTTTCAAACTTAGTACTAGTCATTGACTAAGCATGCTACTTGTGTCACACAGCCAGACCCATATCAGAATACAAACATTCTATCTGGCCTTTTGGTCACAGCCATATTAAGTAAACTCTCTCCACTGCACCCTCTTCTGTAGTAGGGCAGATTTTACACTTTAAATATAAAAAACTGCTGACAGAAGCCCACTATGATGTTTCCTAAGGTTCAAATTAAAACGTTAATCCACTGAAGTAGAGGTACAATGGAATCAAGTCAGAGATGTTTTAAAGGGTTAGGACCTTAGCTTTCTTTCTGATGGATTTCACACACATGACCAAGGCAATGTGAGGGGATGACCATCATCTTTCCCCCTCTCTGGACTGTCCACTCCTCATAAAGTTGTTTCAAGGTTTTTTCCAGTCTCCCTATGATCTTGTTGCTCTGAAATGTCATCCTTACCAGAGTAATTTGTCTGACATTATTTTAGAGTGCCAAACCAAGCTTGTTCAAGATGTACAGCAATGCTGATACAGGAGGTGTGATCAAAAGCAGGAGAAGGTTTTGAAAAAGCACCAACACAGACAGAAGGTAAAGAACCTAGCGCAGAGCATTGACACAAATGACACAAGATTTTACTTTCTCTCTAGACAAGGGATTCTTGAATTTCTGAGTATACATGAGTAAAATGTACCAACTAAAATGATATGAGGACCAAAAACTGAAACATACCAAATTACAGCAGACAAATGGTATTTAATCCGATTGTACGACAAAAATGTACAAGATAACGTATAGCAAGGGTAATGATTATATCGAAAATTACATCATTGATTTAAGTGTGACACCTTAAAACATAATTTGTGTCAGGTGAAGTTTCTAGCTCAAGGGAAACACAATAATTCGCTAATACTCTGCCTCTACTCTACTCACAAGGACAAATGCTTGTAGTCCCATTTAGACCACGCCCATGTCATACCTTTGCAGACATACGTAAATCTGCAACCACTGTCTGTTGATGCTTGTATTTATTGTCTGCTCTTCATTTTGAAAATGACGCAGCACACCACAGTGTTTCAATATCCCAGACATGCAGGTTGCTATAAATAGCACCGATGTCCAACCATAACTGCAGAAGCAAAAGAGACCAGAAATAAATCTCTCCAGTGATGACATGTTGTCTAAAGCTAGTCCTCAGACACCTCCCAGCCTTGAGCATCTCTGTCTGTATGTGAGCTGATGAGTTGATGAGCAGCTTAATCTAATGATGGGACGAGGAGGCTTTGTGGCACTAAAATTAGGTTCAGCTACCATATGCTGGCACTGAATCATTGATTTTATCAAATCAGAATCTTTTGCAGTGGAGAACAAAGCATTCTGTTTAAGCAAGTAAACAATTAACAGCTCCTTATTGTCACACCCATTCTTGTGTTTGTGAAACCTCACTCTCCCATCACGACTGGAACCAAGCTATGTGTCAGTTATTGAGGGATACATAAAGCGTGCTGACTACCAACAAAGCCTGGTCACACAACCAGATGGGAATCGATGGAATGCAATAGGAATCACTGCAAAAGACATAGCTGCACAATAGATCAGTGAACACAGAAACTGTAAATGAATACAGCAACTTATCACATTGGTTATCTGGGAGGGAGAGAGAGTGAGATAGGGCCTACCATTGAGTTTTCCCCTATGTCAAACCGATAACTAACTCAGTGGAACATAACCTACCAATCAATGTGTTCATGAGTAAATAAATGAATAGGCCAGTTGAGTGTTGTGCTCTGACAGTCTGATTATCGGAGTGATGGGTGCAGCTCAGGGTCCAATCAGAGCTGAGTGTGAGGAAAGAGGCAGTGCACAGCCCCAGCTCTGTGAAGAGGCCAGTGTCTCTCTCTGCACAGCCTCTTCACACAGGAGATCCACCCCTCATCTGAGACGCCAAGGTAGAGCAGGAGCACTCCGTCATGCATATTTAATAGAGTCCATTTAAGTCAACTTAACGAGCGTTTAAGAGGAAGCACCACGTCTCAGAACAAGGTCAAACAAGTTCATTTTCTGCACACTCAGGCTTTGTTTGAAAATGCAGCTTCTGCAGTTCTGCTGTTTTTATTCAAACATACCTGAATCGCTCCACTAATAAATCTGCAAAAGGTCTGTAACTGCCCCATCCAGCACTTCTACCCCACATTAGGCCCAGTGTCACAGTGGGTTACTCTCCTTGGTTACACTGAGCAATGCAGTGATTGAAGGATTTGATTTCAGAATCTGAATGGGGGCTGGTAAATGGACTGATTAAATCTATTGTGTATAATCTCACATTACAAACCGATCTCTCAGGAGAGGAAAGAGGAAAGCAACGAATGTCATTGGTTAGAGGATGGGAGCCTCCCCCTTTTCCATCTTTCTTATTTCTGGTCACACAGAGAGGGACCAATATATGGGAGAGAATTGGCCCACTTTTAATATATGTTTACCTTATCGATCTACTCCTGCAGATACATAGACATACTCCTGCCAGTGAACATAACCGATTTAGAATTATACAACAGTATGAGTGATACAGGTACTTAAAATGAATAAAAACATTACATTCATGAGAACATCTGCAGTCAAACTGTACACTTATTATGCATATATGGGTTAAAGTTACTATGTTAGTGGTTACTAGAATTCTTTTACTTATTGACTTGGGTAAGGTAAGGTACTTGCAGAAGGACTCATTTGTGGTGATATGATGTACATAACCATGGCACTCAAAGCCAGAATGGCTGCTTATCATATAACCAGCATTACTAATATGGTAAACCTTTAGTGCTAAAGGGGGTTATGTTTGTGCATCATGCAATATAGTAAACATGTTATAACATAGTAAACATTTACTAATTCTTGTAAACATACACAGATGGGCACTAGCTTCTTTTTTTGGTTAAATTTCACATTAAAATTACAAACAGTGATGAAATTCAAAATTTTTGCATAGAGCTTGAAATATAATGCCTCACCCACAGAGGTTGATTACAGGCTAAGGAGAGAAGTGAGAAGCTGCAGGGTGCCAGGCAGAGATTAATCACTAACTGCATCTCACACACTAATGCAAATAAAACACATTTAAACTGGCTCCATGCCAATATCTTATTTATCAATGCATTTTATTCTAAATGACAAACTGTAAATCAGTGAAGGAAACTGACATCTTCATTTTAAATCATATCATGGAAAAACTGGAAAAATAGGATTATGTTTTGTCCCAAAGTATCCCAACACATTTATAAGAATAACGGAAGATAAAATGTTAGTTCAGGAATCAAATAGAGCTAACAATTTACTGGATTATGTGCTTCTATCTGATTTAACATGTAACTATAACTTCTTGAAGTACATTGAGAGATGCCCATACAGACACAACAATGGTACCTTTCAGGATATGAGTTTATCAATTACAGGTTGATTAATTATCAAACAGAATAAGATATCAAGCTGGTACAAGAATAGTGTACACTATTTTGGCTGCACCCTCTCCTCCTTTCCCTGCTCCTCTGTCTCCGTCTCACATTCTTTCATCCTCTCTCCCCTCTCTCTTCAAAATGGATTCCTCCACTCTCTGCCCCAGTGCACCCACCAGCCATAAATCTGGTCACCGTGGCAACGCAGAACAGTCCCCCTCATCATCTTGGCTCAGTGCGGGAATGATGCAATGACTCTGAGCAGCCTGTGTTTGTATGAAAGTAGAGGTAACCCACAGACAAAGCTTGCTCCCAGCCTTCCAGGGGTTTGACCACCAACCCTCCCCTCCAGATGGCCCTGCAGCACTCTCATGGCAGAGGCTGGGGTTTCATGGGCTCTGGGCGAGGATTTTAAAGAGCATGGACACACTACAGTTTCACTCAGGTAAATATAATTCACACCCATTGTACAACCTTCACTTTGAAGCCTGAGTCAGCTCCATTTGTGCATCCACACACTGAAACTGCTGTAAGAATCATTCACACAAACTGTGGCTAGCTAGCTTCTGTGCCTTACTTGCAGTTCACTATGATATACACCGCTGGGACCTTCAACTACAGAATGAGAAGTCTGGCTCCACATTACTGAAGACATGACTGTAAATTGCATTATAATCACCATTGTACAAAAACATAAACGCAAAATAAGCAGGACTGTCCCCACTTCCTATAATTCTCTCTGTCTCTCCCTCTCTGAATAAGTATACACTCACTTTATCATATCATATCACTTTACTCACTCACTCTGTCAAAGCGCATACAACATACATACCTACATGTATACATACATTACCTACATAAAAGTACACACATTCTCTTACACATGCCAACACACAAACACACATACACACACACACACACACACACACACACACACACACACACACACACACACACAAGGACACACACACACACACACAAAGACACACACATTCACACTCACAATAATTTTCACTCGTATGCATTCTCTCCCAAAAATATATGTGCCATCCTTCTGGAGCCCGCACAAACTCAGACAGGCACTCACACTAATAGACATGGTGAGGGATTCAACACTGCCTTCAGAGGCAGCAGTAGTTATGTAATAGTAAGCCTGTGGAATGAGAGAGGGGCGGGAATAAGAGGGTACCATTTTGGCTGGGATAGAAAGAGGGCTTTGCCATCTGCCTGTCTGTCAGATCCTGGCCTATGCTCCAGCTGCTCCAGCTCACCGATTATGGCCTGGCGAGGGGAGGGCTCTCTCAGTGAGGGCCCTTTAGAAAGCCAGCCAGCTCCTCCCCCTCCTTCATTAGCAGCTGGACACTGCCTGCATGCTGATGCAGGCACTTCAAAGGAGGACTGAGTGCTGCCTGAATCAGAGAGGGTGGTTATCTGATTGCCCAGCCCATGGAAGCTGTGCACATTGGGACCTCTTTTAAAAGGATGGTTGCAACAAAGGCTGGATTTTGCACCTTTCTTACATGAGGGCTCCTAATTATGCTCCAACAGTGTGTGTGAGTGTTGGGGGGGAGTTGGTTTAAAATGATCACTAAAATTTTTACAGTATGCTATTTTTGGAAAAGGCCCATTAAATCAGGGAACAGTGTGCCTGTAAGATACCAGCAATATCATGCCTCTGTGTGTACGTTTGTTTGTGTGTGCGTTTATGTATGTGTGTGTGCAAGCATCGTTGTCTTCACTCAAGAATACCCCTATTTTGACCTCACTAATGACCCCTTCTTCAAACCTACTGCAACACAGCTTCTGTCAAAATCTGTGCTTGCATTCCACAGGCATCTGGTGGAGAGCTGATTGGCTGAGACTGGTCCTCAAGGGTTTGGCAGCGTGATGCATAACTGATGTGAGTGAAGTCTGACACAGCATTCACACACACTGATCCTCTCCTGGGCACTGCTTGCTGTGGCATAGGAGTTTAGCCATGTTCTTTCCAGACTACTCTACAAGAATACAATAACACCAAAACTGGAGACAGAAGCAATGAGATGTACACAAAGAACAATATATCCCTGTAGTATTTCATATTGTAATATTTCCTTCTATGAAACTGAAAATGAGTCACTAAAACAACATCAGCAAAATAAAACTTATGAGGTAACACTCATGAATATGTTTACCAAGAGAGGATATTCCAACCCACACCCTTGTCTTTTAACAGAGCAGGATAAGAAAAAGTGGCAACCACATGCTTATTTTGTTCTCTCACTTGTGGTTGACATTTGGAAATGCAACAAAAAGCTTGGAGGCAAACCACAATCCACAGCAACAAAGTAGGTCATGTCCTATTAAAACAGCACAAATTGATGTATCTGATGGCTAATGCTGAAAGGCGACATTGTAGCTTAGTAAGTGTGTCCATGATCACATGCACAGTTCCTGATTGATGTTAATAAACACATGTAAATTTGGCATGGCAGGCAGTTCATGCTTTGGACCACAATAGCTCTGCACACCTGGTCTAGATTTGTAATAGTATTTAATATAGAACCATAAATTAGATATAAGCTAATTGGCAGCGTGTTAAATATATCCATTCCTATTTGCAGTTGCTAAATGGCTATGGTGATCATATGTAACTCAAACAATCCTCCTTTAGAGGAAGAATACATCTGCAATTTAAAAGTATGCCTCTTTGTAATGGACTGCAATGGACATGCTCAACACACCCACAACCTTATCAGTTCCTCATCAGAATTCATACTGAAAACATGACTAAAAATGAACATAAAAATGCCATAAAATTAATTCATTAGGATATTTGCTGTATATGCAATTAATAATGACTGAGAATAATGGTAGTCGTTTTAGATTTCAGGGCTGTATGGTATGGGTAGGCCACCCGTGGGAAAGAATGTCTCAGTGAGATTCAATTAACAGTTTGCATCTGTCTTACTGTTCCATACCTGTGAAATTCCAAGAAATGAGGGAAATCACTTATAATGGATCATAGAGTGTTTCCCTATTATGCTCTTATTTCTGATGTGATCATTTAAGGAGGTATAAAAGAATGACTCACTGATGACATCATCATTATGGGGCTCAGTGCCAGCTCAAGTACGAAATTCCTGTGAATTTCTTCCCAACCGAGAGAATCTTAACCAGTGGTGGCAGCTGTTGAAAAGCCATGCAGGCTATACCCACAGCCTTTCATGCTCGGGTTTCCTCCCACAGAAACATCTGCTTTCTTCCCTGGAGTTAGAACCATTGTCCCTTGTCAGCTCATTAGCAGGAGAGCAGCACATCCTCAGAGATCTTTACCTTACCAGAGAAAACACTTCCTGTACTAACAAACTGTCCAGGCTTATAACAGTGCCTGAGATGTATGGCCCAACATAAAAAGGAACAGTGAAACAAATGTGTTTTGCCATTTAGGGAGGTGAATGACCAAAGACAGCACTTCTTTTATCAGTGACTGCAGAGGATTATAGAGATACTAATCAAAAACACATAAGGGGTGGCAGGAAAATGCATAAGGGCAGAGGGCAAAGGCCAGGATCAAAAAGTCGTGATTTACCGATTAAATTCTAAAAAATAAAATGGATAACAAGTCTGAATATTCAAATATTGGTTGATCATATTGGTTGGAATGCAATTCGGTATGTGTTTATTTGTGTGTATGTGCACGCACTCCTGCTTTTGTGAAAGCTTTCAAGCTCATGATCATACTGGAAACACCTTGAATACCTATGTCCAGGATCTGTCTCATCAAACATTTGATGGCCCCTCAGAGCCATTTCATTAACCTAATGGGGGCATTTGCTGCATTAAATATTTATAGCACAGATTTGTCTCCTGCACATTGTATTGTAAACCATAATCAAGTCTCTGGCATGGGTACTGCCAGTGTAACAGGGTTCAGAGGCATGAATGCTCACATGTCCATTTGCACAGAAGGTAGAGTCATCTCCCAAGAAGTATTATTAGACATCTATAACTTAGGTCTTTATCTCAGTGCATGACTCACGTGCAAGTAGATCTCCTAGCTGGGGTCCTTGGCTGCTATTTGAGTGAACAAATTATCTGCAATTAGATCACTTAACCAGAGCTGTTATCCCTAAGCTCATTGAGTGAATAAAGTGAGGTTACATCCCTTAGTTAGGACTTTATCTGAACAAACAAAGATCTGCGTTTGGTAAGGAGGGAAGGGGCTGAGGGCTATTTCAGGCACACCAGTTAGCCATCCCCATGTGATCTGGAATTAATTCCCACCCCCTGCTCCAAACCACAGTGAGACAAAGGGACACAGGACTCACCTTCTCCACCTGTAAACTCAGGTGTCCATAAACCTCCCTGGTCTCAATTGTTTTCCTGCAGAACCCTGGCCTGGAAGCAGTTCACCTGGGAAAAGGAAAGGGACTGGACTGTAGCGCAAATACCATTTGTGATTGATATTGATATTTTGTTTTGTTCCAGTCAAGGCAACCACATTCCTCAAGTGAAGACTGTTCCATTGAAGGCATAAAGTAACCATCTCATAGGTAAACTCTAATGCCTGGTTTCTCAATGCCAGCTGGAGAGGTAAAGATTTAGTTTCAGTCAAAACGTAAATTAGGTTGGTCATTATTTAAGTTAAAATTGATCTGAATCATGTGACAACTTAAATATACAATGACAATACTAGATTTGTTGTTAGCATGCTTGATTTAGCCCAGGATGGGGCTAACTGGCTGGGTTCATACATGAGAGAAAGCATGCATGGAATTGAAATATAATCAGGTCTAATTACCTCTAATCAGGTATAATGGTGGAGAAAATACCAAGGGATGCAGTTCTGTGCAGAGGGGGAAGTATGCCGATCATGGCAGTCTCAGTGTTCATACATCAATCTCCTTTCAAACACAGCAGGGCTTCAGACTCAAGCACAGGTCTCATAATTGAAACAGCGTATCATTAGTGTTAGAACAGAAAATAACTAAAAATAGGGGGTTTTGGGTAATATCTCTTAGCAGTCTTTTCAGCTTCAATGGCCTGCTGTTTTTTAAGTAGAAACAGGAGACAGTCATCAAGGGAATGATATAAAGTCAGCTTTGATTCAGAGGATAAATACTGTGTTAACTATGCCAGACCTATTGTAGAGCAATCCTTAAATGGATAGTTTTTACTACCCATGGGTTATGATAAATCCAAGTTTGTATTTCCGCAACACACATGCGAAATTGGTACGCTAGTAATGAGCCGTCCCCATCAGTTATGGGATACTAGCCCGACACAGCCTGATTTGCTATGTTGTGTTTCAGTGTTAAGTCCAATGCTCATGATGTTTAGTACTCAACCAAAGTCATATTTTCATTGGACAGTGTTCCTTTTGCAAAATGGCAAAAGCATGGCATCAGGTTACACTGCCCTCACTGATCTAACATTTACACATTGGTGTATTACATGGCGCTTTAGGGGTGCCCCTAATCCAGTCAGGGGCGACTCACTTGCCATCACACATGGCAGAAAACGCAGTATGGCTTTCTCCCTATGCCTTCAAGAGAATGTGTGCATTTTGCACAGCTCAGCCTTCCTTTTACGACATTGACAAGAATGTGCAGACTTCTGAAATACCCATTTCTGTTTTAGCTGCATCTCCGCCTACCTCACATAACCTGGGAGTATGAATATATTCCTCAGAAAGCTTCCACAGAGTTCATGAAAAATGTATGGCTCCATGTACTGGACTCTATGTGATACCCAGTCCCAGAAGGGCTGAATTTAAACTATACTGACAAAATCCCTGAATCATGTCTTATCTATGATTTAGATAACAACTGTTCACATGTTATTCTTTTAAACTGATTACATGTCCATCTAGTGCATGTGGTCTTAGACCACATTACTATTGTATGATCATTTGTACTTTATCCTTTGTTCCTTACATGCTTCTACCCTGTTTTTACATATCATCCATAAATCTCCAATACATTTGTCAGTTTTGTATGAGATCTGAAACAATGGGAGAGTATCCAACAGTCTTTTCCACACACATGCACATATAATCTCACCGTACTTAGCCTGAAGGTGGTGCAAAACCAAGTGCCTGAAAATGTAAGCTTTAAAATTTCATAGTTTAGTGATTCATCTGGGAACTGTGAAATGTTGCACAGACTTGGGACCATAAGCAGAGGTGATAATGGTACCTGTCAAGCTAGTGGTAGAACATAAGTGTCAAAGGATTGAATTGTCATAAAAGGAACAAGATGAATTGAGATGGGTTGTTTAGTCAATTACAGGCATATTATGATATATTCTATTTACTATGATAAATTGCCCATTAATAATTTGGCATCATATATGTATAACAGACACTATTTGAAATTTTCTCTTAGCATAATAGTGTCTTAATTTGTGTGATGTCTGAAATAAGTTTGGAAAAATGTATCTGTACAAATAAAATCAGATTAACAAGTCACAATGAAACATGTATACAAATACAATAGCATGGATGGAAAGGATGGATCTTCAAGTTTTTACCCTCATCAAACTTATTATAACTACTGCGTATGATGTGTGGAGACAGCTAACATTGTTACTGCAAACACATTCTGATCTTTCAAGACCTCCTGACTAATTACTTGAAGCAGGTATGGGCAAAAACAGCTGTTTCACAAGGGAGTCAATCTGCCAGTGCTTTGGTTCTGACACCAGTTCCCTAACCACTGAGCTATTTGGAAAGCACTACCATCAACACAGCCCAACACCCCTCCCCCACCTCAAATATGTTAGTATTTTGTTGTATAAAGATAAGACAGTTTAATTCCCTACTACCTGTCCTGGAAGTGGAAGGCTTCCCCCAGTAAGATGGATGGTGATATAATAAGTCCAATCTAGAATGGTTGTTGAATGAGGAAACACAAATAAAAAATGGATTCAATACTACAGCCTAATGCAGGATCAGTGATAAGAAAACCAAACAGCACATCAGCTGTCAGCTACAGGGAAGGATGAAATATTTGCATCGTTAAAACCTGGATTCAGAGATAGAGGCTGAAGTGAAGGTATTTCTGGTATAGCTACAGAAATGGGGATGTGGAAACAGGTGAGGAAAGACTTGGTGAATTTAATCTATGTTATGGCATAAAATATCATAATAAAATGTAGTAAATGAAAAATAGCAGACAATAATGCAATTATTTTTATAATAATAGCAGCAGAATGGAAAACTGTGATTGCCCATTATATCATTTGCTTGCAGAACAGACTATGCATAATTATGTATGTCAGTCTATTCATATGAATATCTTTTAGTGATGCATTTACAGTACTGAGGGTACAACAATTGTATCTCAAATGAGGTTGGAACATACACCCTGCCGAGATCCATGTTGTTTACGCATTTGTGTTTCAGTTAGTTTCAATATTGAAAATTCTATGGATACTAAAACTGAGTAACACAATAATTAGATAATACAAACAATACAAACAAAGCAGAATATTCATTATTCTTGTTCCAATAAAGCATTACTATATATCTCAAAGTAACCTGTTAGTGCCTATATGGTTTAATGTAGTTCAACTTTGCAAATACTCTGAACCATCCATAGGTTTGCTAGATATGTGAACTGCTGTGGCATAAATGTCCATAATCAAGACCATAAGTTTTCCAATGTCAAATGCAGTCCACCAGCATCAACCCTCCGGCTTCAGTTGACAACGCCCAATGTCTCATTTCACTGTCTCATCTGTCTATCTCTGCTGTCTCTGTTGCTACACCCCCTCCCATCTCTTCTTCTTCTCTTTTTTTTAATCTCTGGCTGTGTCTGCCTCCCTCCAAAGATGGGAGATTACCAGAATGGAGATGAATGGGGGAGACTATTGGGAAACTCTCTGGTCTGCAAGGTTCCTACTCTCTGTCCTCCTGCCCTACAATATTGGATGGTCGGGACATTAGGGCTAGGCTGTCTGCTCATGTGAAAGAGCAAGAGCATAGGAGAAAGTATGTTCATGTGAGAAAGACATTTGTGATTCTACATGTATGTGTGTGTGTGAGAGAGAGAGAGAGTACGGAGAGAGGAAAAAAGAAAGAGAAAGGGTGTGGGTGGTGTGTATGTCTGTGAGGGAAAACAACAACCATCCGATATTCTTCAAAGCCGAGCTTGTTTGTGTATGTGCACAATTTGCAAAAGACTTTGAAATAAGCAACAAGCGGCAGCATCTTTTAATTATCAATTATCCAACAAAATTTGCATAGTCATGCTCATTCCGGATGATCTGCATATTTTTGTTGTGTCTACAGAGGAAGACTATTGGAACGTCATGTGGCATCCATATAAGCACTCTTTCTGTCTTTCTTTTGTACAGACCTTGATTTTGTCACCACTTTTTTTAAAAAAGAAAACTTCACTCTTAATATTAGGAATTACTGTAACCCATAACAATTTTTAAGTTAAGTTATATTCCTAGCTGTGGAGATAACTTTTACTCTGGAAATGTACTTTGATGTACTATTTAGCTATCTCCCTATCAATTATTACATTATTACTTACTGTGACTTAATGTTAGGGTTAGGTGATATGGCGAATACATCGGGAACCAACGATGAGCTGAATCCATCATTGGTGGTTTTTTCTGCCGGTATTTTGCTGATTGATCAGTGGAAAGCAGATACAGTTGTTGATTGTTTTGCACTTACCATACTGCATATTGGGCCAGATACATTTAAATAAACAAAGTCTGTTAAAGGGAATATGAATTTCGATAAAACCTTTATCTTAAGACTTCCTTTGAGAATTTTTTATTGTATTGGACACAAATATTAACAGGGCAACATGTCATTTGAAATGTGTTTTTTTTTTCAATTTACAACAGAATGGTATATTCCCTTAAACGACGTAAGTTTGGTTTGATTCCATCCATACATCCATTATTTATACCCACTTCATCCAATCTAGAGTCATGGAGGGCTGGAGCTCATTCCAGCATGCATTGGGCAGAAGGCAGGGAGACACGCTGGAGAGTTCATCAGTCTATTGCAGGGCAAGACAGACAAACACATACTCACACCGTCAATTTGGCAAGTCCAATGTACCTAACTTGCATGTCTTTGGAGGAAACTGGAGACCACAGGGAAAACCCAGCAAAGGTTATAACATTTTTTGAGAATTTTAATTCCTTTCTAAAAATGTAAATCAGAAGTTGGGGATGCTGGCCCCAGCTCTACCATTATGAGCAAAAGGCGAAGCTTTGAGGGAATATGGTTGGATTGACTGAGTCTGGGTTAAACAGAAATCTTTGTCATTTTTTGATACTGGTGAAACTACTGTCCGTAACACAGGCTATGCAGATTAAGGTAGTATTGCAGTTTCACCTCATCATTCTCTGCTGGAGAAGTTACCAGACAGTCCGAGTCAGAATTAAGGAATTAATAATAATGAATTAATATTTTTTATGCCTTCATTCTCAGTCTTTCTCCTGTTTTAACACAAATCCTATGCTAGATATACATTTGCTGCCAATGTGTCTCTGCACATGCTCACTAAAGAGGAATTATTCTTATGAACTGTGCAAAATATTCTCACACTGTAGAACTGCTTGAACATCAAAGCGTGTGTTTATATATGAATACATGTGCATGATTAATACATAAGAATGTGATGATTTAATATAATGTGGTTAAAATAATAAATGAAAACAAGGGGGATACAAAATACACAATACACAGAGAGCATACCAGGTTAACCTCCTTGTGCTGATACACTTCTGTCCCAGCCCAAAAGCTGTAGGTTGCTGGAGAGGGCTGATCCCTGACTCAACATAAATTAGCCCAATTCTACAGACTCAGAAGTCTTCAAGCAATCATTGATATCTGCTGAAATTGTGGATGCTATTTCTAGACTCATAAGCCCAAGCCCTGGTACCCAATGATTAAAATCAGATACAAAACAAGCTAACTGTGGCTCCATATTAGTAAATTCAGTCACTTCACACCTCTAATCATAGCTTCACTAGCTCTCCCCAATCTTACCAGCAATTTAATAAGAAATCATCTGGGCACATGCATTTAACAATAATTAAAGACAGAAAAATCTTTACTGTTCTTTTGCGCTGATACCTGTTTGTACAGTAGATCGGGCAGGGCCCTCCCTCACCATGCTGGGAAAAGATCCAGGTCTGCTCACTGCACAGACCAGTCACACAATCATGCAGAACTGAACCTCAACATACGTGAGGCAGGGATGTTAACAGCACTTGGGGCTCACACACACATACTTGAATACACTCACATTCTCACATACAGAGAAAGACATACACACAAGCATGTGTAAAGAAAGAGAGAGAAAGAGAGGGATAAGTTCCATTTTACTATAGGTAACAGTGCTCTAGAACATACAACCAATTACACTTACCTGGGTCTAATTATCAGTGTGTCAGAGTAGTTTGGCCTGGCAGCGAATGCATTGAAGGAGAAGGTACGCAGGGCTTTCTACACCATAAAGAGAAGGCTCTACAATTTAAACCCACTTATTAAAATCTGGATTAAAATTTTTGAAAGCACAATTAAACCAATTGCTCTTTATGGCACTAAAATGTGGGGCTCCATTATGAAACAAAATTACACCAAATGGGAAAGACACCCAATAGAATCCCTGCATGTATAATATTGCAAAAACATATTAAAATTACAAAGAAAAACTCCAAACAATGCATGTAGAGCAGAATTACGTTTTTATCCATCGATTACTGATATACAAAAACAGGCATTCTGTGTCCATTTAAAAAACAATAGTACAACCACACTTCACCATAAAGCCCTGCTATATCAAGAGCAGAGCATAGAAAAGAGTACCCTCAGCCAGCTCACTGAACACAACAACACCACCATCAATCAGCTTCAGGACAGCACCTCAAGAACACTTCCAATTACAATAAACCAAATTAGCAAACATCTCATAAACTCTTATTTGGCCCATTGGGACACAATCACAAAATTTTAAAACAGAATGGATTGTTATCGGACCCGAAATAGAAAATATGAATTGGCAGATTATCTAGTAAATGTTAAAAATATGAAAAAGAGCCAACATAGACAAACCTGGCTGGCAGAAAGGACAGGCTGTGTGACCAATGTAAGAGCAAGGTAGAGACAGAGATTCACTTTCTTTTACATTGTACAAAGTACGATCAAGAAAGAGAAGTATTCTTAAAAAATATAAACATTGTTTTCCCTAACTTTCAAAAATGGAGTGATATGGAAAAATTATCAATAATACAAGGAAAAGGGCCTACAGCCCAACAAGCAGTCAAATATATAGCCATCTACCATAGTATAAGGGACAGGAAGAGGACAATCTCTGTATAAATAAGAAAGAAAAAGGAGATATAAGACAGAGAAAGCAATTCAGCAATTATAAATGAATAAATAGCACAGCTCTGGGGGTCATGGCACATATGATCCGTTTCAGCAGTAGTCCCTATTGTAAAGAATCAAATCCTTATCATGCCCTTGCCAACTGGCTACCAGAGTGAGGGTTTTCACAGGCAGGTTATCCCATGCTTCATTGTTAGATGAAGTCTACCTGTGCCAGCTGTACTTTAAGTGTTACACTCTAACATGAAGGTACAAATCAGGGACTGGAATGCTGAGTGAAAAGAATATCTGGCCGATATCACATGCTTCAGATGACACACATTGCAGTCTATTTCCTGTGAACATGGAACATGGGTTGGACCCCTAGATTTAATTGTACATGACAAAGAAGTAGCAAAGAAGGTTTGCATGGTCCTGGTGATTTCTATTAGTTTTGATGGGGTATGGTTATGATCTGCCCTTACATTCTCCTGAGGCTGGATCAGTGGAATGTTTTAAATTTAACTGGTGGATCATGAATAAGGCTGTGTAAACTGATCCTTGATCTGTTGCTGCAGTCAGACAGTATGCTGAGCCATTAGCACCATCTCCCAAGCTCTGATTGCATCAAAGCTTGATAGCAACTGACCCTCACTGGATCAATATAAGGCGGATGTCTTGCATGAGGACATTACTGGCCTTTGGGGAACCTTTCAATTCATTAGTAGAGACTGACAGCTCTAGCTCTTTAAAAGGCAGCATCTCCATTGTATTTCTTGCCCACCAGAGGAAACAAATGGAACAAATTTTGACAGTACCAATGGGTCAGCAAACTGAATGTCACCCTCTTGACCAGCACCTATGGGGATCAGACACTAAGGATTACTTTTATCTGTTTTCCAAACCTGAACCAAAGGATCCCCTGCATGTACCAATTTTCATTCCAGTCAATTTCTTAATCAATCAGAACATTAAAATTGCACTGAGATGTCAGAAGGGATCAGAGGAGTGGGATCAAAGGGGACTGCTTCCGCATGTTCACAGCTAAAACAATTTCACACATAATCCAAAATTATGACATTGTGCCTTTCTTGTCTGTCTGAATAACACATAATTGAGTGCTTTACGTTTTCTCATGATAATACAATAAATCACAACAAGACCAAGACTAAGAGTTAAACAAGGGGACCAAGAGGGCACATTATGTGTATCTACATGTGTGTATATCTGTGTCTCTCCATCACCTTGGAGATCATAGAGTCCCACCTAAGAAAGTCCTTGGGCAATCTACAGGGGCCTGTTAAGGGCTAAGGCCTTAACAACAGGTAAGATTCCCAACTTACAATGGTGCTGAGATAACCCAGGGTTGTAGAGGTCTCCACATAACTGTATAGGCAGCAGAGGGCCTGTGAAGATGTTGAAGACCTGTAGCGATGTTACCCTGCACTCACTCAAGTAGTGAAGGTAGCTGCATCATTTTTCCTCCTCATGTTCAGAAGGGTCAGTGAGTGAACAGTATAGTGAATAATATAGCAATACAGCAGGTAAGGAGCCATCCTAATGCCACTGTCTTCAGTGAAGACCAACAAATGTGTCCAATTTAGCTCAACTGTGATTTTTTGAAAATAGCAGTAAAATTACATGCTCTGTGTCTCAATGCTATGTAAATGGCAATCATTATGTCTCTGGCATTGCAAGAACCTAAGGGTTCATGTTGTCCTCAGGATAGTAAGTAAAAAATTCAAATGAGTGCTTTGTACTCATTTTGGTTTTGCTGTGTGAGTAGAGATTAACATGGTGAGTGGAGAGGATATGACAGGCATGCATGTACCCACAAATGATGAACGCCATGAAAATGAGGCTATCTGTATCCCAGGTGGGGAAGCACAGCTGGCACCACATTAATTTGGGAAAAGTAATAATTTAATTAATTAAATCAGAGACGGGTCTCATCCGTCATGTCCCCTCTGCCCCTCATATTAAGACTGATATTTACATTGCACCATTCACCACTCCGCCTAATCCAATTGCAATCAGACAGACACACATGGACTGAGTTTGGAGGGTGGGTAGTGGCTTGCCTGTAACAATATTTTTGAGGAGGTAAAAAATCAAGGTGTGAACTGCAGTATGGTGCCTACAACAAGGGCTCTTTTCATTGCATTAAAAATGCCATGCCCTACCACTGGAGTACAATAAACATAGTTTCTCTCTATTATAAACACTAGTGTTTCCCACAACATACCCAGTGTTACCATACAACTTCCTCCATACATTTTCTCTCAGACTGATTTGTGTCTTTGCTGCTTGGTAATTGCTGCCCACCAAATTAACTGTGTATTCTACTTAAAAACCTCAAATTAGCTTATATAATTAAAATCCTAGCACACGGATTTCAAAATACATCAGCTGAAAGAGTCTATAGAGTTCACAGGACCCTTTGACTGCTCTCTTAGCTCACTCCTATGCTTGCTCATCTCCAGACAGTTAAACAAGATAAATCAAGCTGTGTATGAGTGCAATAATAACGCTACGCACTGCAAAGCTAAGACAAAACAATGGCAGAATAAAGACTGGTTGGAGTCATAATAGGAAAATGTAAGCACAAATTGAACCAGAGATTTGACTTTGATATGGCTCAAAGTATATACGGTGTATTTGTTTTGTCTTGGGAGTTAAAATGTTTGGGATGTTTACATATTTGTATACATTAAAGATTACATTATGTTGTGCAGTAATGTAACTTTGCACTGACTTGCAAGTTAGTTATGGTATTATTGATTCTCATAAGATACTCTGCACTGAAACAGTAATTTCCAAGTGAATGCTTTTATTTTGTAGCTCAAAGAGCTGGAGAGAAACATATGTTGGTGGTCAAACCTCCACAATGTAAGCCATTGTTCTGAAACAGACAAAAACATGTCCTTAGCTTCTGTTCTTCTTTAGATTATGGTTCCCCGATATAACATTCCCCACCTCACACCTCAAGTCATATTTCACATGCACCCCCAAAGCTACCCAACACTAACAGCTTCTCTACCATCTAGGGAAATAGGAGAATAGTTCAGGACCCTGGACAGCACTCCAGCAAACCAAAAACAGCACAAATCCTCAGCTAAATTGGATGTAGACCTTTACAAGTAGAAAGACACAATGAATTAGTATCAGCTGTTTCAACCTATTCATTATCAGGCTCTTTTAAGTTTGAAACCTAATGCATTGTGTTTATCAGTGTCATCAATCTGCTTTCTGTCTGTGGCAAATTGAAATGCTTCTTTGACAACGTAATGCAATAAGCCAATTAACTATCTGGGACCAAGTCTAAATCCACACGGACCTCCTTTGTCACAGCGACACACACCAGTATTGACCACCATTCTCAAGCAATAAGTCAAGGTAACAGGATATACCCAACACTGACATTTAAACAAGAGGTTCTGAGCTCAGGAAAGTTCAGGTTGACACACTGATAGACTAGATTTACTGTCTTGTCAAAATTCTATAATCCAACATAATGTTCTATTGTGCTAAATAATAATCACAATCTGTAGATGATCTCTTTGATGATTAGCTTTTACTTCAAAATATTTTTATTTTATTATTTTTTTTAGTTCTTCCCTCCATAAGCTAATCTTGCAAGGGCATTCTTTAATTAGAAAACTCTCTCTTTGGACCTTCAATTGGATTTTATATAAAAAAAAGTCTCATTTGATCTTCTATGATAGACTTGACCAGACACAAATATGCCCATGTACACACACTCACACATACACATATATAGATACACTGACTTTGCCCTCTTCCCTCTTGGTCCCCTTTTCTTATCTATTAGGCAAGTCACACTTAGCTCCATATGCAGAGAAGAATTCATACCAGGAGGAAAAACATCTCAATAAAACCATTATAATCACACAAATCTAAACGACTTTACAATGAAAGCAACACTACACTTTGGTGAGTCAACATATTGCATATCAGTTGCAAAACTGTATTCAGCTTTGTTATTTGTATTTGTATTTGCTTGTCTCTATGGCCTTATTAACTGTCCTGGATAAAAGCATCAACAGAGTAATAAACTATGTGTAGCACTTAATAAATTAGTATTTTATCCAGCATATAAATACAGCTAACCTTCCTACTCCTTGGTTTTTGTGAATTGTAATTATGAAAATATTAACAGAAATTGTATACAGTTGTGCATGTAAAACAATGAAGCAAATTAAATAATTTAATCAATCAGACCTCATGCTGCATGGCAAGAGACAAATATGAATAATCTTGTGAAAACAACGTGAACTTATCTAATTCCCATCTGCTACAGTCCTGAACGACTACGCTGCTATGTGAAGGCAGACAGGCATATTGCTTCATTCAACAACTGACCAATTCCAGGCTGTATCGGAGAGTTCTCGTTACAAATGACGGTTTTGAATCGGGTATTAAAAATCTATTCCTTAAATCAGGACATCCTGATTTTATTCTTGAGTTTACTTTGAGGGGTTCATTTTATGGTCTTGAAAACGAAACCGAATGAGTCTTTGTGCATTAAGATGCTGCATTAATGGAACCTATTTCAGATATGAACGGCATCCGTCAGTATTTCATTCACACTCCACGTCCATTGCGTTGGCATATTTGTGAAACAGACACATTCTCTGGTTACAACTTGAGAATTTTAATTTGTTGAAAATGTACGTCGATAAGTATCATACATTCCATTACCTAAAACACAAATAATGAAGATAGAGGATAACAGTCTACTGCGTTGCTTGAGTGCTACTGAAACGCAAAAACAGTGATGACAGTGCCTTTGATATTACTGTTATTCAACGTTATGCAGCACAACTACTCACCCGTGCAGAAAGATGTGTTTTTCTCATCCAGCTCACAATATGGACGGAGCTGCTGAAGCCTCACATACTATCTGATCCCTGTGTTTTTGATATTTGATGTAGTAACACAGAACCAATAAACGAGATTCCATTAGACAGTCGTAACTGCTATGTTTTGGTGCAGCTACAGGCCACTGCGTGGGTGTGTGTTTTCTGTGTTTAATTAATCAAATAACAGAAAATCTGTCATTTCGATTCAAACAGAAAAGTGAAAGAACACTGTTATAATTGCCTTGGCCTCTAAATAAAAAAGAATTATATATTTATTAAATTTATTAATAATGTAAATTTCAGTCTTCTACATTACGTGCTAGTAATTAAAATCAACTGTTTCAATAAACGCTCTTTTCTAAATCTGCATTAGACCATTCAGTTACATAGTAGTTAAAATACACATCACTGTCTTCCTCGCTCTCTCGTAACCACGGTAAATTTGGCTCAACAAACAAAATGCACGTAGTGGATAACCATTAGAGAATCCTTATGGACTGATATAACGATACATAACTGATCCTAACTCTCCATTAAATAAAGCACGACAAAATTAAATTGGACATGGCTTTTAGGAAACACGTATCTTGTAAATGTACGAACATAACGGATCCCAGTTAGCTTAGAGAAGGAAACAAAAACCCTTATCTTCTCACCATGATTATGATCATGACAAAATACAGAGAAACAAGCAGGTGATGGATTTAATGTATTCAGTATTCAGCTACCACTGTATTTTAAACTAATCTACATAGTGTGTTATGCAAGGAATCCCGACCACAATTCATTACTCACATACCAGAGACAAGTACGAAGAATCGAGGTATTCCACAAGCTGTAAAATATTTTTCCTTCCGTTAAAACGATAGGAGGTGACCTACCCTGCTTCTGCAAGTGGCTATCCGCATCCGCGAGATCACGATGCACGCAGGGAATGGGGGATGGTTCTACTGAAGACGGACGTTACATATTAATGACGAACTTGGAAGGATCACCCAGTGAACGACTGTATCTAGTATTGGACAGAGTGATGGAAAGGAACGAAGAAAAAAGAATATTACATGAAACCTGTATTGTTAAGGATGTATTCTGGCTTCCTAAGGAGGTTTACAAAGCGCTGCATCGTTACAGCCTGTGTTGCCTAGAATATGCTACTCATAGACGTAGGAAACATAGTGCGTGTGTATGTGTCTTTTCGTTTTAGGATTTTTTTCTAAGCACATTTGGAAACGGAGTCAGAATACTGCTTAGTCTAATTCCCCCATCTATTTGCTTTACGTCAAAATTTGGTCCTTGGTCATCATTGTTGTGCATGTGGACACTTAATATCTGTTAAACACAATAGCCTATGTTCGCTCTTGTTTACTATATATATATATATATATATATATATATATATATATTTTTTTTTTTTTATTATTATTTTTTTCTGATTACGCTATTCGCTGGCTGGAATTAGACATCATAAACCTTCATGTTCTATATCAGCAACACTGTTATGTAATGTCTGTATGACGAATTGTGTTTATGCCTTCACTAAAAGCCCAACATTCATTCTGCAAGAATTTAATTACCAGTTTATTGTGTACTAATTGATTTTTTCTGAATAAATTTATATATTTATGTATACATTAGTAACAGCAGGCCTATACAAAATTGTTTTAGTGCGTTTATAAAAAGGAAATTAATTGGTATCTAGGAAAATTTAACTTTAATGATATTTCCTCGAATGCGAGGCTTTAGGCGTAAATCCATCAGAGATAATCTGCTTGAGAGTTACTCCTTTATACAGAAATTCACTGTTTTGCATTGTATAAACGTTTGTACATAATGGTAACATGACGTCACGTGTATACTTTATATTGGAGACGTGGCCCCAAAGATAGGTCAGTTTAAGTTGTGAATAATTAAGTAATGTCAGCACAGGAAGAATGCTTTTGTTACAATGAATAAATAGTGCACTGTCACACATGCACTTGCCTACATAGCAGAGCTGGGTCATGCAAGTATGTGTCGCTGTGCCTGTCAAGAGCAGTGGTTCCCAAATATTGTCCTGGTTTTCATCCCATCTTTAATTGCAATGCCTTATGTATAAATAGTTGTTGATTGCTTTCAAATTGACATTCATGCTTTCAAATAATTAATGATTTTACCCTCTTATTGTCAAATTGTAACAGAAGAAACATACATTCATCACACACAGAATGAATAGAAGCACATACATTGTATATTATGCACTGTTCTGTCTGAAATTAATACTGCAAATACATTTATAACATCAAAACACAAAATACCATTTATGTACCATATTTATGTAACTTCCTTCGTTTCTCTCTTTATAATCCACACACTCATTTGTTTATGTACCTTTTAGGAAATCTGTTGACATCAGTGACTATCAATCTGTAGCTTAATAAAAATGCAGGCCTGATATTGCTGATACTTGAGTTTCATTTCTTATAAATATCTAAACTTAGACCACCAAAGCATTTCAAGCTTTGTTTCAGGTTCTTTGAAACAGCATTTTAGAATCTCAGAATAACCTTTGGTCAGGCTGCTAAGCTAACCAGTTAAGCTATTTTCACTTTTATAGCAATGTTATCTTCTTGTACATTTCAATTCAAAACAGGCAGTTAAGTGAGTTGGAAATTAGTCTATCAGCGGTGACACCATTTGACAGAGTGGATTAAAACCACAGAAATCCCATGGTTGACATGGTAATTAAAGGTAATAAAGGTAATTGGTAATTAAACTGCTTAAAGGTTTAGTTGGGATGTTTGGACAGCAGGCATCCTGAAGGGATTCAGGTGCACTGTCTCATTCGCAAAAATGAAATTAAAGAAATATTTAAGGTTTGCTATGGACCAAGATACATTGATGACAGAATATATATCAGTTGAGTATAACTCTGAGCCTTAGAATTATGGTTTTGTGCATTAATTCAGGTAAAAGTGTATAACAAAGGGACATTTAGTCAGCATACATATAGAAGGCATTCATTTAAATGCATGTGTGTTGTTTTATAATTATTAATACATATTTTGCAATGCTGTCTCTCAGAAAAGTAAATTATAGTCTACAATAATTTGATTATCATAATCATCGTACAGTATCATAGGTGTAGGCCAGGAACCTCAGTGCTGAAGAAAGCTAACTATCCATATAGCAGCCTCTAGTGGTGGGAATGAGTGAATGTGCACACACAATGCGGCCTCAGTCCCTCTATTTGTGGCAGGGCTGCAGGTAAATAATTAAAGTGCTTCAGCACATCATGATTTGAAAGCAGTCTATCTTTTTGAGGCTTTAAATATGATTCCTTCAATCTTTAGCTTTTGGAAATGCAAAGAAACCAGCAGATACGAAGAAATGGACATCGTATATCTTTGCATATAGATATAAAGAAAATTTTATTTTCATTTCATTCTTTTTGAGGATGACTTTGGGCTTTGAAACACATCATAACTTTTCATCAGCCGTTATTTACATGTACATAAGTACTGCATAAATCATATAGCTTACCGTATAAAATTTCGCAGGACATCACGAAATGTCACACACAGTTCTGTATGATCACTTGTTACTGTAACGGAGATATTGGCCTTTGATGTTGGAATATAACGCGCTTATTGAATATCATGCCAGCTGTAGTTACTGGACCGAGTTAGAATTTCTCTGAAATGTCAGATTTCCTCACTTGTCCTTTCAATGTGCATTAATACCCAAAAGCACCCCTACTCGTTGGTAATACATCTCTGGGCCAGTGGTCGATTATGTTTACAATGTAACAAAAAGGAGGGGCTTGTGAACATTATATTTGTTACAACGTTTTGGTCTGTTTATTCCTTTGGGTTCACATGTTTTGGTGCTGTGACAGGGTACAGCAGGTGCTCCCATGCTAAAATGGCGTATCAAGTTTACCAACTCTATTTAGGGATTGAAATGAAATTGTCCGTCATTCTGACCTCATCTGCCTGTTTGACTTTTTCCCCTCTTTCCGTACGCCATGGCGTGTCTCTGCTGAAGGAGGCTGCCATTGTACGGCTAGCTGCACTTCCGGCTGAATAAATTCGCGTCACGCAGTTGGCTCTTCCTTTCCGGGTCCGGTCTCTAACCAAGTCGCAGAGGTAGGTGAACGGCTTTGCTATGTAATCCGTTCTATATTTCAA
This sequence comes from Albula glossodonta, assembly GCA_019788955.1. Taxonomy (NCBI): domain Eukaryota; kingdom Metazoa; phylum Chordata; class Actinopteri; order Albuliformes; family Albulidae; genus Albula; species Albula glossodonta. The sequence goes on from JAFBMS010000004.1 coordinate 2,853,398, forward strand.
ACATCTTGTTCTAAATCGTATTTAAACCTTCACCCGATACCCAGATTTATCTTTCCTGATGTACACGTTGAATTATTTGCCGAAATTAACTGAAGGGTAGTCGAGATTGTCTTTGTGTTTCTAGACATCTCAGTGACACGGAATAGGCCGCGGGTTCCATCAGGGGTTCGGAAATTTATAGAGAAGCGTTTTATTCCAGCAGTAGCCTCATAACAATGGCCTAGGTGTAATAATGTGTTTCAGTTTTCATGAACATTGGTCCGGTACGCTTGCCGACATCTTTGTTCGTAAGGATGTAAAAACCGAATTCCAGAACAAGTCGGATGGGATGTAGTATATCTTGCCATCTAGTCTCTGTCCTTAACACAGTATCAATGTCAGTCTTGACTGATAATGCGAGCTATGTAGCCATATTACTATGCGTGGTATATATAGAAACTGTCCAAGAGCTCAGTGAAGTGCAGAAGTTGTGATTACTCCAGGTTAATTTTGCTACCTATCAATTTCATGGATCAGCTGATGTTTCTAATATGCTACCTTGCCTGTTAGGGATGCGTCTCTTGCCCAATGGGATTTGTAGTACAGTGGTTGCTCGTGAACTTTGGTAGGTAACTTGCTAACGATGTTGAGATGTACTTCGTCCCAGCTTCCGGTTTACTATCGCGCCGTGTTCTAGTAATTTGCAGTTTTTATTTCTGTAACCCTCGCTATTTCCTCGGTCTTGACCTCCTCTTGATGCGCAATATCAGGAGGTATGTGTTTACAGTTCTAGTCCCTGACCTGAATACCTACTCAGTTGTTCATGACCTGCCTGCATGTCATAATCTTGTATGTTTGTTTGCTAAGCGTGTTTTTCATATCTTATTCTGTACTGTGACTAGATGTTGATGCCCAAGAAGAACCGCATTGCCATCTATGAGCTCCTCTTTAAGGAGGGCGTCATGGTGGCCAAGAAGGATGTGCATCTGGCCAAACACCCTGAGCTGGCTGACAAGAATGTGCCCAATCTGCACGTCATGAAGGCCATGCAGGTGAGGGGCATTTCAGATATCAGCTTAGCTGAATCTCCTTTTTTCTGCAAAAGTAAGGTGGTGTCCTGGAGCATCAGTAAACAGACATACTAAATATTCCTGCACTTTTGGTATCTGTGCCATGTGTAAGCCTGTGTTTAACATGTACATGAGCTGTCAGGGAAGGGTGCAGCTTTTTTTGTACAATGACTGTCCTGTCAACAGCACAGAGTAAAATTTTAAATATAAAACATTGTTTATTAAATGTCAAAGAATAGCGCTTCAGGCCGTACTTAGCAATGATGAAAGCTAATTCAGTTGAGAATGCTGTCACACACACATTTTATACTTATTGCATGGTACTTAACACCTGTGATAACTTAGTTTGCCTGATTGATCATGTCAGAATATTTTTGACCTGGAACCATTATGGTTATGTCTTAGGGATTGTGGTTCATGTGGACCTGTGAAGACTTTAAATGGAATGTACAGGAAAATTTAGCATTTGCAAAGTTGATCCAAGCCATCTGTATTATGAAGAAAACTGACCTGTTCGTCTATCGTAGTCTCTGAAGTCCTGCGGATACGTCAAGGAGCAGTTTGCCTGGCGCCACTTCTACTGGTACCTGACCAATGAGGGCATCCAGTACCTGAGGGACTTCCTGCACCTGCCCCCTGAAATCGTGCCTGCAACCCTGCGCCGCCAGACCCGTCCTGAGACAGCTCGACCAAGGCCCAAGGGTAAGCCACGTAACCCCACTCCACTCAGAAGAGGTACTGCTGGAACTCAGTGTTTTAAAGTGTCAAAGGCAAACCACAGCGTATGTAACACATGTTTCTTTTATTGTGTTTTTTTGATACTTGAACCTGTTTTTAGACAGTGTTGTGGTTCATTATGGTTATGATAAAATTATCAGAAAGAAGTCAGTAGCAGTGTGGGGGGGCTTTCACATCTAGTTCAGCTAATAGAGAATTGGCAAGCTGACTTCCAACGATGTTTCACAACAAAATCATTCCTGTTGGAGATGCAGCTGTCTGCCCTTGCTCAGCTGGTGAGATCATCTTTTTTCAACTACTGCAGTATAAATGAACTTGACCTGCTGACCAAGCAGGGGTGGATGCCTGACAAAAGCCTTTTTAACCCTGTGATAAATGCAGCTTTAGGTCATCCTCGCTGGACTGCTACAGATAAGACGATTGAAAATTCCTCATGAAATTCAGCAGTGGTGAAGGGATATTGATCCATGAACTTTATTATGGTTAGACTTGACAACATACCAAATCAAACAACTGGATTGCTTACTTTGTATAGCTCAGCAAGTAATCACAAATAACTTCTAAGCATGTGTTAACTCTACCCCTTGTCGGTTTCATGTAGCCTCATTTGGCGTGCCTGTTAAATTGCTGTCTGAGTGCCTGCTTAAAAGGGAAGCCTGGCTGAAATCTGTAGGGATCACATTGAGCTACCATGCCTGTCAGTTCTCATTATGGGGAGGTTGGGTTTGCTCTTGATTGTGATAGACTTCCATAATGCGCCTCCTGCCCCCACCCCAAATTCTGCTGGAGATCACAATGAATTGTAAATGTACTTTGGGTGTGTGAATGCAGTGACCCAGAATGAATGTGTGTGTGTTGCAGGTCTGGAGGGGGAGAGGCCAGCTCGTCTGGCCCGTGGGGAGGCTGACAGAGACACCTACAGGCGCTCTGCTGCACCCCGTAAGTACAGTAGCACACTCCTGCAGAGTTCCTTACAGCAATGAGCAATGAAGCTCTTGGATTCACTGACTGTATGGCCAGGACTGTGGAAGACCACCTTGGTCTGTGGGCCCTATGTTCAGATAGATGTTCGATCCGAAACAGTTTCACAATGTTTGTACGCCACAATTCTGTTAAATCATGTTTCAGACCTATTGTAAATTTTGGGGTGACATTTTTAGTTTTGCTGAGATTAAAAATACAAAAATTGAAGATGAATCTCACTCAACTTTGATCAGTTTTGTTACATTTACTCATGACACAGTCAGTGATTGGTTCTTAAAACCTTTGGTTTTAAAAGTTTCTTCTAACCAGCCAGTGAAGTTGGCAGATTGGCATTCAGACAGTTTAAGCTGCAGTCCTGTGCGGTGTGCAGGATGGCATGTGACGGTCATTTTCTCTTTGTACAGCTGGTGCTGATAAGAAGGCTGAAGCTGGTGCTGGAGCTGCCACAGAATTCCAGTTTGTAAGTACAAGCTGCTGGCCTGCTGTGCCTTTCAAAATGTATAATTCCCTAGAGGGTGGTGGGAGCAAGGTCAGAGAGAAAAATACTTCTCATCTATCCTTGGATCCTACATAGTTCCAAAGCTTTCTAATAACCTTTTTCTGATAAGCAGAAGTTAATTACTTATGTAGGTTTCATTGGGTGTGAACAAGTTAATGAACTTTTTTTTTTTTTTTGTTATTGCAGAGAGGTGGATTTGGACGTGGACGAGGACAGCAGCCTCAGTAATTTTACTCACTTTCTGTACAATAAAGACTCAAAACACATTCAGGTTTCATGGTTGTTTTTATGATACCGTTGGGGCTTTGTGGTAAGATGAGTAGTTGGCATAGTTGACAACCTTGAAGCTTCACAACTACGCATATCAAATAATGGATACCTATCGTTTTTACATGGTTCTGAAATGGTTTGTTTTATACATTTTCTGCCATGCAATTTTTGCCATGAATACTGTACAGAATAAAGGAGTGTTTTGGGCCTCTGTTGCTAATGATACATGGGCCCCCCTTTCCGTGAAATTGATAGAAGCCCTTCAATTGGTACAATGTTTTGCAGCCTGGTATGTTGTTCTAATTGTGAGAAATATTCAAAGTTAAAATTCAGAGGATTGAGCATTTTTCTGAAATAATTATTAAAAGCTGAAGAGTGGTGCAGTGACTCCTAATTTTGTCTCAGAATGGTTGAGGTAAATCTAATTAATTGACCTCATTATGTGAAAATGGTATGAGCTGAAAGTTACACGGTCACTTTACAATTCATGGTTGTATGTTAATCTGCATTTTAGGGCACAATGAAAAAAGGTGCATGGAAATATGGAAGGAGGGTGCATCTGTTAAAGGATACTAAACATTTGTTTTGGCTCATTTTCTATATTGGCATACAATGAGATTCCCTGATTTCCACATGTGCACAGGTCTACATTCTTAGATACTTTTGAGCAAGGTGTCAAAAAGTTCCATTGGATGCTGTTTGGACTTGAATAGGAATGGGTGTCTGATACAAGAAATGAGTCAAAACCAGAATGGTAATGGTGATCTGTAAGTGGGTTGCTCATTATGTAAAAGGTGGTATTAGTGTGTATGGAACTGGCAGATTAGAAACATTAAATCACTGGTGAGATGGTTTTTTCCACCCTTCAATTTGGTTTCAACTTTGAAAGGTTTCAGGAAATTCAAGATTGAGTACCATATGAGAAATGCGTTCTGAATAATTTTAATTCTGACAACCTACCATATTACTTCCCTGTATCAGTATTTTGGCCAGTCTAGTGCTCAGGGTTTAATGTTCCACAGCAGTAAAATGTGTGGAAAAGAAGACACAGCATAATGGATTGTGAAATACTGGTGTGTTTATTTGTTGGCACATTTATATTACAATCTTCAGTCTTGTACTGGTTTTTAATCCATAATCCCCCCAGTGGGCCAAAAAGTTCCAGTGACATTCTCTTTTGGGCAAAAGTGTTTCAAACAGGGAAATTAAGATTTATTCCAACTGCCAAGGGCTGCTTTCATGAGAGAGCATGCTTCCTGTTTTGTCCTCATCAGACACCTCCATCACACCATTTTGAAATTCCAAATCTCAGTGATAGGGGCATCATTTTTTCATGGAAACATTAAAACTTCATGTACTTCTTGTTCTAACCACAAAGAACATGCATGTTGCTAACTGAAGACCGGGTGCATCCCTCCCAGCCAAAACTGAGCTTGCCACAATTTCAGATTGATCACTTGCTGAAAAGAGATTTCTTCAAAAGAATGAGGTCAACACAAAAATATCAGGTGTGATATTGATGTAAGGGGTTTTAATGACAGTACATTCAAAAATGTTTAATCTGGTGCAGGCTGGCATGTATGCCCTCTGAACACTAGATGGTGCCTGTTGCACACTTCCCTCCCAAATTTTGCATTTGTTCAATGTGCTGGACATTTCTGACATCCTGGTTTTCCCATGACCACCAACCCATCAGAGTAAACAGATGTGTGTGTAAATCTGTGTATTTTCAAATGAACTTACAGCTTTTTCAGTGCCCCGTACGCCCACAATGTACATCACTAACAAAGTGGCAAGCAGTGCAACAGACAAGTATTTACTTTTTCCCAGCTAAGGCTTTATAGAAGGGGAGTGCCTGACCACCAGAGCACCCTAAACATATACAGGCCTACAATGAATCCAGCAAAGCTTACAGAGGGATATACACAGGAAAATAAGGTTTAGGAGAACAAGTGGTCATTATTGTCAACTTGTGACTTGTCACACTGAACTGCCAATTAATTTCCACACAGATTTATTTTTTTTCCCCCTCTTCATTTGCTTCACATTGGTGGTGAGGCACATGGTTGGTGAGGGTGGGTGTGGATCCAGCATACATTTGATTAAAAAAAGATTTCTCAACCACTACTGACTAGAGATGGATTTTGAGCACAACCATCCATCATTGAATTCACTCATATTCTACAAAGGGTTAACTACTTGAAATCAAGGGCTCCATTACAGACTTGAAGCCTTCTTGACAAAAATTATTACAAGAAATGTGATTAATATACCTTTTGTCTGACTGAAATTGTTTTGTTACCAGGAGCTTAGTTTTGATACAAGATTAGTCTAAGTCAAAGCCAATAAAAGACAATTTCTCTAACACCAAAGATACATTGTTTCACAGAACACAAAAATAACAAGTAATTTGGATACAAACAAAATACATTAAAGGCACCCAGGGTTGCACAGTTGTTCTTAGAGAAACCTACAGAAAGTGCCTTGTTGGACATTCCAAACATGTATAAATCAACCTGGTGAGGGCTATTTGTGTGTGCTTGGTAGCTCATGAATAATTGCTTTCCCCTTCATTTTAAAAGATTTATTTTCCTATTGAAAAAATTCAAGTTTAAAGTTGGGAATACTGCATGTAAGTAAATTAAAGTGAGGTAAATTTACAAGTTTCCTCCAGGAACAAACCCTTTCAAATGTGTCATCACTCCAAATTACCTTTGATCAAGATTAAGTTGAGATGCAACAGATTTGGATTTTTTTTTTCTCTAATGAACTATTTAATCTAGATATGTGGCTTTATGCTCACTCAATCACTGGGAAAGACACTTTTTCCAACAAAAGCAACAATCCCCTCCTTCCTGTCCATTGCCACCCTACAGTACAACATGTTCCACTTAAATCTATCAGGCCTGGAAATACAGGCAGACAAGACATTGACCAATATGCCTTTGCAAAGCAAACAGCTTTACAACTTTAAAACCGACATCAAATGGGTTGGAAGGCAGGGGCATTTGTGGATGTTCCCTGGAGACTTAGAGATAAAAAGGGGGCAAGCAGCTCCACCAATGGAACTGTATGACTGAAAGTTGGCATCTAAGGGCAACTCCCTGACTGGCACCCATTATATTTTTCTGGTTTGTGCAAAAAGAAGGCAACAGCAATGAGTTCCCATTTCAAGCCCCATTCCATTCCGATGCAGTATGAATGAAGAAACAGGCTACCATAAATTCTCTGACAGGGAGGGTTCTGTACAATGCCCTTTTTACCAGTGAACTGAGTATGCTTGTAAAAGCCATTACAACCGTTGTTCCCCAAATGAATGTTGACTTTATTTGTTCATTATGTGCCTAACCAATACAAAAAAGACAAAACAAAACCCTGAGCAAATAACATGTGTGGTCTCACCGTGTCTGCCAATGCAAACAATCCCTCTATGTTCAAGGGCAAAGTGTGAGGCTAAACAGTCAAATGTGAACAAGACAAGAGTAGAAAACTGCTTCCGAGGGCAAGTCCAACAACCATTCAAAAGACAAGCAACCTTTCTGTCATTCATTCCTCCCACTGTTCACTTTTTAATGGCACATCCAACACTGAACTGAAAAATACAACAACTGCTCTAATGTGAGGCATGCACTTTTGAGCATGACACCTGTCCTAAGAATGAAAGCTATAGTTTAGTGGAGAGGAGCCAAAGTTACAAACTGGCTGGGTAATGGACAGCCTTCTTGCTTTTCCATTAAACCCATTCAATTTAGTGTTCACAGTAGAATTTGGCTGATTCTAAATCAATTGATTTCAAGGATTCTCTGTGGGGGTAGTGGGAAATACAATACAGGCAGAGACATCAGAGACAACCTGTGAGTGCACAGTCTACCTAGGAAGGAGGGGGGATGTGGAGCTCCTGAGGTCAAAGCAGAGAATGAAGCAGGACTGGCTACTGCAGCACCAACAGACATCAGAATGAGATCAGCTGAAGAAAACACTACACAAAAGCCTGCATTTACCAACTCTACAGAAACCTAAAGGAACGGACCACACAAGATGGTCACTATACAGTAATCCTTTGCCTTATCCCATTTCAGGATCATGGTAGTGGTTCAAATGGTAAATGTGGGCTTCTCAGGGACCAGGACAGTTCAGAAGAGTCTCAGGGAAGAGGTATAGAGGAATTGCAGGTGGGAGTAATTACAGGGGTTGATCTCCACAACACTTCACAATGACACAATATACCCTCACTCTGCCTGTCAAAGCCACTTGCTGATGCACCAAACTTTCCGTCCTCTGTAACTGTAACTGTGTTCCATCTGCACTATTTGTGTGTCATTACATGGTTGTCTCAGCTGAAGTAGTCTTACAGCTTCTGCAAATTGTTAGAAAAAGATTTTGAAGTGTAATATGGACCTGACTGTTACACAAGAGGCTTCTCCAACAATTTCAGAAAGAGCAAAACATACATTACAAGAGACCTAACTGAAACGTGCCTTTCAATACACAGTCTAAAGAGACAATAGTCCAGTGTGAACGGGATCACAAACGGTGAGAGCACAGCGTAAACATGTCCTACCAGCCAAAATAAAAAGTATGCAATTATACAAGGACCACAACTTTAGGGCAGATGCCTGCAGGATGAAAGGGCCAAGACACAATCAGGTTCTTCCAACATGGTACAGCAACTGACAGATCTAACGCTGCCCTTACTCAGGGGGACTGGTGTATCAGAGAAGAGAGCTGCGGTCTCTCACTCGCACGCACGCATGCACGCACGCACACAGAGTGAGAAACAGGCCCACACACTCCAGCTTGGCTTCCTATCACCAGAGAACCATTCTGCTGAGGAAACAAATATGGTGTCAACTTATATTGGAAATATCAAAAAATCATAACAACAACAATAATTATGAATTGTAAAAGTGATGTGTATAACGACATTACTAGGATGCTGGAGGGTTACAGAAAGGGGATATACTCAGCAGGTCCTGTGGCAGACTCATTTTACACACATTTTCATGTGGAATTCAAGGAGACAAAAGCCGCACACACAAACACATTCAGATGAGCACACATGCAGGCGCGCACACACACATCTTTCTCACACTGCACTTCCATAAGTCCCAAGATGTACTCCTTTCCAATTATCCTTACTTCCCCAGCTCTTAGGCTTTTGCATTCCAAGCTCTTTGTCATGTTTTTAAACTACAGCATTTTTCTCTTCTGACAGCTTCACCAAAGCTACACAGCTTTACAGTACCTTCAAGAGCACACCTGTCCAAAACAAATGTATACAAAGGTGTTCAAATCCCCAAAACCTCACTGAGTGGAGTGATGAATTCAGAAGGAATTACACATTCCAAAGAAAGCATGCCAATACACATTACAACATGATAAACGCTAACAGACATTTCAGTTTTTAAAATAATAAATACTACTTTGAGAGGGGCTAGAGGGTAGATTTTAAGTTAGCCAGATATTCCCCAAAGGAGTGTGGAGGGTCCTTCCACCAGAAATGTTACCTTTTTTACATTTCTGAGCATTTGGGGGTTTATAAATACAAAAACAAGTTCAGCTAATATGTTATTAAGCTTTTCTTGGAGTTTTCAGACTCCATCATTCCACATTAGGGTACTTCTTGGACATGTATTATTGTTCACCTCCTCAAAAGAATATTTCCTTCCCTGTGCACATCCAGTACTAAACATAGAGTAATCTGTGCATTCTCTTTCAACCTAATATACTTGGGGCATGTGTGGGGTCAGATCTTTTTCTTCGTATCCAAGTAAAACCATTTCAGCTTAATTCTGATCTGCCAAATCACATCAGTGTAAATTCTAAAGGCTCAAAATACCAACCACTATTTCAATTTAGTTCCTGATTTTAACTAGTGACTCCATTCCATCTTGGGACTCTTAATTCTGTTTAGTCATTTGACCCTAAACTACTTTTTAATGTTAGAAACACTTGAGCCACTATCTGCACACTACATCAATGGGACGAGTTAACTTGGAGACAATGAGGTTCCAGGCAAGAGGAGAGCCTGAAGATTCACCACTGGTGGTGCAGGGACTGACAAACGGTGGCTCTCAGGTTCTATAAAACCCAGCTGGGACCAACTGGGAATTGAACTCAAAATCCCCAGAACCACAACATGGTTACACCAAGGCAAACCAAACCATTTCACTCATATACGTTACATCACCCAAACCACAGAAGACGAATTAACACCAGTGCTCATGCAAAACAAGCCATTTCCCACAATTCCATTCCATTCAGATAATGACACAACATTTCCTATCTGGGGGAAAAAGAGTGCACACGCAAAAAAAAAAAAAAAAAAAAAAAAAAACTAAACAAAGAAGACATTAAAAGACCCTTGAAAGCCTTAAGCTAAAGTACTACATTTACACTTTACATCACAACAGTAAAAAGTAGTTCTTGCATTCAATAAACCTTACATTTAGAATTAGGAGGAGGAGAAGGGGGAAAAGGAGCAAAGGAAGGATGGGAAGAGGGGGAGTTCATGCAATTATCAATAAAAAGGAAAAATTAACTTTACATTTACAAAGGGTTTTCAGAATCTTCAACAAATAACTCGTTAAAGTCTTGTGCCAGCATCCCGGCACCAAAGGCTGGTGAGGCTAACACCTCTTCGGTCTGTCGTTACTGAAGACGAATAAGGAGTAAGTAAGAGCAAGAGTGGTGGTGAGGGCTCCAGGAGTGTCCGGGTTGTGTGTTAGTTATCTGATACCCGAAACAGAGCTCTGGCTGATGTTGTAGGTGGGGGAGAGGTCTTCAGCTATCGTGGCCACCAGGGGGGTCCCATTGCTGGTCAGGCAGCTCTGCTGGAGGGCCTCGAAGTAGGTGGCCTGCACTGGCTTGTGACACTCTAGGACTTTTATGGCATCGTCTATTTTAAACCATTCCCTTTTTCTCCCTGTCAAAAAAAATAAAGAAATCAGTCTGCCATGGTCTGCTACAACCTACAACCCAGAAGACAATGTCAAAATGTCCACCAAAAACTTTGGAAAACACCTGATGAGCTCATCGAGAAACATTCCCTCTAACTTTAGTTATGCTACTTCTTCACATTTGAAAAGCTGATTTACACATTTTATCTCTCTAACATCACAAATTCAGCAGTCTGAAAATACTACAATGTCGAAGATTAAAAGGAGCATGACTTGCTTACATCTGTAACTCGGCGTATACAACAAAGCAGAGTGGTTTAAATACATGCCCCTGACAAAGATTAATGACCAATACTGTGAAAATGAGAAATATCAGTTAGGATTTTAGAAATTTAAAATGTAAGCAGTAAAAATTACAACGTAAACTGAAACACCCCCACTTCACAAAAACTATTTGAAAGGCCAGGGAAAAAATACATACAAACATGAAAAGAAAAGGGTGTGACACAACAATCCACTTAATCCTTTAGCACATGGAGGTGAGAGTATGATGTCTTGAAGCAACTCATTCCTCTGCTGTTAAAATTATATTGAGTCCATGGTGTGCTGGGTCTGCGATCTCTTGCTGATTTAATAGCAGGGATTAGGGACAGAATATTTTTTGTTTCATTTCAATTTGATCATGTAATAGCATTTCTATTTTGGCATTCTGCCTGCCTAGAAACTATTCATTTCTAGTCTCTTAATTTCTAGTCCCTTTGTATAAAAAAGAATTGATCCTTGTCAATGGCTAAGTCAGTATATCTTTTTCAGTTTTTTATTAAAAAAAAAAAATAAACAGCAGTACATTATACTACTTTCAAACACAAGTTATCCCAAACAGATGGCTACAACAAGTATGGAGAGAATGCGATTTTCTCTTAAATATCAGGATTAGCAGATTAGTAGCTCAAATTAGCTAACTCACATTCCAAAAGGCCTATTCATATGAACAAAGGTAGGCACATGTTTTAAATATATGATTTTCAAAGATCATTTTAATTGTCAAAATGTCAGGTTCCTGAGAAATCTGATCGATAGACACGCAGCAGCAACTTTTTTAAAAATACATTTTTCCATTATATATCTTTTTTTTGCTTGGGAATTAATACTAATGACTTTGGCTGTGTGGACTAATATGCAAGTCAACAAAATAGCTACAGTACAACAGAAGCACAATAACACTGCTATTCTTAATAAAACATCACATCACGCACTTTTTTCTTAAATTTGTATAATTTCCCATTATATTTCATAGACAATGGGAATGGATTTTAGTTTTCTAGAAATGACACAAAATGATTGTGCGCCTCAAATGATGTCTGGATGGATCAGTAGAGAAGGCACTTACCAATATTAACCGAATCCTCCCAGTCTTCCAGGACTTCTGTGACGATAAGAACATAGACATATGTCCGATGCTTCCTGTCTCTGTTCTGCTGGGGACCACAGTTAAAAAAAAAAAAACAAATAAAAATACAAGACGTGAAAATGGGAATTTTCAGGAAACTCGACTGAGTCATACCTTCTGTTACCCACTTTTAATTAAACAAAAAAAAAAAAGCACTGAATTAAAAGTGTATGATGGCAGGTGACATCTCTCAGAGCTGTGATTCCTGAAACTTTGCATTTTATTTGTTCACTTTTGAATCATACCAGTACTTTAAAAACAGGTAATAACAAACAGGTACTTTATAATCTCTTCATACCAGTTGATGCCAAACATTCCCCATTACGTCCCAGACATTTGATTTTCACTAACTGATATGTCTGAAAATGCCTCTGAAAGATGGACATGACTTTCAGGACTGAACAGAAGCCCTGAAAGTGCTTGATAGACATGGCATTGCATGCTGGCATGGGTCATACACACAGTGTGCATGCTAAAATATTCATCCACCCTAGTCAATCACCAAGGAATGGGAGCCGTGTAAAGCAAGGTAATGGGGGGAGGGGGGTAAAACAGTAAAGCGATCACCTCAAATATTCCCACCAGACGTCCTAACGTCCCCTTGACCCCTGCCTGTTGAAGTGAAGACAACACAGTTAGTACATTAAAGATTCAATAAAACAAGAGGCCAAAACATATTAGCAGCTTGTCAATTCTATGTTTATCATACATAACATGCTGTAGATGTGGGGCTCCCAAAAGCCTCTGATGCAGTTTCTAGGAACAGAATGAAATGTGTTTCTCAGTCACTTCCCAAGTAATGACAGCCTTTTTTCTCTGAAAGCACCAGGCCTTCACTCACAAGCACACTAAAAATATAAGTATCGCGTGTTGCCACCATTTGGGTGGCCTGAATCTGCATGGCGCCATCAACGGGGGCAGTCACTGCTGCCAGAAATGGGGCCGGGGGCAGGTTAGTTCCCATGACCATAGCAACTGACAAGGTGCACACAGTGTGATTTCTGAGAAATCCTTGCCCCCAGCTGCCGGCTGTGCCGTCCCTACTGTGCGTCACTGTGGCTCAATCTGGAAGGGAAGTACAATGATTTTTAAAACAGCACTGTGACACAGGGCGGCTTGTAGCAGACATGTATGTCTTGCTCAGACACATAGCATATCACACACACCACTGACTGATCACAGGGGCCCTTATAGACAATATTCAAGTTGACAGGGCCATGGAAACTGTTGGCACAAGGTACATCCATGTCCTGGCTTGACCTTTTTCCCCCATATACTGATGCTGAGCACTTAGCTAAAAGGCATCTTGACAGACAGGCATTATGCTGTGCTGATATCTCCTGAGCACTACGATGATCACAACGACCTTTCAGTACATTCTGCCTAGCCATTCAGCCAGGCCACACCTATCCATATCAGACACGACTAAACATTGGAAAACACTTTCACCTGACAGCATGTTGAAATGAAAGAATAAGGAATGTTGTGTTTTGCAGCATGAAAACAATGTATCTGGGCAACGAGATGAGATGATTGTTTGTATATTTCCACAATCACTCACTTTTCTTGTGAATAAACATGAGACAATCTTAGAGCTCAACTGCCTCGTAAGGCATGAGAACCAACAAATACAAGAAACACTGTAGTCAGGCCAAGACATACACCAGATTGGCAACTTCTGATAACAACCAAGTCAGTGAGTAAAAGAAAGAATCAGAGAAATGCCTAATATGCAGCAGGTGGCAGCCCTTTGCCAGTACGGCAGGTATGGTCCAGTGTCCTGCTAGGGTAGAATGCAGAGCCAGGATTAGCTCCTAATGACGTCTCTGCCACATTGCCTTCCATCAGGTTCCAGTTTCACCCTATTAATAAATCTCAGCTTCTCTGCCAATCCCTATATCCCAACCATCCTAGAAGAGTCCCCAACCCTGCAACTATCATGGGTGACAACACCAAGGAGCAGTCCAATCACCAGTCCATACCATGAATGGCAGAAGAACTTGTTGTTGTTGTTGTTATTATAAATTGGTCAAACCGATGATGTTTCTTTTAAAAACTTGGAACCGCCTATTCAGGACTGACTATGTCCAGATTCTAACTGCTTTTATTATTGATCTGATTATTGTTTAAACTAACCTGAAAGTAACCACTTGGTCTTACCTAATTGAACAATTATTCATAAGGTGGTTAGTGCATATTTTACACTCAATAACGATGGCATGTATAAAGAGAAGACACTCAACTCACCAAGGATGCTTTATGTGCAAGGCCATTCATGTGTCCAGGTATTTACATGGTGCCATGTATAAAACTCAGTTATTGAAATTAAAAATTTCAAACAATATAATGCATTTGAAATTGAAATTATTTTATATCATAACTATGTATGTTGTTTGCAAAACATTAGCTGAGGTATTGCCCACAGCTGGCATCTGAAACAGAACCATTTACTACCATTTACAATAAATATAATTCAGATCAGACGCAACAACAATTGGTGGCTGCATTCAAATTTACATGACTACAGTCTTAAACCATCAGTCATTAACCCCTGTGTACAGTAGTCTACACATGATAAACTGCTTTTAATGAAAGTATTTTTTACTTCAAAAAAATAAGTCCTTGTTCAGTTAAATCTTTTCCTGAAATGATTTAAATATGAACAACAAATTTAATGGTTTACTTAGTGGACAAATACAACATGCATGCTTGCCACAGCATGGCTATAAATTGATCCAGAGCCAAGTTTGTTTTCAGATCCATAGTTAGTTGCAACTATTTTGTAAATGTAGCTAGCTGCTCTGGGTCAGTTTAATAGTGATTATATCACCACCCCATGGTTACAGTTAAAAATTGCAATATATTTGCTAGTTGAGACACTGAGCCAATGTGCTTCAGATGTCATTGCAAAATTCACTCAAAGTTTTTACTCACAGTTTTACATGAAATTGGTGAGAGCTAAAGGTATCTTCTAATCCTAACCCTAAGTTTCATCTGTAATAGAATTAAATCTTTATCTGTAAAATTGTAACATTGTAAGAGCTGTAAACAGAGGTATGAGTATTTGAGGATGTTGTTTCAGATCACTGGTGCTTCATGCTTAGTCCCCTGAATTGCTGCTTGCAGCTATATGAACTTGTTGTCAGTTTATGACCCATAAAAATCAGACATTATGGTCATGAGTCTTGTCCAAGCCTTTGCTCTGTAGTGAGACAGGTGGCTCAGCCCTGTCTAAGATACCTGCCACTGCGCACGGACGTGATGTCTCTATCAACAGGGTACTGTGGAAAACCACAGCACGAGCCAAGAATCTGTGCTTTGATACAGTACCCTCTCACCCTCTGCTCTTCACATAACATTCCTATCAGGCACAGGCCACAGATACAGGAAATTCTATCATTAACTAAAGTTAGGCCTTACCAAGATTTTCATACCATCATATAGCTCTTAAAAAAGTATAGAGGTGTACAGTACTACTGTTTTTTTTTTTTTTTTGTAACTCAGAGACGGCATTATCAAGCTAATTTAGATATCTTTATATGCATACTGATCCTTCAAATAGACAAGAATGTGACTAAGTCATGAAAAAGGATAAACTGACAGGAAGATTTCAATATATTCAATATAGCATCAGCAGATCATACCTGTCAAGCATCTTTATTTCAGTTATGCCTGCAAGCAGACTTGCAAGCAGCTTTGCTGGGTTCTCTAAAGCTTGCCAGTCTGTTACATGGGGGAGGTTCTTATGGAGGGGGAGGGGTGGAGGGCAAAACAAACAGTGTTAACATTTGAGCAGTTGTGTTGCAATACAGTTCTTAATTCGAGGTGCCGCAGAAATTGCAGCTTGTCCATTCAAACAAGGGGAAGTGAATATAGTCTGTGAGTTGTATTTTTATCTCAGTAAACTGATTGTGAATTAAATTTTTTTTAAAAAACTATATGTTAGGCTCAGAACTGTTACCCAGACCAGCTGTGGCAATTTTTAAAGACACTTTGTAAATACTAACTTTGAATGCTTTTAGGACAAACTTGCATGATTGTGTGAGTAGTGCATGCCTCTGTGGTAAACACTGGCAGTGCTGACAAAGGAACACCCCTAAACAACATGCGTATTTAAGAAAACACTGTATGGATGGTGATGGAGATATACTGTTGGAAAATCTGCCTGCCACATTTTAGGACCAAAAAGAAACTGAACCAGAATAATAATGTACTGCCTCACCTCACATCAAGACCATGTTTCTGTACACTTCAGCTATATATTATACTTTAAAGTCAAAGGACAGAAGTACTTTGGTAATCATCACATTATAGGCCATTACTAAAGAAAAACACTCGTCTATAGGAATTTATGAATCCACATTACAATGCAACACCCAATTAAATTAAATTATATTAATCTTTGATTTATTCAAAAGCAAAGGCTATAAAAACATCAACTGATAATACATTCATCTGATATGCAATTACCCAAAAGGACTAACATCCAAAAACAGGACAGAGGCAGGTATTTATGCAAACATAGAAAGGGTTTAGTCAAAAAAGTCAACAGATGCTAAATTTCCTCAAACAGAAAAAAATATGAATGCATTTTAGTAAGACCAGACAGCTCATGGAGTGTTAGGACATGTGCTTCAGAGCAGGAATTTCTACAGCCACCATTACAAGCATGCAATCACAGTTCTTCAGGAGCCAGGGTCTGCTTATGTTTTCTTTTGGTTCTGATCCTAGACTGTTGGTAATTTGGGTCCAGTTTCTAACAGGTTTATCTTGGATCAGAATCTAGCACCCAGCCTTGGCCAGGCAAGATGAGAGAACACATCAATGATGCTCTCATGCCAATCACCTTGAAGTATTAGCAGCAGAGCCCTCCCATCAACCAATTACAATATGCAGAGCTGTAGATATCATAAGTCTCATTTAAAATTTTTATGAGGAGGATCTGATTGCACAACACATGCCATAAACAAAACATGCTGATAAGCAGGGGGAGATGGCCAAAAGGGTAGTCCACAAGTTGAACATTGAGTTATAGCCCACTGAATTAGAGCCAGGGCTCAGAGTGAAAGGGCAGTGGTTAACATGGATTTAACGCCCCTCCTGCCACTTATGCCTTGCAGACTGCTGGGCATTTTCAGCAGACAGTCGGGGTGTGCTAGGGACCCTGCATGCACCCTGCAGGATCCTGTGGGCTCCAATTACCCCCGCCTGGCCAAGGAGGGGGGCCAAACCAGGACAACTGCTACTCCCAAACAAAGACAAGGGGAAAACGAGGGAAGGGGGAAGCTCAAAAGAGTATTTGGGAAGGTCAGTGCCCAGCATGCCAGATAAGAAAGAAGGAAAATCCCCCTTATTCTTCGATTACTAACACAGGCCACAAACCTCATGACAATTTCTAGATCACTGACATGCCATACCCATAAGAAAAGATATAAAATAAATTATTTTATGCAATCAATGTGGTTAGGAGGCAACTGATGTGGTTGGGTGATTCTGGGATGAAAGGGTAGGGGAAAAAAAAAAAAAAAAGTATAAGCTTCCCCCGAGCACATCATACCAAACATTCTTCCATGCTGGCCTTATATGACACCACACTACCCAAGAGAAGAAATGACACCATGCTCAAGTGTTCAATCCCCCACCCCCCATGCCCCCAACCACACACCCACATGCTCGGGGCCTGGAGGATCATCTTCTGTCCAAAACAACACTGGTATGTTGCTCATGCTACATCTATCAGTGAGTAGTACAGACTGGCCACATGCTGAAATCCTCGCAACAGGCAAACATGCACAGACCATGTACAACAAAGTAAATTATACATGCAATCAATCTTTCCCTCCCATAATTTACATGTAATTATTTTTTTAAAAATCTGTTTAAAAAGGACAGAAAGCATTAAAGGTAACAATAAAAACATTTTGGTTGCCTTTTCATTAAAATTGTGAGGGCTCTGGATGGCCAACCAGTTTGCCAAGAATGGAGCCCTTGAGAGAGGGTGACCTGGAAGCTTCACTACATCCCAGCAGCACCTTCAAATCTGCAGTGCTGAGTTTCAGCAAAGGCCTCAGGCTGACCTACCTCCTCACATACTTCCCGAACTGCAGCAACATTAGGCTCCTCTTCGGGCTCCATCCCTCCGCCAGGAACAATCCACTTATCTGGATGTCGGCTGCTGCTCACCAGCAACACCTGCAGAATGTAGAAGTGCATGTGATCGGGCATGGTCTTCTGACAAGGTCAAAAACATGCCTACGGGTGGAATTAACAAGGGGTGCATGCTACTATTTTCTATTGATCAATTCAAGTGCTGAATATTCAATTTTGAGTATCTGCTCATTAGAGCACTTTTCTTAAAGCTGACATTTTTAGTAAACATGCTACATCTTATTGAACAAAACAGTGTGTAAGCAAAATCACTGCGTATTTTGAATACTTAAGTAATTCAATGGTACATTTCAATTTGGTTTTCTGCAGTTAAGAATAATCAGACATGTTCGTTCTTGGTGTCTAAGTATTTCATCAATACCACAGAGGAGCTGAGCTTGGTGTCTGCTCAACACTATGTACCACCAATAGTACTGGTTTTTTTTCAATCTTCAGAAAAACCCCAGGAAAGTGTAATGGGTCAGAGCATAAAATGTGCATTGAGGTGATATTCCAGTTGCCAGTATTTTGGTTGGATAAAACAGCCATGTGAAAATGACCTCTTAAGGGCATTTTACTTGGTCTGTAATCAAGATGAAAACTAATACACTAACTAGCTTTACAATCTTCTGAATCACATTCCTTATTTTTAATGTCTAATATTTTCTGGAAACATCAAACACAAGCTGAAGATGGGATGGAGACTAGCGATGCAACCGTTTCCCAGTTATCTAAAACAATTATCATTTTATAATTTTTCAGGTTAACTTTTACAGTCCCAAAGTTTCTTCAAAATGGGTGTGCTTCAGTAACTATAAATACCCACAAATCCCATCTCAAACAGAAGTGTAATCATGTTCTCATTTATCTCATTTTCATGAGATATGTCCAAAATTAAAAGTTGCATTGCTTTTGCCTTCAAAGAAATTGAAGTTTGTGAATAGATGCTTTGCTTGTAGCTGAATGGCTGCAGTGCAGAGATAATGAACAACCCAGCTTGCTTTTCAAAACAATTAAAGCAACTTTCAACACAATTTTGTTATTAGCACTTTCCACTTTCAACAAAAAAAATTATACTAAATAATGTCATAAAATGTTCATTTGGTAAGGGCGTACACAGAGAAGAGATACCATGTCTACTCTTGCTTGTCAATAAATAAAAAATATTTTGTATTTTATTATACAGCTGTAATTCATTGTATGGCATTCCTTGTTTGACAGTGATCATATGACCAATGGTTGTGTAGTCTGTGACATTTCTCTGTGGGTTAGATATGTTACACTGTAAGTCATTGCAAATATATCTACTATCCTCCAGGGGTCAAGTCTCAGAAGTGTCTGAACCTCATTGATCATATTTCCAAGCAGCAATGCAGACACAATTATATTTTATTTCAAAGCCCTTTCCCCCACTACCCCTTTTCCACAGGCAATATGGGCTCAGAGTCTTAAGAATCATTTTTGCTTTTATTGCTTATGCTGAGTCTACAGGAAAAATAATGCACATTTTAATTAGTTAAAGGCTATTATTTTTATAATTATACACAGTCAAGCATCTGACTGTGTAATTCTGAATAACTCATTGTAATTTAGTCTACCCAACACAGGCACTATCAATCTAGTCTGAGTCCTTTTCCTTGAGACTCACACAAACGTTTGTCCTTTTTAGACAAGCAAGTCCTGGGTCAGAGACAAAGGACTTGAAGCGAATGTGTAACTACAATATTAAATTGTGTTATGATTACTGTGTGTCAGACAGCTAATTTAACTACTTAATTCCTGAAAAATACTGTGCTGTACAATTACTGTGCTATCCACGCTCCACCAGCGTGATTATTGTGGCTTCAAGGACTCGGTGATGACCCAGAAGTGTTTACCGTTCCACGTGTAGAGTCTGACCAATCCATGCCCTCTCACATTCAATGATCAAAGCGCTATGTCGCGATGATGATATACTACATCCTATGTGGATCTGATTTTTTTATATTAGATCTGAAGACGCACATCACAAATCCACACTGACAATACACTTTCCAGTGTTCTGTTAACCAACCTATTACGATAGCTACCTTGCTAGATAAGTACTATGTTATTTGCCCTGAAAACACATTATCTTGCTTTCAAGCTAGCCAGATGCAACTATTTGCATAATTCGACAACACTGGCACCTGAGTGAACCTGGGAAGGTCGATAGCATGCAACGGGATATAACAACGCAAACTTTACTTAAGCACACATTCTTATTTACTTTCACTGTCTCCGAGCAGCTGTTCAGACACAGCTGCCTAGCTTATGTTAACTGGAGAAACGTTATCGAAACTGAATTATTTCTGAACTCTGGTAATGCTATCTGGCTAGTCATTAAACTTTACAGTTAGTAACAAGTTAGCTTATCCTTTCAATATCGCATGTCCGTACATTAGATATCGCTCTTTGAATCAAAAATTCAATCATAACAAGCAAGTTATAGTTTAAGTTATCGATGTCTGGGACCTCTAGAATGCAGCCTAACAATTGGTACGATTGATAGATAACTACCAACATTTCGTTCATCAATTAGACATGTAGTCGGCTATATTTCCATATATCCACATAATTAACTTCGCACTTATTTATCCATGCACAAGCCATCGCTAAAAAACGAGGTTAGCTTATTGGCGTTCTATCCCCTGGCAATGGCCGAGATTTCTAGGCGACCATACCAATATTGACATTCAAGTTACCAACCCCACCATTTACCAGGCTTTATTTAAACAAGACAATCGCCATCTCAATACGTGTCTTCACGTGGGGATGTCATGCTAATTCACTTGGAATCCTATATTAATGTACTTTGTGCCCACGCGCGGCCCAATTCCACCTCCACACCTCGCAGCCTCGGCCTTACCTCCTCCTCACTCTCACTCCTGAAACACAGACAAGCGGCCCGCTTCTTGTAGCCATCTCCATCGTAGGTCCGGGTCTGGTTCGACTTAAGCTTCATCATTTCGGGTCTCCAAGGGCCTAAAGTTGCACCCGAACCTTGTGAAAACGCCGTTGCTTTCGACGTAAAGTCCTATAATGGAAACCCCGGCGTTTTCTCAGGCTTAATAACTTCTTCTCCGCTTCATTTTCTCATAGCCAAGCGCATCTCCGACTCAGACGCCATTAAAAAGAACACTGCGAGAATCGCGTACACTCCCGCTTGCGAAATGAAGTAACCCTAAATATGTTACTTATTTTGTCTTTGAGAATGAGACCGAGCAAACGAAACAACGCAGCAACGATCTACGTTTATGGCGCTGATTACGTAGTTTGATCACAAGAGTCAATGCTGATCATTACTACGTTAAATTCTTACATGAAGCGCAAGAGCTCATGTCCTCCACATTGACTTATTCGGACTAGTTGGACTCCTGGGATATGGCGATAGATGGTTCACGTGTGATTGTTCGCGGTGATGGATAAATTACAATAAAACCGTCATTCAGCTGCACGCTTGTTAAATGGCATATCAGCAGGCTTTACAATTAAACGAATAACCGTACGATGTGCCGTCATGCCTGGCATTTGATACGACGGAGAAATTGCACTGTTTGGAATGGCAGGTTAGCTACATCGTCCTAAAACGATGTGATCAATAATTATGTCAGCAGCCCTGTAGCCCGATTGCGAATGGATGTGCAATGGCTGCTATCACGACTCAAAATGCAAACCTTTCTTTCAGAAACGTAGGCCAAAGACGTATCAGCCTACTGTTTGTATTTCCGACTCTATTGTGAGGAGTGACGATATTCACAAAGTTTAGCTGTCCTAATTTTTTGCCAGTAACAAATATGTGAGTTAAAGCTCACTTCCAATGTCTTCAACAATCTGTATTGGCCCTCAATTCTATAGGCTACACAAGGCTATAGCCTGTTTTTTAAGGTTGATAGCCTTTCTCATACTTTAATGCATCAATGAATGCGTCACCTCTTTCAGGTAACATGTTGATGTCCTTTTAAATTATGTTTGTATTTCGTAACTAATGAAAGACATGCATATTATCGTAAGTATTTAGTTAGATGGGTTCTTTGTTCGTTTATCACAGGGAACATGTGCGACTGTACCTGTAAGCTCTTGATTGTACACACGGGGGCACTGCAACCATACCTTCTTCATGGCTGTCCAAGTTGTAACAGTTTTTCATCTCCAGATAAAATGCGTAAATGGTGTAAGTAGACTTAATTATGTGGCATAGAGCCATACAGATATACTTAACAAGTGGTGCATGGTTAAAATTCAGCAGTCATAAATTACCATAAGCTAATAAACAAGCGTGTATAACCCAATTCTATATGTACTAGAGGGCTGTGGGACGCAAAACTCTCCAGTCAAAACTGAACTAAGAGCTCAGCGTGATACAATGATTGTCACAAATAGGCTATATGTGTGAGTGTTTTCAAAGTAAGCCAGTGAGAGCTATTAACTAAATAACTGCTGTGTGAGGGTAAATTTCAGCATAAGTGCCATTATGACACATGAGTTGGCAACAACATGCCACAAGCTTTGCTGACTAGCAAACGCAGACAAATAACAGACGTTATCTATATTCGCCTTGGTGTATTAGCATAACTCTTCACAGAAGGGTTACACTTAAGACATTTAGCACACACTTCTGACAAAGGAACTATAATGTATTTTAAATGGACAGAACACAATCACGTGAACTATGGATCAGTAAAGCTAAAATAAACTAGTCACCATAACAAGTAAGAGACGTTACCAGATAACTAGCATCTGAAAGACTAATGTCAATTTTTAAAAGTTTGTTTTTAACTTAAAGCGAGAAAGATGTACTTAGTGACCTCATCGCCTGGACCGCGTATTGGTGGACCTGCGCCAGAACAAAGGCAATCCCACGTGACTTGCCTTTCTGAGAACGTTCCTGGAAAGAGGTGCGCTGGTTTCACATTGGGGAAACGTGTCCGCTAAGTTCGGAGATCGGTCAACCGGGCCAATAGGAGTCTAAGACCCAGGAATTAAAATACAATGAATTTTCACAACGGATACTTTTCATGATCTTCCTCTTTAAAGAAAGTATACATGACCAGTAGGTAAAAGATGGCATTTGCCTGTAAGAAAATGTCGAAGGTATGTGATAGCTAGCTAGTTAACCTTGACTATTTGCTTCCGTAGCTTAAGCCAATCTGGATATAAGATCCGTGCCTGTTAAAGCTTTACTTTAGGTTTTATTAAGTTGTTCACAATGCCTGATGCCCAGTGTAATGGCAACCTCTCAGCTCCGTGAGGAACGAAATTACCGTGGTTTGTGTAGCTCTCATAGCAGTTTTACGTTACTTAGTCACCTCATTTCGCCAACAGTTGTCAAATGGGAGTGTGCTGATATGAAGCTGTAAAGCGAGGCACAAAGTAAGAAAAGGAACGAAGAATTTTCCATCTGACTGCGAAAACCAGTGGCTTTTTGGACACCCCACCAAACCATTGTCCAAGTTGCAACTAGACAGAGGTAAGGTATTACCAGCTGTCGTTATTAAAGGTAATTTTCATCAGACGGATTTGCAGTATAAAAGGCCATTAGTCGTCCAGCAGACTGTTAGCAATGGGGTTTCCTCTCTATTATGAAAGTCTGTGCGGTCACCTGATGAGTGAAATTTAACAATAGCTTATATTGAATAGATTTAATGACATATTTGGCGTCAATTTATTGTGCAAGGTGAACCAAGATTTCCACGTAAAATGAATTCATGCATTTTCATAATCTGTTCTTTGCTTGCTTACTATCTAGGTGATTCACGAAAAATGCTATCCAGAATCAGTACCAGCTGATCGAATGAATCGTGCAATTATTGAAATGAGCAATGCAGTTCAATGGCAGTGTTCAAAATACAAAGCATGTATCGTAAAGGTATATTATACTTATCAGCCAATGTAGCTTGTACTTAATGTTCAGAATTTATTTTAAAACCTGGCCTTGCAAGACCTTGCATAAATAGTTTAACTATGTTCACCATTAAAGATGATGTTGCACTTTTGATGATGTCGCTCTTTCTTTATGAACAAATAAACATGATTTTTACTGGTCTAAGATTACGCAACGACATATTATTCTTCCTCAGATGGGAACATTAGTTCTACATCAGCCCGAAAAATATGGAGGGGTTGTTCTCGTGTTGAATACGTCCTAGTCTTGGTGGATTTATATGTCGTTTAGCATAAAAAATAAATCCCCCTTATAGTCTTGTTCATCTGTCTGGTGATGTATGTACGCATGGTAAATTATTCATTTCATTCTTTAAAGAGCAGTCAATTTCTGTAAATCTTAAAGGACGCAATGTCGGCCCAAATGATTTGGCATACCAAATTTCATCCGTGTCAGAATAATTTAGATTGTAACGGTGAATTACAATGGAAAAAGTTTGTTCCAACCCCATTTCCAACTTAAAATTAACATATTACTCAGATATTAACTCAATGGCACATTAGCCTTAAGATTATGGCTAGATTTCTTCTTCTTAATGCTGTTATTGTTGTTTCGTTATTATGCATTTCACTGTGTACTTACTAAGTACATTTTTTTCATCCAGCCATTTAAATCACTGAAAAGAAATGGTAAGGCTGGGCATCGGTAATATACTATTTACCTGACAATTAACAATATTTTAAACTGGAATCCATAAACCTCTTTATATAAATATTTAATTGATAGTGTATTGTCACATCCACTACAACCAGCACCCCCTGGTGTCCAACATGTAGGGGCTTCATAAGGAGGATGACATTTCCTCACCCACATTATGAACATGAAAATATACAAGTCAGCTGTGAACATGTTTCATGATCAGACATTTCAGAGGTCCTTATGGACAGTTAAATTTAGGAATTTTTAGAAGCTTTGCATTTTAATGTTTTACAGCTGCTCTCTTTCACCATTCATCAGCAGTAATGTAGACTGGTTCACAGTGATATATTGACACAACCCTTGCTACTGGGGGGATTGAATAGTACCAAAATACTATTCAGTTCCTCTTCAGGGAGTCACATCTGTTTTAAAATTAGTTATTGATTTAAAAATGCTACTCCTTTAATAGCTTCAAAATTAAGTGGGTGTGTTAGGATTCAGTATGCTCCAAAAACAGACTTTAGAACTGCAGATGTCATTTCACATTTTGTGAAATGCTTTCAGTTATCATCATTTGCTGTGTCTCTGAAAATATCATTTATCTGAAAATGGAAAAAAAAAACATGACAAACCTCATACCACAGTTTCTATTTAATACATAGGCTGTGTATTGACCCAAACTGAGCTCTTATGTATCATCCAAGCTGTAGTTGGGCAACAACATACAAAGTATCCTTGTGACACTTAAGATTATATTTACCATTTTGTGAGCAACCTTTAGAAATCTTTCACTTTTTGACATTTTTAAACACATGTATGTACAGACATAGTTTGTTGTGGTCATTCATAAAATTTGAAATGTATGGCAGCCAAAAATTGTTTGTTTTACTAACTAGTTGTTGAAATGCTCGTTATGAAATGTGAGTCATAGCACATAACAGACAACCAAAGTAGAAATAACACAACACCATAGAGCAGACATGTACCGAAGTAATCTGTTTCATTCTAAAGTGTGCTCTCCTTTGTAGATTTTGGATGGGGCATACGCAGTGTGTCTCACGAATACCAGAGACTCAGAGTGTTCAGACGTGGAAAAAGGTTAGAGGTAACTCAAGGCAGTACAAACTGAGGACCTTGGATGTCCCAATGATTTTGCCGAACCTTATGCCTGAGAAGTCCCTCACCCCCATTCGTCTCAAGGACCGGAGTCAGGAACTTGGAAGGGGAGACTCCACTGATGATGCAGCTCAAGTGGAAAGGGCAATGACCCACCTTCAGAAGTCTGGTCAGTGCTTTCTGTGTGCCATTTATGTTTGTGACTGCAGTCAGTCGACAGTGTGGCTGCTCATCCTTATCAAGAGTTCTCCAAGTTTCTTTTACCTATTTGAATGCAGTTAATATGTGCCTTGTTTTGTATGTTATTAGTGTAGTGTAATTTGGTCAGGAGTATAATGTCCAGAGGTTTTGGGTTACTAGTTATAATTTGTAATTATGAAACCATTTTATTTGATTTTCATTTTGGCAAGGCCCTGTGAGAATGACTACCTGGCTGCAAAACATTTTTCAATTATCTTCCATATATTTAATACATTTTTTAAAAATGAAATATCTTTTTGTTGAAATGACAATTGTATATGACAAGTGCAGTTGTCTTTTCAGATCATACAAATGGTACTTTTAACACCATTTGTACATTACCTAATTTTTGATTGGGTTGTAGTGCAGAATGCATTTTTGGCTGATATCATATTGCTCTGTACTTTATGTCGTTTCACTTTAGACAGTGCAGTTTAGTTACAGGTGCTTTATCAATCTTTGGATATAGAGTTTGTCACCAGAATACATACCCCCATTCATTATACAGTGGCACAGTCTCACTTCCACCTCTCCTACAAATTGAGTTAGTTTACTGGTAAAGGAGTGTATGCAGTGGATGCCTATGTTCAGTTCTTACAAACCACATTCATCAATTAATCCGTCAAAACAGCCTCAGATATTTTCATTATAGTTTCACCGCTGCATCAATGAAACTTATTTAAATGACATTAGTGGTAGAAAATGTTTAGGCATTACTACGTATTGATTTGGATGGCCATTTCCTAGAGTGGTGAAACTGCTTGTAATAGACACCTTTTCAAATAGTGTATATCAGTAAAGTTGTAGTGGCTGTGCAATGATCTCCATTTAATTGCTGTAGAAATGACTACAACAGTAGTGCAATGTACTGAATGTGATGTGTAGAATTTTTTGGTATTTCTGTTTGCACAAACACAGCGGACATAATATTTCACTTATAATATTACGGTTTTTAATTGTTATGTTATTTGAAGCTTACTGATCCTCCATGTTAGGAATGAATGTTATTTGAAATGAACTCCAGCCAAAAGTACTACACTAGACAAAACCAGTAGAAAGCTTTGATGTAAAATAGTTTTTTAATTGTCATTTGCTTAAAATTCTTAGCTTTTAACTGGAATGGGGGTATACAAATTTACATAAATAATAAAAAGTACATTAGTTTATAAATACAAATATTATGGGGTTGGTCCATTGAGTTGTATTCTAAATAGCTTCAGTCCTCTGAATGCTGTTTTTAACTGATTGTAATGGGATATTGGAAGAAAAGTTTGCAATTTTTTTTAGTGATGAAAAAAGAAATCCACTCCACTCTCTGTTGCAGAACTTGCCGTAAAGATTGAATAATTTTTAGAGCTGGTGATTTGGGGGCATCACCAATTTTTGATTTCTCTTCTTTCTTGTTTTATCTCAGTGGTCATGAAATGACTCTTGCATCTGTTTAGTGATTTGTAAACTGGCATTACCATCTTGGAGTTTTAAAAGCGACTAAATGTGCATGTGATATAAATTCTGCCAGTTTTCTTAACTTAGAATTGCATAGTTAAATGGGCTGGGTAATTTAATTCATAGTAATATGAAATCATTGTTCTTTTTAAAGTTGGTATAGGTTTGATTTATGGAATGATGTCATCACTGGCAGGCTGGTATTGGGGTCCAATCACAGCAGCACAAGCCAAGCAACTGCTGTGCGATGCTCAGGAGGGCACTTTCCTGCTGCGGGACAGCTCCAACCCAGGGTACCTGCTCACCCTGTCCGTCAAGACCAGCCTCGGGCCCACTCACCTGCGTATTGAGTCATCTGGTGACACTTTTGGGTTTGACTCTTTGGCCATGGCCCGCCCCCGCTTGCGGCGGTTCAGTGGAGCGGTGGAGCTTGTGGAGCACTATTCTCTGGCCTGCCACCAGACTGCCCACCCGCAGGACAAGCCCAGACTCCCAGAGGAGACGCCAGAGAGGTCCCTCCAGCTCAAGCTAATCCGACCCCTGCACAAGACAGCCCCCAGTCTCCAGCACCTTTGCCGAATCACCATTAACCAGCATTCCGACACCCCTCAGGACCTTCCTCTGCCAGGAAGACTAAAGGCCTTCCTGCAGGAGTACCCCTTCTTACTATAGGACAAGCACCACTGCACCTTTGGGGAAAGCATCCTAGAGATGTTTTTTTTTATTAAAACATTTTTGTTTTACTTTTTTATGTTGATCATGACTTTTATTAGACGTGGTAGAAATAGGTCTTTATTTGTTAAGTAGGCACAAAGACCTATCCTGCATGACCATTGTGCATGACACCACCAGGGACAATGGGCAGGAACTGTACTTCATCTGAATTAGCAGAGCCTGAAGTATCAAGCTGAAACATTCTCATACTGTGGAGGGAGGGAGGGTGCTGACCTTTCACCCATAATTGTGTACAATAAATTAACCACCTTTGCAATGCAGAGAATGTTTAGTAGGGAAAGTAATGTAGTGTCGGGTGAAGGGCAGCCCAAAATTAATGTGCAATCTTTCACTTAAAACACAATCCAAAAGTCCATCATGCAGTTCCAAGGTCTGCTTCCAGTATCATATCACGCATACAATCCATAGTCAAACACTAATAATGGTCCTCTAGCTAAGCAAAATGTGCAATCTACAACTTTTTGTGAATTAAACTTCCACATACCATCCACAGTTTTTTCCCCAAGAGGTACTTCATGCCTGCTGATTGCAAATTTACCCAGTAACCAAGTGTACCTAACGGCCCCCAGTTACCAGTCCCCTTCTCATTCCCCTCTGCTTGCCACAATGCTACACACATTATTTAAGCTTACCAAGTGTCCACCAATCACCAACTGATAATACTTACAAATTATTCCAAGGTTTAAAAACAAATGTACCTCCATTAAAAACAAGCCATTTCTTTTTGTAGATTATCAATGCAATTTATTTTACAGAATATTGGCTCAAAATTTTGACATGTTTTTTTCTCAAGGTATAGTAACAGTAAGTCTTAGAGCTTGTAGTTTTTGTTTGGTTGCCCCTTTTCACTACGAATAAGAAACAGGAGAGAAATGTAATTCAAGATTGCATTGCATATGTCAGGCCAGTTCCAGTACACCTCTGATCCAAGTCATTCATATGAAGACAAAGTCAGGAATCAAGATTTAGCAACTGTTTCATTATTACTATTGTTTTAAAAGGAATCGCCAAAATTCAGTTTTCCAGGAAGATTTTCTTGGAAGCAGTGGTCAATGAGGACATTGCTCGCGCATCAGTGGAGATGCACACTCTTCTGCCACAGGGACAATGTTTGCAGAGGCTTAAAAATTTGCCAAAAAATGAGGTCAGGTGAGTTTCTTACTGTTGCCAATGCACACTTGTGTACTTTTAGCAAGGTAGCCCTTGATACAAATCATTCCTTTGCTGAATTTTCCATATTCATTTGTTTAAATGAATACCATTTTTAAAACTTTAATGTATGTTTCATGTTTGTAATAAGCAAAATGATACAGCCATTCTCTTTGACACAGTTAATTTGAAAAATATATATATTAATGTTACTTTATTTTGGTAAACAGAACTGCAATGACAATGCAGATGGAATAGATTTCTGTTACATTGATCAGCATACATTTTAACAGTGGAGTGGCTTTGAGTGCCACATGAGTAATGTACCTACTACTGGGCTCTAGTAATTCAATAAACAGTAAAAAAAAAAAAATGGTATAATGTATGTAAAAGAAAATGTCTAGTCACTTATGATGAACTGTGGTGGAGCTCCAGAAAGTGTTTGCCGGAATAAATGAATCATTGGCGCGGAGCAGAGGTGCGGGTGTTGACTGAAAAGCTTGTAATCGCTCTCTCGCTTAGAAACCCTGAACTCTGCAGCATCTAACTGCTCGTTCTTGGAAATGGAGGTCCTTTAAGCCGAAAGAAAACAATGCTCTTCAAAGAAATGGCAGGAGTATGCTGTGGGTTGGGCAGCTGAGAATCGGACCACCTTTTATGCTTTTCCCAGAAGAAAAATTAAAGCTTTCTGCTGAGAATTATTACATAATGAAGCTCCCCTTGCTGCTCAGACAGGCGAATGCAGCATTTTATATAGTGTATGTATCTTGTGATTGTGGCAGTAGGTTTATTTATTTGCTTGTATGTTTATATTAAATTGTGCCTACATACAGCAAACTGGGTAGAATGAATGTACTTGCAACTAACTTTTAACTTTGCTGTATAAAAATGGCTGGTAGTATATATGTAGAGCGATCAGCTTACGTATCTTTGGCATCAGTGAAAGTAATAATAGAGCTACTTCATTAATAATGAACATTGAAGATGGAGACAGCTGAACTGTTCAAATTTTAATAAAATCTCTTAATTCTCTCTTCTCTTCCACACATCCTCCCCCCTCTTTTATTCTACATACTTACGGATAGAAAAGGAGCGGTAGTGGGGGAGTGGAGAAAAAGAGGTGGATAGTGAGAAGTATTGGTTACACCCCTTCATTGACACCATGGTGAATTGTGCTTGGTATGTGGGGCTGTCAGCAACAGTCCTGGCACAGTCTGGATTGGATATCCATGGGACCCATGTACTCACTGGACCAGCACCTTAAGTGGCTAAGCCACTTAGCAGCCCAAGTAAGCATTTAAAAGTTAAAAATCTAAACAGCCCCATCTTCTCAAAAGATAATCAATATCCCACACTCTGATCAACCCTTTTAGGAAAAAGGACAAACCATCCAGCAGGAAGCTTTCACCTGAGGATAGCTCAGCTTTTCAGGGTGAGAATGAACTCCGTAAGAGGCCGCAGGAGAATGTGTGAGGTCAGTGTCACAGTAACGGAAACAGAAATCCAGCAAATGAGATTAATGTGCCAGAAGTCCCTCAAAGACCTATGGAGAATTTGGCTATGTTGCTGCTCGAGTAGGCCATGTCTGCCGCAGTCAATGGGTAATCCTTTTAACCTTTGAGCTACCATCATTTAAAATTAGGATCTTTCAGGTGCATACACACAGATTTGATAAGACCCCACAGTTAATCATTCAATTACTTTTTTTATGTTCTCTTTCCCCATAAGTGTTTGCTCTGCAGCAGAAACACATAAATAGTATCTGTTAAAATAAATGTCACTGTATGTGCTCACAGCTGGTTAATACTTCACTTACCTCCATTACCTAATATGCATGTAATGAAGCCTCTGGGTGACTGTCCAGAGCATTATGCATGATGTGCTGTGGCATTCTATTCTCAACTCTCCTGGACAACAATATGTAGCAGTCTAACATTTCAAGATTAGTTTGCGCTTGCATTTCTTGATAATCTGGAACATTTCATTTATGATACCGCTGCCTTTCATGGCTGCTTTTAGGACCTCTCTTTATTTATGTTCATTGAGACTTTGGATTCCTGAGGGACCTCCAGCTATACTTTCTACTCTCAGTCCAAGGAGATTGCTTTGCTCTTAATAATAACATTCTGCTAAATGTTCATTCTGTACACAGTCAAGTGTAAGCAAGGGATCCAACTAAATCAGGTTTGAGCAGAGAGGGAAATTATGTGGGGTGGGACAGAGAAGTGGATGGAGGTAAGGTGGGGTGGTGTGTTGTGCCAGGTGGGTGAGTTAAGGGGTGCTGGGCTGCCCCTGGGTTCATCTCCCCAACCTTATGTGAGCATTGATGGGTGGGTAAGCCCCCAGCCTGATTTGCTCTGTTCCTGGAATGAGGATTCCTGGAATGTGCAGCAAAAATCTGTCTCCCCCTCCAACTAACCCTGGCTCCCCAGTGACCTTCAGCACCAAGCATAACAGAACATTCACAGAAAAATCTGACATTTTATACTGACTTAACATCAGTTGTGTGGTGACATTGTGATGTCAAAGTAACAAACATACCAAACATTATTTAAAAGCTACATGTCATACTTAATTCAATTTTACCACATCGAAACATTCTGCATAAATCAGAGGATATACTAATTGTTACTACTATCAAATTTTAATGTAACACATAGAATACAATTTTAAAGTAATTACACATTGTAAGATATGTTCTTCAGAACAAGAGTAGAATTGTATAAATGAAAGAGACAATGACATATTTCATTTGTATCTTTTAATTTATAATGAATGATTGCTGGACTGATTAGAACACACAAATCAACATTCACTTCCACATAAATACACATACTTGTCAAGATCTTTTAAATGTAAAGGTTACTATGAAAAGCTGGTATGCTTTGGGGCTGTTCTCATTTCTTCCCAATGTAGATCAGAAGCCCTGTGTTCAGTGAGTGAGGGCGATGTATAAGCACCGTTTGTATTATTTTGTCACTGGATTGGAGGTCTGGCTGCAGTTCAGATACTTTGATCACAGTGAGCTAGAACACACAGCACAACTCCTACACCAACAGACTCACACGTGTACACAGTGTTTAGCATTTTCACACTCAGTCCCTTGATGTATCTTAGGGTATCCATTTTCTCATAATTTCATGCTGGGCACAACCGATACAAAAAAACACATATCCAGTGTCTGTTTGTTTCTTCATTTTTTCACAGACATGCCTTTCTGGTAAATATGGTCTCTGTACAGCTAACAGTGGCTCATTGTGCTCACATACAGAGGCAAGAGGGACTGCAGCCTGGCATGGGGGAGTGTGTCCTTCCTGCTGACAGCACTGTGTAATTATGCTTTGGACCAGCACCTCATGCAGCAGGGATTCATGGAATCTCAGAATTATTGGTGGATTGTAGACACTAGGATGACATCATTGGGTAAATTGTCATACCTTTTTAAAAAATTGTCTGATAAATCCCACAAAGAAAAAATGGGAAGTTACTGGACACCGTATGCCATGCAGATCCTTCTGTAGCAGATACATATTAAGCTCTGTGCATCATTATTTTGTGCCTGATTGCTAAAAGAAGCAACCGCCAGGAAGTATATTCTGCCAAAAATGACAACTCTGCTGTAACGTTCTGACAACTTTTGCAATGAGCCGTGAGAACACTGTTTCACTGCAGGATGAATTGTTTTTAACCTGACTCCAGCTTCTCAGAATCTTGTACACCCCCCCCCCCCCCCCCCCCCCCCCCCCAAGCTATAAGAACTGCCTTTCACAACACAGTTATGTAACATAACTGACCCAGTACACGGAGTACAGTGAAAGCTAAGCCTACTCCCTCTCAGGGTGTGAGTAAATGCAGTATATTGCGGTGCTGTTGAGGGGGCACTTAACATGTACTCTGAGACAGGTAGAGGCTGCAGCTCATATGGAAACTGCTGTGTTTGTTTCATTGTCAATATTTCTAACATTGTCTTGAATAGAAAAATAGACAGTTACCTTAAAAACAGCAAAAGATAGTAAGTACGATTATGCGTGAATGCCGGCAAAGTTGATAAAAGGAAACTCTCACTTAACAGTTACTCTTGTTTGCTACCCAAAAGAACACACTATGTGGTCCGTGCAAATCACGTATTTAAATTAACCTTGACCTGCTTAGGTCTGTTGGGTAGCCAAGGACGGAATATCTCGAGCAGCCTAACAACAACCCACGGTCGTGGCGATAAGCAAGATATGAAAGGGATTTCTAATAAGAAATCGCTTTAGTAAACAGCTTGGTGAAACAAAACAATGAATTACCGTTCAGTAGGCTAATTCCAAATGCCTTTACCACCGTTCTAAATTAATTTTTAAGCACGTTCGATATTATATTGGAAGTAGGCCTACAGATAGTTGCTGCTTACCTAGGCTAACAAAAAAAGGAACAACATACAACATTAAATTAGTTTGATTGTATTTGAGCCTCACTTATCAGGCTCCTGTCCTGGAAATAAAGAGAAATTGGCTTGAAGATTAGTAGGCTTCATGCAGAACGGATCCCCCCCCCCCCCCCCCCCCCAAAAATGGATGATGGAGCGTGCAAAGGTAAGTGCTCACTTGCACCTCTAACAATTTTAAAGGAAATGCGAGTATCGAGAGTAGATTTGGTTAAGAACACACGTGAAACGGTTACGTTTGGGAATCAAGACCCGAACATTTTTTTCTAGAAATCATAACACATGTACGGTGAAAGTAGGAATACGGATTATGCTATTAAAACGTCAATTCAGTTCGCTGAATTTTTAACCGGATTAACATGCAATAACTCAATTTCTTATCTTGGCCTTTGTATAATGCAGGTGTTGTCAGGATTTGAAGCGGTTTAGGCAACTGGCGTGTGTGACCAGAAACACTGAAAACCTTTGTTTCAAGATTGCCATCCTCCAGCCACTCATCACCAGTACAATGCCATCTGCATTTAAGTACATCTGTTTACTGAAATATATATATATTTTCCTGAAATATATTTTGTTCGCAGTTTTTCTGGTCGCCAAATTGGTCTTTGCAATAAAAGCAGGGAACCAGCTTTCCTCCTCCTCTTTGCGCTGCAACAGCAGACTGAACGCCGTCAGGTTACTAGCTTTAGCTAACTCAGCAGGTTCACTTAAGGTCAAGTTGAACACTGTAATAATCAGGTGCATACAACGCTTGGGGTTAAAATGCTAGGATGTTAGGCAAACGTTTTCAGTATTAATGTCCTCTTTCACTTTGGAATTCAGAAATGTTGAAACTTTATGTCTGCAGTATACTTTCCTTCCTCTTTTTCCTCTGTGGACAGTGGCAGACCATGTGAGTGTCACATGAATATGGAGGATGAGGTGTAAATAGCTGGCAGGGAACTTGAGAGGACTGGACTGGAGCAATTTGCTTAAGCCCTTTTGGGACGGGCACACCACCCTCCACCTCAGCACTTGGTAATATGAACAGCACCAGCCCTATAGTAGAAGATGATGGCATAGTCCACTTCATGCTATTGCCAATCTTCCTCATCACCATCATTGGGATTGCTGCTGCTTGGGTAGGTTTCAATGGGTCAGTGCAGGCTAAAACTACTTTACTTGGCAGTACAGTACATTTTACATGCCTGTCACAGGTCTGCTGTTACTGAAAGCCTGGTGTTACAGTCAAATCTCATTGAGAATGTAGATCATTTGGAACTCTGCAAAGTTTATAACTTGAAAATGTCAACATACACCTTAACTTGCAAAGAAATGACTTCAATAATTAAAACATTAAATCATAGGAGCAATTGCATGAAAAAACTAATTTTGTGAAAGAGTATACTATTTTGTAGCCACAAACCTTAAGTCCACTGATTGATATTTGTCAAAGATTAACAACAAATTTAAGGCTACATACATTTTTTTTCATTTTTAGGTGATGTACATATCTAGGATGAGGTCAATGTTCCTGTATGTATCAGGCGGAGGTTGAGTGCAGTTGTAGTAGCAATAATGTGTAAGGCAATAAAATGTACTGACTGTGTATGTGATAAAAAAAAGTTTCTCCTATTCACAGTTCTTATTAGTGCTGTCACATTACAGCAAACCATTTTATTTTACCTATCAGAAGTGTGAAAATTTTGAAAGTAGTTCCCACCTGGTTTTGGTCCATACTCATTACTGATAGAAGCTTGTTTGAAGGCCTGCCACCAGCAGGGAGATTTTTTTAATAGCTCCTTGTTTGGGTAATCAAGGTTTCCTGGACCAAATGTCACTTATAGGAACCATCAAACTCACTGGAAATGCACTGTGTCCGAGGAAGTAGAGGCTTATTTACAGGGTTGGCACCACCAGAGGGATGGAAAAAAAATGAAATCTCACTGCACTAAACTGTGAACCAAAAAGACCACTTCTAAGGGAGTGGCTACCAAGCATATGCATGGTCAAACAGTTCATGTTAGCTACTGTGTTCCTGGATCAACCAACTGTGTCACCAGCTGCTCCCTGTCTAAACCTACGACCAATCAGAGGAGCAGCAGGAGACTGAACAGGAGGGTCTGTGGAGGAATGAAAACAGGGAGGTACTGTATGCTCTCCTTCCTGCCTGTGGCTCCAGTACACACTATTGCTGGCTCCTCTTATCCACCTGCCTCTCCAGTGTCACACTGCTCAGCAGATACTGCCTGCCTGTCCATTAAAGTGAGTAATGTAGATGTACTCTCAGTTTGGCTGCACTGCACCAACAGACACTGATGGCCTGTACTGTGTGTTGGCAGTTTTCACCCTGTCAGGGTCCAGTGCAAATTTTTCAAAGTTAGTTCATTTGTAAGAGGTGATAAGAAATGCAATATGGGGGAAGAGAATGTAGAGGGAAATGTATGTTTTTTTTAAAGGCTTAAACACAGTTTAGATACACACCAAATCAGTTGAATAATAAATGCTGTTCTGAAGTTAATTTCTGAAGCAATACTCGTTGCCTTTAAATGGGATCAAGAGAAAACAGAATTCATGTGAACAGTTGCTTTTCCTTCAGGAGCACACATTGTTTGGTTCAGTAAACATCAAAAAGGGGCATGCTGCTTCTTTATGAATTGTGGATGAGGAGATCTGTTCAGTTATTAAATAATCTCAACTGAAATTTTTGCCAATGTTGAAATAATGGCAAGGTTATCATATATTAATCACACTCACTTCACCTGTGCAAAAACAAAATTCTCAAATGTATCTGCATATCAAATGTACCAAAATGCTGCCAAGTAAAACAACATAACAATGAGTCAGTTAACAGTAGTTCTGATGACATTTTTTATGAATCACTGATGTTACAGTCTGAATGTGTCTTACAACTTGTGCATATAGGTAAACAGATCAATGACCATATTGCATGTTGTAAAATTACAGGCTATATTTATTTGAAACATTAGTTTCATTGTAAATGCCTGAGACTAGCAAGATAGCTAGCTGGTTGTTTAAGCAGGTAGCTTGTGGTAATTTCTGAGATGCTGTGTGTGTTTAGTAATGTACATGGGTTACAGTAAATAAAGAATGGGAAATGACTTGCATTTTGAAGTAAGTGTCAGTACTAATTACCAATGTATTTCTGCTATAAGATATGCTAAAATCAGTACTTTAATATGAGTTTCTAAAGCATTGTGAGAGATCTGTTTTTAAAGTAATGACAAATAAGGAAAAAACACTTTAGGAAATGGCAGTAGTGGTTCAAGTTGAAGCACACTGACCGAAAAATTGACGCTTTAAAGCATAGTTGCTAAAATCACACAACAATGGCCTCAATGGTCTTGCTCGATTACAGCTTTTTTGATTTTGTAATAGCCTGGAAAAAGATCTAGGAGCTTGGAAAAATAACAAGAAGCAGAGGAGAGAGGAAAAAACACAAAATATGTTGGAAATGGATTTGTTGACTGGCTTGGTGAAATTGTATCGGAATTGTCAGTGTTTATGTAGGGCCAGAAGGTAGAGACCTTAATGTTTTTAAAGGCAACAGTCTGTAGAAATCATGTGGAAAGCTCTGGAAAGCTGGAGCTGTACAGGTATGAGGTTTAACCTGCCAACCTGTATCTTGATTGATGGCATGCCTGCCAGGGGCAACCTGTAGGCTAAGGTACACTGGGACTCCTGAGGTTAGTGGTTCAAGCCATGGCAAGAACACCAGTGCTGTTGGGCCCTTGAGCAAGGCCCTCAACCCCACATTGCTCCCGGGGGGATTGGCCCTTGGTTTGCATAATCAACCGTAAGTCACTTTGGATAAAAATGTCAACTAAATGACGATAATGTAATGCCGCCTTAATGATACAATCACAGTTTAAGCCTACAGACAGCTATATTGCCATCCAGTGGAAACAATTTGAATAACAGCTCTGTATAAAATGTTTTACAAGCCTAGCATGTGTTACCTTTTATATTTTAGTTTCTTGGCAACAACAATATATATAATAAGTGTTTTAGTGGTTGGAGTGGCTCTCATATGACACCAAGAGCCCGCACTGACACTGGACTTTATCAGATACAGTTGGAGTACCTCTGGCATAGAATAGTGAAGGGAAATTCACATAGGTACAGGGCAAAATAGAAGAAACATGAAAAAATATATGCATCAATGAACCATGGGTGCACCTGGTCACTACAGTTGGTTTATATTCCCTAGTCCCAATTCCGCTGTGCAGAGTTCCAGATGGACCCAAATGAACTTTTCATGGAATCATCTTAAACTGAAATCTATCTTTTCCCATTAAAATGCATGCATACTCACCATGCTTCACACATGAATGTTAACGACAGGAAAAAAAACACAATGCAGCAAAAAATTAAATAAAAAAATAATCCAGTTGAGAATGATGACACCATCATTCTCACGTCTTCAAACTTGTGTGTAGTTAATCTCAGTCACCAGTGGGTGTCACCATTGTATCAACAACCTCTCAACAGGATGAATTCAGCATGCTGTTATTGATGTTTCCCTGTGATTTCACTGTTTCAGCTTTAGCTGCAGAGAAGTTTTTTATGGATGAGACTATATTTCATTTGTTCTCAAAAAAAGGTTGACAACATGCTCCAGGTTCATTAGGCAGAAAATGGGGCAGGGGTTTTGTGCTTGTGTTGTGGTTTTCCCTAAGGTGTGCTGGTTTTCAGTTTGGACCCCGTTCTGTGTTCCCTTTTTCCCTAAAAGGGGTTTATAAAAGGCCTTTGGCCAGTTTTTGTTGAACTGTTGTTGAGCCACATGACCAGTGGCCACACCTGCCATTGTGTCACAGGAGCTCAAGTATACATGCTAATATGTACGCCTAAACTCTTTTCATACAGGTCACATTTTAAAGATGTTACGTGTACATAAAGACACTCGTTGGTGTGACTGGAGTCCTGCCATATTTGTCAGATATTTTGAATCTGATTCAGTGATGGATTATGCAAATCTGTGACTTAAATATATTTTTCGTTGTTGTGGAAAGTAGTATAGTATGTGATTGTGTTAAAACTTAAAGCTGTGATGCCATGCATTTTTATTAAAATTTAGTTTGAGATGTTCAGGTTAAAAATGTAACCTGTCTCTGAATAATTAGTTTTCCTTAATAGGATTCATAGCTGTATCCTTCATGATGTGACCTTACAATTATATGATAAAATTAGGCACAGCTAACCCATCTTTACGTTGAATGGGTTTACAGTTATGGTTTGAACAAAAAGAAGCATA
Organism: Albula glossodonta; assembly: GCA_019788955.1. Taxonomy (NCBI): domain Eukaryota; kingdom Metazoa; phylum Chordata; class Actinopteri; order Albuliformes; family Albulidae; genus Albula; species Albula glossodonta. The sequence continues at coordinate 2,892,404 of JAFBMS010000004.1, forward strand.
CACAGTGGTTTGCAAGGACAGAGTTTGAGAACCACCATGCTACAGAAACAGAGCTGAACTAATCACTGAACACGATGGAGAGCAAAATCTCAGTTGGTTAAAAGATAGATTGATAGTTCATTGTAGTTCCACCCATCACTCTTCTAAGCTCTTGCTTCTAAGTCTTGACATAATTGCTTTTTATTCCATGCCTTTTCTGTTTATAGATTAAAAAAAAAAAACTTTAAATGTTAGCCTGGACATTTGAAGCACTTGGTTGATTTGCCTGTGTTTCTATGTCTTTGTGCCCAGCTGGTGCGGGGATGGGAAGGGTTATATCCGCACCGGTGGCCCCTTTTGATGAATGCCAGTACATGAGATGAAACTAACAATGGACCGAAGCAAGAAGGTGTTCTTATGATGTTTTGGATGATGACTGGTTACTGTAGTCTATCTGTTTCACTTCCCCTCCTTTTTTACCAGTACCTTATCCTCAGCATTGAATGTATTGGCATAGCCTATCAATGGCACCATACTTTCCCAAAAACATTGAAAATGTTTAGAGACTGATGTATTTCCATGAAATATGGCAGATTCTTGGTTGTTTATAATATAACCAGCCTGTATCATGACCTTCACTATTCACTAGTTAACAAGCCCCAAAGTTGAATCTTGGCAGTGTAATTTCAACAGGATGTGCAAACTGTACCTTTAAGGTCGCAGAAGAACAGTATTAGATGAACAAATAGTGCAATTTAGGATAACTTAACAAAAATACAGTGATTCACCCCAGCTAAGCATGTCACATCCTGACCATGTGTACAAAACTCATTGGGCTCCTATTTCAACTGATGATATCATCTGTACCCATAGTTGAGATCCCTCTGAGGGCTGTGCCCATTTTGATTTTATCATTCAACAGCTAGGTTGCTGTTGGTGACAAGCAGTCAATTACAGTTTTGTGTTCATGGTCGAGAATTACCTTTGTTCTCTGCAAACACTCAGTCTTTTTTTAGCTTAGTATCACGACATGTAATTCCAACATGTAGAGCCTTAATTTCAGGCAGTTATAGATTAGAAAATCTTGCCTTCAATATGGAGTATGGCGCCGGGAGAGGTGGAGGGACGAGCTGGCTCCTCAGCTCCTTCCATTGTAGGTTCTGGTTCCCTCCCTCAGTCTGGAGAGTTAACTGGAGCTGCAACAGCAGAGGCCTCACGAACAGGCTTGCTCACTTGAATAATTTCTAATCAACTCAGCAGTGAGCACTAGGCCATCTATTTAAGCACAGCCTGAAAGGCTGAATGGGGCAGGGGTTTTGTGCTTGTGTTGTGGTTTTCCCTAAGGTGTGCTGGTTTTCAGTTTGGACCCCGTTCTGTGTTCCCTTTTTCCCTAAAAGGGGTTTATAAAAGGCCTTTGGCCAGTTTTTGTTGAACTGTTGTTGAGCCACATGACCAGTGGCCACACTTGCCATTGTGTCACAGGAGCTCAAGTATACATGCTAATATGTACGCCTAAACTCTTTTCATACAGGTCACATTTTAAAGATGTTACGTGTACATAAAGACACTCGTTGGTGTGACTGGAGTCCTGCCATATTTGTCAGATATTTTGAATCTGATTCAGTGATGGATTATCAATATGCGCTGTGATTGGTTCAGCTGTGGTCGCACCCTTAACGGCTTTAAGCTGTTCTGTAGTATTCTGCCAATATATTATAATGGAAAAGTCAATATCTGATACTTAACCACAGCAACTGTGTAAAAACAAAAATGGAAAGTGAATATTGGGGACCTGTTGCTTTTGATTCTTGCATTGGTTCTTTGGTGGAGGCAGCAAACAACTAGATATAGTTCCAGAAGAAACTCTGTTTGCTTGCTGAAGGCTTTAGGAATATGTTTTAAAACTGTAGGCTACATACTAGAAGTTAGTAAGACTACTATACAATAATACATATAATAATGTAATAAGACTACTATGTATTATTAGTATATTGAAACTTTTAGTAGGTACAGTAAGCACTGAAGTAGTAGCAACAGGAGTACTACAAGCAGTTAAAGAACAGCAGAACTTTCTGTTCAAAACATGAATTATTCATTCAAGATCATTATATCTGAATGGCATTGCAGTGCCATTAGATCTGTTACGCTACAGAATCATACTTATGGTATAAATCATATAGCTTAGAAAAATACAAGGAACCTGACCAGTATTATTCAAGTTACCAAATTTGGTATGTCTAGTTTAAAAAGTAGATAATATTTAGGACCGCCCTGCGCCGCCTGCTGACCCAGTGGACCTGCCTGAGAGCACGGCCTACTCTCTGCTGCCTGCCAACCCAGCGAGCCTGCCCTTCCACCTGCTGACCCTGCAGGCCAGCCAGAGGGCCCAGTCTGGCCTCCACTGCCCGCTCATCCAGCAGGCTTAACCAGGGCTGCTCCATGGCCTGTGCCACCTGGGGACAAGGGCCCCTTGCCACTGGTTGCCTGGGGCCAGCCTGAAAACACTGCAACATTGCTGGGCCCTGGGAACAGCGCCAGGCTGGGCTTCCTGGCCTCCCTTTGGGGCCTACTGAGCACCAGGACCTGCCTGGTCTTTGACCCTGGGGGTGGGGCCTGATGTCAGTCTCCTGGTTCCATCCCTCAGCCTGGAGAGTTAACCAGAGCTGCAACAGCAGAGGCCTCATGAACAAGCCAGCTCACCTGCAAATGATTTCTAATCAACTCAGCTGTGAACACTTGCCTTAAATTAGGCCATCCATTTAAGCACAGCGTGAAAGGCTGAATGGGGCTGGGTTTTTGTGCTTGTGTGGTGGCTTTCCCTGAGCTGTGGTGGTTTTGAGTTTGGACCCCATTTTGTGTTTTGTGTTCCCTTTTTCTGCAAAAGGGGTTAATAAAAGGCCTTTGGCCAGTTTTTGTTGAACTGTTGTTGAGTTTTACTTCCACTCACCACATGACCAGTGGCCACACCTGCCATTGTGTCACAGGAGCTCAAGTATATATGCAAATATGTACGCCTAAAATCTTTTCATACAGGTCACATTTTAAAGATGTTACGTGTACATAAAGACACTCATTGGTGTGACTGGAGTCCTGCCATATTTGTCAGATATTTTGAATCTGATTCAGTGATGGATTATCAATATGTGCTGTGATTGGTTCAGCTGTGGTCACACCCTTAACGGCTTTAAGCTGTTCTGTAGTATTCTGCCAATATATTATAATGGAAAAGTCAATGTCTGATACTCAACCACAGCAACTGTGTAAAAACAAAAATGGAAAGTGAATATTGGGGACCTGTTGCTTTTGATTCTTGCATTGGTTCTTTGGTGGAGGCAGCAAACAACTAGATATAGTTCCAGAAGAAACTCTGTTTGCTTGCTGAAGGCTTTAGGAATATGTTTTAAAACTGTAGGCTACATACTAGAAGTTAGTAAGACTACTATATAATAATACATATAATAATGTAATAAGACTACTATGTATTATTAGTATATTGAAACTTTTAGTAGGTACAGTAAGCACTGAAGTAGTAGCAACAGGAGTACTACAAGCAGTTAAAGAACAGCAGAACTTTCTGTTCAAAACATGAATTATTCATTCAAGATCATTATATCTGAATGGCATTGCAGTGCCATTAGATCTGTTACGCTACAGAATCATACTTATGGTATAAATCATATAGCTTAGAAAAATACAAGGAACCTGACCAGTATTATTCAAGTTACCAAATTTGGTATGTCTAGTTTAAAAAGTAGATAATATTTAGGACCGCCCTCCGCCGCCTGCTGACCCAGTGGACCTGCCTGAGAGCACGGCCTACTCTCTGCTGCCTGCCAACCCAGCGAGCCTGCCCTTCCACCTGCTGACCCTGCAGGCCAGCCAGAGGGCCCAGTCTGGCCTCCACTGCCCGCTCATCCAGCGGGCTTAACCAGGGCTGCTCCATGGCCTGTGCCACCTGGGGACAAGGGCCCCTTCCCACTGGTTGCCTGGGGCCAGCCTGAAAACACTGCAACATTGCTGGGCCCTGGGAACAGCGCCAGGCTGGGCTTCCTGGCCTCCCTTTGGGGCCTACTGAGCACCAGGACCTGCCTGGTCTTTGACCCTGGGGGTGGGGCCTGATGTCAGTCTCCTGGTTCCATCCCTCAGCCTGGAGAGTTAACCAGAGCTGCAACAGCAGAGGCCTCATGAACAAGCCAGCTCACCTGCAAATGATTTCTAATCAACTCAGCTGTGAACACTTGCCTTAAATTAGGCCATCCATTTAAGCACAGCGTGAAAGGCTGAATGGGGCTGGGTTTTTGTGCTTGTGTGGTGGCTTTCCCTGAGCTGTGGTGGTTTTGAGTTTGGACCCTATTTTGTGTTTTGTGTTCCCTTTTTCTGCAAAAGGGGTTAATAAAAGGCCTTTGGCCAGTTTTTGTTGAACTGTTGTTGAGTTTTACTTCCACTCACCAGATGACCAGTGGCCACACCTGCCATTGTGTCACAGGAGCTCAAGTATATATGCAAATATGTACGCCTAAAATCTTTTCATACAGGTCACATTTTAAAGATGTTACCTGTACATAAAGACACTCATTGGTGTGACTGGAGTCCTGCCATATTTGTCAGATATTTTGAATCTGATTCAGTGATGGATTATCAATATGTGCTGTGATTGGTTCAGCTGTGGTCACACCCTTAATGGCTTTAAGCTGTTCTGTAGTATTCTGCCAATATATTATAATGGAAAAGTCAATGTCTGATACTCAACCACAGCAACTGTGTAAAAACAAAAATGGAAAGTGAATATTGGGGACCTGTTGCTTTTGATTCTTGCATTGGTTCTTTGGTGGAGGCAGCAAACAACTAGATATAGTTCCAGAAGAAACTCTGTTTGCTTGCTGAAGGCTTTAGGAATATGTTTTAAAACTGTAGGCTACATACTAGAAGTTAGTAAGACTACTATATAATAATACATATAATAATGTAATAAGACTACTATGTATTATTAGTATATTGAAACTTTTAGTAGGTACAGTAAGCACTGAAGTAGTAGCAACAGGAGTACTACAAGCAGTTAAAGAACAGCAGAACTTTCTGTTCAAAACATGAATTATTCATTCAAGATCATTATATCTGAATGGCATTGCAGTGCCATTAGATCTGTTACGCTACAGAATCATACTTATGGTATAAATCATATAGCTTAGAAAAATACAAGGAACCTGACCAGTATTATTCAAGTTACCAAATTTGGTATGTCTAGTTTAAAAAGTAGATAATATTTAGGACCGCCCTCCGCCGCCTGCTGACCCAGTGGACCTGCCTGAGAGCACGGCCTACTCTCTGCTGCCTGCCAACCCAGCGAGCCTGCCCTTCCACCTGCTGACCCTGCAGGCCAGCCAGAGGGCCCAGTCTGGCCTCCACTGCCCGCTCATCCAGCGGGCTTAACCAGGGCTGCTCCATGGCCTGTGCCACCTGGGGACAAGGGCCCCTTCCCACTGGTTGCCTGGGGCCAGCCTGAAAACACTGCAACATTGCTGGGCCCTGGGAACAGCGCCAGGCTGGGCTTCCTGGCCTCCCTTTGGGGCCTTCTGAGCACCAGGACCTGCCTGGTCTTTGACCCTGGGGGTGGGGCCTGATGTCAGTCTCCTGGTTCCATCCCACAGCCTGGAGAGTTAACCAGAGCTGCAACAGCAGAGGCCTCACGAACAAGCCAGCTCACCTGCAAGTGATTTCTAATCAACTCAGCTGTGAACACTTGCCTTAAATTAGGCCATCCATTTAAGCACAGCGTGAAAGGCTGAATGGGGTTGGGTTTTTGTGCTTGTGTGGTGGCTTTCACTGAGCTGTGGTGGTTTTGAGTTTGGATCCCATTTTGTGTTTTGTGTTCCCTTTTTCTGCAAAAGGGGTTAATAAAAGGCCTTTGGCCAGTTTTTGTTGAACTGTTGTTGAGTTTTACTTCCACTCACCACATGACCAGTGGCCACACCTGCCATTGTGTCACAGGAGCTTAAGTATATATGCAAATATGTACGCCTAAAACCTTTTCATACAGGTCACATTTTAAAGATGTTACTCATTTTAAAGACACTCATTGGTGTGACTGGAGTCCTGCCATATTTGTCAGATATTTTGAATCTGATACAGTGCTGGATTATCAAGATGTGCTGTGATTGGTTCAGCTGTGGTCACACCCTTAACGGCTTTAAGCTGTTCTGTAGTATTCTGCCAATATATTATAATGGAAAAGTCAATGTCTGATACTCAACCACAGCAACTGTGTAAAAACAAAAATGGAAAGTGAATATTGGGGACCTGTTGCTTTTGATTCTTGTATTGGTTCTTTGGTGGAGGCAGCAAACAACTAGATATAGTTCCAGAAGAAACTCTGTTTGCTTGCTGAAGGCTTTAAGAATATGTTTTAAAACTGTAGGCTGCCTACTAGAAGTTAATAAGACTACTATATAAGAATATATGTGTATGTACATGTGTGTATATATGTATATTCATTCATGAATTACATGAATTATTCATTCAAGATCATTATACCTGAACAGCACTGCAGTGTCATATCTAGGCTCGCTAGGCTACAGTACCATACACAATACAGGCTACAAGGCAATTTTAATATAAACACCAGTGTTTATCATTACACTAGTACAGTCAGTACTACAGGTATGCATTACATCATAGCGAGTGATAACATTATCCCAGTATCATTCTGTCAAAAAGAAAGTTATTTCAAAATGTCAAGTCCGGTAAGGAGAAAGTAGGCAGTTCTTACGACTACTAGTGGTGAAGTGGTATTAATTAAAAGTAACGTTACACGTGATCACTGACGTTAGCTTGTTAGCATGCTCAGTATTACACAAATATTAAGTAAATGGACACTGTTTTTTTAAAGCTTTATAGTTTAAAACAAGTATAAATCATATAGCTTTGAATACAAGAACAATAATGCAAACAACCTGGCCAGGATTATTCAAGTTCCCAAATTTGGTATGTCTAGCTTAAAAAGTACATAATATTTAGGACTACAAATCCTTACATCTGATGTAGTTCATACGCACCTTCAGCAAGCATACGAATAAGTGAAGATTCCACAGAACAGTAGTTTGCGCCTTCCGCAACCAAACTAATACGAAGAAGTACAAGATTCTATGGAAGAACAGTAGTTTGCGCCTTCGGCAAGCAAACTAACTAGAGCACATATCTTTAATAAAAATCTGCAAAGGACCTAAAAATGAAACCCAAGTTGTGACAACAACGCCAGAGTCTCAGACACTGCCTTGTGACATTGCCCTCTGAATACTGAAGGGTGGTGCTTCAGGTCAAAAGTAGTGCATCAACACTTTCCACAATTAGCCTAGCACTCACAAAACCCTTACCACAAGCTGTGACCCATTTCATGTGATAAATATGTCATTTATGATTCATCTGATTCAAGGTGTATTTTAATTTTGCTTTAGCAAGTTAGTGATGCATTTTTGTTGAAATATCCATGAGGCACAAAATGGAGAATTAACCCTGAATAAAATCATCCTTATTCTGTGGTCTCTGCTAAATGAGATTTCATACAAAACACTGTCACGCAAAAAAAAAAAAAAAAAAAAAAAAACGATTGAAAAAAAGGGATGCTGTATTTATTACATATATCTGCTTACACACAATAACACAAGGGATTACTCTGAGATTCAAAGTTACATCTGCAGTACATGTATTCCCAACTGCAACCCAGTGGTTTTGCCTACTGTGGATTCCAGGGGCCTGGAACAACAAAGAGCTCCAAAGACCACAAGGAGCCAAGTTGGCTAAAAATATGCTGTTCTTTTCTCAATAACATTTTCGTAAAATTCAAGACAAGTATTCAAAAGAAAATAAAAATGACAGGCCATACGGCACACCATTATATTCCTGAGGCTAACACATTTGCTCGTAAAGAATTTTCTTATCTAAATGCTGAGGGATTTCATATAGTTTGTGACATTTTTAAATCCCCAACAAGTTGACACTTTTTTTTTTTTTTTTTAAAGTACTACACTGAGAATGTTATTCTTTAGAATATGGGGTGGGAAAGTGGACACTGCAGAGGAAATGGAGGTGCAACCTTTGTGATTTTCTTTTCTTTACAATGAAATATTTGACCCCCATAGATAGAGGGATAAAATACTAAATTTTATAGGCAGAAACTCAAAAACTACATCACCATTATTAGAGGTATTTGGGGTATAAGCTTATGGCTAGAGGGACATACTCCATACAAAGACCATGTGACAAAAAAAAATTGAAAAAATATATGTTCAAGGAAAAAGTTGCACCAGTCATTACACTCCATTAAAAAAAGTACAGATATGACAAAGTAGTTGTTTGCATCCTATAACTGTGTACATTAAACATTACAGAAACAGATTTTTATGCTTCCAAATGGACATACAAAGAATCCCGTTCACAAAGATGTAGGATCAGAATGCACGTTTCACAATCTTGTATCCAAAATAGTATACGGGGGATGCTGCAAAATGAATGACACTGCAGGTACACACGGGAATGTCTTTACCTGTGAGTAAATGTACTCAATAATATTTAAAAGGGAGGAAAGAGCAAGACAAGGCCATATACTTGGTACACACCACATTTCCATAATACCCCTTGGCAAAGCATTGAAATTTGCCTGACAAACAAACCAATTACAAATAAATGGTCAAAATTACTGTAGTGTTGACAAGGCCTACAGCAGTAAACCAGTTTCCCATTGAATCATGCCTACCGTTTCATCTGTACGGACAAACATTTGTCAATGCTAACTCTAATCAACAACACACAACTGCAATATATTTCAGTGCACCACAGAAAAGTGTGTTTAAAAAAAAACGGCACCACTATCACAGTCAGTGAAGGTTTACAAAAGCTGACAAGTAATTGGGTTCTCCCTGACACAAACTTTGAGTCATGTTTCAGCAGTATGGGGCCTTTACTTAAAAAAAAAAAAAAAAAAAAAAACAAACTTTCAGAAACAGGGGGGCTGTTTGTGTGTGTGTGTGTGTGTGTGTGTGTGTGTGTGTGTGTATGTCTGTATACATGTTTCACAAGCTAAGAAATCTTACAACCCAAAACAAATTTTAAAAGAATCACATTTTAAATCTGAAAACTAGCAAACAGATCAAAATGACCATACACTTAAAAGACACTTGCCCCAACAAGCAGGCTCCCCTTTCTCCCTTGTCCCAGAAGTTACATCGAACCAGTTGAATGTAAGAAGATTAAGTCAGCTGTCATTGAGTGAGGTATGTTATTGTGGGCCAAGCCATGAGGGCGAGCCCATTAGCAGTACGCTGGCTAGTATCTGCACTGCAGCAGCGAAGATTCCTGGAGAGACCCATGAACTGGGCAGTGATCAAGAGTAACCTGACACCAAAGGAAAAAAAACAAAACTACAACACAAACTTCTTAAAAAGCAGCATTCTGGAACCTGAAACCCCCTTCCCCACCAGAATAATCTGCTCTTAGAATAAACCACATATCTGTCCCTCTCCAGTGTAAACTGATGACTGACCAAGCTCCACCAATCACAATAGGCATTTGCAAACACCACAGAATGGACTGTGGTGCCACCAATGAACCAACGTTAGATTTGGCCAACATCTAGCCAAATGCATTTCCTCCTGTTGAGCAAGAGGAAACAAGTCTGGTTATCCTCTAGCCCAATCTGGCAATGTTATAATATTCAAACATTACTTTAATATTTGAAGATTCTCAACAGAGTCAATAACTCGGTTCAGTATCTACAGAGACAGGTCAAACAGCTTAAAAAAAAAAAATCATATCTCTTGCTATTTTACCTGTCAAACATTGGCCATAGTGGATTTAAAGTACATTTCCAAAATTGGAGAACTTTGTACAATTAATCAAAATGCTCTCACCACATGTCTTACAACATATACACTAATTATTGACTTAAAAAAGCAAGAAGAGGAGCCAGAAGAATCCAGACTAGATATTCAAGGCATTGTGAATATTTCCAGTTTCAGGATATGGCAGTACAGGTACAGACCGAGTGTGGACCAGTTTACACTTAAAAATAATAGCTCAGCTTTGGATAAAATGTGGGTTGGCCAGTCTTTGGTTTTGGGAACAGAATTCCCAGTGCAGGGGATGCCCAGCTGGAGCTTGGAGCCCACAGTCAGTGAAGAGAGCCTGATACAGCTTCTTTACAGAGCAGTGGACACCACTGCACTCACAAAATCTGGTGGCATTTGTATGTCAGTTCCAATTCCCCATTTAAAAAAATGTAACAAAATCAATACCCAGTCTGAAAGATTTAAAGAAATTTCAGCAGGTTTGGTTGTTGGGAAGTGGCCCTCCTGCTAGAGCACCACGTTAACTTAGCCTTGGAAATATTTCAGTTCGGCACCCTTTCAAGCCAGATCATACAGACCACAAGCCTGAAATTTAAAAACACAAAAAAAAAAAAAAAAAAAAAAAAAAAAACAATAATAATAATAATAAAAAAAAAAACAGCCAATGTTACAGCCAATGCCAGTATAATTCATAATGACTGGGAGTGGAGGGCAGGAACTGAGTCAGCATAACAACAAGTGGAGTTACACAACATGGAAAAAGTCAACAACTACAAAAAAAAAAAAATTACACCAGGGAACAGGGCAGAAGCACTCATAACATTACGCTACTCTAGTCTACCTTCAAACCAGCTCTAGTCTAAGCATGTGCAAGGGATTAATTTCTTTGAATTACCACGCAACACACATACAAATCAAAACTACAAAGGAGGAAATAAAATGCAAATTTGTCCAGTACAAAAGACCACCATCTGTGAGTTTTAAAACCTGTTAGGAAACCCAACAGGGAGTCAACAGTTTTTCATTTTTCCTTTACAGTTACATAAATATGGATATACAGACTATCTCAGGTGTATATATATATATATTTCATATACATACATTATATAAAATATATATACATGAATAATCAAAGTTTCATTCCAGTGCCATTGCAAGTATCAGGCATGACCACCACACCTCCCTCTCTGATCATGTTAGAGGTAGAGGGTGTGTGGAAGTGAGATTTAGGCGGGGGATGGGGTGGCGGCAGATTTGGAGTTAAAGTCCAGCTCTGGTTGACAGGTCAGTATGTTGAATGATGAGGTAGTGTGTTCCAGTTACTGATCTTCGTCTTCCTCCTCTTCCTCAGAGGACTCCTTGGCTCCCTGCTCTTCTTTCTCCTGGGAGGTAAAGGGGATTAATGTTTACTTTGTCTGTCAGCTAAATTCATCTGGGCAGGAAAGGTCACGTACCTTACTCCCAACATATTAACACAACTTTGTTGCCATTTCATTTTTTAAATGGGCAGTTTCACCAAAGAGTTTAGGTCATTTACATTTACCACAAAATATTACTCCACCTTCAAAGACCAGTAGAATAATTAGACAGTTGGCCATTTAGCCCACCATGATCAACAACTCAATCCACTGAACCACAGTAAAACAAGTGTCCTGACGTAAGAACTGATGGTTCACATGGCAGACCCAAAAACAGGCATGTACAGAGAATGGGTCAGTATCACAAAAACGTTGCTACTGATTAAACTACACCCAACACTCTGGTATGCTCATGCTTTTCTCCAATCTGTTCAGATCCAAAGGCTGGAATGCAAAAAACCCATGTAGCACCAAAATACAGTGAAGCATGAGTGCACATGCAGGCATACAATACCACAGGATGGGTGGAGATGCAGACAAATGAAGAATTCATGCTTTTCAGAATTCTGATCTGCTCAATCGTGTTCCTTGTGAAGACAGAAACAGAGCAGGAAGTAGGCACGAGTCAGAGAACCTCAAACCAGCCTTGCCCACCATTCCATTATCATTCTGTACTTTCCATTCATAAAATACTAATGCTACGCTTAGCTTTGGAACTACTAATGGGGTAGGGAGCTGGGGAGTGGAAAACACCAGGCCATGTGTAGTGTTTCAGGGAATTATGCAGCACTGAATTCTGCTCAGGTTCAACAACCTTCACCGAATGGATTGGCTGATACGGTGGACACAGTGCATGAGTAAATCATTGTGATATAGACATAGATTTATTCATTTGTTTGATGGTTGCAAACGCAGATACATACAAATATACAAAAATGATGTGAACAAAAACGAATTATAATCCATTTAAAGTGAATATGTTTATAATTTTTGGCATGAGCTGTATATATTTATGAGCTCATGGAATGTATTTATTCCGTTAACCGAACATAAACAAAAGGAAGACCCTAAAAGAAATAACAAAACCGGAAACAGACAAAAACAGAACTGCAGAGAGTTGTACAGCAGCTTAAATGTCTTGATGAGCTTGGATTTCAATATAGATTAAGCCTTTAATTCTTGTGGGCTCAGCATCAGGTACTAAGCTAAGGAGCCATTGAACTGCTGAGTTACAACCACAGCTAGAGAATGTTAAAATCTTAAATGCTGCTATAAACTGAACATGAACAAGACAATAGTCAATGCATTACACAACCCTACCAAACTGCAGTGTTAACCCCCCCCCCCCAAAAAAAAAAAAAAAAAAAAAAAAAAAAAAGGAAGCCCTTGTCAGCTTCTGTTTTAAAGCACTACAAATGACTGTGCTTTCTTCAGAGAGCTATTCCGTGCTCATTACACTGGACTGGGTGAAAAATATTTTGAGGGTGTTGCCACTGGGAACAGCCACATTCACACATGTATACACATGCACACACAGAGGGGTGACAGCAACTGAGAAGTTTTTTATTTTTTACAGACCTACTTGAATCTTGCATAACTGAGAATCCACAGAAATCTGCATTCTTTTTGATCAATCTGAGCACCATGTGCAGCCTAAAGTGACTTGGAAATGCTCTTACCTCTTTCTTAGGCCTCCCTCTGCGTTTTTCCCCTGTGGCACCTGCAGCTTTCTGTCAAAAATAAAATACCAACATATTAGTTTGTATCTAGCACATCATTTACACAGCATGTACTGATTAAATGTTAGGCTTTAGGATGCATAATATAAAACATAGCATATAAAACATAGCCAATTTTGTGATTATCAAATAGAAAAGAAAATCTGTATGATGAGACATACATTTACCAAGTTTCAGGCTAAATGTAGAGCAAAACCATGAAGCTGTATTTGGAATAACTGTCTGCTTGTGGCCATATACATGCTCAAATGGTGGAAGACTGATGGAAAAAATGAAAAATGTGGTTCTAGCCATTCTGCTGCTTGGTTTTTCTATTTAAAAAAAAAAAAAAAAAAAAAAAAAAAAAAAAACACACTTTTGGCCATGTCATGGTAACCGCGAGAGGGAGCCCTTAGGACATCATGGCAAGAGAGCATCAGGTTTTGAGGATATTGCTGTCAGGGCTGACAGCTTGGACACATGGGGTGACCACACAGTCAGGTTTGGGCTTTGTGACAGCTGGGAGTAAGCTGGGCCAGGCGTTAGACCTAATGTCGTTTGCAGACACACCGAGCCCTGGACACAGCATGAGGAGAAGTGGGTGAGAGGGAGAATAGCCGCTGTTTCCATGGTTACCGCCAAAGGCAGGAACAATGAGGGGGTGTATCTTTGGAAAACCAGACTACGGTTACAAGAGAGCTACAAACAGACTGGAGGAGTATAGGAAGTACAGGACTTCATAGCAAAAAATAAGTAGAAAACTAAAAATACTGTTACTGGTATACAACAGAATTTGTGTAGAAAAACTGTCAGTAAAATTAACAAAATACACTGTGTACCACAGTTACTCATTGGGTAATTAGTGATGACCCCACCTTCTAAAGCTATTACCGCAATGTAAGTAGAGGGGGGGTTTATTTTATAAGTAAAATTGAGCACGGGGTTGAAGGTCAGGGGTGGGAAGTCATTTTCTGCCATGCAGAATTGACTTGTCCTATCCTTCAGCTTTCTGACAGGCATATCTCATATCATGCACAACTGTCAATTTCGCAATTTTGTTTATTTTTCGTACCAGCGGCAAGCCTGGAACCACAAATATGGAGGTTCAAACAATGTGACAGGGAACACTGCTACAGCAACCCAATAGAACATTCAGTGCCTACAATGGCTACAGCCATTCAAGGTGCTATGAATTACCATGCAATTACTGAGCTAATGGATTAAGAGCTTCTGTGGTCATGTCTAGTGCACTATGTTTTAGCTAGTTAAGACCAGTGTATATACATGCGTGTAATTGGATATGCTTGTGACGGACTCATGATCAATGTGTATGTGTGGCTGCGGTCAAATTATCTGAATAACTGTCAGTGATTTGAAAAAGTGTGAAGAGTGTGCCTCACTGTTTGCTGGATGGTGACTTTTACAGTTATGTGTTTCAGAGCATAGGTAGTTTGGTCTTGCTCTGGTATTTACATTCTTTAAAAAATATCCATCTGCAGTGCCTTATCCCCTCTGCTGACTCAGTAACAAGAATCTTCTTTTCATTTGTCAGTACACGGGTTGCACCGCCCCTACTCTTAAAGCACCAGTTGACAACTCTCCTCACAAAAAAGGAAAATGATAAAAGTGATTATTAATGTGCATGGCTTTTGACATATACCTAACATACAAGGTAAGACACATATATGTGACAGTTTTGAGAGAGGCACTTACTTTGCTTTTGCTGGTGACCTTGTTTTTGCTGCCCTTTGGTCTTCCTCTAGGTCTCTTCGGAGTGGGGGACCCGCTAGGCTCCTGTAATTGGGGAGTGGGTGATGGTAGATGTTAGGTACATGAATTACTTTGGCCAGGGGAGCTTCACAGCCCATGTAAATAAATAAACTGTTAAGACATGAGGTGTGTGCACCACTTTAAAATCAACTAAGGTAAAAACACATCACTTTACTATAGGAGCATACTAGAGCAATACGACTCAGTAGCAGCATGTCATATCTCCTATACTGCCAGGAGTTTAAGAGTTTCCACACTAGTTTGACCAAGATCAAGAACATATTGGCTTGTCCCAGATATTATAGTTAGCTGACCCCGTTGAATCACTAAGCAAGATACTAGCTGTACAAAGTATCCGGCAGTATAAATGGATAATATGTAAAATGCAAGCTATTCAAATCCCACCCAGATGCGTGTCTGCAAAGTAAATGCATTTATAATAAGATATTGCTATAACCACTTCCATGAATGCTAAGACTGTTTCAAAGTGCAGCTTAGCAAGAGTAACAGCATATGCATTCCTGTAGCGCTATCTGTACTCAGTACTCAGAACCATCCCAGAATTCTTTGAATGCTGGTTTCGGAGAAGTCCAGCTTTTTTTAAAAGTAGCATGCATGAGCACATGGCAGAAATATAGAACAGAGGTATAGGGGTTTGATCCGACAGCCCAAAGCTGTGCCTTACTTGAGCTAGAGGAAAGCCATTGCTTGAAAAGAGAGCAATTCGTGTACATTTTATCTTGACAAATTTTACTAATTAACCTAATGGTCAGTATAATGATTATTGTTCTCAGATTACATGCAACATGAAGTACAAGGACATCTGTAACTCCATGGCCACTTAAAAACACTTTTCCAACAAACCAGGAGGAAAGTCCCCAATCTTCAATTACTCTAGAGTACAGGGACACTCAAGCTGAGGCTACACACAGAGGTGCAGATTTACAACAATTATTTTAAACTGCGAATCAGGTTATCTTCAAAGGCCAATTCACACAATTTTCCATCACAAAAATGAAAACAATACTATAAATTTTGAAAGTTTTACATGCACAGTATATTCAATTCATAAAATATCCCAAAAAATGCAAAAAATAACACTGGACATTGGCCAAAATTATTCTCCATTCACTTTTTTTCCAATATTACAGCATTTTCTTCCATGTACCCTTTTACAAACCCCCAACAATTTGGTGGAATTCTTAAGGCATCATGAGAATGGTGTGAATGGGAATATCAGTAAATACTGCCATCCTTGAATTTTTTTTAATTTGAACTAAATTGGTTTTAGAAGGATTGTTAGAGTTTGAGTAGCTGACATTTAACCAACCAAACAGAGATATCATGGAAAGGAAAATAAAAAGCAATAAGCCCAGCATCAACCTGAACATAACTGTTGAGATTTGCATGTACCTTCCCGTTTTTGGTTAAATTTGGGTGGAATCCGCATTGTGAGTATGCCCCTTAACACCAATCCCCAACCAAACCCTCTTTACCTTTGGCAGTTTTCGTGGTCTCCCTCGTCCTCTCTTCTCAGTACCATCCTTGTCTTTCTGAGAGACAGTCTGATTGCCCTTAGTGCTTGGGTCACTCATCTTGACAGTTAATTCTGAAATTAAAATAATAACAGACCATTTTAATGCATACAATATTCAAGTCATCAGTTGAGTAATGATTGCAGCAATCAAAAACACAGGCATACAGACAGAGGACTGATTGCTCTAATACTGTGTAAGGAATTCCAAGTAGTCTTATGCAACTGATGTGAAAATGAGGTTTCATGAAACTGAAAATAGGTGGACCTACCATTTTTACAAGTTCCTAAGACGAACAAATCAGTGTGACTTTGCAATGCTGCTGTATTTGTATCCAAAGTACAGATCCATTT
Organism: Albula glossodonta; assembly: GCA_019788955.1. NCBI lineage: Eukaryota > Metazoa > Chordata > Actinopteri > Albuliformes > Albulidae > Albula > Albula glossodonta. The sequence continues at coordinate 2,908,956 of JAFBMS010000004.1, forward strand.
TACAGTTGCAACTTAAGGTAAAAATGCAGCAATAACACCTGCATATTTTACAGACCAAACATGCAAATAGTAATATTCTCCTTAGAGTTTGCATCCTCTTCAGAGACAATACTGGATGTTGCATTAAATTGTGCAGATGTGGGTTTAAGTGCAGAATTTATGCCACCACTACATTCCCCCCTCCACACTTATTGTTTATGACAATTCAAACCCAGGGAGCATATAGAAGCCATCACCCCTCCTTTACAGTAGGTTTTATTCCAGGACATTTTAAAAGTTGTTTACTTTTACAGGTGCATATCTAATATAATGCTAAATATATACTATTGGGCACCTTTGGGCAACAGGATTTGTGTGACTGCACCTAAACATTGGAGACCAAGTCATTCAAAGAACTTATATTTTCACAAATGCTGTCTCTAGATGTCTGTTTTAATTTTTTTTCCTTTTTCACCATCTTGTTTTCAGCTGTCTGGGCATTGCCCCTGCTTCTGTACTCCCTGGAATTATACCTGGTCCCCTCTCTGCTTGTAGTTATATATACACTGTTCTTTTGACAGTTTACCATCTATTGCAGTGATTATGTGGTCTTCTTTATCCTTTCCAACAATAAAATTAAACATTTTTAGGCTACACATGTTTTCAAGGTGACAGTGTGCTGTGTTTTGTTTTACCTTTATTTGGCAGACAACACTGTGCGGGACAATGAGCACAATACAGCATAAAGATACATGGGAGCAGCCAGCAGACTGCAGTGACTTAAAGCACATCACATCAAGGGAAGACACAGGGCAACAACACAACAGCTAGCAAAAAAAAAAAAAAAAAAAAAAAAAAGAATGAGGGACAAGATAGACATAACACTGCTCATGCCAGCAGTTCTGGCATGAGCACACCAACAGAAGTACAGAAGTACCATACCATACTTGACATACTTCAAAAACAACATTAAAAGGCAGAAAGCACATGGACAAAAATTACGACACCATTTAGACCAAACAATTGCAATACAAAGAAACAGAACAATCAGGGTAATTGGTAGGTTATTACTGGATCAACCTACCAATGGAACCACCCTCATCCCCTGTCCTCACTGCCAATGTACCTTCCATCCTCAGATTGGCCTTGACAGTCATCTGCACACTCACAGATGGACCCCCCCCCCCCCCCCCCCCCCCCAAAAAAAAAAAAAACCCCAGGATGTCTGAAATGGCCCTCATCGAAAAGCAACTGATGAACAACATTGGATCATATAACATGTGGCAGTCGGATTCCTTGGAAGGTAATGGTTCTAGTTTTTAATCCACTACTACAGTGGTTAAGAGGCTTCTAACTGAAGAGGTTGCACACATTCAGTTGCAGGACTTCGGTCTCCTTTCAGCATGAGCCACCCAGACACCCACAACCAAACCTAACCTTAACCACACATCATCTATAGTTTCACAGGGTATTTTAATGTGCCAGACATCAGAACAACTCAATACAGAATAGGTACTTCCTACATATATCTGATAATTTTATATCTTTCTTTGTTCTTGACTTAATTCTTAGTTAACAATCAGTTAAATGGTGCTTCCTTTGAAATGCCTTTCAAGTCCAGAACTGAACTATGCCACTCAGTTTAAAACATTACAGGGTTAAAATATTACATTACACATGGTAATAGATGTAGATATTGTGATCTTACTGTAGCCAGCCAAAGCTGGCAACATTCCAACTGATGCTTGGCTGCTACTACCCAAGTACTTCCCAGAGTCCATGAGACAGAGCACCTTATACTTATGCTGTATATTTGTAGATTTTTGCTCTGCCTTACATAAAGCAGAGATAGCAAGAGTAAAGGGATTGGGAAATGCATTTCATGACAGTGATGTGACTTCATTCAAACAAGACAAACATTAACACATATTCTAATAAATAAAACCTGTAAAGGGCTGAAAAAACAAAGTTCTTTAATAATAATTATAATAATAATAATAATAATAATGTAGAGGCATAGATCCTTTAGTGAAATAGTGTTCTCTCATCCATAGTTCAATATAGCTTTAAACAAATCATCTATTGGAACTCTCAGAAAAACTCTTTTGTTGAACTTTGTTTGGAAGCCGGTCATGGCTTTATTAATTTAACGTTTAAGTACGTACAATGATCTAGTCTATTCATAGATGCATCTACTTGTATTAAGACAAAAATAGGCAAAAGGCAAATGTAAGGGAATTGAAGCTCTTATTATTGATCAAATTTGTGCTTTATGGTGCACACAAACCATCAAAAATTGCGCAACATTCAAATGTATCAATGTCAAATGTACCATAGGAGAGAACACTCTCTTACTCCAGCTGCCCAACTACTTCAAAACTTAAGGGACATTGTCAAATATGTTGTTACTTATTTTGGCCGTATCATCATTATAAAAAATAAAAATGCTAAATGATGGAAACTCACAAAGCTTTCTATGAGAGAACTTCTTATACTGTCAAACATGTTACAGCGGGTGGTCTTCACAATTATGCAGCAAGTTATTACCAGATACAGCTCCACTGTAAACTGTGCTTTTTCTTGACAGACTAAGCTTGTACATGGTCTAGCTGGGATGTCTGAGGATAATCAATGCTATAAACATCCTGCAATCACCCTAAATTTAAACATTGTCAAGCACACTGTATGGAAGTAGACATAATGTTGCACTATTCTTCTCATGCTTCTGTATGAACCACCTGTTTGGCAAATAAAGCAAAGTGAACCAAATGTCCATCACCTTGAGCAATTTTATAGTTATAACCAAAAAAAACTTCCATATGAAGTAGGCATCAAAGCTAGAGCTAGCTGACAACCTATAATGGATGTGTAAAATGACTAAAGTTGAAAAGAGCAACAAGACAATACAGCGGCTGAATAAATACATTCTGAATTTACAATTTTACAGATCTATTTGAAAAAGTTCAATCTTCTCTGTAGATAACTTGCAGTTATTCAAAGCTATATGTAAATCAATGTTATTTTATGTAGATCTACTCAATATTTACATATTAATGTGAAAATATGCAATTTCATGACCAAAACCAATGTGAAACTAATGATAGTGAATTGTTTTTTATAACATCCTAAAAACTATTTTAATAAGTGAAATAATCAACTTTCCAACTGGTCGCTGTGTTTTGCTCTGCAAGTAAGCCCTTCAAAACTGCTCCCCAATAGAGGCTCGTGCAGTGAATTGTGACGTCACTTCGTTGAAAGCAATTTACATTTATAAATCTGCAAGCCTATTAAAAACGAGTAAAAATTAAATTATGCAATTGAGTTGAGTACAGAATTCCTTAATGTTAGAGAAAACAACATTGGAGTGAAAGCGTGAACAGCCTATTCAGAAGCTAGCTTGCTAGTTAGTTCATTTAAGGTCAGCCCTTGTCCGTAAGGAAACGGACGCCATTCCCAAACACGCTGAGAACAGCGCGCTCACACCTTTTCCATAATTTATACTATATATATAGTTAGCAAACAGCCACTGTGGCAGACATGCAAGATTGTTGCCATGTGCGCATTGAAAATTAAAATCGTCAACATCAATAAACTGTTTCTATGGATAGTATGTAGCTAGCTACCAACAATCCATTGCAACGAAGTGCAACCAAATGGGCCGTTTACAACCAGTTCTGCTTTCGCTCAAGCCAACTTAAATGTATAGCAAGAAAATATTTACCCCTTTCGGCCAACTCCCAACAGACTAAGATAGCACTATGCGCATATTCAATCCAAAATATATTTAAGCAAGCCAACAAAACGATATCTTTAGCGCGCTAATCGGATAAGCATCTCCTTAGCTGGTATGATCATGAGTGTGCCTGTGGGGCAAACACAATAAGAACATAGCTAGCTAATGTTGGTTAGCTACAAAATTAAGGGTAGCTCTAACCAAGTGAGAGAGCAGCATAACGCCGAGCTTTCATACCACGACAGCGTTTGGGATTCCTAGCAAGATAACCGGTATGTCTGTGCATATGGACTGGACTATCTGGGAAAATAACACACTGCCGATTAAAACGAATTTTGTTCATGTACCATATAACGTAAGAGCATGACCACTACGACTGCATTGCAATTCCAATACAGAGAAAATGAAAGCAGGTAAACAGTTTATAAGTTTACAACAATCGACTGAAAACGAGGATACCTAGTGCCGTCGGTTTTTCAAAACCCAAGCGAGTTCAGTGTGAACGGAATGACAATAAACAACCCATCACTAATGGATGTGGGGTATGCGTAGACGACAGTGGAAACGTGGATGAGAAGTCCTTTAAACACGAAAATGTGAAATTAAGTGTCTTGAACAGCCTGAAATGAAACCATCTGTTGTATGCAAAGAAGAAGAAAGAAAACAAAGTAAACACTACAGCAAGGCATTTTTCAAAAAGGTGGCCATTCACTTACATACAATGCAAGGCCGCCTTAGCCTTCACAAGCGCACGATCTTGTACAGATTTGGTTTCGTGACCCGTCCTATCACAACCCACTCCTCCTGGCAATGTCCTCTGATTAAATTAGCCACAAAAAAAAAAAAAAAGATTCCCAGCAAATCTGCCAGTCGAGCCGGTTTAATACCTTGAGCTGTAGCTACTGTTGCTGTGCTTCTAGCTAACGGTATCACCCCACACATCAGCCCTTTAAATAGCAATTTCATTTCCAAAGAGGTAAACAAAAAAGCACAAATAGAAGAGGAAAGAAACAAATTACCAAGTAAAAATAATGAATCCAGGAGCCAATCCAAAGTATACTAAAAATAGCTCGGAGCGTCCTTCGAATGAAATAAAGAAAGCAAAGCCAAGGGGAGTTTTGGGACAATTTAAGGAGGTTCTTGGGGGCGGGGATATGATAAGGAGGACAGCCCACCTCTCCTCGCATTTCGTTCGCATCCAAGTGGAGTGGGTAGGTGGTTAGGAGGTTTTATAAAATAAAAAGACAACACGCATCTTACTAATTTCTGTGCGCTGTTGCTATTGGAATTTGCCTACAGCCTCAGATAGTATATTGATCTCTTCAGTTACCAACCGTCCATTTTCGGGTGTAAAAGCTATATGTGGGGACAAAAATGTACAAATTTCAAAGATGTGGAGAAATGAAGGACATTTTTCCCACAAAAAGCAATGAACCATGAAAAGGGCCTGACTACAGTGGAAGACACACAGTTGACTGTCGCTTTAGCTTGCCTGTGTTCCAGTATCACTTAATGTTGCTTCTGTTTACCACAAATTGCCAGGAATATTGAGGTAATGAAAACGGAACATTTTCTTTATACAGTAAAACTTAACAAAGTGGTAAAACTACAGTAAAAACTTGGTCAGTCCATTACAAGGCAAATAGCTATGTGCAACTAAAAATAAAAGAATAAGATGAATAAACAGGAAATCTACAGCAACATTATCTTTGTTATCGCAAATGTAAAAAGGTGGAAATTTAAATAAAACAAATCTCACTCCCCACTGATCATAAAATAAACCTCCCCATTTATTATTCATACACTGAGGGATCAACTTGAAGAAAAAAAAACAGGTTTTCAAAGGAGTGGCATAATTAAGGAAAACAATGGTGTTACAAAATGTGTTTTAACAGGCACATGCCACACCAAGTATCATCTCTCGGTAGCTTCATACTGCTTTGTGTATCCTTTAATAAGATGCACTTGCAGGTATGGGAATGCATCTGATATGATAAACCTTGTGCCCCTGTGAGACCTCTATGCCCTGCAAGTAGAAGCCGTCTAGCAGAAACACCCATTGGGGATGTACATTCAGGTGATAGCTCCTCATGATTATTGCCCTCCAGTGGTAGAATGAGTACCCTACAACTGGAAAAGCAGCAGAGTTACAAGTCATCGTCCGTATCAAACTCAAACTGAAAACTCATTCCTTTAATAAAGCATCTTAGCTCTACCAACCCAGGATTACTTCTCTTATAGCATGATCTCAGATTTTCTTTAGCTAGGTCTTATGTTTAGGTGAACTTTTCAGTCATTAACGCAGCTATTTTTTTAAATTCACTTTACTTGATTCATCTTCCTGACTCTGACACGAGTATGTAATGTAAATTTCCCCTAAATGAGAAGGGCCAGTTAAATGATCAGTTAAGTCGAACTACTATACAGTTAGGTAATCAGCTACCTGCATTGTAATCACTGGTAACTGGATATTGCCCTGAACTTAGGACATTAGGGAAAAAATAAAAGACTGTACAAAACAACATTTCATTCACAGTTTGACTGAAGACACAGTTGGAAAAGTTGACTTTTTAAAGAGGGGCTAGAAATTCTAAGTTTTCACTTTCTGAAAAATCTTGTCATTTAGCATTCCCAGTTGACATGATCGTAATTTAAAATGAACTTGCTTAATGATGGCCCAGGGACAGCAATTACTGATTCATGAAAATTAGTCATTTATTGTTGACAGGTATGTATCCTTGAATATAAATTAATCTACAAGGGTATCTGTTATGTCATAAAATGCAAAATAGCCATGCAAAAGGAGAAGAAATTCTCCTCAGTGTTTGCAAGGCTGATTAAGTTCACCCTGTCTGTATTAATACTATGATGACAATATCCTGGTTTCAGGGATAAAGGTCATTCGTTTTCTTGAGAGGCCAGCGATGCAAGCAGTATATTTAGTTTTCATATGTTATCTTAATTTGGGCCTTAAAGAGGCACAGTCAATGAAAGCCTCCCTCCCTAAATGCAGGTAAGGCCAGAGGTCCAGTCCATGTTTTCATTAAACAGCAGTGACCACTTATCCTTGGTGTGCTTTGAATCTGTTCCTTGTTATGAACCTGGGCCCTATTTTAAGCACAAAGTGACCCTAACTAGTGCATGTTTCTTTGCTTGTTTCATACCAACACATTTGCCATCATTGTAAATATAGCAAGTGAATTTGTATCTATTTAGGTGGCTTCATCTTAAGATGAGGTGTGCTCAGGTGCAATGTTGGTGTATTGCACCTCACAGCTTCTCATTTAATTGGGGGGAAATGGTTAATTTGGATTGGTTATTTATTGATGAAGTGTAACTGCAAAGTATTAAGGGTACATTAGACCACTGGACCAACATTTGCTGCTTGTACATTAAAAAGTCTACCGTTTACAGATTACAGAAGATACATTTTTGACAGTGACAAAACAGTGAGGCACACATTTTTTTCAAATATGTTTTACATGTAATCATTAAACTGTTTGTCAGTGTTGTCATCTGGCAGTTTATCATGTCTCTCATGTGGGCAAATTGGGATTCAAGACAAGATGAGTAAGAGAATGTGAGACTGTCCAGCAGCAGATGGTGTCAGAAAGATAAGAGCAGTGTTGTGGTTATGAGGAGCAATTAGCTATCCAACAGATGGTTTTAAAATAAGGAGCTAAAACTGACACCCTGACATCGGCACTGCCAGGTGACCAGCACACTGCCATGTACTCTCTACCGAACTCCAAGCTTCACTGACCCCCACAATAATATTCCATGAAATGAAATGTCTCTCCTGCTTATGTAAATGGTATTCCCTTACCGCAGTGCCTCCACTTGGAACATGCCATGTGTGTCCAATGAGGGTACTTTACACATGCAACCTAGCCATGTGCCCTGCCCCCTGGAACAAAAACAACTAAGAACACCAGCCAAAATTTTTCCTGCCAATATATAACCTACACAGCTGAAAAATACTAATGTTTACCTAAGCATGTAAAAAAAATGTGATTTTAAAGGTATGATAGATAAGGTTTTTGTGTAAATATCGTTGCAAGACCATAATAAATCACCATATATCATTGTAAAAGGCTTGTTGACACATTTTCCCACTCTTTGGCTTTGTTTATGCTTCTTAAATTCGTTCTTCAACTGTTATTCAGATTTGCTTAGCATTTACTTAGTTGTATAGGGGGAAAGAGCTTGACATAAACCTGTTCCAGTCAATAAAAGACAAAGGGGATGCCAATTTTTTGATCTGTGGATATATGAATCTATACTATGGCTTAAGAAATTTTGTGGATGATGTGTGGCAGTTTTCATAATTCCATACATCTGGCATGAAAATATCCCCAATGATAGGAGATTAAAAATGGTAACAACATAGTTTTTAAAATATAAAATAGCTGGAAGACAGTATAATTACAAATGTACACATCTTGACCCTTTGACAATTAGTCTACATATAGAACACTTTATGTTCAAATAGAAGCATTATAGTATAGCAAAGAGACCTCTGGGTGAATAGCCTGGCTCTTCACTCAGAGAGGGAATAAGTAAAGGGAGTCCTGACCTGGGACTATAGCTGCAGGTAGAATATAGCTTGACTGATCTGTCCCATTATACACTGTGCCAGCCAGCAATTGATCTGGAGCTGATATCACACCAGGGAAGTACCCCTGGCCCAGGGGGTGTGGGCTAGATGGATAGTTTAATCAACGTTTCAGGAACCCAGGGCGGCATTAAGTATTGAAGTGTGTTTTTCTCTGGGTGATGGTGCTTCCCAGCTACTGGCAGGGTGGGCTATAAGAAATGACGCTGTGCCTCTGGGCACTCTGAATTCAGCTTGCATAGATGATGAATTAATAGTTTCAATCATGCAGTGGTCATTATAAAAGAATTCCCAGAATAAGGTTCACCCTGTGATCCTCAAGTGATACTGCTTGTTTAAAATGACCTCTGCACAATCGGCTTTAGCTAAACAATGCAGTCCCTGATATTGCAGTACATGGGTGAGGTGAGCACAGTCTCTGCACGACTGCTAAGAATTGCGGTGATTGCAAAAAACTATTTCACCAGCCACGCTCTCAGCTGGAATACCAGGTTCAGTTTTGGCTGCAAATGCTGGTGCAGTGCTGTCATTGGTATCTGAACCCAAACCAGACAACTGAAGTAAGCATTGTGCTTTGTTCTCCTCATCCTACAGAGTATGTCTCTATCCACCTGACAGTCGTAGGTCAGCGGAAGGAAAAATGCTCAGAAATAAAAAATAAATAAATGAAAGAATTGACAATTTTTAAAAATGAATCAGTAAATGAATAGTGATTAATAAATAAATAGTGTTATTCATTATTTATTGACTTTTTTTTTTTTTTTAGCAATTTATGCATTAAGTACTCTTGCATTTTCATAATTGTATTTTTGTATATATCTCAAAATTCCCTTTTATTCCCTTTTTTAAACCGAAAAAAATATTTAATTGACTATATTTAATCACAAGAAGCAAAATCAGGACAGCAGTCCTGTTATGCTTCTGCTTATTAGCAGCGACCTCTCGTGGCTATAAAGAGTCATGACAACCATAAAGATTGCGCTCGCCAACTTTTTTTTTTTTCATTTCAAACAAGTAAAGCTAAATGCCTCTGTATTTTTCAGTTGTCAGGAGTGGTGGAGGAGTGGGGGGAATCCTTGGAACACTAATTTTCTGCGAGACATTCTCCACTACCATCTTGAATCCTCTATGACTCAGAAACAAATCTTTGTGTTGCCCTATTGCCTGGTGTCCCATTCGTGAAGGAGATGAGAGGAGCCGTATTAGCAGACTGCTGTGGTAGAGGATACTGCAGTTTATTTTATGCTGGAAGCGTTTCCGCACTTCTGGGTAGGAAATGTGTGGCAGTGGCACAGTGGGAGAAAAGATGTGAGAAGTGAAAAGTTTTTGGACACACTTATGATGCTAAAGAGTGTGAAAGTGGCACTCTTCCTTTTTGACTAAAGACAGCCCATGCCATAGAATAGGAGTGGGGATACTGTGCTATAAAAGGTGAGATTCTTAAATTTAGATCTTACAGCAAGGTTCCGACTGACTGTGGTTTTTGAACATTCTGTGACTTTATTGTTTATTCTTCTGTCCTGGTTAAAAGTCTTTAATGGACTTTACTCCTTCTCCTGTTCTCACTCATACCTTTGACTAGTAACACAATCTATTCTCAGAATGAGTGGAATAAATCTGAGTTACCATGTGGTTCCTTTGTCATTGTAACATCTTATACTATTTGTTACATACAGTGGTTCAAATGTTTAACAAGAGTTTAAACTCTGTGTAACTCCATCGCGACATGTCAGCTGCTCCCAGCATCCCTCTAAGGAGCTCCTGTTTTACAGGTGTCCTCCTTACTGTTAGAGATAGGGTGGGAGAGCCATGGCTGACTCCATCCCTGGACTCCAATACAAGCATTGTACTTTTCTGCAATTCCAGAAGAGTTACATTAAACTCATTTTTGCTGCTGGAAGTTTTGAGTTCAGCCAAGTAGAATAGGACCTTGAATACTTGCTCTCTTAATTAATTGCTATGATAACTTAATTCAATAAATCTATTAGAACAAGTCGGACACAGGGTGGAAGTTGAAGTTTTTCTTTATAAATGATCCATTGTAAAATCTTGCCCAGCCTTCTCCTTCCCCTCACCTTCATGGGTCCTTAATTAAACATCTGAAGGCAGAGCATTAATTAAAGGTTAATATGAGAGAAGTTAGGAGCAGACAGCACAAAGGACACAGAGTATCACTTGAGGAGACTATCAGTATTCATTGTAGGCCCTGCTACTCTCCAGAATTGTTCGATTTTTCTTGTCAACATTAGGGGGTTTTGTAAAGATTAAGTTTTAAAAAGGTTTTCTGTAACAGTTCCACTAAAATATTGAATAATATGAAGGTGTGAAACATTTATTCACCTATTACTCATCTGTCCTCGGCAAAAGCCAAGGATCAGTGGAGTATGCACCATTCTTTCTTTGTAGAGTTTTAACATCTCAACTGAAGTCATTGCCATTGTTGGTTTTAATTGGAACTGGACATTTTTTATTCCAAGTGTAGAAAAAAGGCATTAGCCAAGGTTGGTGGGAGTAACAGTTTGTCATTTAGTCTCCTCATTGTGCTGCAGCTGTTTTTAAGGTTTCAGTGCTAAATTCTGTTTCCAGGCCTTGCATTATCACACATTTTCAAATGTTTCCCCCAAACATTCATTCATTAATCCACACACATTTTTCTGTCTTACCACAAATATGATAGTAAGATGTCAGGTCAAGCCAACCTGGCCATGTATGTTAAAATGTTTGCTAGCAATAACTCAGCTGAGCAGTGCATGTTGCTATTTCCTCTACTTTGTCATTGTCACTCTTGATCTGTACTAATGAGAGGATGTGTGTGATAAAAAGATTTATCAGTACCAAGCAATACCAAAACTATGAGGGAGCTGAGATGTGCTTGCTACTATATGATAACCACTATGATGCAGGTCTTATTCGAGTCAACAGACAATCCAACGGATCCATTGGAACACATTTTTTTGAATACACTTTCTCATCACTCAAAATGGTAGGTTTACCATAGGGATAAATTCTACAACATTTTTTTTCTTTTTAATGTTAATTACTTCACAGGTTTTTAAAGTTTCAGGTAGTAGCCAGTAGATGGTGCTGTTACTTTAATGAAAGCACAGTCGAGACTCGTTCAGTGTTACAGCATTCAATAATTCCAGATCTGTATGAAATGAATGAATTTGGGTTAGAAACTATTGTCTCCAAGTAGCATCTTTTGATGTTTAGATGTCTATTCATTCATACAAATTTTAGACAAGGTGATGCAGGATTAGTGCATTAGCTGCAGAAAGCATTCCTATGTAAGATCATTTTCAATGTCATTAAATATCACTTTTTGTTATTTCCTTGTGTCAGAATGCACATGGGAGTGTAATAATGTAATATCAGTGTGTGGAACTGGTGCCAAATCTGCATTTTCACACGCCTCAGTCACCTCAACTGCCAAAATTTAAAATCTCAACAGGTCATCATTTTCCAGGTTTAAATGTTTTGCTTTCCCCACTTTCCAAATGGAACCAAGGGACAAAATAAGTCCTTCCTGGGGTACTATTAATGTGCATAAACTTTTCAAAATTAATCAGAGCCTGGAATTTTGCCCCACACAGTCGAAAATACACTGTAAGGCTGTCATTGTCCTTCCTGGTGCATCTGTATTCTTATAAATTGATCATGTGAGCCACTGATTGATAATAATAAAAAATGGAATAAAATTGTTATTTATTCCATTGATTTAGGTTGGTATTGTTGTCAATATTTTTGCAAGCCGACAGTCATTTTGCAAATATCTGTACCATGTGACCAACAAAAAACAAACACTACCTATATACTTGTACAAATTTCTGATGTTTACCAAAATTTAAACTCAGTTTACTTATTGTCCAATACTGCAAATGCATAAGAAGTATATTTCAACTTGAAAACTGGCAATTAAATGAAATTATGTAGCTGTGGGGTCCATCTACATCATACTGCTGTCATGGGCTATGGCAGGGGTTTCCACACCTCTGCTTCACACTTAAGTTGAAACTGAATAAGAGTCAAAATGTGTGATTAAACACAGCACGTGGGACTCTCATGGCACATTCAGCTACAGTTTCTTGGTGCAGTAATACAAGAGTGGTAATCAGATTATAGCCATGCCAGGGAGAGTCCCACAGATGACAATCACCCAAGGCAGGAGAGTTTCAGTCGCTATGGTATTTCCCCCCTGTTTTAGTGACTCCAGCTGGACTGGCTGCCTGCGGTGTGCCTGTAACTGAAGGACTTTGTGTGATTTGAAGAAGCAGCTGGCTGCTTGCTTTCATAGTACACATGTGCTAGTCAGCTCCCTAATGATCTTATAGAGCAGCAATGGTATGGGCATATAACTGCAACTGACCATTCCAAATCTGGGCATGAATGGAGAAAAAAAGAAGTAGATAATATCATAAAATTTATTTAATGTACATTATTTATCACTGTTTTATATTTAATTTGATTTAATATATGCATATTTTGGTGACCCCATTTTCAAATGAGAACTGAGCCCTTGGCTCCCAACTAGCGAAGTAGGATATATGAGGTAATTACAAATTGCAGTTTCTATACTTTATCATGCAGAGTCACAATATACTTAAAAGTGCATAATCATTTTGAGACCAGAGCCATCATTTCCATTGTACGAGTAGTGATTTTTCTTTCTCCTCAAATTAAAACTTTGAAGGGTACGTTGTGGAGTATAGGCTGTGCATGGATGTGAATGAGCCTCTAAGCCAGGCAGCAGTCTGCAGATGGGTGTGGCTGCGTCTACCTCAAGGTCATGCCTGTGAGGAAATGCCACTCAACCTTCAGCAGCCTTGGCACAGCAGCAGCAGGCAGCGTGGGAGCTTGCCAGTCCCCTCTCCTCCAATGAGTAAGGTTAACTGAATATTCACATGATGCGCAAATAATCTGTTATTCAATAGGAATTATGGCTCAACATCTATTGCAGCAGAAGGGCTGACAGATACAATAAGTGCCGTTCTTACATCAAAAAGCCCTAATAATTTCACAGAATAAAGTGCACACCCCTTGTGGTATAAGATTAATATTACAGCCCAGTAGATTGGAACAATGAGGTGGATGATGTGTGATCACATCATCATGTTATTGCATTTACACACCTCATCATTTAGGAGGAATGCGTTATTGTACTATAAGTCTCCCATGAGAATTTCAACTGTTGATCGAAATGAAAGAAACTCCATTGATTTACAGAAACTTAAGATATAAGATGAAATTTTAAAACCAAATAGAGGTCTTAATTTGTGTTAGATTTTACTGCAGGCTGTACCAGAACAGCAACAGAATGGATTACTTCTTTCATTACTTAACTCCACTGAGCATGCTCACCACTGCTGTGGAAACCCTCAAGCATGATCTGTCCCTTTGGAATTTTAAAGTTTGTTCTTCTGGTCACATACGCTCTCAAGGCTGGTCTGCCATGCAGATTGACTTCTGATAGTAGAAACAGTCATTGCTGTCTTCATTTGTGGCACTGACTCTAAAGATTACCAGTTTCAATTAGCTGAAAGGACTGGGGAAATTTAAGCTCTCCTAATACAATCCAAAACCATAATCCCACTGAAATATTAACCTCTGGAGCATAATTGGCAGCCAGTGCTAATTTCATTCCTATAATGTGGAACATATTTAAATATTGCAGTTTTGCATGTTATGTTATGCATAATGTTACATGTTACATTACATTACATTAAGGACATTTGTTAGACGCTCTTATCCAGAGCCACTTACAAGGCAAAGCGCATAAGAATGGTACAAAAAGTGCAAAGATAACCCTAGAGAGGGGTAAAGTCCCAAGTGCCAAAGGTAATCAAATAGATCAGGACTCCCCTACTGACTATCTGTGGAGAAAATAAACAACAGCCAAACTGAATGTAACAAAGGCAAACTGAATGTTTCATGAGTGACCCATATTTTTATATGCAAAACCGGTATGGTGTTTTGTGGGTCTCACAACATGTCTCAATGGTGGTCTTGAGGAGAAATTCTGAGAAAAGGATGAAAAAAGTGATGTAAAAAATCAGTTAAATGAGTCTCCTAATCACTTTCTTATTTTCAAATATGATACTGTTATTTTCTTGCTAGCAACAATCAAACCAGTCTTTTGCTCTTAAAAACAAAACTTTTACCATGAAATGCATGTAGTTTTGTGACTTTTAGTTTGGTTCAGTTCTTGTTTGGTGAAAGTAAAAGCTATGACTCAAGCTCATTGAAAGGGGAAAATGATATGCTAATGAAGGAAAAACAGATCATTTTTGTGCTCTAATGGCACAACCTCTTATTTTACCAACACCCAAGATGACCATATACGCATGTTCTGGTAACTCATAGAGCTAAAAATAATTTTGTCCACGAAACCTAATGGCCTGTTCCAGTGCCTGTGCAGAGCAGAACTGTGGCACATTTCCACACAACCAACACTGGGGTAGGGGTGGTTGCAGAGAGGAAAGGGAACCAATCTGAAGGACACAGCGGAAAAACTGACCAATGGGGCAAAGCATGGCTCTGAGCACACATTCAGTCCAAAAAAAAACCAAAAACAACAAATGGTTTTGATGCAATGATTTCTCTTACAACCCTCCTCTTAATTATTTAACTGACCAGCATTTGGCCCTTGTGAATAATTAATGCAATCATCATTAAAAATAAATTCCTATGACACTGAGTGACTGTGATCTGATGAGAGTTTAGAATCACTTTACTCTGAAATTTGTGCTTAATAAGTTATTGGAGCATGTTTTAATGAATCTTTCACAGATTCTTCAAGTATATAGATTTTCAGCCCAATAGCACTGCACCACAGGTCCAGAGCTTTGGGGCTTGGGTGCATCTGTGCTGTGTGATGCAGAATCTGGGGCCAGGCACTCCAGAGCAGGGGGTCAGTGCTAAAAAGGGGCCAGTGACTGTACTGATTTACAGTAACTCCCACACAGCCAGCTCCATTATTAATGACACCTTTGATGACGAGGAACAAAAAAGGAAAATTACCAAATAAACAGCACATATATTTTACACATATGAATACAGTATACATACATTCTTACATGCATACATACATAGATTTAATACAAAGCTGTGTATGTAACAAAATAAATACTCCAGAAGACATAAAATAGCTTTCTTCCTGTCATCTGCAGAATCTAGGCAGCATTTCTCCATTCTTAAAACAACAGATGTGATAGTTAAAGAAAGGTATGCAGATTATTTTTCTGGATTTTAAGTATTTTTGTGGGAATTAACTTAATTCTATAAGTTTATGTGGTCTTACAATAATTGACTGTTATTAAAAGTTTGGCTTGCCATCTGCTTGTTCATATTTAAGGATCAATGTTTAATCCTTGAGGATTTGGTTTTATTTTTTTAAATCTTATTTGCATTAGTTAATTTTGGATTTTGAATATTTGCCTGTACTTTTTCCTTCTGCTCTGACTAATTCTGTATTTATTCTCCATGTACACTCAGGGGAAATGGCTCCACACTATGCTCTTCCACAACCTGCTTGCACAGAACACCTGGCCAGCTCTCGTGTGTAGCTGGCCAGATGTGATTGAGCTCAAAGTAAATGATAAGCCCACAAGAGCAGGGTAAATTGAAGTAAGAATACCACAAACATGATACTGCTTTTCTTTTCAGAAATCATACTGTACCACACATTTCAGGTCAGATGTTCTCCCCTCTCAGCATGTCAGTGGGGTTTCTAATTCATATATACTAATGCTCTATTCAAAAGATCTCTTGAAATATGTATATGAATTCCTGATTGTGGAAGTGCCGTGGATCTGCCTCACAGTCCTCAACCCTCCAGGAGAAACCTTTCCTTTGCTTAGCCCACTCCTCATATCCATAACAGACTCTGCTTAGTTTGTAAGTAGATGGGAGATCCACTGAACTCTCCAAATGAAATGAAAATTATGAAATGTTAGAGCTGGAAATGGTATTGGTGGACCAGGCTGAAGAACAATGATTCAATTATGTCATGGACACATGGCTGCTGTCTCTATCTCAGGTTTTGGTTAGAGGATCGTAGGTATTATTACATCAGTGATGAGGTGGCATTTAGGCTGCATTGTTCTTCAGTGTGAGGGAGGAGGCACCTTTCTGCCAGCAGTGAGTTGCTGGGATGCTTAGTGTTATTTGACATGGGAGGGATGCTTGTCTCATGCCTTTCCTTTTCCCCTTGCTTGCTCTGATTAATCAGTCTACATTTTTCTCCCTCTTCTCACGCTCTCATCCACTGTCCCACCTTGTATTTTTCTTTAACACTCTCTCTTTCCCACCCTCATCTCTCATTTCTACCCCACCATTTTTTTGCCTTCTACTCCATCATTTCTCTATCCGTCTCTATGTAGGTGTAAGCTCCAAAAACAAAGGCAGCTTTCCCCCCTTCCTCTGTGGCCATAAAAGACTCCATTATTAGAGCTAGTTGCTAAGCAGACACTCACTATTGAGCTTGGATGAGAAACACATTCATGCTATTTTTTACAGATTCTTTTTTATATTCGAGCCATCCCTTGGGGAAGTTCATTTCTGTTTATCTGACTTTCAATACTGAGCTCACTGAATATTAATCATGACTAAAAGAACCATTCTGTGGCTTACATCAAGGATTGGCTGATGTAAACCTGATGCAAAACTGTCTGTAAACAGCCATCTTTATGTAATAGTCTTAGATTCAGCATTCACTGCATCTGTAAAGAATTTTTGGAATGATACACACTCAATGTAAGGGACAAATCTGTGTGCAATCTGTCCATTGCAAAACAACTGAACAAAGACTGTCTTGTAGTTAGTGTATCAAGGAAGTGGGTTATAAATGTGCTCTTCACCCTCTTAATCTCTGATACATTCATACGCCCTCACAGCATATCTGAGGAGAGACGTAGAGAAGCTGAGAGGCGCACTGCTTTCAGAATCAACATCCTTATTCACTGAGAACCCTTACATAACAAAACAGTGGCATTAAATGAAATAGTATAACTGTGCTTCTTCCCCCTTTTCAGTAGAAAATGTTTGCCTGGTGCTGCTGTATGCTGAGCCTTTCTGAGTGAGGGGAACAGACTGCTTGTGTTTCCTCTCCATCTTAATTGGTTCCACAGCACTCTGCCTCCACATCCCTCGTTCAGCTCAGCAGTGCTGCAACTTTGGAAATAGAAATGCAGAAAGTGAAGCTGTGCCCTAAAAGGTGCTGTCTGGCCTATTGGCTGCAAGCCATGGCAGTGTCAGACCAGACTGTCTGGGAGGTCCAGGGTCCACCTAAGAAGGAGGCCCACAGTCAGCTACCACACCTGTCTTGCAATTGTTTTTGGACCAGGAAAATAAAGCCCCAATGAAACAGCAATATATGTTGTGAACGATGATGGTTTAGCACATGTATATGTGTGTGTTTGCATTCATGCACATGTATGAGTATGAGTGTACATGCGCATACACTATTATACTATATGAATGCCTGTGAGTGTATCTGTGTATTTACAGGGTATGTCAGATTGGTTTACTCTATATTAATTGTTTGACAGCTGTGTGGCACATTTGAAATTAAACAGCCAAACATAATAACTAGTTGCATAACATTTCAAAATGTATTATAATTCTGTTGTTTATAACAGATATAATTGACTAGGGAACAAGATAAATCCCAGCATGAGTGATACATGCTACATTTCCTTTGATTCATCTGGTGATCAGATCTGTGATGAGGCATGCTATTTAATGAACTAACATTATGTTGTGAAGTCAAACTAGTTTTTTACAGATCTGGAGAGTTGCTTGATAGCGGTTCTGTGTCCCTTTAGTTGTTTGAAGGTTGTTTCATACTGATTTGGGGCAGGAGTGTAGTATGATGTTCAGGGAGCTGGTCTTAAAGCACTGAGGTTGCAGGTTGGCAGGTTCAATTCCCAACATGGTTATTGTGCCCTTTAGAGATGCACTCCGCCTCAATGACCTCAACAAATATCCAGCGGTATAAATGGACAGTGTGTATGATATTAACTGTAAGTTGCTCTGGATAAGAGGATCTGCTAAATACCTAAATGGAATGTAATGTTCATGGTTAGGTGGCATCTCTTTAGCAACCCCAGCTGTGACCTAGAGTAGACCTTTTTGTGTATTCCATCCCTAAATTAATTGGAGCCTAGACTTAAAAATCTTCTTACAGATTGGAACAAAGTCATTATCTCAACAGATACTTGCCCATCACTTCTGAACTTTTATGAGTCATGTTCATAACCCCTGGCACCAACCTTTAAGAAATTCATAGCTTACAGAAACAAGTTGAACCTTCATTTTTTCCCAATGGCCTCACAATGACCCTCAGATACAAGTTTTTCACTAAGGTCTGATTTTCTGCTGCAAGTTGCCATGATTGCAAAAGCAGTTTTCTTCAGTTCTGGTCTTTCTGAAAATGTACTCGATAGGGTCCATTGCGAGGTGTGATTGGCCCTACAGAATGGGCACTCACAGCCTGGTTCCCTCACATCATTATCTGATGGAGAGCAGCCATGACTGTGCCTGCAGGAATCTCAGTTCTGAACATCTATTGCATGATCTCTGCTGATGTACAAGTGAACCCCTTGTATGGAACTGCAGCCTGGAGCAGCCCAAATATCCCTAATCCATGTCTTGTCATTTCTCAGCTCTTTGGGATGGCATAGCTGGATGCTATTCCCCCAGACATGTAAGGTCTAGGGCAGGACATAGGAATCCCACTAAGCTATGCTCAACAATGGAAAAAACAATGTTACTGAGGAAAGAAAAACCACACTGAGTAAGTCAGATGAATGTGTCAGTTTTCTCTCTGTCTATTATGGGTCCTGAATTAGATTAATAATTACGATGTCATTTGTCAGAAGTAGTGACTGAGCCTGCCACCCTGGAGGTGCAATGAAACTAAGGAGGTATATAAAACAGGTTTTAAAATGCTTTGTCTGTACTGGGTGGAGCTGTGCTGGCAGGGGCTCTGATTAGTTATAGTTCAGATGTAGGTTGTTGTCCACCTAGTCAGTATATCATGTAAACCAGAGAGCTGGATTACCAGAAAAAACCTTGATTAAGTTGTGATAAGAAATGACAGTATCTAAGTTTGTCATTCAGTATTTTAGAAACTTCAGTCTAACAAAAACTTAAATGTGGGCAGTGATATTCTCAAGTAAAATCCAGGAAGCTAATGCTACGAATGGCATAAAATGTTTCAAATAAGATATATCATGACTTTTTCATTCCAGCACAGTGTACCTGAGCATACTGACACCCCCCTGTGGTGCACAGTAAAATTATCTTAGAGGCATGGCCGTAAGCTGCATCATGAATAAGACTGCTTGCATTCACCCTGCTCTTTGATACCACACTACAGCAATGATGCTGAAAAATAGAGCAACCCCAATATCAGCAATATGAGTCAGCAATTACCCAGGGAGATTTCATTAATTATTCATCACAGATATGTCTAAGCTGTGAGCTCTGAGTCGGTGAGTTGGGATCTCCTTCAACTGAATAAGCTTCATACTAACCTTTTATGCAATGTCCATAATCTAACAAATACGCTGGAACAGAAGTGACAAATCATAATTTATTTCCTTACTTTTCTTTTTTTTACTGTAGTATTGCAGTTGTGGAAAAATGTGAGAACACCAATATCAAGCCACTTAATTGGGAGTTCAGCCACCACCTGACAACAGCACAGCTTGTATGCAGTGTGACATAGAATCTACTGTTGTCTGGAAGCCTTCAGGAGGGAGGGGACACCTTACCCTGAAAGAGAATGGGTGCACCCAAAAACCATGCCAGAAATATACCCACCCCACGATTGAATAACTAAAATGATTCACTGTTGAAAGCAAACAACCACTTATGCCTGTAGGCTGCCTTAAATGTCCACCACATGTGCAACTGTCCATTTGTAGAGACCATGGATTCTTCATTTGACCATATCACATTGTATACTGCTTGCTAGCCCATTGTGTCAGTGAAAATGCTTGCTCATGCCCTAGATGGAAATTTGCAGTCTGTTGATTAAAAGTTGCTTGCCTGTTTGGCCCATTGTGTTTGTGATAGAACGATAATATAGTCTAAGCAGCAGTTTATTTCCATAATATACACATTCTTGGTATGTGCTGAACATGTACAAAACTGACATTTTTCCTTCTATGGATTTGATCACACACTTAGTTACACATCATCATAACTGTACTGAGCCCCTGCAGCTAAACAAAATTGACTGTACTTTTTGTCCCTCATTTACCCAATTCCAGTTCAAATTATATCCATGTACAGTGGAATTTAAAAATCAATGGCTGTATGTTTGATACTACTGACATTCTTTTAGAATGTTTAAACTCAGGAATCAGACAAATTCGTGGATGTGCACACCATTCTTCTCAAAACTTCAAAGCTTTTTTTGAAAATTCAAATTTGGCCCTCTTTTAAAGGCAAATGTCAATCAAATGCCTTAAAATAGCATAACTGCTTCTGTGATTCTAAAGACTTGTTTTTGATATACATGTCTGATAAACAGCCTACACAGTAAGACAGGCTGTGGGGTAATGAGAGGGGCACATGCTCAACAAGCAGAGCTAGCTTGGTTGCAGGTGGGGGCCTGTCTAAATATAAATTTAATGAATACATAGACTTCCTTCTCTTGAACAACTGTGTCTTGCCATCCACTTGATACCCACTGTCTTTTTTCTTGGAGGCAATGTAATTTGATGTCAAGAGTGAGGCATGAGCATTACAAATGGTGTTTTTAAAGCTACTTCTTCAGACTTAAACCTCAAACAGGAGCTTAAACTCCAGTAGCAGGTGCATAGAATCTGTATTTACAGCCAACATTTTTTATACATAAATGAATTATATTCAAGACAATGACACAATGACACATCTGTCCACAGGGTGCCATTGGGTCCTATTGTATATGCACAAGAATGTAAACAAAAATTTGCACTTTATTACAATGAGATCGGTTTTTGCATTTACGTAATGGTTGCTTTCTTTTTTTGAATATACAGCAATGGTCAATGTGCTTTTATATGGCTGTACACATGATTTGTCCAATTCCAGTGGCAAACAGCCTTTGCTGTGTCTCACTCTGCAAGTGGAACACCAATCACATTTTGGTTATATCACCACAGAAGTGTCACAACAACAACAACAACAACAACAAACCTGCAGCTGCCTGGCTAACCAATAGCAGTAACCAGGAAATGTGTGCGGATGAGTGAAAGTGACTTGAACTCTCATCTGTGAGGTGTACAGTTGCTCCACACCTTAGGAAGGACTGAGTAAGGGCAAAAGGGCTAATTTTGTATTCAATTATATTTTTATTAATTGTTTATTAGGTGTGATCAACCAGGATTACTATCACTGTTTGACATACTCCTTATAAACTCTTAACAGGTCAATGCCTACCAATTTTCTTTATTTTGTTTCTTACTTATTTGTGGGTAGGTCAGGATGATTTTTATGATTAGGTGTTCAGTGTAGAAATGAAATGTTTAATAAACTTAATTCAAATCTAATTCAAAAGTACGATGGCAATTATTCCTGTATACTCACTTGGTCATGAAAAATTTGCTTCCTCTCTATCTAGCAAATGCAAAATGACTAAGAAAGTGTTATAATGCCTAAGTATCATAGACTTGTGAATTAGAAAATGAATTACCAAGCAACTTCATAGCAATATGTGACTGATTTATTGAATCCTTATTCATATAAAATCTTAACTACTCACAAATTAGTCTGACATAAGTATTTTCCTAATAATCTGTTAACAATACAAAAACCAGTACTATTGGTTTTATTATTGGTAAGTCTTTAACATGCCTAATGATATATGGATATGATGGAAACAAAAGTTATAATCCTAATAAATAATAGTGACTGGTAGTATACACCAGATTCTGTATGTTGCTTTTATAAAAGAATATCCTGACAATAGATTGACTCACTCATATTTAGAGCAAAGGGTGGGAAAATACACCCTCATTCCATTATAAATTGCATTCAGCAAATCACATTCACAATATGACACAAATGAATTAAGTCATCTCTGCAATATTTCTTCCAGTCGTTATGCAAAAGGAGAGGAGAGAGTTAACTGTAATTCTCATGGTGGTGAAACCATATTGATTTGTGATTTATGTGGATGATAAATATTGCATTACATGCAGCATATTGCGAAACGCCTGCAGAGAACAGGACCCACCCTGCACATTTTGGTCTCAGTCTGATCCATAAACATTCAGACACGCGACCACGAACCACCCCCCTGAAAACTTCACGTCGCCGGTGTGCTGTAGGCGAGATATCTGGACTGCCCATCCTTAGTCGCCTAATATATGTCCACTGGGTGCGGTAGATTGCTTAAACTAACATTCGAACCACACTATTCTCAGTAAACGATGTGTTAACAGCAGCAGAAGCTGCAAAGAAAACTGGCTTTACATGCACCATGGCGATTGCTGGATTTTAGTGTAAAATGTGGCTCTCGGTTTTCAGAGACTGTGCTTTTGTTCACAACACATCTTGCTTCTCTTAGCTATTCACCACATAATGTGTATACGTTGAATCATACTTAAAAATATATATATGTACATTTTTTTTTTTTTTTTTTTTTTTTTTACAAAATGCTCCTTCATTCGCCAGTAAATAATTTCAAAAATATTGGTGCATAACATAGGGGCATTTGCATTTGCATAGCACTGGCTTAAATCAGGTTACGAGTCAGCACCGTTTAAAATCAGAGGGTCTTTTTCGTGGCAAAAGACATCGTGTCAGAGAACAGTGGGGATTTCTTGTTGTAGTATGTTATATCGTTGACTGTTATATGTAGCCATTAAAACACTGCTTAAGGGTATTGGCTGGCAGGAGTCTCTCCAAACCTACGTACTTAATTACACGACACTTAGGGCTGAAGCCCGCTACAGTGATCGCAGGTCGCTGGGTGGCTAATGACATGCAGTTAAGTACTATGGAACAGATCTTGTCCAAGTAGGCTATATGTGCTGATACAGCTGTTTCATTTGCTCGTATCACCACCAGAGAACAAAATTCTCCTCCGCGAGACTGCTTGCAGGGTCCTCCAGTAGCTCGCAGTATTTCACCGCCCAGAAGGTAGTTGCATCTTTTTCCAGTTGTAATATCTAATGTGAAGGCAGCAGCACCGATAGCAGTATTGCTGCTGCAGCGCTTTCAATAGTGTTGAAAAGCGCTACCTTGGAAGAAGTGGAGGCGGATTGAAAGTCTACAATATTTTGGTACTTATGAAAAGAAACTATTCCAAAAGTATTCTCCGGAGTTACCAGGGTTTTCAATGAAGAAACAAATTTAATCATTCGCGGGAAGCATCGAATGGAAGTTGATTCCACAGAAACAGTGAGTCATCTCAACATGTCAAAAGCATTCGCGAACTGTTGAGCAAGGAACTAGTAGAAATTTGAATTTATTCAGAATAGGTATTTGGTATCTTATTGGAATTTGAGTTTTTAAAAGCTGCATAAACTGTTCTGTAGATATTCTTGTTGGAATGATTGTATCATGAGAAAGATTTTCTTCGTCATTGCTTTTCAGATTTGAAATTAGGCTATAGTGTAAAAACACAAATAGCAAACCAAATCGCGCTGGTTAAGATATGTAGCAGGTGGTTGAATGGGACCAGATTCTCTGGAGAGAAGCTGACTGGAAAAGGTAAACCAAAAAAAATCGAGTGCATCTGTCGTGATTCTGTGGTGTGCACATTGAAAGCAGGAATATCCTACCACTCGGGAAAATATAAATTGAACGAGCACAAGTTTTCTGATTATCGTTCAGGTCATTCCTGTTGCCCGTACATTTGCTTCGGATGCATTTATTTTCAAACACACTCTGGAGGCGTTGAATGCACTGCATCGATTTAATACTGCAGCCCCCGTCCCGGCGGGGGAGTGCGATATGCTCATAACTGTAATTCTCAATGCCAGGAAAACGCAGTACCACGAGATAAAATACGGTGTTTTAACCATGGTTCTAGATAGTATACCACATAAAGACTAATTTTATGTACCACTGGACAGTGGCTCCGAGGAAGCAGCGAAAGTTGGAAATGATAGAAGGAGACCTGCCCGAGAACATTTTTCAGCACTACTCTTTATTGGACAGCGATTCGTAAAAATAAGTCACAAGCCCCTTCTGCTATTTCCCAGAGCCTGGATTATTCTGGATTTCCTAACTGTTTTGAGTGGATTGATTAATTTTAAAGGGAATGAGGAATCCTTTAAAGTTATTTCGAGCACTTCAACTACTCGAGCACCGTGACGCTCTGAGCTCCAAACCACATTAAGGATCCCATAGAGAACCCGATAAACTGGCGAGAATAAAGAAGGTGAGCTTTAAGATTTGTACACTGAGCCATTTATTCTGTGGATGTCCTCTCTGCAACGATTTCTTGATTTCAACATGTGGTGGTATATACGCGTAGATAGCCCCTGAAATTTGCTTTAAAACAAGCGCGCTGACATTAACTGTTAAAGCATGGCAACGTTTAATGTTTTCCTCCATGCTCTGAATAAAATGTTGGTCGTTTCAGATGTAATTAAACTTCGCGAAGGGGTCTCATATCATGCAACTTAGTTTGAAATAGATGGAAAAAGCACATATAAACTGAGCAGTTTACTTAATAACATTCATCTCCAGAATAATGCATATTTTATGGCCTTTATTGCATTTATTTAGGAATAATTGCAAAATGTAGAGTACGTATACACATTTATGCCTTGAGGTTGTTGAGGGATTTTATCTTTGCTTTAGGAACGAATGTTTTGTTGTGAGACATTCTGTAACTCATTTGTATTGAAACAATCATAGAAAGTTTTTAATGTCAATGTTATGTTTTAATATGGCGATATATTTTTGTATACATATTTTACTAGACAGGTACAATCGGATATTTGTTTGAATATCTCTGATGTTCCAAAATTAATATTTTTAGTCCGTGTAGTATCACTACGTTTTGCAAGTTAACAATGAATTTACAATCATTTGTTCTGAAATAGTACATATTTTTCTTCAATTTGTGCAATCTATATTTACATAATTTACAATCTATATAAATGTGGCTCTCTACAAAGTATTCTGCAGCAGTAGGAATACTAAAGACGCTTCACTAATTAGAAGTTGATTGGTTGATTTATCGTAACATGACAACATTGGGATTCTCTTTTGAATATACACAACAATAATTTAGATGGCATAATATTTTCTCTGAATCTCTCTCTCTCTTTCTCTCTCTCTCTCTCACCCTCTCTGTCTTTCATTCTCTGGTTTGCGCTGTGGATGGTGGAGCAGTTCTTTTTCCCAATACTGTTTACACTAGTTTAAAGCCTGAAACAAAGAATTGCTAAGAATAATCTGAGGGATGTCAGTGTCAGTGCATTACAATTGAAAGTTGTAGGTGTGCTCTAATGTTTTGCAGTTGTAAAACCACAGGGCTTTGTGAGGCTTAGGGGATGAGGAGGTTTTCAGCAACTACAGTAGTAGCAAACAATGTAACAATCTGATCTATCCGAGGAAACCATTGCTACACACCTTATATAACCCTAAGGCGCATGTAATGTAATTCATTTTACCGTAAGACTGTTTTCTTGTGCAACTCAGAACATTTCTTGCAATACTCTGGTAGAAGGAGCTTTTAATATGCTTACCGTTAATTTATGTATTGATATGTCCCTCAGTGCAATGAGCCATGTATGTTTTCCTAACTATGAAAATACAAACCAGTAAGCATACAGTGAGCAGGAGCCTGAGGGAGATTTTAACTGTTCATCAATCAAAGATTCATTTAGCCACAGATCAAACCAGCTTTTCATGAATTTCTAATGTCAGCACACATCACATTGGATTTTTCAGTCTGTACATGCATGCAAACGTTTCGAAACAAACAAGGGCACAGTGCCGTTTCTATTCCATACACACTCGGTATGGATGTATAGTGTGGTGATGCAGTGCTGGTGGCACTGAAATCTTAAACCATCCACAGAGCTGTGAGCAAAGGCACCTGCAGGTCTGCTGAATACAGCTGATTAACTCATCAGAGGCTGGGCACATAAACATTTGCTGCAAAGATAATACTGGTCCCTCATACCTTCTGGCCTAGTCCATGAGTTTGGATGTCTGCCTCTCTAGGACAAAGACTACAGACTTTAACTGTGACTCAGAGGGGGGCTCAAGCCCACTTCCTTTTTACTGTTATTGTTGCTGTTGTTTGTGGAAAAAAATTTGCTGGATTGTGGACAATCTGATTTTGTCCCCAGGGATCTCATGGCATGAACCTTCTCCTTCTAAGCTTGTAATGAATGAAGACTGAATGACATCTTAACTGTTGTACATATAGTGAAGTACAAAAGGAAACGCACACCTTATTTGGTTAAGAGCAAGTAAGAAATATAATAGAAATAAGGGGGAAAGGCAGAGTTTATTACTATTAAGTGCAGTACATTACTGTCATTTAGCTGACGCTTTTATCCAAAGCGGCTTACAGTTGATTAGACTAACCAAGAGCCAATCTCCCCTGGGAGCAATGTGGGGCCTTGCTCAAGGGCCCAACAGCAGTGGTGTTCTTGCTGTGGCTGGACTGGGACTTGAACCACCAACCTCAGGGGTCCCAGTCATGTACCTTAGCCACTAGGCTATAGGCTAAGTGCAGATTTATTAATGAATATTTCAGCATTAAGCCACCTTCATTGGCCCTTGTGACTTGGTGCTGAATCTTTGATATTTCTTCAACTTATTACAACTTTATGAAACTGTGCCTTTTAAACATAGAGAAACATTAAACCTAACAAATGAATAGGTTCAGTCTGAATAAGCGGTAACATATGTTGGTTGCTGTGGAACAAGATTGCTCTCACCTAATGACCACTGAAGCAGTGGTCATGTGCACAATGCTTCTGCATAAAATTTGTAAGCTATGCATCTATGTTCTCATTTTACTGAAAACTGAAACAGAATGTGACGATAACTATAGAAAAGACCCTTCCTTATTACCTTCAGTGTGTCTTACATTGGCATTGTAGAGGTGAGACTATGAACAGTTAAAGAGAAAAGAGACTTTAGAACTGTCTGGCTGGTACATTATTCACAACATATAAAATTATGTGCCCTTGGATCCAGGGCCAACAAGTAATGAGAAATGAATAAGATTGGTTTTTATCTGCATACTTTTAAAAGCAGTGGAATGAAAGGACTATTTTTCATTCCTGCAGTGTGAAATATTCAGCAAGAACTTGTGCTGGCACAGAAAATGTTTATATTTCAAGAAATTAAAAATGAATATGTTTACCTTCCATTCATCATTCTCATATCCAAGACTCTTTTGTTTCCTTATTGAATGATGTAGAAGATGAGGAGCTCATGCTATTTGCGTATTAGAGATTAAAAAGAAACTGTTGAAATTCTTTTGTTCTTTGATGTGTTTTTGTAGTGGTTGTGAAGCTTTGGCTTTTCTTCTCAGTACAATGGAAATTAGTCTTTCTGTTCTGATTGATATGAGGAACTTTCCTGTTTTGTCAAACAGAATTGTCCATGCACTCTGTGATTAAAGAATGGGTACCAAGCAAAGACCTTTGATGTGATCAAAAATTCAGCAGAAACTCTAGGCATGCACAATGCCTCATCAGAAATTGCATGCACTGCTGTTTTTCTGAGGTAAAATTACAGTTCTTTGGATAAAAGCAAATTCAGATCAAACTGTTATGTAGCTTGCAGTATTTACAGTGTGCACAAATAGGTCATTATTTTCAGCAGTTAATTTCCACCAGATTAATCCATACTCAGATCACTTGAGCAAAGAAAGTGTGTGTTTGTAGGCTGCATCTCAGTGCAGGCAACATCCTTTTTTTCAAATCTCTCATTCGCCTACTTTCATTAAGGTTTTGTGTCTTGTAACCAAATTTAACTCTAGTGTTTTATCACCAGAAAGTTCTATGTTGTTCTCAACTGACTTAGAACTCCCTATTTTCATAACAAATCCATCACAATTTCTACACACTTCATATCTAATTCACAAAACAGGTAATCCACAAAACCCAGACTGTGCTGTTATCTCAAAACAACGTTCTTAACTTCATAAACACAGGCATATGTTTTACCTTCATGTTTACTTTCCTTTGCCAGGGAAGGATGAGTTTGTTACAGTCTTATGACCTGGGTTGACTGGAGAACAGTGTTGTTTTACATCAGTGCAGGTAGTCAGCATTATGTTGTAAGGTCAGTATTGTTAAAGCACTTCAAAATATGTACAGGAGCAAACACTAGCTTGCACTGTGATCCCTCAGCTACAGAAAAGGTCAAGGGTCATGAAAAATCCAGACATATTTATCTTGCAGGTGGAGCACTGTGTTAATTGAACTAGCTTTGCAGGTCCATCTTAAAGAAGATGACTGCTGTGAAGTGGGCAGAAGCTATGCAAATTTGCCACTGTACCCTCTGGACTTATCCTTACTCACCCACTGCCACCCCCCCCCCCCCCATCTTATATTTTAACATCTTACGATGCACATTTAATTAAAATAACATCTGTGTAGATGAAGCTCAGCCACTGTGTGCTTATCATTTTCTCTTAGAGCAAAGGTTCCTAATGCACCTTGCACATTCCAGTCATATGCCAAACCTTCATCAGACACAAAAATTTCATGTGGAAATGTCAATCCAGCACAACTCCTCATGTTAAATATTTGAGTTTGAGCCTAAATGACATCCACTACATTCAATGGTGCACAGCATGTGCAGTTCACACATTCCAGATCACCACCTCTACCTTCCTCTGGGCAGCAGCCATCTTCTCACTCCAGGCCCAGTCCAAATGGTTCTGTGGCAGAGAGAAACAGCTTCACATCTTGGACAGGCCTGGAGACAGCCTGCAGAAGTCTTTCTCAAAGCTCAGAACAGGGAACCCTCTAGGTATTATAATTATCAGCTTGTGGAGGCCATTTTCTTTGACAGCCACTTTTTAAAGGCATTAACTCTAATGAATTTACTTGGTACAAATGGAAATTTCACTGAGCCATACTCAATTAGGTACTTTACTCTCGTATAACCCCTTGAGTAAACGCTAACTCACTGGTTCTTAACCTGGGTTCGATCGAACCCAGGGGGTTCGGTGAGTCAGTCTCAGGGGTTCGGTGGAGGTCAAGACACACACCCGAACTCATATGATTCATGATGACACGCCCCGCTTGGCCATCAAGAAGGGTTCGGTGAATGCGCATATGAAACTGGTGGGGTTCAGTACCTCCAACAAGGTTAAGAACCACTGCGCTAACTTGTGGAACTTGTTGCGCTACTTTATGTGCTGCTACCCTTTCCAGTGGTCAGTGGCATTGTCTTTGAGTTGAAAAGTGAAGATACTGTGCAGATATTGCCCAGACCAAAGTTAAGGTTATAATCCGAATGCAAGTAACTGAAGAATACAATCCCTTTCACAGCATGTTGATTTCTTAGATTGTACTTTAACTTTTTGGATTGTGATCATTTATGAGAGTCTAAGACAAAACTGGTTCTTGGAGGTTCTTTCTGACATCATTAAAATGTGCATGACAGTTTAGGATTTCTTGAAAGTCAGTACATAGAAAGATTATTTGGAGAAGGATTCTCTCAGTATATTAGAATTTTAATCAAATGACACATTGCAAGGTAAGTATTCCTCAAAAAAAAAATTCTCAAGAACATTACAGGGTACAATTTCATCCATACATCCATAAATGCATCTTAAATCATTTAAATGACCTCCTTGTGTGTTCAAAGGGATTGATATTGATATGATTTCACAGCCAGTAAATATGAGTTAATTACATTATTATGAAAATTCATATTGCAAACAACATCATCTTGAATTTTATAATTTTTTTAAAAATTTTGTCTGATGCTCTGGAAGAAACATGAAATTACAAAATTTGTTAACTAATCTATTCATTTTTTTTTGCATTACATTTTCACAGCTATTGAGTGAACAAAGAAAAAGCCACCCAGTTCAATGTGGCTTTCATATCAGGGATAATTCCTAAAATGTTGTCAACAGTATTTCATGAACAAAGCAGATTTCACTTTGTCTTTTGTGTATGTTCACAAGCTGGTGTTAGCAGCATATCCTCCTACAGGCAGCAGACAGAATATCACATGCACCAAACTAATTAAAGTAGAACACTACCATTTTTACTGAAATGGTGGTGCAGCTCTGAATCTATGCCACAATAGTTGTTCCATTTTTATCTTATACTATACATATTTTACTGTTAATGTTCTGAGCTTGTGTCAGCTAAACAGAATTGCTCAGAAAAATAGTTGTTGTGATCTGCATTTAAAAAATAGAAAACATATATTAACCATAATTTAATTTTCATCTGAGTAATATAATAAACAGGCAAATACAAAAAATACAGGTTATGATAGGTTTTGGTATGTCAGTAATGATAGTAATGACAATATATTCTATTCCCCGACATGAAACCAGTAATGTGTAATGTTTGAATTGAACTTTCATGTATGTTTTATAAAGGACACAGATTCACATGCACATTTGCATGAATGTTCCACTGGGCAGCACAGATGAATAGATGCCTGATTTTAAGGGTGGAATGTTCAATAGATTCTGTTCCCCCTTCTGTATTACCATGTGCTTAACTCTGTTTACACACAAATGTAAATTATTTGTCAAGAGTCATTATGAGGGTCTGGACATGGATGCAAGAGCTGGATTAGGACAATGCCACTGCACTGAAAATGGGGCAGTCTCTTTGTGAACAATCCAATTTACTGAGGAAGAAGTGTAATTATATACTTATCACTTGTGATTAATAATATATGGCAAGCAACCTGGGAAGCACTTATCTCACACCTTCCCTCTGGAGGCAAGGTGTGCTAATCGCTAAAAAATAAACTTCTATGACTTTTACACATTGCCCCAGCCTGGGCCCCAGTCCTAGGCTAGGACTGCCCATTCTCAGGGATGATCTACCTCAATTTACATTATACGATGTCCCAGGGCACACCAGATATGTGGTGTTTTGATTGATATGGTGGTTGCTTTGATTTTTAAATAATTTTCTAAAAAAATGATTGTTAATGTATGTCTGTGTTTAAGCCCAGTAGCAAATTACAACAAGGTTTTCATTGCAAAAAGTGTTAAATAATTTTACTCTGTCAAAATGTGTCTCTACGAAAGTTAAAATGAAGACTGGTTGTTTTGAAATCTCAGCTCACAAATGCTCGGCTTTGGTGCATAATTAGAACCGAATTAAAAAAAGAAAAAAAAAACACTTTTTCAATTTTAATCAGTGCCCCAATTGCTACAATTTACATGTAACAGGCTTCTGAATCTTTACTTATTTATTGCTTACATTTATGATTCTGTTTCATGCCTGACATTGTTTCACTCGTGCACAGCTGTGCTCCAGCCAAAGCCACCTGAATACGCCCTTTAACTTCATATTGTTAGAGGATTATTAGTAATTGAAGCATTCAAAACTTTTCTTTACTTGAAAAAAATGTTGACTCGTTATTAAAGGTGTCTCCTAAGCCCAATATTTACAATGTCTACTCAGTCGTTGACCTGAAAATGTGATTGATTTGATTTTCTCCTCTTGTGGTCTCACACCTTCAGATACTTATTAGTATGTGCTAGACTTAATGCTGTATTGGTTGCTTTTAGCTATGTTCCACAAACCTATTTTTCATCAAAAGCAATGGCTGAATGTGTGCAAATGAGGATATGCTTTGTTTTTCAAAATACCGTTCATTTTTATTCATTCATTCTCTTGTTTATTTTATACTATTTTGCTACCCTTAATAAGCCAGAATGCCATTTTGATGTAGTAACAGTTTGTTTTCCTATGTTGTATTATTTTCCAAATGATGTGTTTCAGAGACTTAGAATGAAAAGTATAGAATTAATCACAATCCAGATAAACAGTCGTTGTGTAAGGTGAGCAAAGGCTGGATCTGCAGTGTAGCCCTGTGAATGTGTTGCTTTCCTCGCTGTCACTTTCTCATAAGTTTATGTTTTAATCAGCTTTGATATCTAATGTGTGTTTTCCTCATAATGTTCCAGGTTAATTTGAAAGCTAAAGTCTGTTTTGATGAAATTGCATGCACCCTTGAGAAGACAGGACAGTGTGTTTGACTGGGTCCTGGTCAGAATCTTTGTCCCGAAAAAAGAATGTTTAGTCAAAATCAAATGTAATTCCCCTGTACTTCTGTGCACATCTGTTATGTGTACCATGTCAGATGTAATTGCTTCCCATAAGTCAAATGTAATTTGCAGATGCATGTCACAATGGGCATTGAAGAGCTAGGTATGAGGGAAGGCATACAGTGTTTTCTCACTCCACATCGCTTCATTATAAGGGAATCTCACAGCCACATCACTCTCCTGTGGTGGATGCTCCCACTGTTTTTGTGTGGAAAGGTTCCAGGTTCAGCTGTCTGTCTAATGAAAAGTTATATCTTTCCCATAAAGAGGTATTTTCACAACCTATTAAACACTGCACTCAGCAGTGTGGCACATTTGCATATGCTTGCCTATGGTGCCATCCTGATATTAACTGTAGACTGTCACTTTCTCTATTTTTTTTTTATAATTCATCTCTAGGTGAGCTGGGTGGCAGAGTGATACAGCTTCTATGCTAGATTTGCACCTTGAAAGCTTCTGTTTGTTTTTTTTTTTTCACAAAATTTTCACCCTTGACCAAAATGGAATTACTTCAATGCATTTCCTATCATATAAATTGAATGTAAATTTAAGAAGATTTCAAGAACTCTCTCAATCTGAGTAAGGAGCCAGTGGGAGAAGCTATAATTTATAATATGGCCATAAATACGAACTTCTTTTATTATTTCTCTTTTTTTGCCATGTACTACTATGGATTCACTATTAATGAAAATGTCTCTAGCTTACAGCCTGATCTTGCAAAGCAGTTTTAAAAGAAAAAAAAAATCACAGCAGCATGAGGATAACTGAAAAAATGTAAAAGGTGTTCAGGAGACAGGAGAGAGAAAGTAACAAGCTCTCAAACAGTGCTACAGTTACTAATTAAAATAGTGTGAAACTGTGAATCAGAATAACTTCACTGACTTGTTCTTAGCATTTCAAACGTTTGACTGAAAAACACCTGTGCATGAACAAGGAAGCAAAAAGTTTTAGTAATTTTAAGAAAGGCCCCATCATCCCAACCATTTTGAGGATAGTTTTCAAATATTTATTAGTTATATATTTAGCATTTTCTAAAATATGTTTCCTCTGAGCTGACCAACATCCCCCACTATGTAGTATGTGTTATACATTCATTTCATTATATATGCTTTTCTTTATCCATACTTCCTCACAACACATGTTGTTTTCACTAATATATCAAATTTGGACCTTCTTGAGTAGAGCAGCAGACTGGCTTCTTCCCAGGGTCCATGTAGATTTCAATTTTATAAATACCACTCACTGTGTGTCTTAATGTTGCTGTAGTGTACATTTAGAAGTAACCATAAATCTCCCAATTAAATGTGAGAATTTCAAAATAACAATGGAGTGAAAATAATTGTTCTACCTTTGGGATGAAATCTTGTCTACTTTGACCATCTGTTTCAGCCACTTCTATTGCCAAAGCAGCTGTGAAGGAAACTCAGATACTGGACCCTTAATGTGGAAAGCTGTGGTATCTGACAATAGAGGCTGATGACTGAACAGCACCCACATGATGAAAAAACACAAAATCATACTGCACTAAGGATGTACACCTGTTCTGCCACATGAATATGTTCTGTTTTTGAAGGACATGAAGCAACCCCAAACCCAAGGTGCCTAAAACCTCACTGGTCTCCTGAGTAACTGAGTGTTTGTATATTGATAGATCCATTATCAAAAGGTACAACCGTTGTAATATTTATGTGTTTGTATTCACATATAGGAATACAATTTCATGGGTGGCTGACTGGTTGTGCTCACTCTTCAAAAGAAACAGAAGCCAGAATATACATTGAAATGACAATATGGGATAGAGGAGATTGGATGCATGTTGCTGGGGTTTGCATTATCAGAGGGAGATTGCTCCAGCTGTCTGCTTACCTTCTCTGGCTGTTCCATAGCAGCTCTGCTTGCTGGCTGTGTGGAGATCTGCCTGTCCTCCATGTGCCAGTGGCTGGATGGTGATCGGCTTCTTTCAGACAACATTGAATGTATCTGGAAGGAGTTTATTGTGATGTGGCAAGTTATATATCGGTACAGACATGTGATCTCGGGCTTAGGGTCTAAGGGGGCAGCTTCATGCCTTATTATTCTTTGGGTGAAGTGAATCCCCCACTTGAACATCAGAAGAGAGGGTGAAATACAGAAGAAAGGGAAGTAGACATGAAATACTGTCATCTTTCTAAGTCTGTATGCTGATTAGCCAGTGAATGACCTGTGAAGGTATGGGTGCACAAGCACATTGGGTTCAGGTACTGGCCTGGTAGCTTGCTATTGACCATACAGTATATGACAAGATTGATCCCTTTTATATTCCCATCAAACATACCAACAGAATTTGACTGTTCATTCATTTTTGCTTAAAATTTGGATACTGATTTCAAACCTGAACAAATCAGAGGAATTCACATTCTAGCCCTGCAGAGAAGGATCTGCACATAAATTATTCAGTAAAGGCTTTCTGGACAGGAACCATCATACCCCACATGCCTCATGGCAGGTGACAAGTTACTTTTGTGATCCTTCAATTTATCACAGCTGCTTGGAGAACATGCACTTGCCAAGGTTTTGCTTTCTCAGCTCATTTCCACAGAACCAGTGTGCAGATGTTTAAATATCATCACCTGTGTCTGAATAAATAGCTTGTTGATAGAATTTTAGCAAATATAATGTAATTTTGTATCACATTACTGTTTTGAAGACTGAGCAGGGCATAGTCAAATAATGGCTGCAATTGCTATAATTTTTTGAGTTATAGTGATCAGAAGAATACTGTGGTTAAAAATCGTGGATTAATGTGGAAATAATTTCTAATTCATGTCTCTAAACTGCAAACAAACTGCAAACATGCACTTTACAAGTTAAGCAATGCAGGTTTTCCAGAAAATAAGTGTATGAAATTTTAATGCCATACATGAAAGGGCTTTCAGACTGGCTGAGGAGAAAAGGACATAATTAGTCAAGCAGGAATTTTCTTTCTGATTGGGTTGTACTTCTGACTGGGTTGCAGTGGCGTTCTAATGCCAAACAGGAATTTGAAATTAATCAAAAAATTTTGTGTAAAACATCCATCTACATTTAGATTGTAATTGGTCGAATGTGTTATGAACACACTAAAATAGGTTATCCATTATGCATGAATCCATATTAACACCTTGTCTGAGTTCAGGTTTGCCACAGAACTGCCATAGGTGCTGTTTAAGTGTCTGTATTCCTAGATGCAGTAAGTGAGTGTCTGGTGAGAGGTGAAAGTTATTTTTAAGGGGTTCCTCACAATGAATTATTGATTTTGTGGAAACTGCAGTGATTAAGCTGAAATGTGTCAGGGCAGACTGGGTCGTGGTGTGTCTGGCCCGTTTCCGATCAGTACACTTTACATGATGAAATCTCCATGGCGTTCCAGGAATTCCATCAAACTCTGGCAGTCCCACACTGTGTGCTCAGCAGTTCTGCCTGGCAGTTGTTGGTCACAGACAGGCCTTTTCAGAGTTTTTAACGCACTGTTAAGTCTCCCTGAACACCCTCCCCTTACTGACTCACAACTTCTACTTAACCTCTCGGAGCAATCATGCCTTGTTCAGGTGTCAGCTCAGGTTACAGCAGTCCTGTCATGTGCGAAACTGGGACCAGTCTTACCATTTCTGGAAGATGGGGTAAGTGGCTGTGGCAATGCACTGTTGAGAGACCACCATGTCTGTTATGGTTACTTGCCTTGTCCTGCTTTTGTGTTTCTTTTCCCTGCTCAGGACCAGACCAAAGCAAGATAAGTACACAGATGCAGCTTCCAGGAGGAACAGATGGTCACATTGTCATAAACTTTGATGCTGATTAATAGACGGTCATGATAATGATCATCTTGAAAAGATGCCTTGTGTCCCCACAGGTTGTAAGTCCGTAATGAATGAACTTTAGGGCATTCCCTGACAGTAAAATGTATTATGCATGGGGCAGAAAGGAGGAGAGATAAGTCTTTTTTGAGTTTGGCCTAGAACTGGCCTTTCTTTTCAGGTCAAGTCAAGCTGGTTCAGGCAGAGGTCAAATCAGCTCTTCTCTAAAGGTCTATTGCAGGTATATTTATGTTCTTTAACTTCACTTTCCCTCATAGTAAATTTTTATAACTTATTTTATTTGTTATTTGCATATTTCTGATAAATGCTGATTCACTTGACTGCTTATTTCCTAACAACTACATCATTTTGAAATAGTTTTACTGTTTTAATGTTGGTTAAATGAGGAGGTTATTGTTTTAGCATTTCTTGAGTCAGAATGCTGGATTTAAAACAAGGTTCAGATTATTATTTCATTTATTTACATTGGATTCTCAATTAAGTTGTGCAGGCAGACTAAAGGTACCCAGTCATCCGAAGAAGCACTCACTTACTGGGTGACATAACATATGACGTGCTCAGTATGTTTAACAAACTAACTCCTCCTGAGTGGGGCGTGTTTATCTATTATCTGATCAACCAGGGCACTAGCAATAGTTTTTGAAACTGTCAGCTAGACACAAACAAATGATAATCCTAAGGTCAACTGTAGATATTTTTTTCTCTTTTTACCAGTGATTGATTCTAGATGACCTTTACAGTGTGAGTACAATGGAAGTGACCTGATAGCAGACCTCCCCTTGGGGACCTCTCCAACCAGTCTATCACTATCTATCACCACACAGCCAGTGATAGGGCGATGAGGCCCAGATTCACACCTGTCAGAAACAATCACTTGCCCAGACTCACTCACAGTGGTATGGTCAGTGCTGAGTGGCAGAGAGGAAGAAGAGGGAAGAAGATTATGAACTGAAAAATGGTCTGTGCTCTGGGAAGTGAAAGCATGTCAGGGTTTAAACAGTAGTCTAATGTCACAGCAAAATGTGTAGCAATAAAATATGTAAATGCTCAAATTTCAAATTAATGTATCTTATCTCATCACAATGATAATTATACAAACAACTTGAATTTCATTGATAAAAAGGTAGATATGTATGCAAGGTCCTTTTCATTTTATATAGGTCAAAAATGATAAAAATACATTTAATCAACCTTTTCTTATACATATAAAACACATTGTCTTGATATGATTTGTAGGAAAGGATAGAATAGGAACATATTGATCTGTTGGTGACCGAAAGCTGAATGCTTTACCTTTTAAGCTTGTGGTCCCTTCAGTGTCAGATCCACATTGTTTGACTATTAGGGTTGTTGATCTGTGACTTCTACGGCCCTG
The DNA here is from genome assembly GCA_019788955.1 of Albula glossodonta. NCBI lineage: Eukaryota > Metazoa > Chordata > Actinopteri > Albuliformes > Albulidae > Albula > Albula glossodonta. The sequence continues at coordinate 2,946,729 of JAFBMS010000004.1, forward strand.
ACTTTTTTTACCTTAACATCCTCCCACCCCTCAGGCAACAGACTGGATGTTTCTATAAGTCAGGGTTGTTCTCTAATAGAGTGATATGTAGCGGTTTCTGATGCCAGCCAGGAGCAGAGAGTTCACCTCTGCACTGCTTTTACAGGAGCAGACAGGACCTTTCATATCCTAGTATGTGGGTCTGCACGTCTATGAGAGCAGAGAATTCTTCGGGGATCTTTTTTCTTTCGTTCTTCTCTTTGTTTCTTCTACCCTTTTTTGGACTCTCAGTCACTCAGTGTGTTATGTTCCCACTTTCAGTAGACTCCTACTGAAGGAGTCTCCAACTTTTATATATGTTATGAGGGTCGAAACAGGAAATAATTACTCAAATCTTGAGTAGAACTTTAAATATATAAATATAAACTTGAATATGTCGATATAAACCTGAGTATATTGTAAATCTTGAAAATGTACAGGAAGTGGACAAAATAATGAAATTACTTAAGAGAGCAATATGAAGTAACCAACACTGAGTGGGGCCATCCTCCACCTTCAAAATCTGCAGATTTTTGAGTGATGACACCAGATGTAAGTCTAGTACACACTGCACTTCCTAACTTCCCATTCAATGATGCTCAGATCTGGTGATTGTGGAGACCATGTAAGAGTGTTCATGAAAACACTCTTGAATTTGTTTGGCAATGCGTATGGAAAGCATTTTCATCTTAAAATAGGGGGACATTGAAAGGGAAAACAGATTCATATTCCATAGATGTTATACAACCATGCAGGGCAATCTTCGGACATACCATTATAGATCCATCACCATAATTAAAACATGGCAGCAGACATTGCGGGTTTAAGCCTTTAGCTTTCTCCAAATGTATACCCATCCCATTTGGTAGAAAGACTAATGACTCTCCAGACCATAGACCATTTTACTTTTTCTGTTGCTCAAGGGTCCAGGTTTTGGGTTCCATACACAAAGTTATGCATCTTTATGATTTCTGTTTCTGAACTTTACAAAACCAGTAACATAAACATGTGAATAAAATAGGTTTTATGCCATGAATATCTTTTGAAATATTCCTTTCCCCTACATAGACAGTATCAAATTAATATTTGTCTTCAGAAAGTGCTCATGGTAGAAGTGGGATAATGCACTCTGAGGTGTATGGTTATACAAAATCAATGTACTTTGTGGAAGCTTTGCCTCGGGGTGTTCTTCATCTCCACGGCATACATTAATTTCATAAAATCATAAACCTAAGCATGCATTACCCCTTGCTTGTGCATTAACCTTGGATATAAACATTTTCCAAATGGCAGCCCTGCTGTACATCAAGGTTTGTTTAGCTCATGTCATACAGCTGGGTCAGAGGTGTTGATTCAGTTCTGTGGTGATTTCTAAAGCTGTTGTGGACTGTTAGGATTTGGCTTTGATTTGTGCCAACTGATCATTTTTTCCAAATGCAGTTTGTTCATGTTTTGCATGTGTTGACATAAATTACAACACTGTTCCCAATGCCTCATTGAGTAAAATGAGCCAAAGGGGCCTATAAAAGGGCCAAAATTCAAGGTAACCCTCCTGGGTGATGTGTTGCCATTGGTTGATTTATTATTGAATGACTTGAATATGTATGCATATAAAAGCACAATAATGCTATTTTGCTATCATTTTCAGACCTCCCAGGGTTCTGTTGACACTGTCAGAGATTTACAGAGCACAGTTCCTGGGCCATAGCCTTTCCATCATTAAGGTCAGCAACCAGACAAATGCAAATCTGTGACAGCTTGTCAAAAGTATCTCCATGGCAACTGCAAGTGCAATGGTGTGGTGCTGCATCGTCTCGATCCACAAACATGTTTCCTATGCATTTACATCCAATCTCCATCATATGCATGAGATCCTTTTGGGCATGCATAAGAGAACAGATTCAATCAATTATTAATGCTGCAGAGCATGGAACCCATAGGGAGAGCCCAGATAAAGGAAATATGTTTCATATTCCTTGAAAGTGGCCTGGTTCATATGCTGTAGGACTACATGCCAGAGATGAAAGACAAAATATTTATATTCTGTGCACGGAAAATATTTCTGTATCAATAGATTTATGCACATGTATGTGGCATTGGACATTTTGAAAACCCACATACACTATTTACACATAGAAATTATATCATAATCACAAAATAAATGTAAAATAATATTCATGAAATATGTAAAGGGTTTTTTTGGCAATGATAAGGTTAACATGTTTGGTTCAGCTCAGGACGTGCTAGAAAGTTATAGAAGCATGTATATACCAAAAAATTGATTAAGTAAGGAGCTGCTGGCAATATGCCATACTTGAAGTTGCAAGATTGATGTATAGTGGCATTCCAAATTTTTACAGATGGTGAAGGAGGAAAAATCATCTGTAATGAAAACAAGTTTATCCCTCATGTTTCAGAGCTTAGTCTGTAATGGTCCTCCTATACAAGGAGCTAAGCTGTGAACCTGAACCATGTCACACACATCTCTTTGAGCCCAACTACTGCTGTCATGGTTTCCCACAGACCTCATGTCAACAGTCTCCAATTTCTATGATTTATGTGGTAAAAATATAGTTTATTTGGTTGCTCTTTGCATACTCCTTGTGTCCTTGCTTTCAGCTGTGACTTTGTCTATGGTCAAAAGTTCATTCATCTTCTGTGTTTGCAGTCTCAGGTGGTGTGATTAAAAAGCCTTGAATGACTGAGCATGGCTCTGATGGCCATGCTTTGTTTAGTCAGGATTGCTGACCATATGGTTCTAGCCACTAAAGCCACGATATTAAAGCCGTGTAGCAACAAACACTTGAGTTTGACAGCAGGAGAGAAAAATTAGTGATTATTCTCCATTTGCTAAAAAAAGCACACAACCTTTGGAAAAGGTTAGCTACTGTTGGAAGCAAGGAAACTGTGCCACAGTTCTCAGAACAGCTGGAGGAAAATTCCACAGCCCTGACTGTGCTGGTTCAGCTAGATTCTGATTGGCTGGATGGGTAATTCTGAGGTACCAACTAGAACGTTATTCTTATTATCCAAAGATACATTTCTGCAAACTGTGTGCATTCATGGTGGGCTTTAATGTGACCATGGTCATTTAGAAAGCAGAATTACATCAATTAGCCTGCCCATGTAGAACTACTCTCTCTGTTTTCTCTCTCTCTGGAAAGACATCCATGGCACAGGTGGCCTAATGAATGAGCAAAGTTTTAATTGGTCACTTTGTTTAAAGGATGTTCTGTTTGTCAGATTATAGAGGACACATCCCCCCTCCCCCCGCACTTTACTTTTGAAAATTGGGCTGCAGGTTCAGTCAGGGACAGGACTAAATTTTCCACCAGTTCAGGTCTTTCCTGCTGAAGAGGACTCTTGAGACACAACACTGTGTGGAAGAGGCTGATCTGGCAATTAAGCAGACTGATTAGGCCTTCATTAGACATAATACACAAATCCTCCTGGATATGTGGAGCAATCAACCCCAGCTCTTTCTTTTCATTTATCTTTTATTAGCTGCTGACATAGTGAAAAACTATGATTTCTAATAAAGTAAATTATGAGATCCAAGGTGGTAAAGGTGAAGGGGATTTGGGTCCCGTGCTAGCCTGAAAAGAATGAGATGAGTTCCCAAGTGTAGGAGCTGAGGTGGACCTCCGCAGTGCCTCTCTGAGACACCATTTTCATCCGTAATGTGTTTTACAGAATGCATTTTGCAATACAGTCTTTTTGCCTTGTCCACACCACTTTCCCAATTTGTAAAGAAATGCTGGCCAATTTAAAAAGTGTGGACTCATAAAGCCTTAATCAGCACCCATGCCTCTGTGTTAGCATAAGTTACGCTGTGGACTAGCAGCATAAATCCAGCTGTATAATATGGACTTTTCATAGTGAAATTTCAGCCATGCCGATTAATTTTGTTCCCCTAAGCACAGTGCTGAACCCAAAACGATTTCAGCAAATGTCAAGCTGCATGTTCATCTGTGAGCTTTGTTTCAGAGTTGGTTTTGTATTACTTATTTTTTTAATACTGATAATAACACCGAATGATCATCAGTAGAAACGACAAATATTTATCAGTCCTGTGACAATAAAAACAAAGGCTTGTTCCCTCAGATTGCACATCGCTGTATGTAATTATTAAATGCTTGGTAAGTGCAATACATATTTGTAGTTTTGGAATGTGCACCTGAAATAAAAATGGTCACAGTCACATGTTGGGTTCTGGGTAACACTTTAAGGTCTGCTTATAAACAAATATTGTTGAATACTTTGTTAACCATGAATACGCTTACAAATGGTTTATTAATGAATTGTAATATAAATAGTGAACAACAACTTTTATATATGTGTTTACCCATGCTAATTCATACATGAAATATAGTTACTGATTTACAAGGAATGTAAGAATGGTTAACAAACTAATAAAAAATGATTTATTTATAGTTTATAAGCAGACATTAAACCAAAGAGTTTGTCTCCTCTTTGGATAGTTTTTCCTCTTTTATGGACTATGGATGAGTGTATTAAACTTGAGGATATGTATTTAGGATATGAAAACGGAAAAAAAATATTTAAATGTAAAGCAAAAAGACCAAAGAAATAACTTATGCGTACATGATTTTTCTATTTTATTTGACAGTTACAGTAGAGAGACAGACAGGAAATGCAGGGGAGAGAGAGAGGGGAGGACATGCAGCAAAGGGCCCAGACCGTATTTGTGGCATGTGCTCTACCGGATAAGCTACCGGAGTGTGCCATATTTAAGGTTATTTAACCTTTATTCTTTTTTCAGTCAGCAGAATAAATCATTATGCTGACTTAATAACAATAACAATAACAATAACAATAACAATAACAATAACAATAATAATAATGAATGTGGCTGAATAATTTCAAACAACATACATGATTTGAAAAATCTGAACTGGAAAAATACTTACATTTAAACACAATTTCTTACAAGTCAGATTAGTAATATAGATATAAACAGTTGCTGGGTGGAAAGTAACATCTAAAAAGTTAAAGCAGTTTACAGAATTCAGAAACTAAACAGAATTGCACTTGCATTAATTGTACATCAATCACATTCTCCTGCCTGTCAGCCCAAATCTTCAATGGCAGACTGGGAATCAGGCATTTTCTGGCCTGTTCCTCTTTTAAATATGGCTGTTACTATTTTAAATATGGATACTCTTGATTTGTAGGTATTAATAGTCAGTCCAACTTTTCCAATACATATATGAACAAAACACGTGTCATTAACGAAAAAGTGAAACACATATATTATTCCTTTCTAGGCCAAATACAAAGATGAGGAGTCTGATATTTCATCACATTTTCTACAACCAGCTCAGTAGAATTATGGATAATCTAAATTATGAATTATCTTCATCATCCACTGAAGCATCCAGGTTCTATTTAATGGACAAAAATAAAAATAAAAATAATAAAAAATAACACAATAAGCTGGTTGGAAATAATTATAAAACAGACTGAATAATTAAAACAAACTGTCAAGGGTGTCTTCTCAGTTTTTATCAGTAAAAATTATGAATCCTAACAAGATGTAAATTATGAAGTGTGAAATATATGTTGGAGGAGGACATCTGCTAAAGTAATATAAATCATACTGCATTTTATTGATGGCAGCACATGTTTGATTCATTTCTGCATTTAGCTCCATACAAACATAAAAATCATGCGGTCTCTCCATCACACATACAAAAGACCTTTGGCTTTGGGTAAGAGGCTATGTTAAAATATTATTTAATTGGATTCAGGTGCTTATGGGGTACAGAAGCTTTATCCCTTGAATAGAATTTGAATCAATCATTTAAAATTTGATGTGCCTTGTAAAATTACCTTTTGTTAAATCAATTTTATGAGCAAATACTTATAATTCAGACATTAAAATGTTCAACTATGTCAGTTTTACTTCAACTGTCATAATACCTATCTGCATGCTATGTTGGTTTCACTCCACTAGGAAATTTGCATACATCATGTAAGCAGCTATCTGTAATACTTTATCTTTTGTAAATTCACATTCACATTGTTACACAATAAAATATACTGTAAAACAAAGTATATTACTCTCAAACTTGAGCCTGCAGTCTCTTGATAAATGAGTCATAAATGAAACATAACCTTATGACAACCTGAGTTGTGTGAGATTATGAAGGTTCTAACTGTACATGTTTCTGATTGGCATCAGTTACAGCTTGCTAAAATGACAGGCTTACAATATGCCTCATCATCCATCATGCCTGCATCTGTTCCAAAAAATTTTGAAATTGTTCTGAAAATAATAAAAAGAGAGCGGTGAAAACCCTGGTGTTATTATAAGGTAATATCTTCAGATTTATAAATAAGTCTACAACACTTTTTTTTTAGTATATGAGAACAGGTTTTATGTAAAACAGTGTGAAAGACCAACATAAGAGATAAATGTCAGAAGCATTTATAAGAAGTTTTTACCCTGAAATGTTATGTCTGCATCATGTTAGTACTACTCACGTTCAATGTACTGCAAAGCAAGAGCTACTGAGCTCTTTAACAAGCATGTTTTATCACCACGTTAATTTGTCTCCATGAATTGTGCTGTGTCGGCAGAAGATGGACTACTGGTGCCGGTGAATAGTTTCAGAACGCAGTTACACACAGAAACTGTGTAAGGCTTCCACTGTAATTAGCGAGCTGTAGTCATTGATCATGTGGATGTCTTGCTTCTCACTGCTGTTCTCTCCAGGCTAGCTGCTGTCAGACAGCACAGTGCCAGCACTGTTTACCTGTCCCTGTGGCAATATATGAATTTCTTTTGGCAGACATGAGCATAAATCCATTGCTCCTGTGGACAGAGAGGGTAGAAGAGGATTATACGTATGACCCACTATGTTCAGCAAACTCCGGCTAATTAACTGAACATTCTCCATTCCCCCCAAAACATCCATTCTGTTTAATCCAGCAGGCAAGATAAACAGCCCAGTGGTAGCCTAATCCCCCTCCTAGGGCAATGCAGTATGCTGCAGTATTGTAGGTCTACTGTAGAATTTGTCCTGGAGAAGAACTCAGGTGTGTGTGTACAAGTTTGTATGTGTGGATTACAGACTTTGAGTTTGAGAAGAAAGAAACTCCCCTTGCAAACCACTTAGCTTTGAGTACAAGGAAATGCCACAGCCGGTTCATTATCTGAGGACTTGAGGATGATGTTAAAGAGATTTGAGGGATGGAATTCCTCCCTGAACACTGTGGGCTTCTGTTACATTGTACTGTGCCTTTATTCACCTTGTTTACTGTAAACAGTGTTTGTTAACTCAAAAAACACAAATCCAGGAATGTTTACATTATCAGTAAGCGGCTGGCATGATTATAATATTTTCTTGAGACAGAATCACAGGAATGGGATAACATTTACTCTTTTCCTTTTTAATATGATGGTGAATGTAGATTATACAATAGGGAAATGTAGTTTGTGGTATGTAAAATAAAGACATTAATTAAGTATAAATAATGCCACAGAGGTAACTCTCTATACCCTTTAAACCCCTGCAGAGACCCATCTATATTGGATTAGTAAAGAGGGAGGTTGGTGACTGTTAAGCACATGTCTAGGCTGCCGGGATAAAGCTGCTCAAACCCAACAATTCTGACTTTTTGCTTAATCTCTCTGTGCAGATCCCTATGTCAGTCCACAAGACAACCCTTCCCCCCGCTGCTTAACCTCCAGTGAAACCAAGAGTCACAAGCACATCACTCTATAATCAGCCATGCTGACATTGGCCTTATTGACATGAACCTCTATGTCCTTGTCAAGTCCTCTTATTGTAAGTACACTGACCATGTTAAAACAGCTGAGTACCAGCCCTGCCCACCTCCTGATTCAGTAAATGCCTGTGAGTGCTGCTGTGATCAAAGCTCACTGCTGTTGTAAACTTGTAAGGCAATTACAAAACATGTATATAATATACTAGTATTGGCATTAATAAAAGTCTCATTTCAAATGAATTTGATATCTATATACTTAGTTGTTCATTTGAAACAGCAGCAAAGATAAACTGCATAATGTGCTTAAGAAAACATGATTTGCCTATACCTCAATGCTTATCTTTCAAACAGATGCACATACAGTTCCTGATGCCCCTAGAAAGACTAGCTATTACATGTATACACACACTTACATATGCATATCGCATGCAATATCCTTTCTTAAAACAGAGTCTCTTCTTTTGTTATTCTTTGAGACTCTAAATAATCATACAAACGGCACTGGATTATGAAATTTTGTGGTAATTACCAGAACTGAAATACAGAATTGAAATAAGGTATTTTTTGAGGATTTGAAGAGTCTCTTATTCATTTTCTCTCATAGCATCTTTATACTGTGAAAAATCCAGATTACAAATTAATCTGAAGAAATGTTCCATGAAAGTTTATAGCACTCAACAAGAGATATTCTGATATCTACATATGGAAGAGTGATTTGTTGGTACTTTTATAACAGGAATATTTTTATTAAAATCACAAAATCATTCATTTTTTGTTTATTTTCAAGGTACTCTATGAACACAACATGATATGCATGTAAATGGGGATTTACATCCTTGCTTAATTGTTGCTTTACTTTGAAATTATTACAATTATTGCAATATTAATGAAAGCAACTTTTTCTTTTAGCCTACTTACATTCTCTAACTTTCTCTAACTAGCAAGGAGACACTTTTCTAATTTGGTTAAACACTCTTTAGTTGTGTCAGGAAAACCCCTCACCTGCCAAAAGGATCAATCACAATTAGATTTTGTTGCAGTATGCCAGTGTGTTACATGCATAAAAGTGTTAAAAGCTTCCAGACTGAATCAGTCACAGTCCAGTGAAACTTTGATTATGCAGAGCAGATGAGCTGTACTAGTAACTGAAATTTACACAATGGTTTGTGCTTCAGTGTTTCCTGCCTGGGAAAACAGCCATTTAAAATAGTGCATAGTAAAGACAGTCATTTAGCAGAAGCTTTGACAGATTTGCTGTATTATCATCTTCTAAATAAAGAATGAATTCTATAGTTTTTACTGACAGCCTTGTGCATGAGATAACAGAGAATTCAGCAGCTAGAATGTCTATCAAAGTTTCTTTGACTCTTTGGCCTTCTTGCCTTCCCAATTTTCCTCAGACCTTAAAATTTTTATTCAGTTTTTGCTTGTTAACTGCATTTGTTATGATATTGCATATATGACATTGTTTTTTTCCATGAGTGGCCACTTTATTAGGGAGAGTTGCCCTTTCCATTAAATAAATGCATAAGGAACACAACCACTGAACAACAGAGGTTTGGAAAAACATGGCCTAGTCTGATGAATCCTGGTTCCTGCTGTGTCACACTAAAGTGTATGTAAAGACACATCTCATCATACCTTTTACATGTTTATGTAAATTATACACTTGTTTATGTAGCCTCACCATATGTTGTATATTGTGATGTTCTGTATAACTATTTGTTTCAGCTAATCTTGGACAGTGTCAGGCACTGAATTAGCAAGGGAGAGAGCTGCTGCAGTCAAAAGTCTGTGAGGTGTCCCCCTCACATAGCAGAGTGCTGTGGTCATGACCAAGGTGCCAATCCTGCTGCCTTTTGTCAAACAGTGTCACTACCATTATGTGGGAGGCAGTTTCTATTGCAGGTACAGCTACCTGCCTTTAGAGATGAATGTGGTGCATCGGGTGGCTTGACAAGTTACTTGGAACCAGTCATGTCAAACTACACCAGACACGTGGTATAGATTAAGTGTGTTTAAATGGGTCCCAGCTATGATGTCTGATGTCAGGAATTCCTCAGTTCCATCGTTTCAAGCTTGAATAACTATTCTTAATACATTCTCTGCTTCTGTCCTCCATGGTATTAAAACATTGAATAACTTACCGATCAGGTTTGGGGTTGAAAGCCCACAAATTTCATATTGGATTAACCACTTCTCGATGCAGCAGTCAATATAATGGTATCAGTAGAGGTGGAAAACTGACGACAGATTTTGTTCCAGGGAAATGTGAAAAGAGAAAGTGCTGCGTTAGATATTGCAGAGAGTAAGAAAGAGCAACACAGAGAATAGGAGAACTACTGAATTATGAATTGGTCATATTTTGAGTCAGAAATACAGTGCTGTAGGTTGCAACCTGCCATACCAATGCATAAGCATGTTGTTTTCATGGAGGTAGAGGGGAGAGCCAAGTTCTAGGGGCATTTTTTTCATAATGTTGCCTCTGAGTGTTTGATATTCCCAGATGTTGATTGACAATCTCACATTTCATTAACATTATATCAGTGCTATCAGGCAGAGAGAGATGAGGGAGAGAGAGACACAGAGAGAGCATTTTTATAATGAATTCAGTGTTTGCCTAAGTAATCATATCTAATTTAAAATATAAACAAAACAGACAGGTGCTTTAGATGATGAAATCAGATCAACTGCTCTTGATGCCAAACCCCTCCTCCCTAGGCTGGGAATACTGCTCCGGGTACATTCACTCCCTGCTGTAAATTAAACCTTTATAAAGTGGTCTCTCTGTTTTGTATTAGAGTCTCCTGTCCCTCAAATAAACAAATACTTGCAAGATTGTAAAATGCGTGATTTAGTCCATGATTGAGGAACAACAAATTACTCCAGGCTCTGATTGTATGTGGCTCATTTGTTTGAAACTAGTGAAATGGGTACTTGAACCATTTTCATTTTCCATTTAAAAAGGCAAGTGCAGCCTACTGTATGCAAAGATGTTTATGCAAATTTAGACTCAGAAACAATATCTGTGTGAGGCTTGTTCCTCACATTACATGGGAACAGATGGAAAGGGTGTAAATATAGACTTTATAAAATCACTTCTATCCTCATACAACCAATGTTGCATGGACTGTGAGAACACATTATATGCTGTGATTTTAAACTGCTTTTTCGAGGATGGGAGGCAAAAAAACAGGCAGATACAATATTTATAGCTTCAGATTTCAGAGCTGTAAATAAAGTGCTGCTATATTTGGAAAGCTGCCATGAGATTCCAGCACTGCTTCCGCTGATAATCCAATCCCTCTCCCTCTGTCCCACGTATCCCTGGCAGGAGATGGCATGGCAGTCTCCCCAGTCACCTGCTCTCAGACCCCAGTCAGCACCACACCCTGTCACCCCTATTGCTCCTAACTCAAGCCTTGAATCACAGCAACAGGGCGTGCAGACTGGCTGCCTAAAAAAGGCCCTGCTTTGATCAGTGCTGTGAATTTTCTTAATCAACACAATGTGCTCAGTGAATAGGAGTCTCTCATCCAGATGAAATAAAAAGCATTCTGACACTTTGTGTAGGATTGATCCTAATTCATGAATGATAAGGAATTAACACTGATAATACATTATAAAATTGTATTTAAAAATCTTCTAAAGAAAGTTTAAATTTACCTCTCATTGAAATGCACTGATACACAAGTCTATTCAACAAATTGTAGTTATCATGGAGCCAGATTACCACCACAATTTTTTTTTATTGTTTATGACATGGTCAGGTAAGGGAGTATAAGCAACTTTAAAGGAATGATCATGGGTTGGAATATGATGGACTATGTGCCATAATATCGTCCACCATATGAGAGCAACTTTCCAAAAAGCACCTCCAGGCCTTCACAGCTTGGGCTTCACTCCCCTGGTCTCCAGCCATGGCTGTAGTTATGACAGTATGGCAGTGTTCTCATTTATCTAATTGTTCACTCAACAGAGCTGGTTTTCCCTGCTCATCTCTTCAGAAGAATATTGAGCATAAATAATTTAAATAAACAATCCGTATCATGGTACCACTCATCTCTTATGGTCTCAGCATGCGTTTTTGTTGCAGAGCATTAATTTCTTCCCAGGGGTAGTATCTGAGCAAGGCTTTTTGGGATTGCTCAGATATTGTGAAAATGTAACAATGTTATGGATTTGATTACACTAATTCTCTTTTTACAATGTCACTAAAGGCAATTTTAGGGATATTAGATGGTGGTGGTAAGGGACAAGAGAGAAATCAGATCAGTATTCAGAAAACACACAAAATAATGAAAAGCTGTCTACAAACGCTACATGGGTGGCTGTTACATCTGGGTTTCACATGCTATCTAATCATACGCTACAATGTGTGGTGGAAGGGTGATGCATTTTACCATTGCAGGGTCAGAGGGATGGAGTGGTTGCAGAAGGTTTTATGACTGATCCCACATTTTTGGGGGTTGGCTCTACCTTTGCACACTTCAGCAAGGTTGAATGACACCTGTGCATGTTGTATGATGAACCAATATGAGTGGCTTGCATGTAAAACCTGGTGCTGTGTTAAGTCACCCTGTGTAAGGGGGTATAAGGGATGCAGAGGAATGGCACAGTTTTGCCTGAAAGGCAGAGGCAGATATTTTGAAGTAATTACAGTGCTTGTGTGTCTGCGCTTCTGTAAGGAATAATGCACAATTGCTAATTGCATGTTGCTAATGCTAAATAACTTGATATGTTAACAAGGTTCATATTTGTAAACTGAATCAATTCTGCACCCCTAACCACATGGTTTGATATATTAAAAATTGTTTTAATGCTCGCTATTGGTCACTCTTGATAACAGGTAGAGAGTAGGGTCTGTTAGTAAATGCCATAGCCAGAGTATTCATTTGGAATGGGGATCAAGCATCTTGGCTAAAATTACTTCATAGGTATGCAGCTACTGAGAATTAATGTTATACCCTCCAGCTAATCAAAACATTTACCAGAATAGCACATCTATAAATTTACAGTAGAAAAACTGTCGCACCATTCACCGAAATGCAAATTGTCTGTAACCAAAGTACCTCAGCTGAATTAAAATGAAGGGACACTTCTCTTTAAACATGCATGTAGTAGATGTGTCCAAATCCAACAAGAAGGTGTACTGCCCTTCCTTTGAAACTTCAGTTTAAGGGATACTGTACTGTGTATGTTGTCATTCTCTTTGTGGCATGACAAATGAGTTCCGTCCTCCTGAAAGTGGGCCACAGATGAAGATCCTGAAAAAAAACTGCAGATTTTTTGTCCCTCGATTTTTCCCTCAAGTCCAGAGCTGATTGTAATAGGAGGAATAACCAACATCTCCCGTGGTTAAACCACAGTGATGTCGCTGTGCTCCAAATGCAGCTACACATTGCATATTCATATCTCCTTGTCATACATTATGCTCCTATGATGTGTAATAAACCATCCTTACTTTGCTGGTTTGGGGAGGACATCTGCAATATTGTGATAGTTGTAAAAACAGGTGGAACTGGAGTCATATCAGCAAGTCATCTCTGGGGGAGGTGTAAATTGGCTTTTAATATTCGATGCCATGCCATTCCTATCTCTCACACAATGTAATTGTGGAGAGAATAGTATCTTTGTTCCTGACATGCACAACAGAGGAACCTTGTCAAGGGATTTGGGGGCCCGGGGACTAAGCACACTGCAGAAAATGTCTGGGGCTGTCTTTTCAATAACGAATCTTCAGATCTCTATGAGATATGAGTACAAATTTACATGTAACCTTATTTTTTATAGAGCTCTGTACATTGCAAATGGCCATATATCAAATCTGAGCCATGACAGCTAAGGCACTTCTCACATGCTTTTATTCATTAATAGAATTCTGGAAGGGAGTTGGTAAACACCTTATTGCAGAGGGAGCAATATCTCAAAAATATGTGGACTGTTAGGTTATATTGTGTCGGTATAGCATGGTATAGTGCAGACTGTCAAATTATATGAGTGTCTGTATAGTATGGTATAGTGCAGACTGTCAGGTTACATGAGTGTCTGTATAGTATGGTATAGTGCAGACTGTCAGGTTACATGAGTGTCTGTATAGTATGGTATAGTGCAGACTGTCAGGTTACATGAGTGTTGGTATAGTATGGTATAGTGCAGACTGTCAGGTTATATGAGTGTCTGTATAGTATGGTATAGTGCAGTCTGTCAGGTTACATGAGTGTCGGTATAGCATGGTATAGTGCAGACTGTCAGGTTACATGAGTGTCGGTATAGTATGGTATAGTGCAGACTGTCAGGTTATATGAGTGTCTGTATAGTATGGTATAGTGCAGACTGTCAGGTTACATGAGTGTCGGTATAGCATGGTATAGTGCAGACTGTCAGGTTACATGAGTGTCTGTATAGTATGGTATAGTGCAGACTGTCAGGTTACATGAGTGTCGGTATAGCATGGTATAGTGCAGACTGTCAGGTTACATGAGTGTCGGTATAGCATGGTATAGTGCAGACTGTCAGGTTACATGAGTGTCGGTATAGCATGGTATAGTGCAGACTGTCAGGTTACATGAGTGTCGGTATAGCATGGTATAGTGCAGACTGTCAGGTTACATGAGTGTTGGTATAGCATGGTATAGTGCAGACTGTCAGGTTACATGAGTGTTGGTATAGCATGGTATAGTGCAGACTGTCAGGTTACATGAGTGTCGGTATAGCATGGTATAGTGCAGACTGTCAGGTTATATGAGTGTCTGTATAGTATGGTATAGTGCAGACTGTCAGGTTATATGAGTGTCGGTATAGCATGGTATAGTGCAGACTGTCAGGTTACATGAGTGTCGGTATAGCATGGTATAGTGCAGACTGTCAGGTTACATGAGTGTCGGTATAGCATGGTATAGTGCAGACTGTCAGGTTATATGAGTGTCGGTATAGCATGGTATAGTGCAGACTGTCAGGTTATATGAGTGTCTGTATAGTATGGTCGATGCTAGTTTTCATTTTGATCATAATGCCCATTCATTGTATAGTGAGGTGATCACATTATGTCCGTAACAGATATTCATGGTACAACAAATGAAAATGTATGTATTCATTCAACTTATAATCCATCAGATCCCTTCTCAAACAACCACTGCTTTCATTTCCTTTAGTGTGCTTTGGCAAATGATTCATTTTGAAAAACGATACATGCCTGCCCTATTTTCTGCCCCACCCCCAAGCTCACCTGAACTTTTTGATATCCTACAAGCAACCCTCTCATGCTGACTTTTGGAGGAGTAAGGTGTATTCATCTATCTAACTTGTAAAGCATGAAATTTGGGTATTTCACAAATGGAATATATTCTTGCAGTGTTTTTCCTTCAAATTGTTGGTGCCTTAAATTGATTAGAAATAGCTTTTTAATGTTTTTCTGACCTGGATTGTTTACACTATTCATTCAACTATTAACAAAGCTAACAAAGCCCAGATGTGCTACCTACAGCGATGAACATCTGGGGCAGTTCTGCTTCCACTGATCCAGGATCAGCCCCTGTCCAAAATATAGCCTCCTGCATACCTGATGTCAGAGATAAACATACACTGCTCCCTCTAATCTCTGTCTTCTTCTATGTTTGCACACATTCACAAATGATTTGTGCAAATGATTTCTTCATCCCATCCCTGTTTGATGAGCGTAAGGAACACTTTGAAAGACAAAGCAGTCACACAGGACCTGTGAGAGCATTGAGGAAGAGATGTTAGAGTGTGTGTGCATATGTGAGTGTATGTGTGTATACAAGTGTACGTGAGAGAGCTTGGAGAAATCCATAACTAAACCCCTCCAAGGCACTGTTGGATCTGTTGTTTACTTTTTCTGTAACTTACTGTGTCATGTGTATGAATGTATAAATTATTGTGTGTTGAGGGGCAATGACTCTTATCATGTCTGTCCCATCTGGTAGGCATGATGATGTGTGTAATCAGGGTGTTTATTCTCTTGATGTTTTGAGTCTTGTGTGACGTTTTATATATTAAGCCCTACAGATGGTCACATGTTCTATACAGAAATGAAGCTTGGCCTTCAGAACACAAAGCTGAAAAGCTGAAAATGGCCTAATGATGTGACGTTCATTATTCAACAGATTCTGGCAGATGTAGTCTAAATACATAAGGGATAGGGAAGACACTGAGTCCAACAACTTTTTCAGTTCCAAGAATTTTTGTTCTTGTAAGTTTATAGGTTTTTTTTTTTAATTTGTTCCTTACAAAAGAATACTTGAATACTTGAAATGCTTCTCTTGGCTGCATTTATGCCAAAGTTTCCTGGGGAGACGCTCTATGTGTTTTTAGTCATTATTTTACTTCATGTCACAGGTAATCTCAACAAAAATCAGAAAAAATCAACATGAAAACCAGATTTCTTACACATACCTAAACCATATACTGTATACTCTACATCTGTAAAAATATGATCCTTAAAATCTGCCTGTGTTCCAAATTATTGATATCTCAGTGATACCAAGTCAGGGAGACACATCAATCCACATCTATCTGCCACCCACCCTCCATAAATGCTGCAGAATTTCCAGGAGTGAAATTACTTTACACTCATCATGATAGAAAGGTTTACTTCAAATTCTTGTCACATTCGATACTCAAGCAATGAATCTCAAATCTGGCTCAATCTCTTTGGCCCATGCTTGCACCCTCATGCTGGAGGAGGTGAGGAGTCAAAGTGTTCTTTCACAGTTAATTTGATTTGAAGTCAAATGTATGTGCATGTGCTGTTGGCCAGAGAAAAGATAATTCTAATGCTTATTCTCTCCAGCTGAAAGGGTTAATGAGGAGGTATGAATCAAACTGTGGGGAGCTGCACTCTACACTGGTTGATTTCAGTCAACCTTGAAAAAATGAGGCCTCATACATGGTCTTACTGCTTCCCATTGTTCCACTGAAGAATCTTAGGAAACAGTGACAATTAATTTCCCACATTCCACGAGGAACTGAGCATTGATTACCATTGCTGTTTCGTTATCAGCACTACAATAAGAAAGCATGCAGGAGCAAGAGGATTTGCAGTAAGATGCAGATTAGCTCAACAAAAACTAAGCTAAGCATATAGTTTTACACAGGATAGATACTACAACATTTATAGACAGAGGATTGTCTACAAAATTAAATATTATTATTATTATTGATAATCATTGTGATGTGATTTGAGTAAAGAGATGTCTGTAAAACAGCACCAACTCATATTATTCGATTACAATTTATGTTTATGCTGTATCACCTTAATTGCTTCAGAATTTCAACATTTTATTACTCAAAACAGGTTGTGAATGTAAGGGTTTAGATTCAAATTCACAGTATTCACAGACTATTCACAGTAGGCACTGAATCATCAGCTGAAGGTTTATTAGATGCTTTTATCAGTTTCTCCATCAAAGAGTCCTCAATTCTAATATCATCATTAGCATTTACCAGTCACCTAAGGCTACTTCATCAGTTTCCCACAGAGTTCTGATGTGCCAGTTACCATTACAGTGGTGAGGGCAGCAGATTTACTGCAGGTGTGTGGTGCCTCTGTATTCTAGTGTGTGGAAGAAAAACAGCAGGCAATGAAGAGGGTAAAGGAAGAGGGAGGGAATGCTTTCAAAACTGAAAGATAGCATAGCTGTTCCTTTGGGAAATCTTGCACTAGATTATTTTATTTTGGTTATACAGATCATTGATGGTCAGTATTTTAGAATATGTGAGAAGGCTGCTGGTATGTTGGACATATTTTGGCATAAGAGTACAAATTTTGTGTCCGGTAATTTCTTCGGGCAGCTTCTGCAGTGATAGAGACTCAGCCGAGAGTGGCAGACTCTGCTGCATTTAGTGTTCTGGAGGGCAGGCAGGGCTGCTGCTGTAGTATCCCGCTGTTGCTTTCTTTTGCCTCTTAACTTCACTGAGTTGCATTAGTGTGTTTGTGCTCCTCAGTATCCCCCTCTGCTCTACCTGCTGCCAGTGGGCAATATTTTTAAACTTTAGTAATATCAGTTCTTTCCTCATGTTTTATTAGTTTTATTTCTCCAACATGGCTCTCCTTTATGATGTTTCTGGCTGGCCTTAACCTTTGGGCTTGTTACTTTTACTGGTAAGAGCTCCATTTAAAAAGTGTGTGGAACTGTTTTATTGGTCAGTCTAAAAAATTTGGTTAAATGCAGAGACTTTGAACCACAATTCATTTTTACAATCTCCCACAGAAGTTAGCAATCACAGCACAGTTCAACATATGAATGCAGAGCAAAGAACCACAGTTGTAGACGATACTTGCTAGGTAATCATTTTTTAATGATTTGTTGACAATAGCAGCCAAAACAGTTTGGGAATTCAGATATCATAGGAAACAAAAATCCGTATTTTCCTCTCAGTGTCAGAAAAAAAGTGTCTTTGAATGTTTTCATGGTAAAAACCTCCTTACATAATGTATTAAATTGAATATATTTATTGAATCATGAAAAAATATAATTTCAATTAATCATTCATTCTACTTTCAGTTAATTGGATTCTATGTATGTCTAATTTTGAGAAATGCATGTGTCATCAAATATTTTTGAAAGCATATTACGGATGAATTTTGGTGAACTAAAATGTCGCCTTTTCATTTGTGAAATTGTAAAGAGGTATGTGGGAGCTAAGTTTTATTCCTTGTGACCTTGGGAGTTCTTACTAACCATTAAAACACGCAAAGAGGAGGGGAGGGAGAACAAACAGCTCCTCCTCAGTTGCAGAGGAGCTGTGTGAAAGAGGGGTGAGAAGAGAATTCAAAAAACTCAGAACAGAGGAACCATAGCAGTCAGCATCTGGCATCTGTCTTGGGCTTGCTCCCTCTGTTCCTTATGGCTCATCCCTCTCTCCTTTTATCTTTCAGGAGTTCACTCACATTACCGTGAACCTCGAGGGTTCTGGCGGACTGATGTGCATCTCTGTCCTCACGGAAGCGGAGAGATTAAAAACTCTTGACAGGGGCCAGAGAAGAAGAGAAAAAAGGCTTATCACTCACCTTTGTTCTTCCTAATGCTTCCTGAGCGGGCTCTCCATGGACCTGCCTGTGATTTTTTTTTGGTAGACATTTGTATAAATTTCTTGCGATCCACTGACAAGAAAAGCAAGTGATAAAAGACACAAATACAAAGTGAGAGTTCTAAAGTAATTCCTATTTCTAATTCCTATTTTGAGAGCAAGAGGGAGATGAAGGGAATTATTGAGACTTTTTGTCCAAAAGGATATTACAATTAACTTTTTGACCAGTATTAATAACATTTAATTTTTTTTTTTATTTTAAGGACTCAGATTCGGATGTTTGTTCATACCGCCATCATGTGTCAACCTCCGGGTTGTGAAAGGTGGTTGACTGGCACCCAGAGAGGTAGTCGGGCATCAGTCTTGGTCTTGTTCTGCTGCTTCCTGGTCACGCTAGCTGCTAGGCACAAGGGGCCTGGCCACACCCACCTGAACTCTATCCATGTCAAGGGGGACATCTCCCTGGGGGGGCTGTTCCCTGTGCATGCCCGGGGCAATGAGGGCAAGCCCTGTGGGGAGCTAAAGAAGGAGAAGGGCATCCACCGCCTCGAGGCCATGCTTTTTGCCCTGGACCGCATCAACAATGACCACAACCTGCTACCCAACATCTCATTAGGGGCACGCATCCTGGACACATGCTCGCGGGACACCCACGCCCTGGAGCAGTCTCTCACCTTTGTACAGGCACTCATCGAGAGGGACGGCTCTGATGTCAAATGCCAGAATGGTGGCCCTCCCATCATCACCAAGCCAGAGAGGGTGGTGGGCGTCATTGGGGCCTCAGCCAGCTCAGTCTCCATCATGGTGGCTAACATCTTGCGCCTCTTCAAGGTAAGTACCCACCTCTTACCTGCCCTGCGAATTATTCCTGTTGTCTTGTGTTCCTGTGACATAGGGGGTTATGGATGGCCATAAAAAATTATGTTGCTATCCATTTTACTTTCCCAACTATGGATGCCCACTCCTCTACCACTTATACTTGAGTATTCATTATTACCCATACATTCTAAAAATGTATTAAATGGCTTTGTTGAATACTGCATTCTGATAGGTCTTTTACAACATTCTATGGTCTGTTATTTCTGAAAAGCAGACCGCTGCTATGAATGAGAGGCTTTTGATATGGATGCAGTTCTGATCATAGACTCTGGAGGACCACATCCAATCATATCAATCCGCAAAAAGAAGTCTGGTAAATTTTGTTGCTTTAACTCTTATAAAAATAATAAGAGTGTAGGGTACAATAAATTATCTAATTATATTAAATTACTCAATTTTCTCTGACACCTCAGCACACATTTTCCACAACTGTCATCATTTTTACATGCTTGTTTTAACCTCAACAATTTTGAGCATAGCAGCCCAGGTGTGCCCCTCATTAGGATTGATAGAATTCTGGTAAAAAAGTGGTTTGCTGTTCCAAGTGTTGGGTGAAGGACATGATGGTTTGTGTACAGTGGTATTTTATGCGGAACAGTGACAACTGTCTTAACTTTCCTACATGAGCAATTCATGAGCTCATGCACACTTCCATCCTCACTCTTTGATAATGGATAATTGTGCCACTACATTGATCCCACCAGGGTACAAGATGGTACCCTAGCTTCAAGCCTGCTGTGATTTCAGGCCACAGTCACAGCAGTCAGGTTAACCCTCTTAGTGAATATGTATGTAATCTTTTCCCACACAGATCAGTGTGTTTGTAATGCCATTCAGCAGCAGGAAAGGGGAGATCAAAGAGAAAGCCCTGCCTCAGAGATAAAGCAGCATCACTGGGGTAATGACAGCTCAGCAGACCAATGTACTGTGATAAGCACCTATATCTAACTTAAATAACTCTAACAGCAATGGGGCAAAATCAGAGGAATATGGCAAACTTTGAGGTGACTGCCAAAGCTCGGGTGACTCCTACATGCACCACAGGATACATACATGCCGAGGGCTGCAGTGAGCATTTCTTAAACCTTATCATGTTCATGTGCTAGTGGCAGGTTCTTCTGTGCCCCATCTCATTAGTACTACATTGATCTGATCAATTTGAATTGTAAAAGTTAGCCTTACGGTAGATACTATTTCACTTGATGTTCATTTAGTGCTCATCTCTCCTCTTTTTTTCTCTTCATGTCCCTTCATTTGTTTGAAGTCTGAATAGCAACAAAACAATAATATTCATCCATTCTTCACTCCATGTGAGCCATAGCTGCTTTTCATATTATCTGACAGCACTGGAAAGCAGTCTTAATGCCAAATGAATCATCACAGGATATTGTTTAAGGTTCCATCTTCTCAAGAAAATATCCCTCTTTCATTCAAGGTGTTTAATGTCAACAAACCATGGATCCCATTTGCAAATTTGATCCTTCAAACAGCACAAGGGATCCTTTTTTCTCATCAGCATTCAAACATAGTATATAGTATATTTCTCAGGAGTGGTAATATGTTTTAAATGCTCGTTAAGGCAGAAAGGAAGTCAGCTAGATATTGAGTAGATATTAAAATTTTGGTCAAAGGAACCTTTCATTTGATAGCTTTGTCAAATGAGTAGACACCTTCCTGCGTAAATAGTTTTTGTTGTGTATGTGTATGTATAAATTTATACTAGAGACATCAAAATGTGGTCTTAACAACTATGCTAAATCTTGTGATTTTGATAGAATGGCAGCACCTTTGTGCTTTGTTAAAACTCATGATTACGCTTCACATACCTATTGAAAATATGGTTGTCTACTTTGTTTAATTATTTACAGTGTGTAAAACTATGTGAACCATTGTTTCAGTGCTAGAAATGTCATGGCTTTCTGTAAATGGTGGAATAAGCTGGATTTAAAAAGAGCTATACGTTTTATTGCATAAATAAGAATGTACCTCAACGCCCCCCTGCAAGCGTAAGTGCCAAGCGAGGACATTGGTGAAGGACTATATCTTTGTGGCTTGTGTCGTCTCACTGTAGGATACATCAGCTAAAGCTGATTCAGATTGGTACTATTAAAGATTAATTTCTTATATCTTAGCATTCACACAGGAAAAATTATCTCTGCCAACAAAATGAAAACAGGGCTCCTCTTTCTTGTAGGTAATGAAACCAGTATAGATTAAAAAGGAGATCATTGGTGAGTGGTATCGCTGTGTGTTTGGGACATAAATTACATGTGTGTAGGGCTTATGGGTAATTTACAGGTCAGCTGGATACACTCAGTAATGGTCGGCAATAGTGCCTGGCACTGGAGCAAGGTTTAATGCTGGCTCATCAGAAGACTGCATTGCCGCTGGCAACCAGTCAAAATTTATTGAGTTAATCTAATAGAGCATTACACAGAGAAAGAAGGCTGTGTTCAGTTTAATACATTGTGCCGTTACAGCACACACTACGTCTGCTCCCTTTACTGTTGCTCACACCACCTCCACACACACACCTTCTCCATTCTCCCTCACTGGAAACCTGCCACCCACATGCAGTTTAGAGTTGGGGTGTGGGGAGGAGGCATGTGGGGGGAAGAAAATGTCTCCTCAGCACTTCGCTACATGCAGAAATCTCCCCAGATCGACAGGATGAATTAATATTTTACTGTGGGATTACATAAAGTTGGCTGGGATAATTAGAAAATTTTAGCTCAAGTACAGCAGCTCCTCAAACTCGGGCAGGCTTGCCCTGTGAGTCGGACCATCATTAGGGCTTGCCATACAATGGAGGGTAACAGAATGAGGGATAATTCCTGCAGGAAACCATGACCCAGGGGGAGGTGCTGATTGGATCACCCACTGGCTAGACCCTGGCTGTGATTAACACACAGCTGGGTGACTCCTGAGGGGCCAATGTGGGCTTCCTGGGGGTGGTGCTCCATGATCTTTGATAAAAGAACCCCCTTGAAGTGGTTCGGTTAAGACAGAGAGCAGGGTGGAGTGTGACTGAGAGTATGGTAGAGCAGTGTGATAGAATAGTGTTCTGACAGACAGAGAGCAGGGTGGAGTGTGACTGAGAGTATGGTAGAGCAGTGTGATAGAATAGTGTTCTGACAGACAGAGAGCAGGGTGGAGTGTGACTGAGAGTATGGTAGAGCAGTGTGATAGAATAGTGTTCTGACAGACAGAGAGCAGGGTGGAGTGTGACTGAGAGTATGGTAGAGTAGTGTGATAGAATAGTGTTCTGACAGACAGAGAGCAGGGTGGAGTGTGACTGAGAGTATGGTAGAGCAGTGTGATAGAATAGTGTTCTGACAGACAGAGAGCAGGGTGGAGTGTGACTGAGAGTATGGTAGAGCAGTGTGATAGAATAGTGTTCTGACAGACAGAGAGCAGGGTGGAGTGTGACTGAGAGTATGGTAGAGCAGTGTGATAGAATAGTGTTCTGACAGACAGAGAGCAGGGTGGAGTGTGACTGAGAGTATGGTAGAGTAGTGTGATAGAATAGTGTTCTGACAGACATAGAGGAGATGGGGGGCTGCAGAGAGATATTTGTTGAAAGAGAGAATGAGACAGAAAGGTAGTGTGGGAAAGGAGAAAAAAGAGACTGAGCACAGACATACTTAATCTTTTACCATGTGGTTTAGAGATGAATAATTTTGGTAACAAAAAAGGTAAACAACACGTTCATGAGTGACTGAGAGGAAGTTTTATTGAAGGGTTTGTGAAGAGAATCTTATTCTCACTTTCTCACAAACTCACATATCTCTTTCCCTAATTACGAAAGTTGTGTTCTTCTATAGTCTCCACATAAGGTGTTCTATTCATTAATTCATCATTGAATTAATTTATACAACAGTATTCAATGACTGCCCATAAATGTTTCCTGCAAAGACTTACTGAATTTCCCATGTTTTTCCAGGACTAATTCAATATTTAATTTCCTTGTTATGGCTAAATTTGATTTCATTTTATTTTAAAATCCTGTCAGGAATACTGTGACAGCAATGTTGTCTTTAAAGTCAAGTGTCACCAAATATTTCAGCTGATATAGTGCTCAATCTTTTTGATGAATCAGCCAAGGATAATATCATACAATCATGAAACAAAAGCCAAATGTTTTTCCTTCAGAATTCCTGCTACAATTGGGCTCAGTTGAATCCCATGAGTCTAAGGAAATCACAGATGGATATCTGCCAGTTAAGCTGCTGATGAATGTAATCCACTGACCCTGAGTGGTTTCAAATCACAAACTGTGTCTCATACCACTCTCTCTCTCTCTCTCTCTCTCTCTCTCTCTCACTCTCTCACTCTCTCTCTCTCTGTCAGTTCCCACATCTTAGACCTACAATGGTTTATTATTTATTATTGGTTTATTCTATAAGTGGTTTATAACATACGTTTTTAAATGTCTTTTGATTGTAGGCATTACCCCTAAAATTGTCACATAGTTGCCCTCTTGATCTGCTCTTGTAGGAAAGAAACATATCAACACCGGCATCAACCTGGATTGCATTACACAATATAATCCAGGGTATCAAAAACAGCTCATGTGTGATGAAAATCAGGATATGAAGCTTTTGAGTAGTGTTTGATCACTATTTCCAGTTTTATAAAACAGCTATATCCTGCAAGCCATTTCTGTGCATGTGTACAATATTTTGTAACCCTATTAAGGAGGGTAGATGGAAATGACATGAGCAGTAAGATAGAATGTTGGAATTACATTTTAAATGTGTTATTTTTCCTTTGTACACTGCTTCAGTCTGTGTACCTCTACCGCCCCTGGATAGACAGCCTCCAGTGGTGAGTCACAGTGGAGGGTGGGACAAAGATAACCTTTCACTACATGATCTGACCAAATAATGCTACAATTAGAACAAGATCACTGCATTGATTTGTGCTGTTGCTCCAACAACATACTGAATGAAAAGGTCACCTTCAGCGATACATAGAATGTTATTTTTTCAAAGTAATAAATGACAATAACTCTTTGTTACTGATTTTCTCATAAAGGAGACATTTGTTCATATACATTGTTAAGTCCCAAAAAGGTAAAAATGGCATCATAAAATTTATTTTCAAAGAGCTCAAAATGGCACCTTCTGCATTAGCATTTGGAAGCCAAATTAACATGCATAGTCTTGCATCACATGTTGTCAAAACTCATAGCTTACGCAGCATAATATGTATGTGTGTGTGTGAGTGTGTGTGAGTGTGTGTGGTCCATCTGTAGACAATGCATGTATATGTGAAATATTTCTGTGCACATTTATGCATTTTACATGGTTTACATCTTCACCTTTCACAAATCTGTTGCATTATGTCATCACTTCATGAAATAAATTATTTGTTTAGACCAAATTCAAATCACAGCACTTCAGAATAATTTTAAATGTAGTTTTTTTGATTATAATGGTTTGTTTACACACATAGTACTATTACATATGCTTACCAAATTTAAAGTATTAATAACTTGTTGCTTTATATTTAAAAGCAAATGTATTGTTATTCAGCTATGGCTCTGTTGGGTCTCATGCCACAAGTGCAGCTGTAGGCTGTAAATCATTTAACAGATGCATTTCCTAAAAATATAACTTCCCACTGATTGCTCCTGTGGCACATCAGTTGACCACAATAAGCCTACTTGCTTGGAATTCAGTCTCATACCATACAGTGGGAGTCATGAAAAGAATAAAAATCCACTTTATAAAAAAAATACAGTAAAATAGCAAAGGGTTAGACCATTTAGGATGATTTTGATTTCCCTTTCCATAACAAACAGCATTATCACTAGGTACCGAAACCTGATGCCAATATGGCACCGGTTCTTCCATGGCTGGTATCTACTGGACTGAATCGCAACACAGATTTTGGTCCCTCATTTGAGTGCCATTTAAATGCCTGCTATTGACAAGGGTGGAGTTACGGGGTGGCCAGGGGTGGCCACACCCACCATAGGGTGAAGCTTGGCCACCCCTCTGGCCACCCAAGGTATAGAAAGCGAATCAATCAGAGCATAGAAAAAAACCTGCTGTCAGTGCAGACAACAAACAATTGACAGTCTTCATCCAGAATATTTTTCGAACGCCTTTATACAATATGTGCGAGACGTCTGGTCGGTAACAGGAAGCGTTGGAAGTGTTGTTAATAACCATTGTTTTTAATAGGCGGCTACCTATTACCTGTATTTTAAAGCTTTTTTTTGTTTGCTTTACCTCGCAAAATGTATTGTATATACACTATCTGGTATTATTGGCAGTATCTTTTGGAAAGCTTGCTTGATGTTTTGCAATTTTATGAGTATACATGAGAAAATGTCTACATTTTCATTTTTTTGAACATTCGTTAAGACAATGAGGTTTTTTGCTGCTATCAGATGGTAACTGAACGTTTTCTGCCATCTAGCCAGCTGGAAAACTTGCTTAAGTCGCAAAAACAAAATTAACACACTTTAAAGTATTTAAATCACACTGGATCAGTAGCAAAACTGTTAGCTAGCAAATAGAATTGTATTAGAAGACAAAGACCTTCACTTACAATAAACAGAGATGGTACAAACTGTCATCTTTCAGTCCACACTGATAATCCTATATGCAGACTTTCCAATGATAGCTTCGGCTAATTCCATGGTGCTACAAATTATCACTGAACAGTTTATCTGCAAGTCAAAATCACATATGAAAACAACTATTACAATATCATATAGTGTTCTTTTCAATTGCTAGGATTTAGATTAATTTATACTGAATGAGTATGCTATTTAGACATTTGTTGTGGATAGTGACCTGTATTCTAATTTCAGCTTTATTGCTGCCTTACTTGCTCTCAATTGCTCGCTAACTTAGGGACATTATCCGTCAAAGAAGATCAATCAAAGTCACCTGTCATTTTGACAGGAAAATATCAATGCTTTAAAAATGGATTGTTCTGGTCCTGATTGCATATTATCAATACAGCCTTTTAGCCAAGGAATATTAACAGGACCTTGCTTCTATTGTAAATCTAAATTAAGTCTTTATGTAAATATAGCTTAATTATTAATATAGCTTTTGGATAGAATATAAATATTTGCAACTAAAACAGAATTCATTTATCAATGTCAAGTTTCCCTGAACCTAGATGAGACTGTGGTTATTTATGCCAGAAATCACAAGAACTGTAAAATTCAGCTGCTGTAATCTAAAGGTTTAATGGCTTTTATGTTCAGTTGGTATTCTACAAGTCCAAGAGCTCTTCTTTCAAAGCCCCATTGAAATTCACAGTAGCTGCTGTACAAGTTCTTTATTACTTAAAGGTGGCCCTTTAAAATATTCTGTAACAACTTTTTGTGATTGATATAAGTAACATCAAAATGGTTTGATTTCTTCCCTGTGCACATCATAATGGTGGATGAGGGGAACTGTCAGCCACCAAAGCGAGAAAAGATTTGACTAACCAAGGCAAATCTTAAAGTCTTCATGTCCAGAGGTGAACTGAGGTACACTTCCTGGTCATTACATGTAGGCATTGGAAGCATCAACATGAATTCCTTTCAGGCCATTTTGAAAGCTCTTTCCTTAGACCCATATCCATTCCAGTATTATAAATCCTTTATTGATTGTTCAGGCTAAAATATAGGATCATCCAATGGCATATGGCAGGAAGTGAAAGCAGGTCATTTCCATTTGTCTGCATTGCTGACAGAAAATATTCACCTTCAGATATTTCCTCTAAGGTCGGCCTACTCTTCCATTTCACATGATCGTTACAAAATCAGCTGCAATTCTCCACATGTCTTTAGGACTGAACATTACACTCAAACATGTGCTTTACGCTGATTCTCTCTCCCCCTGGTTGAGTAGCCATCTAGTAAATTATGACAGCTTGTACAGCTATGCCTGTATTGATTTAATACGTCAATAGGGAGGTGGCAGGTGAACTACAATGCACTCGTACTGATAAGTGCCCATATCTCTCCCATCCCCCATCCCTTTATTTGAAGGTGATAGTCAAGTTGCCCTGGAAATATGTTCATTCAAATTGAGCTGTTCAATGTATAAACTGTAAAATGGTTGAATCTAACACAGACATGCATTTAACACATTGCTTATTTCTGTGTTGATATTCCATAAGTACATCTCCAAAATGCTCAAGTCCATACAATGTGAAATAAGTTTGGCATCACTTAATCCCAGCAGAGTATCCACAGTCCTTCAGTCAGAAAAGATAAGCCAAGAGGTTTATAACAAAAAAATATTGTGAAGAAGCCCCTCTCATGCTTGAGAATTTGTTTGTTTCAGTAATTTCTAGTTGTCCAAATTACAGGCATGACTGTTTCAGTAATTTCTAGTTGTCCAAATTACAGGCATGACTGGATTTCATATTTTTGCAATATTAAAAAACTCTCCTTTTTTAACAGCAAAGTTAAAAATCAAAACTTTCGTTGCACCCCAAGCTGCTTTTAATAGGTTACAGACTTGGTCAATGGTCATATTATGGTTCCCTACCTCTGTTCTTGCTTGGTAAAAATGTTTTAATTACTTGTCTTCTTCATATGGACAGTACAAACCATAGTGTAGGACACAAGATTACTTTCAAAGGCAATGGAGAAGATAAGACCAGCACTCACAGCATTATACCACACACTGCCATTGCATACAATCTTCCTACACATTCAGCATGGCAGGCTGCCTCGCTAGCCTATGTTCCAATAGAAGTAATGTAATGCATGCCCAGGGATGGGTTCAAGTAATGCATTTAAACAAGAATGGCTTTTTTTGAAATTAGGAAGCATCAGTATGAGTGTTGCATCGTGTGCTGTATACTGTTATACTTGAATGTATTACTCAAGCCTAAGGACAAAGTGGTTAGATTTAATGTCCCATTTTGTCTTGGATGACTTCCAAAATATGGACATTCACCTCAAGATGCAATCATTTATTTTGAAGAGATTTTCTGGCATAGACTTTTCAGCTCATGCAGAACAAAATGTTACAATCAGTATATCAACTTTGTCCTTTCCCTTATATATAACTACTTGCATTGAAGTACAACTATACATAGTGAAACCTATGAGATGCACTTACACTTTCTTACACATACAGGGAATGGGTATCCTTTGTGACTAAGGACATTTCATAACTCCCTAAAAGTTATGTCAAAATATATGAGTTTAAAGATTCTGAATTCTGTGATGATTTAGGAGTCATTATTTGCAGTGTGTGCAGTGGGCTGTTCAGAAGACAGAGTGAGCATGCACCTTTTGCGAAATGGTTCTTGTGGTGTCATAAAATACTACTTATAGTTGTTACTGTTAGTTTATTAATCAACACAGTGAAAATGCAGTTAATGTATTGACCAGCAACCATAAAAATACATGCTTTGTTGTACAAGAGTAAGCACCACTGTTTTTGTTACATTGTGTTACACACTTTTAGCTAGACCAACATACATGCAATATGTGAAACTGGAGTGCTCACCTTTTTGAAAGAAAAGATAATAAGTGGTCAGGTGGTTGCAGTTTTCATGGCCACCACAGTTACACACAAAATCATAGATAGCTACATGTATTCTGGCTTTGCTAACATTAGCACTAGCCATCCAACATTACAACTTAATGACAATGTGGATATTAAAAATCTGAAAGATTAATCAAACTTTGTACTGTGTTTAACAGGGTTTGAAAGTCTTGCATCAAATTCCAACTGAGTAATTCATTTTTCATTTTTAATTAATTTCTTAAGTTCGTTTTGTCTTAAAATTACTGTTGTCTTTTAAATGACTTCCAAAATCCTTCCCTTTCGGTGAAGTGCACAGCGCATTGAACCAAGCCAAATGACCATATTGACCTCCACCTGAATCTGGCCATAAATTCACTGTTAATACACTCACTTGAGAAGAGCACCTGCGTACCATTAACAAGAATGCACTTTATGAGACTTTACTTTGCTTTCAAAGTCAAATGAAGGCACTTATGACTTGACCAGGGGTGGGTTTCCCTAAAGCCTCTTAACGCTAAGAACCTCTTTAAATGACTCTTACGATCGTTCTTAAAATAACGTGGGTTTCCCAAACACGTTCGTAACTAAAGTGTCTCTTTAGTTCGCTCTTAACTAACGAGAGATCCAGACCACTCGTTCACAGCAAAGAACCACTTTAAGATCCAGCTTGCAGCCATCCGCTCTTGCAACGCACACAATACGCATGCTCTTTCGATGCATATATATATATATATATATAGTGCTTATTTCATGGGTAAATATTTGTGTTTAATTCACTGATTTGGAGTAACAGTGTATTAATTTGAACATTATAATGTCACATTAATAATTTTATTGGGCTCTTTAATCCAATTAACTTACAATAATAAGAAAATTATCATGTAATTACTTTTTATTAATGACAAATATGGCTGCACCTGTGTAAACTTATAAGGACTTGGAAAACAGTAAATCTTTCTTATGTTCAATTTCATCAAGCAAGATGAGGATTTCTTCCTTTGTGAATGCTGACTGTGACGTATAACCCCACAGAATCGATTTATGAACTACAAATGCTTTAGCGAGGACGCGCTTGCCAAAGAAGCTCTTTGCAAAGTTCCTCTTAAGGCCCAGTCTAACGATTGTGTTTGGGAAACCCACGTAACGAGAGAACGTTCGTTGCTTAAGAATCACTTAAACACACTCGTTAATCCTAAAATGCAACGTTATCGGGAAACCCACCCCACTTCTGTCCAGAAAATGTTCATGTCTAAGCTCACAGGTTTCAATACTGATGCTGGTCTAAATTCCCCCTGTGAGAGTAACAAGTGTATTAACACAATGAGCCCTAAATACAAATGTATCAGTGTCAGCTGTTATTTCAGGTTATTGTTTTTCTGGAGTAGAAAATGCCCATGGAAAGGGAACTTTAATATAAGATTTGGCTTGTTTTATAATCATAGCAAAAACACAAAAATATTTTTCATTTCAATTCAATTCAATTCCAGGTCCACCCTAACAAATTGTGAAACAAACCCTACAAATTGAAAACCAAAATATTCAAGAGCTATCCAAATATTCCAGCTCACTCTGGAGCTTTGTGTTTTTGGTTGTTTTTGATGATCCACTGATCTAAAGGCGGAAGTTAGCATTTAGTGGGAGAGGGGCCACTCTGCATTGACTCCTAGTATACATTACATTTCTGTGTAGTGTTTTCACAGCTAATCAATTACTCAGTCTGAGCAAAGGCTTTGAATCCTGTCACTGATTCCCTTAGTGAGACCAGGAATCTCAGGCTTCACATTCCCAGCAAAGCTTTCAGTAGACTTCCATTCTCCTGGTTACATTGATTCTATACAGTTGGTATACAATTTTGCTTTTTTACTTGTTACTGGGAAGAGGGAAGAGGTGTGACCACACTGCTATTGTCATAGATGTTTTATCTATTTTTTTACAGTGAGTTGGATAGGAAGTATCTGAAAATATTAGTGATGCATAGGTCAGGGTTTCTAATTTACAGCACCAAAACTTTGATATCAACTCCAGAATAATAGACTTGCTCTCATACTTTGTCACTCTATAACTTGAGCCACACAGCATGAGATCCACTATCCTCAGACATCTTATCACAGCTTATTACAGTAACAGTTCAGAGAGACACACAGATATGGTTACACCACCCTTTGCCTCTCAGAACTAGACCATTTAAGATCAATCTCCCACAAGCTTATCTGACCAAAAGTGCGAACACTGATCAATATTACATGTAAAAGAATCCGAAATTGTAATTATTTTGCGGTCTAATTTTTAAAGCTTCCCTTTAAAATTTCCAAGAACATGCACTTAATTTCCTGATGCTGATATGATGAACACATGATACTGTATATTTAGAGCCAGACTGAAATCGTAAAAAAAATATTATGTACTAGCCTGTGCCTGGTACTATATCTGTTGTCAGGCAAATTCCTCAGCTTTTGCTTCTTTTCACACAGTGTACAAGTAAAACTCAGAGTACAGCACTTAGTGGGTAGCTTTCACAAGCAGCCATTAGGTGACTGATTGTGTGATTGAGCGGGTGGGCTGCCAGGTTGTAATGGCACATGAGCAACCCTCCCTCTCTGGGCATTGCTATGGCCCTGCACCAGGACCCAATACCACACCAGGGAGCCCACTAGGGAGAATAGGACACAATCATTCTTTTACAGGACTGACAGTCCAACACCCCTGAGGTTTTTGGTTTGGGATATTTTAAGAATATATTGACTTGGAAGCTTTCGGGACACAGTTTATATCTTTCATCCTTCCATTGTTGTTAAAAATCAAAATAATACCTGTATTATTTGTTAATGCAGTGTAAATTGTTGTTGTACATCATTTTCTATAAGTTGAACAGCTCCTGTTCAGTAAGCTCTGTTAAAACATGGTATAACCTTGATAAGCTCAGGCTGAAGGAATAAAGCAGGTCCATCAGTGGTATAAACACAAAGTTGGAGGAACATGTTAGTGAGGGGTAGGAGGTGGGGTTTCTTTTGCAGCATTCATTATATTTTTTCAGGTATAAAATAGCATACAACAGCTGATATAGTTATATGATGTTAAATATTGAAGTTGATGTCTTCCCCTGCTTCAGTACTGTCACATGGCATTATCCATTCTCTCTCACTTGCTTACTAGGAATCCTTTGTACAGTTCACACAGCTGCAGCTAGGTGGTTACTTAAGGATGAGAGGATGATCAGGCTTACATTACATTACATTACATTACATTAAGGGCAATTGTCAGATGCTCTTATCCAGAGCAACCTACAAGGCAAAGTGCATATGAATGGTACAAAAAGTACCACAAAAAGTCTGTGTGCATAAACATCAGAGTGTGTGTGTTCGTGTATGAGTGTGTGCATGTGTGTGTGGGAGAGAGAGAGAGAGAGAGAGAGAGAGAAAGTGAGTTCTTAATAATCAAGTGTCTGTAGAGGGAGAAGCAGTTCAAATTTGCCCTCTTCGCTAATGACATATGACTTACAAGGAGTAACTGACAGTGAGTGCATTGTGTACCACATGTTTTTCCCCTTTAGGTTTTTTAATCTAATGTCCATCTGGGTGGCTAGTGCAGTGTTGACATTTCCCTCATGTGTGCCATTTCCCCCTCTTGTAAAGATGAAAAGGGTATGAGATAATAAAGCCATGCGAGTGGGTACTTGAGCATTGCGTGCTTTATTTTCCCTCTGCCATACCCTCACACCAGACAGGGCTTACCGCAGACAGGCTTGTTTTCAGGACTCTCATGTCCTGGCCATCTCCTTCCTAAAACCTCCACTGCTGATTTTTCCATTTTAATCAGGCTGAAGGTCTCCATGGTCTAAATTCTGTTGCATTTTTCATGGAAAGTCCTGTTAACAATTCAGATAATACCTGCTCTTTGGGTTTGGAAAATTATTTGCAACTTGTTTGATATGAGTTTTCAATACACAAAATCTCATTTGTACAAGTGGTTGCTTTTCACAACCAAATTTAAATTCACTATTTACTTGTTCCTGCATTGGAGATGGGAGGTTGTGAATGTCCATTTTGAGACTATTGCATAAACCACAAAGAATGTTAAATAATTGAGAGCCCATGTAATTGTGCTGATAAGGGGCTCAGTATCTTGCAGAAGCATGTCCTAATCTACAAATTCAACACATACACATTTTTAAAAATCAAGTCCGTTAGATGAATAATGTGCAGTGCAGGGTCATAAATCATATCCATTCCTATCTGCAATAACCTTAATAATGAAATGTCATAAAGCCTGTATCTGCTAATTACTCAGCCCACCATGCTGGGGTCCAGGCTTGCTCCAAAGTTGTGCAGCTATATACTTTATAGATGATACGTTCTGGATATCTTCTGTTTTAGGTCAATGACCAGTTATTCTGTTTTCCTCTCCACAATAACAAATGGAAACGTTCATTGTCATATACAGTCAGGTTGTATAATTTTTAGCTAGACCAATGGTTCACACTATAGTTTTGACAAAACCCTTAAATTAACAGTCTACACTTTAAGCACATTTTTATTGTTTCATTTCAAATCCATTGTGGTGACATACAAAGCAAAAATGATGACAATTGGATCATTATCCAAAATGGACCTGACTGTAGATGGTGATATTATTACCACAGTAATGTAAAAGTCAATAAAAGTTTCACAGAATTTATGCCACAAGTGATGCTAATGCCAGATACAAAATATTCCAAATGTTTACACATCTGCAGTGCTTTTATTCAAACATTTCACATGCTTATAGTGAATGTAGATACTATCACACACTGATGAAAGGGTTTGTTTTTAAATAAAATTATTTTTTAATGCTGAAATTGTTAAGCTAGATTTTCCACAAAATTACTCTTTTGTTTGCCACTGCCTGTTTTATGTACTAATATGCTAGGACCTGTCACAAAATTCTAGTTTGTGTTCTCTAGGAAACAGGGACCCAATTGCATTTCAGTATATAATTAAATTACGGCAATACGCTGTTTAAAAGCCCTCAAATGGATAATACAAACTTTTGCATTTAATACTGCTATCAGTGTAATGATAGCTTATGACTGAAGATTAATCAAAAATTAAGTGCTTTTAGCAGTTATCTTTCAGAAGCAATATTGCAATTCAGAGTCTGCATCCAAACATTTAATGTAACATTCATTGGCTCAGACTAAAAGGTGTAGATTAAAAGGGAAAACTGTGACATAAACAGCTGTCTGAACATAGCACAGTGTAAACACAATTCACTTTTCCTGAGGAAGAAAGCATACCCACTTACACACTGGTTGCAGTACTGATAGGTACTTTCAACAGGAGTGGAAACAGCAAGGCCTAACAAGAGAGTTTTTCTGAAATTGATCAGCTCTTCTAGAGGATTCTGAACACATCTCATCTGGCAAAGTCAGAGCACACAGATCAATACCCCAGTCAGAAGCTTTTAACACAGTGTGAGCTGGAAAAGGCTTTACTTTGTCTTCAATTATCTCATCTTACAGTGCCTTTATGATTTTACACAACAATACAAAAAATGATGTAATTGTTGGATGTTAGGTTTGTTTTTAAGATAAATGTCTCTGCTGTAATGGTTTCCTATTTGGGGATTTCCAAAAGAATTAATCTCAAGAACATCCAGACATTGAGTTTCCCTGTGCTACAAGTTCCAAATTTCTTCCATCCCATGGCCATTGCCTAAAGTGGCCAATCTCTGACTGAGGACCCCCACTTAATTAGAAGTGTTCCTGCTTGGCATGTTTATCCAGCACCTCTACAGGCAAAAATGTGGTGGTTATATAGAACACCAGTACAAGGAAGTTTATTTATATCATGTATCACTGTAGCAATAATTGTCATAGATACATATTCCAATGGATTACAATAGTGTTTTATATTGTTATCAATTGGAATATTTATCAATTACAATTATTGCTACAGTGCCAAATATGGGTGAATTACATGGGTATATTATTTTGTCTGAAACTCTAAAAGAAGCATTAAACATCCCATTGCTGTCTGATCAGAAGGATCAGGGTAGTGTTGACATGACATGATGTTAAGGTGGCATTGGTGGCTAAGGTACTAGTTTGTATTGAGGAGGAGGAAGTTTAATTCTCTGATGGGGTGCAGCCACTTTCCCTCGAGTAAGGTACTCCAGTCAATGCCTAAATTCATATTATGCAAAAGACCTTTATAATCTGACCCCTGTCAAAAGTTACAAATTGTTCACATACTGTTAAAATACAAAATGTGGAAGCAGTTATAATTTTCTATATTTGAAATGTGAATTAAACTGCAGGGAACTATTATTGTGTTCTTGATTCATAGCTGGATTGAAAATGTAGGTCTCACAGAGATACAACTTTATTTAATTTACTTATCTCTCCAGCTGGTCAGTGTTTGATCCATTGGTCTGCATGTTCCTCCTGCACATGAACTATTATATATACTTCCCCAAGTATCTTTATCAATTATATCCTCTATCTTTTCCTTATTAAATAATACTTTACAATGCTATGCGCATTACATTGTCTGTTCCACAATCCACATTTCTAAATTGCTTATGTGCTGTTGTGATTGAACAGCTGTGCCTTTAAGAGCCATTTTAAAGCCTATGTAGCCACACCCTGAAAAGTAAAATATGCCTTCTTAGGAAGTGATCATTAATTGCATTTGTATTTTTCAGGCAATTTACTCTTCTCAATGTTGTGGGATTTTTTTGGGTGGATTATCTTTCTGTAATGACTGGCCTACTTTAACAGACTTCACTCAGTTGTCACACTCACCTATTCATTTTTCAGGCAACATCAGGGGTGCTGTTCCTTGCTTTCCAGAGCCAATAAATCACAATGACTCATTCTTGGAGTGCAATGGTTGCAATGACTGTTGGAAATCTTTTGGAAAGGATCTCCTCTGTGTTTCCACAAAAGCACGGCATATCATGGAGATGACAAGGCAGAACATGATGCTAGGATTTCTTTGAGGAAAAATGCTTGAGGCCTCTGCTTGAGGACGTTGATCTGTCAGGTTTGGGAACACCGAGGGGGGTCAGCGGAGGTGGGTGGCGTAATGGGTCGGGCTGCTCACACGCAGTGCTGGAGGCACTATTCCCTCATGCACCACGCATAAGCCGCAGAATCGGTGGAGGCTTTGTCTGTGTTCTGATCACCTGTCTAGATGGACTGATGTGAGCGCGCCAGATAGCAGTACAATGAGAGTGAAGGATGATCTCCCATCATCCTACACTTTACAGCCCTTTCTCTGCCAGGCTTGGCTGTTGATATCACATGACCAGTCCACTGTCAGCAACTCCTACTAATATGAAGAGTCTTGGTAAGATTTTTCAGATACAAAATGCACAATACATACATTTATAAAAACAAATGGGATGTGATTGCATCCCTGCTTATGTGATATGTGTTTGCTCATTGGTCAGTGTGTGAAAAATAATCATTCATCATGCTTTCAGTCAGACAAGTGAGATTATGTATTGGATACTGTCTCCATTTTCCATAAACTGAAATATGTTGGATTTTTACCTGTAGAATATTAAAGGTGCCTTTCATTTGGGTGTTTATCGTAGCATTGATGTGTTATTGTAGAGTTATTTTGGGAGTAAAACTAACTGAATTTACATCTCAGGATTTTACTGTTTGTGGCATTTCTGTAAGTCTAAAAAGCACAATGATTAACCTGGCCCCACATGTGAACCATCAGCATTATCAGGGGGCTTGATATCTCTAGTCACATATATGTAAGCAATACATCTGAAAAGATTTTCAGTATCTCAAGAAATACAAGGATGGACAAAAAAAATCAAAACACTTTTTCAACTGGACGAAACATCACCCATAAAGTGGCAGGCCATACCATAATAGATCCAGTTGGATTATTTTTATGACATGTGATTGGATGGGAGTCTAGATTACTTCAAAATGTTTACAAAAGTTGGCTGGCTCACTTGCACATTTCCCTTGATCACAAGCAGTTTGCCTTTAGCAGCTCATAAATATCAGCTTTGTGACATAGAGGTTTTTGTGACATAGAGGCTTTTGAGGTTTTATTGATACTGGGTCATGGAGTTATAGATTCAGTTCCATGGTCATTTTTGAGGCCATTTGTGGAGTTTGCAGAAAAAAATCTGTCCAAAAGTTTCCATATATCCTTATCACTGAACCTCAACTTGAAACCACTGTTCCTCCTTCCTGATTTAATTTAGCATGGTTTTACATATGGCATCATGATTATCCTCACTGTTCCTCTCGATACATTAAATAATTTAGCTGTTTCCATGACTAATGCACATGCAATTTGGGCACCAACTATTTGATCTCTTTTGATATGTGTTAGATCTGGAATGTTGCTTGAGAAACTCTTCTATTTAAGCTTTGATTAAAAAAAATGCTGCAGAAATAACACTCATTGCACATTAAAATGAAGCATATGTATACTCTTTTCAGTTGGAATTTAGTAAGTATGTAATTTATTTATTTTTTGTTTTCATAGACAGCTCGCTGCATGCGTATTTATGGTATATTTTATTGTCAGAAGCAGTGGAAAATGTATTTAAATGTATGCGTATCTTCTCTTATAGTAATCTTATCTCAATGAATTTTCAAAACATATATGTATGTTCTACAGCCCAAAATGTCCAGTATTGACTGAACTCTAACAGTGTTTATATGAAACTAGGAGGGGTTTATTTAATTCATATAAACACTGTTAGAATTAAAATAATGCTGAACATTTTACTGTGTATGTGCTGTTTTGTAAGAGAGGTCATATAATTCCATTTATAACATGAAATATCATCTCTGAGGGCAAACAATATTTGGAAAATAAAAGTTATCAGGGCACATTTAATTCTTCCTGGAAATCTTTATTATCTTGGTCAGATATGCAACACCCATGAAGTGCTGACAACCGTAACATTGGTTTTTAAATGACTGCCATGATTTTTTCATAAGAGCAGGCAGTGCACCGTTCTGATAAGATGGTGGGGTCACAGTACAGAACAGATGGAGTCCATTCCAATACACACTGATAGTGATCCTTCACTTAAACCAGGGACTGTTGGGTTGATACCATCAAATGCTTATGGGCTGTAAATGATAGTGCATGTCAGAGAAGAAAGTAGGAGATTTACATCCCAGCTTCAGTTTGTCCCCAGATGCCTTCACAGCAAAGTTGAATAAGCAAGGAAATTGTATTAATATTTACAACTATCTTACTGGCGTTTTAACTGCTATTTTAATTTTAGGAGATTTTCCTCCTCTTGCTTTTCACTTCTTAAGACCAAGATAGCTCTGTTCCCACTCAGTCAGCTTTTGTCTGTCA
This sequence comes from Albula glossodonta, assembly GCA_019788955.1. Lineage (NCBI taxonomy): Eukaryota > Metazoa > Chordata > Actinopteri > Albuliformes > Albulidae > Albula > Albula glossodonta. The sequence goes on from JAFBMS010000004.1 coordinate 2,985,268, forward strand.
GTCATTTCCATGTATAAGAGCACTCATATGCGGAGGCACAACAGAAATGGTTTTACTCTGGATAAGGGCTTTAAGGGCGTAAGTGCCACTTAGAACCCGATACTGATTCCTGAATGCACCAATATCATCACAGCCACCCACCAAAATCCTATCTGAGACAAATCCTGTTTGCTCTTGCCAGCATCAACCCCTGGTAACCTCACTTCACCCTTTGCTTTTCACTGGAGGACTGTCAACCCTTCTGCAGTCAGCCATCAGCAAAATGTATGGAGACCAGGGGCCAACAGAACGTGCTGGCCTTGAAAAAATCATTTGTAAATGTTAGACATTTTTACATCTGACTTTGGTTTATCACAAACTTAAAATAAGAAATAACTATGTATAAGTAAGTTGCCATCCATGTAAATAAATTATAAGAGTTCCTTGGGAAAGGTTGTTGCCAAGCTACACATATTTTCTGTGCTTACATATGTAAAAATGGAACCAATGGAATATTAAGCAAAAAGGGAGCAACAGAGAGAGGCAAACATGTAAAGATGATGCAACAAGCATTTTATGTTACATCAGGCTTAAAACATTGCTCTATGTTAGATGTAACATTTTTTTTCCCCTCTTCTTCAATTAAATAAACCTGACACAACTCCCTACATCCAGCTTATAATTTCACTGACCCACTCCTTCTAGTTCCTCAACACAAACCCATCGATCTGCACCTCACCTTCTGTGCAATACAGCTGTGTTGCTTTGGCCCTGCTAGCCACTCCTGGTGGTCATTCTGGCCAGAGCTATCCAGCTACTTCTGGAGCTCTGCTGCACCATAGGGCTATGTTTAATTTCTACCCACTGGCTATCAGCCTCTGACCCAATCAAAACCAGGGTCCTTTCACAACATATCCTTGACCGCCATGCCCAGTTACAGAATCAAATCTGAAGATCCACCCCCTGCCAATGTACTGCATTTGTCTTAATCTGGCTAGCTGGCAATTTCCCCCTCTCATACATGGAAAGACGGCCTTATTTCTGAGCCCTCAGCCCTCAGATTTGGTACACCACCATTCCACTCCGCCTGTTCAGGACTGTTTATTTACTTATTCCTTGCATTACTTGCTGCAGATTGGTTTTTCAAAAAAAATGCACTGTTCCCCGACCTTCCAAAAATGCTTTTCATATGAACACACAAAATTTAAGCAAAACATTACACAATTCATAGTTTTGTTTGAATATACAGGGGATGGACGAATTAAAAGGAACACCTTCTGCAAAAGGACTTTACTCTACATGAGTTTGATGAATCATAGTTAGTCAAATGTTAATTAGCAGAATGCCTTAGCAATAAAAAAAGGCCTCACAATTAGAACTGTGAAACTAACAACAGAGAGGCTCCAAAGAAGCATAATAGTGTGCTCAGGTATATCAGTCACAACAACTACAACATGATTTTATTTGGAAAGGAAAGCAATGTTGAAAGTTATGACAACACATGCTAAGCACAAACCATTAGAAAAGTGGAACAGTGGTCACAAGCTGAAGCTAACAATGACAGGCAGTTAAACATCACAAAACTATGACCTCAGAAATTACCACTGTATCACCTCTGTAACCCAGTCTCAACTAAAAATGAGCTTCACAAATTTAGTATTTATGACAATCAGAAACCACTTCTATCCAAGGCTAATGACTGGTGTAGCAATGGATTGATAGTATTATTGATTATTGATAACACTTCAATATCACTAGTGGTGCCCAGGCACCTTCCCTGGCCATCAATGCACCTCAGAGTGCCTTGGGTCTTTTTTTTCTGAATTTTTAATACCTGGTGCATAAAGTTTCATTAGTGTTATTTTTACTATCACATTTGGGCATTTAACAGACAAGGTGACTTACAAAGCTACAGTTTTTTTCACTGTCCATAACAGGGAGTTGAACCTACAGCATTCAAGGTACAAGCCTGGTTCCCAAACTGCTATACCACACTGCTGCCCAACCGCTCCTGGCATCCAACACTGACATCATCACCATTACCACAAATAACAAATATTTCAAAAGCAGTGGGACAATTACATTTAACAGCTGGTGTATTCTTAATAGAATTGATGGTTTAATGGATTTTGAGGTTGCACAGTCATTTTACTTTAAGTCATTTCAAAGGCTGCATAAATCTGTTGCCTGTTGGGAGTTCAGTGTGAGCTTCAGCATTGTGCTATCAAAGGGGAGAGCCCTCAAATTTTCAACTCAGCCATACTACGGAGCTTCATTAACTGTGGCACAAGGTTATTAGGATCAGCAGGTATTAATAGTCAAAGTTAAATAGGGCAAGTTGAGTCATTGAGCTAGTTTCAACAGCTTCAACATATTTTACGAGATTATGATATGTAATACATTTTATTATTTAAGAAATGAATTGAGAAATTCTGAATGATCTGATTTCTTGTGCATAGACTGCAATATTGTCACCACCTATTCAAGGAAGAAATCCATGAGAAGTTGAATTACAAACCCAAACTGTTGCATAACACAATTGATTTTCCTGTTATAACTCATGAAAATGGACAAAATTACACATGGCAGTTGCCAGGGTGATTTCATGTGTTCTGGGACATTCCCGTAAGAAGACGTCTTTACTGAAAAAGCAAGCTGTGATGGAATTCAATTGTTACATAAGTACAGGAGGTGCCTATTTGAGCATAAGAGCCGTTGTTAAATTCCATACCTCTGTGATTAAGTCCTATTTGTGATTTATCTCCTTTCTTATGTAAAGGTTTGTCCAGATCAATGTCTTTGCCGTCTTGAGAAGGCAGCTTAATAGGATATTTCATCTGTGAGTTGTCTGTGTAGAAAATCTCCCCAAACCAGCATAATTTCCCTAACAGCAGGTTTATAGAGTAATATATCAGAAATATCTCTGTATGAATAGTCTACTTGCACGAAAGAAATGTGTCTGCAGCATGTCCTTTATTTGATCAGCGTACTTACATACATAATCAGAAGGCTGTGGGTGTACAACTCAGGGAAGAATATAATCCAAAACACCTCAGTACAAATTACTATATAATCTGCATTACTTCAGTAATAATTTCAGGATGTTGGATATTTTCAATAATATTGCCAGTGTAAGATTTTTTTTACAGATTACAAACCTTTTTTAACTCAACACAAGCAATGCACACATGTTTGTTTTGCAATCTATGACAATAATTAATCCTGGATAAGAACTGGGTCATCATCATCTTTGTCATAATAATTAAAATGATGATGATGATGATGATGATGATGACGATAATGATTGGAAGTTGTAAATGGTAGTCAATCCACATACCAATCCTCAAATCGAAAACCATGTTTTCATTGTTGAAAATTTTAATCGAGACAATCTTCCCATTAAAAGTTCCAGTTAAACAGACAGAATTTCAGCTTAAGCTGCCACATTGCTGAGAGCTGGCTTTTTGCATACCAGTACAGTATCTCCTTAAAGATACATATTTTACTCAAAAATTGTTATATGCCTTATCCAAAAGCCAGGTGATACTGTCCACACCATAGACCACACAGTGCCACAGAGTGATATCATTGCAGGGGTGTTTATTTCACTAAAGAGAACTAGTAACCTTACTGGGATGAGCTAATACCATGGGAATTAGGGGGCTGAAGCTATTGTCAGAGACAGCTAATGACAAAGCCCATGCTGAGACCTGTGATGTCTATGCTATAGGGCCAGCCTATATATTACAGTATTCAGAATGGCAAATCAAACCCCAAACACTGAATAAAGGGACCTTCCAGATTTTTCTGGTGTGAAAGCAACAAATCACAGCTTGTAGACCCAAAATAACAGCAAGGATATTAGTAAGGGCACTGCTGTGCTGCCTGTCTCACTGGGGAAAATAACAACATGACTCATCAGTTGATGAGCTTGGGAACATTGCAGCACCTTGGATAGCGATCCAGAAGAGGATTAAAACAAACAGAACACATGCATGGCAGTTTTTTCGGTAGCCATAATAATTACATACTTTCTGGAAAAAAACAAGAACACATCAATAATTGCGTATTGCTATTAAAATAGCTACATTATTGCAGCAACATTACAAATAGGCAAACAACTTCGCCTGGCTGGAAATTTTACTGAATAGCGGGCAAAGAAGTATGAATACATAAGTGTTTCCTGCTGGGTTCCAAAGAAAACATATAATCTGCCTATTTTTTAGAAGTTATCTGTGCTTAATGAGAGGGCATTTGGTTGAAAAAGTTTTGGTGACACAGCTGACTCCCTTTTTCCAATTATCTAAGGAAGCCTGACTGTAAAGGCAAAGACAGAAATATCAGAAACCACAGCATAACACTAACACAGCAGAAGTCAGCTGTCCTGGGTCTCACTGGATAGGGATTTAAACGCCCACTTGCCCACTCAGGCTGCTGGTCCCCTGGTTCGGATGTATGCAGGAACCACCCCACTCTGGAGCACCAACAGCATGATATAGAATGAAAGAGGGATGGGAAAATGCATGCTGGCAAAGAAGTGCTACATAAGGGGGAGATGGAAGAACTGGAGGGTTCTGGAATAAGCAGGTTCCATTCTCATTTCATCCTTTTTTAAAGACATCCAGAGGGAACATCCCACGCATATTTCCTGTCATTTTACTAATTTGAGATGACTTGTTAAAAGAGTTATACGAGCCAGGAGGAAGGATATTTCAGAAGTAAAAAAATAATATCACAACCCATTATTTCTTGAAAAGGTGAATATATTAACAACTTTCTCTGAATGAACCTTTCCACTGATAATAGTGTCAGACTGCAAAGAGAGATGATTTGTGTCACCCGGATGGGCAGAGGAGGACAGAGATGAATGGACTGGTGTGATCTGTATCAGTACCTCGGGCATGTCTCAGAAGGTTTGAATGTTCATGTGAAATGGTGCAGGCACCGTAAGACTCTGCTCGCTGAATTCTGTGTCAGTGTTTCTGGGTATGCTGTCTGTGCACCTCATGTCAGATCACATGCTCCAATCTGGACGTCGGTCTCACTTTAGATTAGACATGACAGTGGTGAAGCATGATGGGTCAAAGCAGGAACACACCCCCTTCTACCTGTGTCTAAGTGAACGTACTGTTGTAATGCCTTGTCTTAGCTGATGGGTAGATCTTACGGAGATTCTGTTGACCAGATCTTCTGTAACAGAGTACAGGTGATAGATAGCCCAACAATAGGTGACTACCTTCATATTCAAATATGAGAGGAAGGAGCTGGCATGGAGCATTGAATCTCTAAATTAGTCACAGTCTATTCAATCAATATGCATTCATTTATTTTACTTGGAGCGTATAGTGAAGTCAAAACTGATGAAAGAAAAATCTTTTTTGCATGACTTACAATACATGCTCTTAGTCCTGAATTTTTTATCAAGGGTGAGGAATGTTGGCTCCAGTTGAATGATGTGTCACACAGTGATTGCTTTCACTTTGATCATCTGTGGATTTTCATAAGTTCATTGGTGATAATGTTTCTGGAAGAAGTCACAGAAAAAAATCCAGCAAATTTTAACAAACATAGCCAATGCTAATTTATGATTTGGAACAGGTATGCACTTCACCATCATCAGACAGGATTAGAATTTTCCTTCTTCTTCTGCAAAAATGGCAGGTGAAGTAAATTTGTCTTTTACTTTTCCCCTTGTGTGCCATTTTCTGTCAGGCAGCCTGGTAAATCACCTGAACGAAACCCACGATTCAGCAATTACAGCCACACTCTCCTACCATGAGCAGACAAATTTAATATCATAATCTCATTATGAGAGCTATTATGGGGAGAAAATGAACAACATTTTCTCACTTTATTTAAATTAATCTTTTTACAGATATACTGTACATTAATGGCTGAAAGGGCCTCATTTTATATACTGCAAATTGTCTGATGAAAACAAAATGGTAGCAACAAACAACGTTTGACAAATTGTTAATTTATGCTATAGGATGCTTATCAAAGGTACTGAGATTTAACTGCTTGAGGGCTGCTTAGCAGTTAACATCCCATGTGGAAATTTAAACTACATCTGTCTAGTTATAAGTTGACTATGCAAACTGTCACACTTCCTCCCCAGAGGTTTATTCACCATCATCATGAGCAGAGAGCTCTCAATGTCAAAAATACCACTGCAATCAACAGGCTTACAACTTACTGCTGAATTCCACTGTACGGTTCATTGAACTGGGCTTTTGTTATATCCAATTAGAAAAAGCACAGCAGTATGATTATTTGATTATTTCCTCTAATTATGAAAAAATAACGTAGTAAAAAGAAAATATTATTCCACCAGTTAACAGTATTAAGAAATCAAAATAAAATCACCGACTGTCTCATTTCTCTGTTGTATATTGTTCTATTTGAGCAGGCAACGTGAACAGATCAAGTACATTTAAAAACATCTGAAATAACTGTGAACTCAGAGAAAAGAAAATTTGATATTAGTTTAGGCATCACCCTTAAGTCTAAATTAAAGGATTCTTTGGCACAAAATAAATAAGCAAGCATGGACTAATACTCAGTCACTTGATCCAATTCTGCTTGCCAGGACCACAAGGTTTAAGTTAATAAGCTCTGTGAAATATGAATCTTTTATTAGGCCACAGAATGGCGTTGACCCAGTCTTCAGGAGACCTGACCAGTTAGAATATGAAACTGAACAGCCCCGGCAGTAGATTAAGGTTGGGTCTGACAGAGCAGATGATGTCTGTGATCAAACAATGAAATAGTCTGGCCGTAAATAGACTCTAATAGTATTTAACCACAGCAAATGTGTATCCTTTTTTTGCACAGAATGTGTTTCCTGATATAACTTTATTCTCACTCACATTCCTCCTCATTCTCACTTAACTGTTGAGGACAATTTGTGTGCAGATTGTGGTTGCAGCAACCATTAATTTGTGCGTGCTTGAATTCAACCATAGGCAATTTGCAGGTATTGAGTTATCTACACACCCAGCTAATAAGATCTGTCTGTAGAGGACAGGAAATGATGAAGTCGTGTCCTATCATATTACCCTCATTTCCATGCCAAAAACACCTTGCTGGATTTGGCACTGTATCTGTTTATTGAAAGCTTTGCCAGACAGACTCTGATTTCTGCTAGTCTCTAATGATGTTTCCCAGATAGGTGTGCTCCTTCCCAACCCCCCCATGGACTGTGTAATTAATGGAGGCCATAAAGACATAGCAGCTTCCAGCATCTCAATGGGAGCACTCACTCGAATGGGATTTTACTTTGATTAATGGGTGTCTTTTGGACCAGACGGCTCTGCAGTTTGTTCCTTTCGTCTCATTTGTTCAGCCGGGCACCGTGACTCATACTTGTCCTTCCCATTTTATGGAAAAACAAGCCCCTCTCATTGTTTTATTAATAATCAAGAAGGAGCCAAATGATGGCTGTGTAGGGAAGAGAGGACATGTGTGAATGACAAAATGACAAAAAACTTGTTTGGGGGAAATACTAAGAGGATGCAGACTGCCAGAGCCAGAAGAGACAGATTGTGCTAGTGTCTAAAAGAGAGTGATTGTCTGAAACAGAAAAAGCAAGCAATAATTTTTTGGCAAACTCAGGCAAGGTGCGACGGCAACAGATGGGGGAGTAGTCTGTGTACACAGCTGTCCTGGCTGCAGTAGCACCCCTACCACCTCTTCCCCCCACCCCCCTACACATTTTTCTCAGAGAGCCCAGACTCATGGGCGCCAGGGACATCAGATAGTCCAGGACCTTATGGGACTTACTGTAGCAGAGAATGGGCAGGGTGAAGAATTTTGGTTAGTTTTAGCGGGACTTGAAAAACTGTTGACAACTTGGCCAATGAAGTTTTTGTAGATCCATTAGGATATCCTTCTGTTCCCCTCTTTTCCTAATACTCACATCTTTGAATTTTTACACATTTGTCTCATGCGACAAATAGCTGCCTCCTTTTCTGGATGTGATATGACAAACAAATGTGTTCTATTAATAACAGTGTGGCTAACTGCATTAAAAACAGATTGTGCTATTCCATATTGGTAGCATACTTACTTTAAAATATATGGCTGTGATGTCAGATAGGATGTTTCAGAGAACCGCAGTGCACTGGGACAGATTTTTATTACTATAATGGTATCTGTAATAGTCATAAACGTGTTGGAAAGCAGGCTGCATTAACTATAAAATGGATTAGATATTTCCAGCTTCCTTTCAAGGCTTGTCCCTCATTGCTGTCCTTTATGGTGCCGATTTTTCAGCAACATAACAATGTAAAAATTCAGAGCACTAAAGTGTATGCTATATTAAAATAACAAGCATCTGAATCTGGGTCTAACAAAAACCTGATTATTAATTCAGCAGTGTGTGATGCATGTTTATGAATTTTCAGGCCTGTAATGGGATTTGGGCTAATTTGCTTTGCTGAGGCACACATTGACATTTAAATCCACTTTCTGTAGACTACATTTTTTTGCCTTTGACATCTTGAAGTGCCAACAAGCACCAATATCATTCTATATCTCCCAGATATCTGTAAGATGGATCTTTTTGGTTTTACTTGGAGAGAGAAAAAATTCTATCCTTATTTCGCAAATTGAATAGCTCTCTACTACACAGGATATGTTTCTCTGCAATACTCATAATTTATATTATTGACAAGCCCAAACAAAAAATTGTATTTTATAGAATAAAAGATCCAGTCAGTCGCTCTGCTGCTAGCTGTCTTCCACAAACAAGGTGCATAAAGTGAGGTTTGTTTATTTGTCCTGATGAGATACTGACAGAACTAAACCCCCCTCCCCCCTTTGTAGGTAAATGACTGGGAAACATGTAAAACTTTCCAATATGGCAACATGGAAGCAGATACGTATATCATAAAAGCTAAGGTATTTTAAAATTTTTTTTCCACAAGAGGCCCATGTCAAATAACCCCATCAACAGACTGACCGATCGAAAGTTCAAGTTTTTCTCTCACCTTCCTTGCCTGCCAGTAGCGATAGCTGACAGTGAAGCATGTCATTTGGTGAGACACACAAGGCTGGCCTGCTTCTATCAGGTCTATTATTTGGTGTTGGTCACAGTTCCCTTCTAACACTCATCACCATTCACACATTTTTCAGAAGGTGAGATTTTAGGAATTTCCCAGGGGCTTCAGCCAAGCAGAGCAGGCCAATGAAGTCTATGTGCAACCTGATAAACCTGCCTGTGTGCCATCTCATGGGCTTGTTATGCCGAGTGGGTCTGGCTGTATGGCAGGTGACTCAAAACTAATCTACAGAGACAGCTAAAAGCCTCAGGTGGACCCATCAGGAGAAAAAGCCAGACTGCTTGGACAATGTATTTTTCTTCATTATTGCTTAGGGAAGAGGGGGGATAAACAAAAATGAAAGAATATTAAGGAAGTGATGTACTGGTTTTCGTACAGGTTAGGGAGGTTGATTACTGTCTCAGTGTTCTTCTTTCCCCTTGTTTCTATCCTCCTCTCACAGTGTATTTATCGTATCCCTTGTCCTTGTGTCTCATTGTGTGTCTGTTTCTATGCCTGTCAAAATGTAAATGGGTAAATGTCCCTAAACATTAAAATAAGAAGAAAACAAATTAAATAAATCAAACCAGGAGAGCATGGTGTAATTGACAGCTGGCCTTCGTTGTCCTTTAAGTAGTGCATAGTCCTCTTTGTGTATGAAGACTGAGTAAATTTGACCTGTGTTTAAATCATATTAATCATTATGTCAGACTGCTGCTGTACCACACTCTGCTCTGACCTTGAGCGTTAGCGTCTGCACGAAACAGTCAGCCCCTGGACATTGACCCACTTTGATTGCTCCCTTCACATAATCTCACTGTCCTTCAACCTGTGTCACTTATTTCCTTTGCTTTGCTTGAACATTGAGTAGAAATTACGCATGTAAGATTGCAATACACAACATCATAATTTTTCAGGTTTTTAAAAAAAAAATTATTATTTTGGAATAATTAAACCAACATAAATGATAATTCCTGTTGAGAACTAAGTCTGAATAATTGAGAGAAAAAAGAACCACAGGGTGTTTCTCTTCTGAGAATATAACTATTTTCTAACAATCATCTTTGCAGGGGTTCACAGATACAATAATCACATTGCTTTACAAACAGAGTTCACCTTTTTCCCCCTACAAAATCATTATGATACAAATATTACACATCAATACAGAATGATTATGCAAACATTTTCCATTTTCCTGCCTGGCTGTTGATGAATAATGCTTACTGATAGTCAATCACCATATAGGATGGAGTATTGCCATGTAGGATAATTCTGTGTGGTTAATTAATGGATAACCATCACAGTTCACAAAAAGGTTGGTGCCTTGAATATTCATGGCTGTTTTAGAGTGCAATAAAGGGAAAGTGAGATTGTTATTATGAATTGTATACTTCATAGATTCTGCCAGGAGGAATTGTTTCTTTCCTGATACAGAGGGTATAAATGGGCCAAGGCCTTTCTTGCAAAATAACTTTTTGGACCTCCCCTTTTTTAAACTGAGTATTTTTTAAATGCCTTATTCCATATTGTTTTAGATTTGGAAAGTCCAGTCATAATTGTAGTTCTGCCTTATCATTGCAATGCCATCCATCAAAGGAAAACACATACTTGCCATTGCTTAATCCAAAATGCATGCACCTAAGACTGCACGATTGGTGCAGTTAGCATGGGCTGACAGGCCAAAGAAATGACTAGTGCCATATTTATAACCATCAGAAATTAGATCAGGCTTATCTTGCTTATCCACTTTTTTTTTCCAATCTGAGCTCTTTACAGTTGGGCAAAATATAATTTGCTCAATTTCACTACCATTAAAAGAAAGGTAGAATTAGTTGGAATTTATCGGTCTTTAATTTGTTAAACATTTGCTGTAAAGGATTAAGCGTCTCAAATAAGTCATGTGACTTACGCAATGTGAAAAATCCTCTAATCTGAGCCACTCTTAGCCAAAATATTGACATAGTTTTCAGATGTCATTTATCTAAATTAAGAAATGGATTTGTGATCCTCAGTATGGATATATATTTAACTCCTAAAAAGATGACAAATGCTGATAGAAACAAATAATGTAGCTATTTCCCCCTGGCTCTTACAGTCAGCCTCTGTACATCATGCCTCATGCAGTCAAACGCTTTCATCCACACAATGCCTTCAGTCTTCGGTGTTTTCACTTAAATTAGGTTGTGAAATGGAAAGCCACATATGGCATGCAACAGGCTCGGATATGCGTGAGTGAGACGTCATGAACCCCCCAACAGGTGGCGCTGTCACAGAGCAGCAGTCAGATTAGCAGTGAATGAAAGCCATTGCTGCCATGGCAAAGCTGTACTTTACATTACATTGTTTTGCTGTTCCTCATCTGAGACTATTCAGTTTGTAATTATATATAGGAATTATGGAACACATAAGACACCTCCATACAACCTATTATGTTGTTATTTATCTGAGAAGAATTTTATTTGTACTGTATGAATCATAGCCTGCATTCATGAATGAGCCAGCATAGAAGGTGTGAATATGTATGTTCCCCAAGGCCACATGGCCATAATTAAGCCTCCTGTATATTTACCAGCCAATAAATCACCCTTCATCATTGGCAGCATCACTTTCAACCACAGAAAACACATCTGAATAATTAACAGGCCTCCCGATCATCTATTATTCACCAATGTAATCCATTACACAACAGAGGGGGAAGTGTGGAGGCAAACATCGTTGTTGAGGAATTGCTCTTTCCAAGTTTCTTCTAGCAGATCTTTCAGTATGGTTTGATTTGTGCACATGTATTCTTTCGGGGTTTAGTTTGAGCTTTACTAATTTTCAATTCCTTTGAAATAAGCAAAAGTAGTTTAATTAGATTACTACTACCAAATTGATTGACTTACTCTGTCTCATTGGCTCAACATAAACATGAATTCCTTTAGTCTCTGTGGTAATTGCACTGATTTTACCATTTGAGTCACATACAGGTATGCTTTTAGTGCTTTACTTGCAGGCATAACATTATTTATACATACCAAATTAATGAAAATATATAATATTGTGTCCTAGTGAATACACAATCCACTATTTAATGTTATGCAAATATTTAATGTCACTCTATTGCACAGTGTATGGGTACACACACACACACACACACAATTGAACACTATACTTTCTAAAGCCTACAGAATCAAGAATGGGCACTCCCTCTGCCCTGTGGGCTGCATGTCTGATTACGTGTGTACTTTGCTGCATCTGCCTCCCTACCTTTCTCTGTTATTTAATTGGTCCCCATAGCACTCAGTTTAATTAGCATTACAAGGAAAGAAGCACTTAGCGAAACACTTTTTTTGGAAAATGTGTTGCGTTTGGGGAAGTGGCACATGGAATTAAAGTGGCAGTATGAACACAAGAGGAATAAAGGAATATTAGCACATGAAGGACCAACTTTATCCAGCAGACATTTGAGATTCAGCTGACTGGCTGGATATCTGAGTTGCCGTTAAGCATTTCATTTCTGTTTCCTATTAACTGGATCCAGTCTACCCCCAACTTTTTATTTTTCAACTAAAAGCAATTTTTCAACTCAGTTTTTTCTTATTACATCTTGTGGGGTGGACAAGCCCTCTGTATGTATTTTTTTAACTGCTGAATTGGCTGTTTTACCATGAAATAGAATTTGTAATGAAGCGCTCTGAGATGCATTATATGTGCACATACTTTTGATGAGACACTTTTGAGGCAGGCACTGGTAGTGTCATGATGCAGGTACTGTTGCAGTTATTGATGTTTGTGTCTCGACTGGTTTCTGACACATTCCTTCATCTTCTGCATTATATTTTTCTAAATTACTTTGTTTTGAATGATTGACAGCAATTGCTGCAGTGGAGCTGGCAAATGCATTGCATATTCCAAACATGTTTGAATCCATACTAACTGGAGTTATTAAAAATGAACTATTTGCTTGCAAAATTATTTAAATCAGTTTTGATGACTGCTTATGTTGACTTTGCAAAACCACATTTGAACTCAGTTTATGAAGATCATTCCTCTTTCTAGATTAAAATGATGAGAAGTGCTTAACAGAAGAGCTTTCAATATCCACTTATTGGATGCAAGTATGGCTATTGTCACTAGAGCTGTGCACCAACTTTGGTCCACAGATGGGAAATCCCCAAATCCCATTCTAACTAATGGAATGCAAGTTTTGGTGATTCCTTCAGGATTTGTGGTGATACTTTGTGATGTGACAGCTTAATTACTGTCTGTGTAACTGACCCACACAAAGCAAGAATTTGGCTATGAAGTGGTTATACAGCTAAATAATTTGCATAAGGAGGAGAAGAATATCTTGGGCCTTGATGAGACCCAAAGGTCAGGGCTGAATATTATTGACGCAGCCATTTTTCACCACACAGTCAAGCAGCAACACTATAAAGGTCAGCTTTGAGGGATGAAGAGATTATGAAAAGGTCTTGGCATGCAGAGAGATTTTGTTGTCTTGGTTTTCTCACAGCTTTTCCACCCATCTCAAGAGATGGTTGTGCCTGAAAATTTTCTCTCTCTGAGAAGTATGCAATTCTGCTTGGGGCTGCTGATAGTCCCTTAGCCACTTTTGGCCCGACCTCAATGGCTTGATGTGAAAAAGCTTTTCAATTTTTGTATGAACACTAAGAATCATTCTGGACTTTTAAAATGTTGTTTTCAAGAATTAATTCAACATTAATTGTTACATGAAAATACATGGATTTTATGTATACCCAGAAGAAATTAAAACAAATTAAAGGTGGTGTTCACATGTTTTCTATACTCTACATATCATTTTCAAGATCCAATTTGCATTGGTTAGAAAAGCTACTATAGTGTGCTCATTCAAAGTTGTAGATTGTAGATTTGGTTCTTTTCCAAAGAATACGGACTTACTGTGTAAGTGACTAAATGTGTAAGTCTAAGCATAATGGAATTTACTGCATTAAATATTGCGCAATAAGAATAATTAGACATGATTATGCCTTTGCATATCTCTAAGCGCCTTTATATCATGAGCAAAATGTTTTGATTCTGATATCACAACAAGTTAATCCAATTGCATATATAATTTACTGTCATGAATTAAAATCGAATTTTTGCATGCAGCATGAAATGACTGTATGTCAAAACATTTTTCAACATACAACACAATATGAAAGAATTCACAATTCAAGAGTCACATGACTATGAAGGAGGTGAAATTGCTGGTTATATATCCTAATATATTGAAGTACATGTTGCTCATTCATCCATCCATCCATCCATCCATCCATCCATCCATCCATCCATCCATTCATTCATTCATTCATTCATTCATTCATTCATTCATTCATTCATTCATTCATTCATTCATTCGTTCATTCAATAACTGATGGACATAACATCACATTCCCACTACTTTTTGTGAAATAAAAGCCTCATCACCTTTATTTGTGGAATATTTTGTTTGACATCTTGTTAGCAAAAGGGCACCACTGTGGGGATTAAAAGCCAAGAACTACTCCTGTCATCAATCATTTACCATTGCCTGTCACTTATTACAACATCCCTACCTTGTTACCATCAATAGTGCTGTGTTTATATTTCTATCTCTGTCTCTGTCTCTTTCTCTCTCTCTCTCTCTCTCTCTCTCTCTCTCTCTCTCTCTCACACACACATAGACACACTCACACACACTTGGACACACAATATTATTATTGAAACAGTTTAGGCAATTTAGATGATAAACTCTACATTGCAGATCCCTCGTATTACTTAATCAGCTGCTGATAGCTTAAAAATCTAAGGTGACATTAAAGAAATAAATTCATACTCCTAGGAAAGTTAAAAAATGAATCAAATTTGTTTTAGCAGCAGTAATATTCCCCTGAATAATTTAACTGGTCGGACACAGAAATAGTCAAGCTGTACTGAGGAAAATGTTAAGGATGATAAGCATGTCCTTTGAAAATGCTATTTTTGACAGAGCTTAAATATGAATCCCCTGAAATATGAGCTTATGGTGTTTATATATCAGTTCTGATCTGAACAGAGGCTGGAAACATTCTCATTTGTGTCAGAAGATGATTACTTTTTTGTGCTTCTGGTCTTATGTCACTTTTACAAGAGGTGATTGTGATGATAAATTCTAAAGGGCTCCTGCTTAAAATTCTTTTTATACAGGAGCCTTGTAAAATTGGGCCCTTTGTATTACAATATGCCATAATTTTAGATGTTATTGAAAGAAGTCTATTTAGTTCCAAATCCTGCCTCCTGACATCATTTCTTGGGGTGCCCTGAGCACTGAGGAGCAGTCTAATGCTGAGCTGGCATCAATCACCAAGCCACTTTATCTCTTACTGTCTACAAAGACAACAAACAGAAGTGTTTGGTTGGATTTGTCAAAAATCTATTACACAGCCTTATTTGGGCATTTCACATGTTGACTGCTGGTCAAAATAAAGCACTATTCCCAGAGTGTATGAAACAATAATAATAAAAAAATATGCACATTAATTTAGAAACCTTTGTCCATGCATGGGTTTACTTTGCGACTCATTTTTTACTAGCAGAGTTGTTGCTTTGTTTTATTGATATATTAATCAAATACATGGTAATCATGGTAACCCACAATTCATCTCAGTCATGAATGACAGGTCATATGTCATACATATCATGAGTGCAGATGACCAAAAAAGCTATTTGCAGTCATCCCTTTTATGCCATTTACACGTCTGAAAAACCTTCTAAAGAGCTATTACAGTTGTAAGGTTTGAGTCAAAAATGAGAAAACACAGTAAGGTATTGGATATATAAATTAAAATGTATTCTCAGTAAATAAACAGTATAACCTTTTAAGGAAAAATACAGCTTCACTCTACACAAAATACCTCATAAAAAGCATTGCAACACAATTGATATGTCTTCTATTCCCTGTGAAACATGGTCAGACCGAAAACACAGCATAATAATTGACCCTCCCCTACATGCTTTTGAAAGAATGTATGAGAAGTTCAAATACCTTTTTTGTTTAACTTTGATACATTTCTCTAATTTCAGCTCTCTAATGTGTCAAATTTTGTGTCATTATTGACAGCTAGCCACCAGCTCCATTTTGTCTGAAGCATTATGGGATTGAGATGTTTTCTGTGCTGTAGTATAACCTTAGTTTCTTTGTTGGTGTCAGTTTGTCTTAGCAGCAGCAGTCACAGCCTGTTCTCTGGCACAGTTATTATGCAGCAATTTGTTTCTCTCTGCTGGCAAGAGAGCTGCTAGCTGCTCCAATTAGCTCAACAGTGAGGGGTGTGAAATTCCCAAATCTTCTGGGTATCAGGAGCTCACAGCCACAGCCGCTGAGCAGAATGGGGATAAGGAAGTGGGACATTTGTTTCAAAAAAGATGTTTATCCCAAGTGATGTGTTCGCTTGTGGCTGCCATGAAAACTGGTGGAAAATGTTTTACATCTGCTCAAAGTTTAATAAGGGATCATAAATAGGATCTTGTAGGATTGAATACCATGAAAGAAGGAAAGAATGAATGATTAAATGTTTGTGTATCTGTGTGTATATCTGCATACATGTGTCAGTCTATGTATTAAATCCCTGCAAGATCACTATTAATGCATGCTTTGATATCCAAGTACAATCAAAGTCATATTTTTTGTCACCAAAAGACAGATTACCCAAATGATAAAATACATGGTAGAACATCACTGATTTAATCATGGCAACTTTGGTATTTAAATTTGGAGTCTTACTGTATTGACAGTTGTAGTTTCAATAAATTGGTTTTATGGAATGCAGCACAGTGGAATATTTTATTAAATTATGTAAAACTTATTGTCTGCTTATGTGGCATTATTTTACTTGTAACCATATGAGCAAAACAAAACCATGAAATATCATTAATTTTTCAACAGCAACATAAATATGTAAATTGTCTTCCATATTTTAGGGCCACAAAGTGCCTTTGCAGCATTTCTGTTTCTGCTGCCATTTTAGAAGTATATAGGTTGCCACTTAAGCCAGCACTCCTAACCTAAAATTTCTGAAACAGCACTGATGCCAAAAGCACTGTTTTTTTTTTTTTTTACAATTGACATGACAAAATGTAATGCTCTGCAGGAAATACTGTGTTTCAAATGAATATTGTATGAGATGAGAGTGCTTCAGAATTAAATAGCTGATGTTTGCTGAAAAGCTGTGAACACACATATGGTGTTCCTTAATGCACTCAAAGCACTGACTTCAGCTGCCCACCACCATGTGAAGAGTACAGCGTGTGAAATCACAGGTTTGTTTTTCACACAAAAGAAAGTTATTGACCTTATTCTTCCATCCAGAAAGATATGTAAAGCCATAGATGAGACATATTGGGAACAAGGTGTAATACAGAATTCACATACCATTGCAGGAGAGTAAGATTTGTAATACCCTTCAAATATGTGTCCTGTCCTGTTCTTATTAAAATGAACACAGAAATGCATATTAACTCCGATCATATGCTTTCTACTATGGGGGCACAGTTCACAGATTTATTTCATCATTGTATTTAGTGCAGTTTTACATGCTAGTTCAGAATTTATTAATGGACAAAACGATTCATGGAATGCTCATAACAGTCCATGAAGTTTTTTTAATACGTGAATTTGTTAAAAATGCTAACGTTTTAATTCAATTTTTGTGGCCTGATTATAGCAGATGATTATGTAGGCCATTGTACTGGCTAAAATGGCTTTTATCCTGGTGCTTAACATAGCAATGTATTGGAATATCTAAGACATACTCACTGTGCTGTTTTTTTTTTTTTTGGTTTGTTTTGTTAAGTGTAGTGTTGCTCGCATGATACATTACTTACTATGAAGAAATGATGCAAATAATAATGTTTGTTTTCGGTATTAGCTCCCACATTTCTCATTAATGTTTAAGTCAATATAGATACTAAGTACTGTCATTGGTTTAACCTCTTTTCCTCTGAAGAATAAGAAATTTAGGCTCTTCAGTCTTCAATCTCTATGCCATAATGGTCAGTAAAATGATTTGCAGAAATGCCTTATTGGTGCAAAGGCAGATGTAAAACTGAGGAAATGTCATAAATTCCCTGTCTGTTGCACCTTTTGCCAGCTTTTATTTTCAGCTTTAACACAGTTCATGCGACCACATATTCAGACATTAGCATCAGATCCCAGATATTCTTTTCAGCTTGACCTGTTGAACATTCAAGAAAAAAATGTGCATTCAACAGTTGTGGCTGTTGGTCATCATAGCTGGTTTAATTCCATTGACCTGTACATAAAAAAGCAAAACTGGCCAAGGGGGGAAAAACAACGCCTCAGAAAACCCAAAGCATAAAATCATTATTAAACATTATTAAACATTCACATTTATGCAAACATATGCATGTCCATCCCGCAAACACACATATGCTGTAGATAATGACAGTGCCTTTATTTTACCAACCTTGACTTGATCTGCATGTTAAAGCATTTTTAAACAGATATGCAAATGTATGCAAATGTATCCTTCAAAAGATCAAGCTGGTCACTCATGGGGAAACCTGTGGTGTTAATATCAAACATTGTACTACAGTTACTGCCTGATACAGGTACAGAAAAATGGTTGAACTGACTGTGAAGGTCTTTACATTTTTGAGGCATGTTTTCTGAGTGGTTATCCCTTTCTTACTTGAATTCCCTTTTTTTAATCAGCTCTGTTGGAAAAAAGGCTTTCATCCAGGGAATAGCTGGGAAACAGTGTTCTGCTGAATACAGAAGAGATCTATTCTTTATGTTCAAGTCAGCAAAGATTATATTTACATTTTGATTTGACCAGGCTATCGTCTAAATAATAGATTGCTTTCAGTAATATTTCTAAAGCACTGTTGCTCATCCAAAAGCTCCAAAATGTATTGTTTTTCAAAAGTCATAAATGGAAGTAAAATACTCTCTGTGTTGTTTCAACATTGCTGTTTTGAATAGGAATAATCAGTGATGAACAAGTCTAAGCTGCATAATGTGATTAGATACTAATTTAACATTGCCAGGGGCAAGGGGTATCACTGGAGTAATCATATTTTATATGAATCCTATTTGACTAATGCAAAGAGTATATCATTATATTATTTGTCATTAATGAATTACTGAAAAATTGATTAAATTAGTCCAGTTTAAACATGTCCATTTTAATTTTTGCAGTGTTAATATATAAAAATTTTTATACTAATATAAAAATAGTAACTAGCCAAATGTAATAATGATAGTACACTGCATTTGCATAGCACATTTGAAGAAACTCAAAGCACGTCATACATCACAGATATTCACTTCAACCTCCACTAATGTATAGCATTCACCTGGTTGACGCACAACAGCCATTTTGCATCAGCACAATCACCACACACCTGCTGAGGTGGAGAGTTTAACTTTGTTTTTCTCTGAGGTCTCCTTTCCAAGTACTAGACACCTGCTTAGCTTCAACCATTCAACAGAAGATACACTGTGTCACAGTATTGTACTTTGTACTTCCAAAGTATTACTGCAGGCAGTAATAGAAACATTTTTCAAATTGGCAATAGACAACCTTGCAGAAACCTTTTCACATACAAAGCTTTCTCACATAATGAATAATGAAAACCAGCTGTGCTGTATATGAATTTATATATTTTTTATTCATCAAAAACTTTAAACACATTTCAATGTGATTGAAATACGTTGCAAAAATTCATCTTGAGACATTATTAATTTTCATAATGGATTAAAAATGCTCATAGTTTACTTGAACAACTTATTACTATTTTACTCAGTTTGTAACAATTTAATTAGACATTTATACATCATAAATTACCAAAGGAATGCCAGTTTATGTGAGTGATATTCATTAATCATTAAGCTAAGTCTTCAGTTGAGTCAGATTTTGAACATAATTTGTGCAGGGAAATTAGTATATATTTGCAAAATAAATTACATGATCATTTTCATGGTATGATTCCATAATATAACTGTATAACATGTTCAATGTACTGTAACTCATAAGAATATTTGTTGAAGTAATTACATCCAGAGAGAAGCATCAGTTGCATGTAATTAATATTACCATGCATTGTCCAGGCCCTGGAGCATGGGCAGAGCTAAAACCTGAACGTGTTTTGGCATTTTGGTCTGGCTGATGAATGTAATTGACCATTATAGCATGGCTGGTCAGAACAGAAACACTCAGGTGTGATTGCTCAGTATCTGCAGGGTTACATTCCAACCAGCCATTCAGCCACCGTACCCCACTAATCACCTCCATCATTTCAATGGTTTAGCCTCTCTATTCATTTCTGAGGAAAACAGTGGTATACAAAAATAGACAGTGATTCTGTAAGACCAGCATACTCATCTTATTGTTCGGAGGGTGGTGGGGTCTGCAGGTATCGGCTCCGGCCATCAATGGCACCACATGATTTCACTGATTGGTTCACTTCCCAATCCAAAGAAGTGACTAATCATTGAAATCTTGAATACCCCTTCAGTGACTTGTCATTTTTTAGCATATTCCATAGCAATTCTTATTGTCAAGCCAGTACCAAAACAAATCTACGTGTACTTTTACATTTACTTTGTTTTAGGTTGCTAGTACAAACATTTTCAGCCCTCTGTTTTGTAACGTACACTTCAGAATGTATCATTTTAAATCTTGTGCAGTAGCTGCTCTGTAACATTGTTTAACAGAGTAGATGTGGCACAGACATTGTGCTGTGGTATGATCACAGGAGAGCTGCCATGGAGCAACATGAAGCAAGTCTGCTTCTGTACATTGTGTGAAGTAACATCAATTGAGTGCTTTCAGCCCCTCATTCTCTGCCAGCTTTCAGATCTCGAGGTATTCCATGCAGAACCTGATCAATGACAGCCTGAACGTCTGTTTCTGGGTCAATTGGTAAATCATAATTTTATACAAATAGAATAAATCATTGGCTCGGGAATCTCTGTGATACATTTATATTTACAATTGTTATTATTACAATATATTATTATTTTAATTAGTATTATTGTTATTATTTTTATTGTTGTTGCTGTTGCTATTAAATAATGTGTGGTATTATTTACCTGTTTGCTTGGGTTGAATTAAAATCAAATATTTTAACAATGTTTGTATGCAGTGATAACAAAGTAATGACTATTGAGCTAATGTCAAAAGTTATACATTTCAAATATGGCTTTTCATGAATAAGAAAAAATGTCTGATTAAGTTATTGATGGACTAAAGGATTTCACATTTACTAATGCTCATGGAATACACCTTACACATATTAGCAGCCACCTCAGAAAACTCTTCCCCTTGAGGGTCGTGGTTCCATACTTTTATTGGATTGACTCTCTTTACACATTGTAAAACTGGGATACTGATATTCTGAAATATCGTGATATACCGATTCTAATAGCACATGTCCTCTGTCCCATAACACATGCAGGAAAGTGTTAAAAGGAATTATTAACTCTGATCAATCTACAGAGCTGTGAAGAGCAATTCAGAATGAGTTCTGTACCATATGGTTTTGACGAGTTTTTCCAATGCATAAATAATGACCCAGAATGGAGCATAGCTGCCTCACAGTGCTGACACACTTTAGTGCATACACATGAACATATACATACACATACAAATGCACAAACATACACACACAGACTATGATCTTAATACACACCGTAGCAGGCCCAGACATAAATGTATCCCTCAGATTCTGTGCTGTCCTGCTGTGTTGTATTTTAGTTTATTAACCTCATTGTATGGTCAGTTTCATTCAATTACTGGGCTGTTCAGCATAGTCATTTAAACTCCAGGAAACCAACAGGCTTGTCAAACTACTAATTGTAATGTATTAATTTTTTAACCATCCTGTGCTTTTACAAATTTCAATGGAAATACAAAAAAAGTCAAATCATAAATCTGCATTTACTTTTGAATATGTTCACCTTTTTATCTCCAAATTT
The DNA here is from genome assembly GCA_019788955.1 of Albula glossodonta. Taxonomy (NCBI): domain Eukaryota; kingdom Metazoa; phylum Chordata; class Actinopteri; order Albuliformes; family Albulidae; genus Albula; species Albula glossodonta. The sequence goes on from JAFBMS010000004.1 coordinate 3,007,252, forward strand.
TAAACTTTATATACCAAAATTATTATGGTTATTATTATTATGGAGCAGCTATGTTAGTATGGAGCTTGTTGCACAGCGTCCCCCAAAATTCAGAATTTCTTTCCCTCTCTTTCCCTGTCTTTTGTTTTTGCTCTTGCCTGTCTCTGTCTGCTAAGATCCCCCAGGTGAGCTATGCCTCCACTGCACCAGAGCTGAGTGACAATACCCGCTATGACTTCTTCTCGCGCGTGGTGCCACCTGACACCTATCAGGCACAGGCCATGCTGGACATTGTCAAGGCCATGCACTGGAACTATGTCTCCACAGTGGCATCCGAGGGCAACTACGGGGAGAGTGGTGTGGACGCCTTCATCCAGAAGTCCCGTGAGGAGGGTGAGTCACTAAGTCTGGGATTGGCAGAGAGAGGTATAGAGGTGGGTGAGTGAGCCACAGCACCATGGAGCTGGCTGTATTGAATAGTAGGTACCCGATATCCATGGTTTGATCTTCAGCATGCTTGGGGCAGAGAGCCGGCATCCGTGTTGATGATAGTATTTTGTATTCTGAGGACAGTTCATTTGCCATCTCTTACAGCAGTCTTGCTGTCATTGAAAAAGCAGAGGTCGTACTGGCTCTAATAGTCTTCTGAAATGAAAATGGTGCAGAAGGGGTATTTTTACAGCCAGATGATTTCAGGTTCAAATCCCATTTGGAAATAGTGTATATCAGAATCTGATTAACAAATGTAATAATGAATTGTAAAGTATACTTTAAGTCCCAAATTTCTTTTGGGAATCATAATGAGGGCCTTCATTTTTTGTATTCTAACAAGAGGTGAGCAGCATCATTAGTGGACACTCTCCTCAAATGTAGACAAACAATGTTTGCATTTCATGTGTGGTATAGAAATATCATATGTTGAACGGTACACCTGTCTTAATGATGGTTATCTGTTCACCAACCAAATAAGGATGCCAAGTATAACTAGTTCTCACATCTATGACATCACTTGTTGTCTTACATTTTTACATGAAACAAATACTATATGTACAACTCTATATTTATTTAGGCATTTAAGCTTTGCTCTGAATGAGGGCTCAGAGACATTGCCCTACCAAGGGACTGATCATGGATGATTCAGGATACAAGTCTCGTTACTTTATCATCAGATCATATTACCATCACCCATACACTAATACAGGACACCAACATCCCACAATTTCATCATAGGCAGTGGACTGCCCCATTTGATAGGTTAAAATATTGTTTGATAAAAGGCATATGCACCATTGAAATTATGTTTAATTCAGTTTTCAGTGCTTTGTGGATAGCACACATCTAGCCCATTCAAAATGACTGAAGATGAGTTTCGTACAGGAATTGGAATGAATCACTCTTAACCTCTTAGGTAGGGCTTTACTTAGGAGTCCTAGATAAGTAATTATTGTGGACCAGCTGCTGTAGAAAGGCTCTGTATAAAAACTCTTGTTTTACTGGAATAAGAGTTGTGTGTGTTTTGTAGATGTTTACAGCTTGTGACTTGTGTCAGGGGAATGGAGGAGCACAGGAATAGGAGGTAGCTTCCTTATTCACTTGAAAAGTAAAGGCCTTGTAAAGGGGCAAGCTCATTTACCATCTGCACTGTCCCTTGACAGGCGATGCGACACAATGTAAAAACCGCTCCTGTAATGGCTTTACTGAGCCTGCCAGGAGGCTAAAGAACAGTGCTGGCAGTGATTACATTGGTCTTGCCTGAGAGAATGTTTTCCTGTCAGTTAGTCAGACTTTCCCACTGCATTTCAATTGCTCTAAAAGCTCCCTCTGTGCAAGAAATGTATCTGAAGAGGAAAAACAGAACAAATGTTTCATGACCTTTGGAAAGATACAGGAAAAAAGCAAACATGACAATGTAGCACAGTGATATGGCAAAACACTCAAGCTTTCACTCTCTCCCTTTCTACACATACGTTTGCTGCTAACTTTCAAATACTGTTAACAAACAACTCAAATGAAAACAAGAGAAATTGATGCCTGAATTCAAGATTCAGACTATAAAAGTACCCATGCTCAGGATAGTCCTTGAATATATATATATATATGCACACATGCCGCCAGCAGCCCTCAAAGACCCATTGCTTTTGGGCTATCCTTCTTTATGATGTTAATATGTCAATGTTCAAAGCTATGCCTTCCACATTAGCCTCCCACCTAAAAACCACCAAAGAATATCAGTTGAAAATGACAGCAATATCCATGTGTAAGGATAGAAACACTGCGAGAAGTCATAGAATGACTATTGCTTCCAACAGGAGACAAAAAAAAAAAAAAACTAAATACTTTGTTTAACAAATAAAAAGTGTCAATTAGGGGAGTGCCTGGTTTGCTCTATTTCAAGGGTGCAGCCAGGGGAGATGATTATGATAAAGGGAATCAAGTGCAATGAATGTGGGGGAGGTGGGCAGCATTCTGAATTACATATCATATTATATATATCCTGGAAACACTTACACCTTGACCTCAGGTACATTGGCTTTATTGCAGGTCTTTGCTGAGAAGAGTAAAATAGCCTAATGTTTAAACCTTCACTTCTTCCTGGCCACTGTTATTCTCTGCATTATAGAGTGTGGCACAACATGTAGTGTTGTTTTCAATATAAACACCTATGGTCATTCCCCTGAATTTTTCTAGCAAACGTTTGTTTTCCAGAAGAGTTTTTCTCCCTTTGGAGTAATGCAGGAGTTTTCCTTGGCTGAGTAAGCAGCAGGTTAAACAGCAACAAGAGTGGTTTTGTGGGGGAAATGAACCCCAGGGACATTGTTTAGTTGGACACATTCCCCATTCTTTGTGTTTAGTGCATCCAACTAACAACTTTAACTGGGTTTCATTTTCAGGTAATTGCCTTTTTCCTAAAGCTCCACTGAGCCCTGGATGTCAAAGTACTGACACACACACACACACACACACACACACACACACACACACACACACACACACACACACACACACACACACACACACACACATATGGAATGTGAGTTTCCATTAAGCAAGTGGGAATTCTGCCGTGCATATGGCACAGAATCCTATTCACACTGGAAGTGACACATTGTAGAATGTGAAGACACAGGTAGAGATAAAAAATGTGAGTACTAAATAATTTAGATGTGGTTACATGGACTGGAGATGGGGAAATGAAAAGTAAATGTGTGACTGCTGTGTTGGGGTGTGTGGGCAACTACAGTGTTCTGGTCCTTCTGCCTGATCTATTGACAATCAATACATCATGTGCAGACTCTGTGCAGGATAATTAGTTAAGTTTCTCTATGTTCGTGTTTTTCCAGCTAGTTACAATGTAAGTAAGCTTAGGAGTCTAGTGTAAGGGGAGACAATCAACGATTTGTTCTTAAAATATTCCATCTGTCATTATTTGAGACAAAATTCTTTTATTATTTTTCCTTAGAGCTAGCTAGCTTCATTGTCAGGTAGTAGGTGATAGCTATTTTTTGTTCAGTTGGAAGTAAATAGATATCATTAAATTATTTGTTGTTTAGTTTCAGTTAGCTGTACTACCTACCATTATAGTTAATAAACTAAAGCTAGTTTAATATGGCTTGAATTTCATGTTCATTGTGAATCATTTATTATTATATCAAGTAGCTGTTCATGTTCATATACTTGTTTTTCATATCATATGCATTCATATTCACTGCTACTTGGTAGATGACATACATAACAAACACTATTCTTGTCATTTCTATGTGTACTGCCTGTCAGGGCCACTTAAGGGCATGCATGTAAACTTGCATGTAAACTTGGTATCTCCATTCTCAAGGTAAATTAGCTAAGTAGCATGTAAAAAATGTGCTCAATACAAAGTGTTAGTTGCAGACTGATTGTGTGTCTGGAGGGGTACGTCCTAGGTGACTTCATCCGTGATTGTTATTGGCTGATTGAGCACCAAGGGAGCAAGATTCACTGGCTGGATTCCACTGTAATAATGAATCGGTAGTGTTCCAGGAGCTGGTTAGTGTACCCTTCAGGGAGATTGTGTGCATGCCCAGGGGAGGGTGGGACAGATTTTAGATCAGTCATAGGGAATAGGGAATATCAGGTGACTGTCTCTATGGTTCATATTGACAGGGCAACTCAGTAGTATACTGAGACCACAATTCTGAAAGCAGGACATATGAGCCACAGAGGGCAGAACCTGTGAAAATAGCTCTTGCATATTGTGTTGTCTGTCTGGTGTAGCAATTATGATTAAGAGCAGAAACCGTTTCTATAAGTTTGGACTCCCAGGACTGAAGCTTTTGAGGGATGATAGCCAAATGACATGACATTTGAAATTAACAAATGGTTGTTTTGGAGTGGCATAGCACAATCAGGACTTCAGGGCAGGAATTAAGTCTTATTACAGGTTTTGACATATCAGTCAATGTGAATAGGGAAAACCCCTGTTAATATTGAATAATCCTTGACTTGTCCAATTAGAATCATATTCTCTCTCAGCAGCTGACCTCCATTTTTGCTGTAAATTGAAAAGGTCTTCACACTGCACACTCCATATGGTTGACCATTATTTAACATTCTTAAAAAAAGGTGAGCTAGAGAATGAGCTATGCAATGACCTTTACATGTTGAAGGTCATTTCTAAGAATTTAATGAAAACCAGCATCATGTCGTGTAGCGTTGTATAGTCCTACACATCTGATTTCACAGACCAACAGAGAATAGTTTAAAGAATATTGGGTATTGCAATCTGATGGAAATAAAGAGATCACCATTTGAAGTGAGTAGTTAGAGCACATAGGATGTGTCAACACTATAACTCAACATCTGTAGCTCCAGTTAAGTGTTTTTTGACCTCTGACCTTTTCTCAAGAGGAAAACAAGCAGAAACAGTGGTGTCATAGGTGGAGGCATTGCTGAGTGTGGATCCACTGGCTTGAGAGACCCATTATTGTGGTGTGGACTAATGCCTCACGGGACCTCATTAATCAGCCTAACAGATACGCAATGTTGCTAATGATGCTAACGAGGCCCTCTATTTCAGAGCAGCCAGGCCTACATCACCAAGAGACTCTGCAAAGTTGCAGTTCAGTGAGATGTAAGAAAGCAATGCATGCCTTCTCCCTTATCAGTAGCACCAAATTAAATTCACCAAGCTGTGAATGTAAATCTTTTTTAATCCCTTATATATATATAAAAAAAAAAAAAAAAACAGGAGTAGCGATTTGCTGAGTAATGGTAGAATTTCATTCAAGAACATGTCTATATCAGAGTACATAGTATTACCAAGTTTTTATTAAGTATCTTGCGATTCTCAGTAACACTGTACATTTTACCTAATCTAAGGGTAAAAATGACAATAAGGTCATAAAGGAAACGACAATCATAAGTTTGGATTCTGGTAATACTTTTTAATTTCACTGTATAATCACCATTAAAAATACAATAAATTAAATTATATATGTATATTTGAATTGAAATGCATGGCCATAGATTTTACTGACAGTTCACTTGTCTCTAAAATACTTTTCAGTCCTTTTAGGTGGATTTTTGAATGTTCTATAGAGTATTGCCTTTGAAAATGGTGATTCATTAACTGAACTTGGATGCTTGACTGCCATACCAACATCACAGATAATCTTAAAGCATACATTCATTTATAAGCTTCAGTGAAAACAAACAGATGTTTAATTATATTACTGTATTGAATTATTTTTTTGCAGTATTCTTTTTGTTTTGGTTGTCTTTGCCTATGTTTCATTCTTGCAATAATTCCTGCTGTCATTTTCCTTCATAGCTATGTTTACATCTGGTTACCAAACATTGTTTTGCACTAATTAACTTTTTAACGTTAAGGTTAAAGGTTACAACAAAAAAACTGTAACTGTAAACTAGTAATAAACCTTTGTTAAATCTGCCACAATGTGTTTTTGGCCTCATACAAAAAGGTTGTTCAAAATAAGACAAAGATATTGAGCTATATTTTATGCTTAAAGATAAGGGAAACTATATTATTTATATTAGAATAATTGTTCTACATTTAATGCAAGGTATGAACATTTTTGACATCCTAAAGATTATTTTGAATAAAATGAAACAAAGGCACAAAGTAAAATCTCTGATTGATATAATTCAACATTCATGCTGCAAATGCCACAAAAAAGGTATTGAGACCTTCTATGACTTCATGTTAAACTTAAGTATTTAAAATTTTTGTATTAAAAATACTATAGCGTTAACGATTTGTGTTAAAAACACAAACTCTACCAACATAGAGAAGAGCAAAGAATGGCCAAATGGAAAGTGACAAATGGTTATAGACATGAACAAAGGCAATGAATACAAAAAATGTAAAACCACTAAAGTAGTGATTAACAGTGATTAACATGTGCACACATGTAAATTCATAAAAATGAACCTTGCTTTGCTGGGGGAGGCTGCACAAAGCACTAAAAGAATACACACAATTATGACACCATTGTTTTCAGAAGAAGAAAGAATTGTATGACATTATCATCTTTCATCTTTGTTAGGAGTGCCAGTAGCTTCACTCTGTGTGGAGAGTGGTGAAAAGATGCAACTGAATTGAAATGATATAACTTTTTCCTCTAGTGGCAACAGAGTAACAACTTGTTGGATTTTCTTCCTTGTTTGATCATTGTACAAATTTGCATATAAAGGGATTTTATATCCACCAGACTAAAGCAGGTCTCAAAGGGGAAAATCAACTTCTCATGTAACACAAGTGATACCACAGAGGAGCACTAGCAAAGGAAGTGGCCAGGCTTCCTAATAGTCTCCCTATATGACATTTTTGCATGTTCTTCAGAGGAGCACGCAACCCAACCCAGCCATTCAAAATGTGTCACCCTCAACCCCACCCAAATGACAAGATTAGGAGACACAGCGGGCAGGTTAGGAGTACACGGTGATAAATTGTCCTTTTAAAGACATGGTCTGGTTGGAATTATGTTGATTCCTTGTTCATCAACACTTTCACAATGTTTGGCCTTGTTGTTAAATAGTGTACTATTATATGCTCCCGCTATGAACTGTTGGCATGTAGTGGCACCTTCTACTAGCTAAATCCACAATCAAAGCACAGAAAGTAAATTATGAAGTAAAAAAAAGAAAAAATAGTTATTTAAAATGGATATTAAAAATAGTCTAAGATCATGTGTTTCTTGTTGTTTTTGTATAAACAATACAGGATTACTTTGAATGTGAGAAGTGCTACAGGATACCAGAAGCAATTTGGGACCCATGCTTTATGAGGGAAGAGATTTGCACATCTCACCAAACACTGCACAGTGCTCCAACTGAAAATCCCCCAAGTAAAGCTGCGTCTGCTTTCTTTCTCATGAAGTCACATCTTTGGCCTGTCAGCACAGTACTTTGATGTGGCCTACTTTCTACAACACTCTGACACATTCTACAGTTCCCCATTATGAGCGTTCAAGTATCCATATGGTGTTTTAATTTCTGGGACTTGCCCTATATGTTATTTATTTACGTATCTTTATTTTTATCTGAAATTACTCAAATGTCCACTGAATATTTCCATATGTGTCTTGTAGCAGCTTATGTGTGCATAATTATTTTTTGTTTCTTAATGAGAAAATGGAGGAATTTTATGGTAATCAGTAAGTCTCTCTCTGTCTCCGTCTCTGGTGTTTCATTCTGTTTAAGAACAGTGTTATCACACAGGTTGTTGCTGGTTATGGTTCAAAGAACCTGAACTGATTGAATTACAAGCACTCCTCTGTGCTATGATACACCCTGTTTTCTTTATTTTTTTTGTTAACAATTGTTTTTATTTCAAGTAAGTGAAGAACACAAGAATTTACATGGCAGTCAAGAACATATTAGATTTACATAAAGAGGGATCAATACATCAAATAACAAACACATGCCCTTTGCTGTGGGATCATTTCTTGTTCTGTCTAAAAGCACTACTCCACTTTCAGCTCACCCTGGACTGTTGAATTAATCTTTACTAAGACCTATGGTTATAACCCAAAAAGAAATAAAGAGCACAAATTTCCCAAAAAAGTATGCCAAAGTATACTAAAATAAACAGTACTTTAAACACTTTCAGCTTTGCTTTTAAATGAGACATGGGGGACAGACACCAAGGTTACTTAACAAGAACTTTTTCCTTGCGGTGGCCGCTCAAATTGAGAAGAATCTAGAGAGGGAACTATTGATGAAAGAGAGACTATGTCAGCTAACATCTGTTTGATCTGAAGGTATTTATGATCTTTTATTGCTGCATGACATTTCCAGTGGCAGTAAAGGGGGGTTTAAAGAAAATATATGTCCTTTTGGCTTCATTGTCTTGAGTGGCGTTAAACTCCAAAATCCAAAAGTTATCTGCCTTGACAGTGTTTTTTCTGTCCTTGGCATGGCCATCCTATGAACCCATGTTACGTTACGTAGAATCAGGAATACTGGAAGTCAAGCATAAAAAAGAATGTTTGTTCAGGTCATATTGATATAGCTTTCCCCTTAGCCACCTGTTGAGCAATCATGAACAATGATTCTGGCTGGGCATTATAATTGGTCAAAAAAAATTAAGCAAAATACAAAAAGTATGTTCATCTTAATACCAGGTGGATGACATGTAAATAATACAGAAAATTTAATTTTACCAAACTCTTCAGATCTATTTAATTAATCAGTACTTGCCACATGTAATTAATTAAATTTGTTTTATAGATATAGTGACACATTGATATTATCACACAAACATACTGGATGTCAGATGGATTTCAGTACCGTATTCAATCCCAAACACACAAATCCCTACATAAGCACAACAGAGCAGCACCTGGCAGCCAGCATTTCTGTTTCACGAAATCCTGAAAAGACTACAGAAGAGTAGGACATTGCCAGACCCACATTAGAATGGGTAAATTGGTAAGAGGAAATGGGCTCTAACAAAGAGCAATCATAACAAAATGTTTAATATGGCCACAGTAGATGGAGGATGAACAACAATCAATCTAAATGAAGAGCCTAGGTCTGGTCTGTCAGCAGTATTAGTGGACAGAGTGATGGTGTAAATGCCGGGAGTTGTATCCCATGGTTTGAACCTATTTGCATTACTTCTGTCACTGTTTGAAAAATGTGTAATGAAAACTGTAATGTTTACTGCTACAGTGCATGACAAAGCAACCACACAGGCAGCAATTAATAATTCGTGGCCTCCTTAAATCAGAGGCAAACTCCTCCATCATCTTTGTTTGGATTCGTACGGCAGTGAAAGCGATTGCTATCACTCACTCAGTAGTGAGTGGCATTATTTGTCACTACAGATTTTTTCCATAATTCATTCAGTGTTTCCACTCTGCATTGGGATTTTTAGGGATAGAAATCCCTGAGTTCTGCAAGTCTTGCCTGCATCATAAGGAGGTTGTTATTTTGTTGTTGGTATTTATGTCATTTTATAAAATACAAATTTACTCTTTTTATACTCAATACTGGTTTGAATATTGTGCCTTTTGGGTCACAATATTTCCCTGATCCATCTGACACCCACTCCACTGCTAACTAGAAGAGTTCTGTTGTTCTTCTAGTTATTGTCTGGTGTGGTTATTGCCTCAACACAAATCTTTCTACTTCTTGTAATGGTCAGAGCAAGGAAAGAGCATTATCTAGCACTCGCATAGCTTAAGTGTTTGTGGAAAATCAAGGAAAGTGTTAATGTATGACATAAAGGATAAAGGGTACATCCTATACACAATAAGTGCCTTATCAACAGTGTTTGAAAACTGTTGATTAAAATTTTATTATAAAAAATAGCATGAGCTGGTTTAAATACAGTGCCTTGTCATCAAATGGACTTGGGAGAGTGTCACGTCCAGCTGAAAAGGTCTTTGCATTACTTAATCGTGGGGTTTTAACCAAACTACATGCACTATGCATAATGCATATGCATGCTTGTGGTTGACACAGGAAATTATTTTTATTCAAATTTCAAAAACTAAATGTTGAAATATATACATTCATCCATTCATTATTTAATGCGTTTAGAAATGTATTATTTTAATTACGTTAAAATATGACTCTATACATGCATTTTTCCTTAAGGTTTCCTGCAAAATTAGCTATAAAACCTATGCAATGAAAATGCATACTTTAAAAAAAAAACACTTATCCATTTATAAAGTCGCTTGAGTCACCAGTTAGGCATATATTCAATGCGAATATATAGTGAAGGTCAAGCAGTTTTTGATTTATTTGTCACACATTTGGAAGATTGATGGTACTGTTACTTTTTGATGGTCTTCACTTCTACTAAGGGCTTTGTGGTGCATTCGTTTGTATGAAAAGAAATACAATGTATTATTATTGTTTGGTCGGTTATGCCAAGTGCCTGAAATCACAGGGAGACTCCAGAAAGATCATACAAAGCTATACCATGACCTCCTCTGTCATCTTGGTTTTTTATGGTAAAGAATATTAGCTTCTCTCATATCAATATCAGATTTTTGTTTTGAAATTATTTGGCCCAATTAACATTCCAGAAGGGTATAAATAGCTGTGATACCTGCAGTGATTAATTGATCTGTGCTGAATAGCTGTGGTTTTTATGTTGCATAACATCAAATAAAATGCACAATAATTTACAAAGACATCTGTAAACTTTTCAGTTCTCCCTCATTAAGAGCCATCAAAAAAGGATTATGGTAATTGCCCTGCCATTCCAGATTGTTTTTCTCAGTCTCGGGTAAAGCTCTCTCAATGTCTCTTTCAGTGTGATTTAAAACTATTTCTTAACATAGTTTCATATACTTTTCCCAAATTATATATGTAAGCCTGTGCTATTGTTGATATGTTTGTTAATTTTGGAGCACATAGAACAGCAGAAGTTTCCTATGAAGCACATTGAGCAAGCATCTGTTTTTCTCTCTGCAGTCCAGCAGTGTGGTCTTTTTTGCTCTTACGATTGAGCTCTGCACTTCCTCAGCAGCTAGCATGCGCAGACTCTTGGCACCTGAGTGACTTTTGGTGTTTGCTCTTGCAACATAAGATGGAAGAATCACTGCCGACTAGAGCACTCCCTGTTCTGTACTGAATGGGTTAATCAAACAGTTGCATGATATTGGTGAGAAAGTTAAGAAGTGTATATTTCCAGATTTAGCAAACCAAATTCTTGTTTTTTTGTACTTCATACCAGCTTGCTTTTTATTATTTTCCCAAAATCTTTTGATTTTTATGGACCCACTAGTGTTCTATAACAGGAACAGTACCACCATAACAGGTCTTGATCCGAGAAATGCATAATATGCCTTGCGTTCTGCTTTTGATTCTGCTGCCAAAACCCCACCCCGTAGTATTGAGAAGCATAATCTAACATGGTCTCCTGCCTGACAGATAGGAATGATATCCAGGACAGAGGTAACAAATTGCTGTTCCCCTCCAGGTTGTTGTCATGTGGCCTCTGCAGAATGTATCCTCATACACCCTAACCCTCTGAGTCTGCCCAGACACCTTTTCACCAATCATCACTCTCAGGGCCAGAGAGGGGTTTACACATAGCCCAGAGTGTGACAGATCCTGTGTCTACAGTGAGAGGATTGTGTCTTTCTTGGCAACAGCACTGTATTGCTGTAGATCATTGTGGATTATATTGCTGTAGATCATTGTGGATCTTCTTGGAGCTTTGGCTCTTTGGAACATGTGCACCATCAGGCAGATTGCTGCTGCTGTCTTAGTTGTATATCTGTCCATCTACTTTGGACATAAAAAGGGGAGCTTGACAAACAGCAAAGAAGATGCTTCACATAGCATAATAGATAAACAAATGGAATTTGATGTCAGGACCAGGGTTCTGGATTATGTTTTTACCTGCTCCAATGATCTTAAAGAAAAATAATACATTTCATATGCAACAAGCTGGCCACCTTTGCCCCAGTTCCGCTTCTTTTCTAATAATTGGCTACCAGACAGTATTACAGAACTGAGAAGACAAAATTGATATATCTTTATTCTGCATGTCAGTTGATTGTACCTTGATGGATAATTGGAAGGAGTTTTGGATCAGGCAAGAATAAAAACAGGTTTTAGATCATATCTTGTTTGTCAAAAATGAAATTTTCTGAGACTGAATGTCAGATCTGTGTCCATACCTGAATGAATTTCTAACACAAAAGGCTGATGTGATCAGGAGCTGTGTTGTTCAAACATATTACTAGATACTAATGGACATTTTCGATAAAGGGAAACCTTTTTGGAATGATCAGCTTACATTGTACAAGTGCAGTTTATTAAAATGATTTTAGGAAAAAGATAACCTTGAAACATCTGCAGGAGAAACAAAATTAGTTTAGGATACCATTAGTCTTTCATAATGTTAATCTAAACTAATTAAGTTGTGTTGCTAAGATTGTTCAAGGCTATTAGTTTCCTTAAATGTTTGGATAAAGTGAACTTGTCGGTTTTTACAGTGCAAGCTGAGTCATTATGGAATACTCTTTGCCTGTCAAATCATTATGTTGTCTTGAGTATGCACTATTCCAAAATGATCAGTGTCTTCTGTGAATTTCAAGTATTCTAAAAACTCTGGCTTTTTTGAGGAGGACCCCACTTTGTAAGTGATCATATGAGCAGTAAGGAACATTGTTCATGCTCAATGGAAGGTACAAGTGTGCTGTCATTACACAGGAGAGCTGTTTCATGGCTCAGTTCATCAAGCCATTTCATCCTGCCCAGAACAAACAGTGCTCCAAACCATTCTTAGCACATTCTTATTTAAAATTGCCCCATGAATAATATTTCCATAACTCAACGTGTTCCACACGGTGAAACAAATGGGATCCAGAGAGGCCTATTAGGGTGCATCAAACAAGAGTGCTCATTTCTGATGGGAAACTCTGTGTCAAGACTTTATTAAGACTTTATTGGAGCTTTACAGTAGTTTGTGAAGAGTGTGACCTGACGCACAGTCAGCTTGACCCATGCCTTCAAGTCTGCACTGATGGTCTGTGATTTTCAAACTCATTTCACCTCAATGTCTCTGAGAAGCAGTGGATAAGATTGAAAATCTGCTATATATGCAGCAGAGAGGAGAACACAGCCACATCAGTATTGAGCTCATTTTGAGTACCCAGGCCTCCAGATGAATGTTCTCATGTAATTGTCCGATAGACTGCACAGCAAGGTGGCCAAACCCTACAGGGAGGAAGGTAATTTAGAGGCTTGGAATTAGCTGCAGCACTGAGAACCTTGGCAATTTACTCTCTGACAGACTGATTGGAAAAGGGGGTTGGTGACATATAGATATGGAATTTCCTGATTGGTCACAATGGCATCTGGTCTGCTTTACTGCAATCAGTCCATCAAATTTTGTTTCAAAATAACAGTGGTATCACCACTGAGGGATGTGCTGAGTATAATAAACAAAGAAAAAAGCAAATATAGGGTACATGCTAAGTCATATAACACTGACAGCAATGACTTTAAAGTACTTCAATGGGTAAAATCCTGAAAAGACGATCAATGATTTATAACCACACATTACAGCATCAACACAAAAAACAAGATTGCTGTCAGATGACAGGGCTGGAGAGAATAACAGCATAACCCAAGGATGACTGCATTTAAGATTATATTCCATTTAAATTAAAGAACGCAGACAAATCCGATGTGAAAATGGCATGCAATGTGCAGTATAATCATCAGACATTCTCCTGGCTGGGTTCAAATACTTCTGCACAATGCATTAACCTGCAATATTTTCTGCAGTTCTAGTACATGTTATGTGATCTGGGGAAACCAGGAGGGCTTGTTGCACAAATGTTTCCTGATTTTTTTTTTAAAAAAAAGAATAACTGTAAAACTACAAAAATACACCCTGTAATTTATCTTACCTTTACCTGGCATTCATCCAAACATGCTAATCAGTAATTATCCTGTATTAGGGAGTGATGTATAGCTGCCATTTAGAGGATTTTAAAAATGGAAGTGGCTGAGCAAAATTTCTCAATACAGCAGGACACATCCTTTTATTAAATGAGTTACAGTAGCTGTTACTGCATTTGAAAACCACACACGCTCAGGGACAATGACTGCACTAATTTAACATCTCAAAGGTCATACTGCATTAAAAGTTGAAGGTTGCAAAAACAGAGATGATTTTGGAGGGACTCTGAGAAACCCTTTTAAAGTATTATATCAATAAATCATTTGGGTTTGTGCTTTATAGAGCACTCTAAAATAGGAATGGCACAGCATACTGATACATTTTGGATTGATGTATATGTTAATAAATTAAACTGAGAGCAGAGATTTGTCATTGCTTGAACTTGTGGGGGGTTAAACAAAATATAATATTCTGGAATTTGATTTCATTGTGACTGCAGTGTTTCTCCATCTCAGTGTAGCATCTTTAAGTCTGAGTGGGGACCTACTGAATGTTTTGTTATTCTTTTGAGGCATGAAAGCCAGAATGTTTCAATTTGGTCCTTTTCAGCTGACTAACGAGCTCTTCACTGGTGGCTGGTGAAAGCACCAAGCCAATGCATGTTCTGGCCTCTTGCAGAGAAAGGTAGAAAGTATGAGCTATTGAGACAGACTTTGATGATGACTCTGGGTAACACAAGGACTATTGCATTAACAATTTCAGATTTGCCTTAATAAACAATAGTTATATAATTTTATTGGGTAAAAACGTTTCAATTTATGGTAAGAAATTTTCAGTATATAGTAATGATTAATATTTTTCAATAGAAATTTTCTCACAATCTCCTCCTTTTGTCTGCAGGTAATTGGTTTAACTGAAGCATTTGCTACAAAACACATTTTAATAAGTACATGTGCATGTGCAGAGGAAAACAATCATTGCATGTGTCTAAATATATGGCATGAATGATAAAATGTATCTGCTAATGCAAATTTAAGTCAACATTTCTTCACATTCTCAGATCCATTTTAAAAGGTAAGGAGATTAATTTCAGCTAACAGAGTCACCTGTGGCACCACCCATTACACAGAAAAAAAAACTTAAAATATAAAAAAAAACATGTAAGCTACAGAATGTTCTAATTTGATTTCCAATTTCATCTGCACTACCAGAAAGCTAGTGTGTATTCTGTGAATGACTTAAAGAAGATTATCACTTCAAAACAAGAGATCATTCAGCTAAAATGCAGCAAGTCTCTCCAGTGAAGTCTGCACTGCCATAACGGCGTGTATTTTTAGTCCTAATCCTTGGTAATTCAGCTGAATGAAAAAAAAATGTCTTTAGATGACGATCCAAAAGAGTTTGTGACAGGTGGTAGTTGTGTGTAAGTGTGGGTAAGTGTGCAGAATTTGGATTTTGTTGAAGTGCTACAGCTGGAGAGGAATAAAACCTTCTTTCAAAGCCCAAATCCACAGAGCTGTGCATTTAATGTGTTTAAGCAGGTGCTTTGTTTATCGGAGAATATCTTATTAAGCAATCTTGTGTGAATATCACTGAATCTGTTTTGCTTTTTCTTTTGATACAACAACAATAAGTCTGCCATGTGCATCATCTTTTAAGACATAACATTTTATTTACTTATGTATTTATGTAATTGGTTCCTGACTTTATAAGTTACTTACAGCAAATACAGAGGATAAACACAAGTTTGATTTGGTTGTTGTAATTTATCATTTCTATGCTAGATCCTCAAAGCATTGATACCACATGCAGTATAATACCCTTTTTATGTAAATGAATGCTCTTGGCCACATGAATTATTATATCAACAACCTGCAAAAGGGAGAAGGCAGATTCTTAGCAGTTTATGGAACTTTACTGATGATGTAAACACATGGTAATATTTGTAGGTTTTAGTTGATATGTGGGGGAGTTCAAAGACTTGAAACAGAACAAATCTAGATTTGAAATGATATAAAGAATTCCTCTTTGATGTAAAAGCTCATTCCTTGGACATCTGTGTCTTAGATGAAGAATATCTATTCCCATGTCAGAAGTAGGAGCGTAAATCTTGACAAATATGAGCAGGCATGTGCTCCCTTAAGTCATGCAGATATCATCAAGATCAAAACCAGTTTTGACTGTGGCTCATACCATATTATCTTTCCTGTTTAATACTTGTAAGCAGTTCCTTAAAGCCTCAACAAGTAGTATATAACAACACCAAGTATTACTCATTTACAATATTCTCATTTGTCACTTAAGCTACTTAGATAGGGACATGAAACAGTAAAGGTAATATTATAATACAGCTCAATTCGAATGTGAGGCTATGGGGAGTTGGACCTGCATGTCTTCCGGGGATCAATATCACCAGTACTGTAAATAGTTTACTAATGCCTTTGCCCCAAGCTGGTAAGGAGAATAATCTTCACTTGATTTCCAGCTCCAGCTCAATAGGGCCTTAGCTCGTAGTCATTCCACAGGTCCTCATAATCTTTAAGCAATGATCAATATCTCACTCAAACACCCAGAAATTCATATGTACACACACACGTACGTGCATGGACACACAAAATAAGTTAATGAATAGAATCAATAAACTGGCAAGATCACCAGAAAATATAAATGATCCAATATGGCATCCACTGAACTGGTGTGGATTCAAGTTAAATGGGCACACATTTCATTTGAAGTCTTATGCCTGTATAAGATCCCTTTTTATGATGGCATAGATGCTCACATTGTGCATCCCCAAGAGTAAGAACATTGCCTGGTGGTGGACTGCCAACATATGCAATACCCAGATATGACAACACCAATTCTGCAGCATTTTTCCAGAAAACACTTCTCATCTCATCTGTGAAGCAATGCAGTGGTGTTGTTTTGTTTATAAAGATTTTGCTACGTATGGCGAATTATAGGTTGCAGGAACTAAGCAACATTTCAAACAAATTATCAGCAATTTCTGGAGTGAACAATTAGATTTGAAATAAAATCAAGATTCCGTATTTCCCATCCAAATACTTTTCTAAATATGACACCACTTGGGCACCAGAGAATATAATGGCATGTACTAACATAAGCCAAAGGCATCTCTTTAAAAAACAGGAGCACAGTTGGCAGTGAGACTGAACCAGTATACCTTGCTGTCCTCTAAAACTGTTCTCTGGACCACCACACATGCCATTCAAGGAGAGCTACAAGTGTGTGTGTGTGTGTGTGTTTATGTTCATGCACTCAAGCCTTAGCAATGTTAAAGTCTCGCACTTTATTAAAATGTTTAAAATTCCAAGAACTCCAAATGACCATAGAAAATGCAATATTAATATGGTCAACAAAAGTTTTTATGATTAAATGGCTTATAAAGCAATCATTTTACAAAATCTAATAAGCACTTAATTGAGCATAGCTGTGTATTTATAAATGATGAATTCATTATTTACTACCAGCTAATAAGCACACAATTAGAACCTTATTAAAAGATACTAAATAAACTGTTCACAATTATTTTTCTGCATCCATTTTTCTAATGGATCTGCAGGCTTTTACAGTTTCTTTGCTAAACATATTTCCCATTATGCAAATATTTTCAGAAGAAGCCAGCCATTATTAGATTGAGAGAGAGCAGTTCATTTAATGCCCATAGGTTTGTGACAGCATTCCTTTGATGAGACACATATGTTTACAGTACAGGAACAGCCATGGACTCATGTCTTATTATTACAGCAGCAATAACTAGGGTCTTATTCTTTTGTGCATGACAGGCCTGGCTATGGTCCCATGCTGAGCTCAGTGTAGACCACACTAGCAACCAAAAATTGCTAATGTTTTCCAAAAGTGAGCAGGGTCTTTTTTTCAACTCTCCTCATTTCTTTCTTGACACATCTTTGATTCTTGAAAGTGTGCCATGGATCCAAATGCAGGCTTACTCTGAGTATTATATGAGAATACTTGGCTCATTTCAATAATATGCAATTGATTTGGAGGGCTCATAAGTTCATTCAGGGCTGTGAGGTGAGGAAGGTGAAAGGGATATTACAGTTTGAGACTTTGGGTGCCTTGTTGTTTCTGTGGGTAAATTTGTGGGGAATACTTCCTTAAAGCAGCTATGATGGTCTCATGATTGATTTATCTTGTCTTGTCAGGATTTGTATGTGTTTGTATGCATGGATATATGTGCATGTGTATGTCAGTGTGTGATGCATATCTAGCAGAGTAAATGGTTAGAAAGTGAAAATATAAGCTGTGTAAGGTTATGGATGCCTGCCTAATGCTTAAAATGCAATGTAATGTAACTTGTGTCATTCCAGAAATTGATTCATGTAGAAGTATTTGTGTGTTAAATAGAAGGGTGCTATGGTATTACAAAACTCTTGAGCCTCTGACTGGATGAGTGTAAGAGAGCAGTGGAAAATATTAGGTTAAAGGGTTGCATGGGCAGGCAGCATCTGTCTGAGATGGCCACTCTCACTGGCTTATTGAGTTTGGATCTGTCTGCTGCAGACAGTGTCACATACTGTCTCCTCTTATTCTATTCTACTGAGCAGTGGGGAGACGTTGGCCAGCCACAGTAAGACTTAAGCCAGGCTGTAGGATTCCACTGATGCCAAGACTTTTTTATACCATCATGTTTCATGTTGAAGCCAAAAGGTTAAAGTGAATCAATGGATGGTGGCATTATATTTCAGGCTACTCTGCTGCAGAAGGTCTCAGTTACCAATCACCAGAGCAGATCTGAATTCTCCAATCAAAGAGGTAAAGACTTTGACTGACATTGCTGCACAAATGAGATGACAGGCTAGTCAAATAATAAGATGGGAAAGTTCTTGTCACAGCAAAAAAGGATTCTCTTGTGAAGTGGTGATCCGTTGGGACTTGAAAAAATTTGTGCACAAAAACATCTAAAATAAGGAGATGCTGCATTTTCCCATGCTTTAAGGTGGCTTAGTTCTAACTCTTTTGTCTGGTATTTGTCTTGTTGGTACACATAGCTGTGAATGTTACTAGAGAAAATGATTTACTTTAAAGATAAGCAACGCATACAAATGGCCAGGAAGGGATTGTTAAAGAGTGGGTTAAATCTTTGTGCTTGTCAATTGATCTAGTTCTCATTTAAGAAAGGAAATGTAAGAGAACTTTGAAGAAGTGGCTTCTGTATCATAAAGACCCAAACACAGCTGTTAACACTGCTTGTAACTTTAGGACAAATTGAACCTTTTGTAATGAATCCCTGTATGTGATTGAAAGACTAACATCAGTATAAATGTCTCCACATGTTCTTCTTAGTGCTGCTAATGAACTCTCTCATGGACCATTAGAAGGGTTACTAACAACTGGCATCTGCTCGCTATTAACCAAAGACATGCCGCTAATAAACAAACCAAGGTTGGACCTCTTTCAAAAGGAGGGAAGGAGAGAGATAGAGAGAGAAAGACTTCTATGGTCATTCAGGTCATCTGGATGCCTAGTGCCTGCCAAGTAAAAATGAGTGTCATCTTTGGCCTGCAGGGAGTCACAAATCATTGAAATCATTGCATCAAAGTGCAGCTGCACTAAAATGGCTTTAACACTGTTGTAGAAGATGTGTCAAAATGTTTGACCACTACATATGATTCTGCTAGTGTGAGTTTATGAGGCTTTGGAATGTCAACGTTTGAACATTGAATATTTCATGTAAATTATTTAAAAAATATATCTGATGGAAACATGCATTATTTGCAAGAAAATAAATGTAAAAAAAAAAAATAAACTAGCTGGTCTACTAGCTTGTGCAACTTAGTAAGAAACATATGAACAAATGATTGACTGGGCCATTGAACAGGCTAACAGAACAGTCAATGTTTTAGAATGCTGATGTAAGGCAACTGACAGATGATATTGATTCCAGAACTTAATTAAACATGGTGAAGATGCAAGCTGCAATGTAAAAATGTGAGGTTAAAATTCCCATTTTTAGTTGTTTCCATCTCTAGTCGTAAACAAAGACATAATTCACTGCCACTGATTTATATGGTCACCTGGTCAATGTCTGCAATGGCTCACTGCTTGTAGCATACTGACATTATGTGTACAGATGTACACCATACAGTATTTCTTTTCTTTTTTCTTTCTTTTTTTTTTTTTTTTTTTACAAATTAAAGGGGTCAAAATAAATAATTGTAGTCAATATTATTAGAAATGTAGCAAGGCATAAACCAATGGTTGTCTTAATTATTCTACATGTACATACATCCCATTAAATAAAATTCTAAAGATGTTTCCTTTGATAAGTATTGAAGAACAAATTATTGCAATGGTTTTCTTGTAAATAGCTTGTAATTCAGACCTCTGTTGCTTAGTCCTGTCCTCTGGGCAGCCTGGAACTGATGCAAGGTGAGTGCTGTTCACTGTGGGATACAGTGTAATGTAATGTCATTGTTCATGTCAGCATTGCCACATGAAGTGTGCCATTAATTCTTGTACTAATTCTATACCTTGTCCATATCATGACTAACACCATGGCTAAGGTGGATATCCAGAGGCATGTTGTTCTTCCAGGAAATGTGACTTTTCATAACCACACACACATTGCTGCTTTGAGGTGACACACCAATAACCTGCAAAATCCTATCCTTTTCCCTCTACTCAGAGCACTGCGTTGTCTCACTGCTGTCCATGTTTCTGAAGGAATTATATTTTATTTATGATATTTATTTTCATATCAATAGGATTAACAAAATCTGTGATTATAAGTATATTCTCATTACATTTACAAGCCTGCAATATGTTGCAAATCTAAGCTCTTTCTTTCAATGGTGGCAGTAATGTCATACTTTGCTATGAAATTAGAAAATCACATTCCTTTACTTAGCTTTGAATGCCATAAACTACTATGCACTACTCTAAACCACACAGAACAGAGTAACATGGTGTTACCAGATTGCATGTCATCATTGCTGGACTGACCCTGAGTTAGTAACACATGGCACTCAACATCAATTGTTATTGTGCTAAACAGTCATTACAAAACACTATGTAGCCAGCATGTAGTTATTAGCTACACCTTAGTACTTGCTAGTAATTTTATGTAGATACCTGATCAGTGAGGATGTGCAAAGATATTTTGTCAATCAGACACATATACATAACAAAACATATGCTGAATAGCATGCCATTGTCACTAACCTATTGTGTTTTGCATAGAAAATATTAAAGAAGCTGGTGTCTTTGTTAAGAGAAAACATTGATAGCTGTAAAATCAATAGACAAATAATGGGAAAAGTTTCCTTCAGGCAATGTATATGTCAGCCAGTGACACAGCCTTTTCAGATTTTTATGGTACCACTGATCAGATTGTAGTGACAGAGATCACATAAATACCCCACTGGTATTTCTGCTTAAATGCACTGCTGCTAAATGGTACAGTCTGTTTAGATTAATGTCATGTTGCTTTTACTGTTTTTACTCCACTAGAGTACACATTTGTCAAGCGTGACTTGCACTGCTAACATTTTTGCATATTACTAATTTTATTCAGTGAGGTTATGTAGCTCCCTCCAGGGCATTAATGGGAATCAGACAGCCACCATAGCCACCAGTCCACTGCACAGCCTAGGTTTCTATTCACACATAATGTATTGTCCTTGTTGACTTAAAAGGATAGGTAGTGTGCACAATGTGTCTCTTTTAAATTATCGATGGTAATGAGCAATGGAGTGTAAAATGCAATAATCCTGTATGAGTGTGAGTGAGTGTGTAGTTCACTCCTCTGTTCATCAAAGAAAAAAAAAAAACACCTGGCTCTGTCAATCTGTATAGAGGAACAGCTGTGCTTTGAACTGAACAAAAGAAGAATGCTGCTTATAGTGAGGTTCAGAGCTGGGGCTGCATCGGGCAGCCAGACCCAGAGGTGTGAGGTCAGACCAGCCCTGTTTGTGTTGATGTCTTGGCAGGTTTGCAGTGATGGTGGTCTAATCCGATGAATATGTAGATAGAGCTTCAGACATTTGGCTCATCATAGTATCAATGACAGGCATCGGTGATGGCCACCTGTTGGCATATCAATATTTAATATATTCTGTCATCTTGTTTACTAAATGTCTATACCTTCTGCTCTATTTGCACAATGTTCATGCCTGCATACCTATATACTGTACTGCATATATCAGAACATTTACACATTATATTCAGTATGCGTTTTTATTTCCCTTTTTTTCTGCTAAACCTCTCCTACAAAGAAAAATGATGAAGACCATTTGAATTCATGACAACAGAGGGGAAACTTTAAATATTTAATAAATTCAATTGCAGGCTCTTCAGCTTGTTTTCTTGTAAGAACAGGTCAGATTTTGATCCAGGAGGTTAAATCTTTTGTTTTGGGGGTCGTAACAGATAAGTTCAGTTGGTTGACCTGTGATGAACCTGCTGCAAGAAAAGCAGCATCTGTAAATATTTGGGGATGAGCTGTTTTTGGGCTGTAGTGAGGCTATTTTCTAGAGTATACATAGAATTTTAGTTAGTTTCCTTTTAAATAAATGTTGATATGTGTTTGTAAGTAACATATGTGTGTTTGAACATGTGTGAATGTTCATGCACACACGAGTATTTCTTCACATATGGCCTGGGTCAGGGTAAGAGGCATCATTTCCATGTGGTTGGAGTATCCATCATTTTACATTAAAGAACAAAAGACTAAGAAGCATCATTTTGTTACTTGCTCTGAACTGTACTGCAATCCTATTTGAAAGAATTTGCAAAGGTTTGTTTATTAAAAAGGGTCTCTCAAAGTAAAGCCTGGAAGTAACTATTCACTTTGGTTCAACAAAGCACACAAATCAGCTACTCATGTTCAATAATTGCTGAAAAATATCTACATTTTCTCTGTCCACTCAGGCATGTACCACATTTTTCACTGCATTTGTTAGGGACATGCTGATCAATCAACCTGATATCAGAATTGGCTGATTTTCAGCCAAAATAGAATAATCAGTATTCTGCAATACATTTTACAAGTGGATGATCACGGCAATTTATCTTTCATGTCAGTTTGATGAACTATGCAGATGAAATGTAAATAATACTTGTTATGGCATGAAAACAACCTGAAAAGGATTTTGTTCAATGATAAATGATAGTCTGACACTTATTACAGTTTCAAGCATGTATATTACGAGTTTGTTAACCTTTTTAAATCACATGTTTATTGTTGCTTTTCAGTTATTCTCTTATACAACATAACATTTAGCAATTCAATTGATGAAAAGGCTGTTAGCTGTTGAATTAAAAATAAATAAATAAAGAAACATGTACACAGCCTCAGTTATCATGATCCCAGCTTTAACAGATACTTCCCATCACATAATTAACAGTCTCACAGCTTTGCTATGAAATTGGTGCCCTTCCTTTGGCACTCCTGACTGGAGGGGCTCACATGGTCTTACTGTCAAGATACAGTGAAGACAAGAAGTTAGGAGACGATGAGCTGGATGCTCTTTAGAGGATGCTATTTTTGGAGACTGCAACATGCTGGAGAAAAAGAGAGCTGAGAATTCTTCTGATCTTGTCGGTTACTGGATTTGCTTGAGGGTGCTGAAAACATGCTGTAAGATGCGTTTCATTTTGTGCTGAACTATTCCACTCGAGTAAAATATCTCTCACCCGATGTAAGCATATCAGTGGATGGATCTCTCATTAAAACAGAAAGGCATCTGATATTGTTGATGTAAAGGTATAATGTGACTCCCTGCAATACACAAACTGCATAAAATCCTTGTGGTTTCTCTGAACTTTTGCTCAGGGCTGTAGGGAGAACATTTTTGATCTGTTTGAGGTTTGAGTCCTGCTTTTTCCTGTTTTTTTCCCTTTTTTGTCAGAATCTTTTCATTAGAGAACAGTTTTTATTCCCAATTTTCTTTTCCAGATATGGAGCATCTAATAATATCAGTAGGGTTGTACCATTATCACAACATTCCTGCCATTTTGAAGAGTCCAGGCAAACATGCATACTCTTCCAGGGTATGTGCTGCCAGGTGTTGCTTCCTTACACCCTGCTGACTGTAACCCTGCTAGGGTGAAGTTATGGCTAACGTATTACGCTCAGCAGGGCTGTCTACCAATAGCAAGATCAGGAATTTACTTCTTGACCATGTGGTGTATCACCATGGTAAAGATTGTCTCTGATAAGTATTTTATTATCTTCTTTTAGCCTTTGCTATTATACTTGTTTTAATTTACAGGTGACATGTCTGTTTAAATGTTGTTTTAATACGTTCTAAGAATGATGGCAACTATACGTAAAAAAGGATTCACAGAAAGTAACCATTTTTTACAGCTCAATTGCTTTAATATGACTACACCCACAGCTTAATATAGTCAAGGAACACTTTTTTTTGGAAAGCAAATGTACAGTGCTAATTCATTAGAGATTGTTTATTGCACAGTTTTAACTAACATACTCATAAAGAGTAATAACAGTTATTTTATCAATTAAGCTGGAGGTAGATGTGATATGAGTTTAACTTTTGAAGCATTTGTGTTAAACAGAAATTAGTCATACAGTCATGCACAGAGGATTGAAGACAATGACTGTTAATAAGGGCTCAGGGTAAATGTTATTTTGCACCATGAGACCACTGGTATATAATTGGGGAAGTTCTGTATTGACTTGACATTAACTAATGGTTCTGAGTTTTTAAAAGATTACTGAACTAAATTTGTACGTTAAAACATAGTGTATATATGTATAAGTGAAATGTTTGGTCTAATTGAATTTATGTTATTGACATTCCTTCCGCCCAAAACTGCACTAAGCTTTAAGCAGAATTTGTCAGAAGCTGTCAAGTCTTCCTGCCCATCTCAGCTTTACAGAGTCATTTTTGCTTCCTGAAAAAAAAAAAAAAACCCTGCTCCATCTTAGGAACAGTTTAATGTTTAAGTCCCATAAATGTTTTGTTGAAATCAAGACAAGGATCACACATTTGCACAAATTCATGATTTTTTTATTCTCTATTCATTTTCCTTGATTGCATAGAAGTAATGAATATATCAGTTGCTAACTTTTACTTTGACATATAATACCCATCCTAAAGTTAGAGCAAAAAGCTTTTAGCCAACATAAACTATCAAAAGGATGCTTATTTCCCCATTTTGTCTGATATAAAACATGAGGAAAAAACACAATCCCTGTGCATGATTAATTTATGCATGCTTAATACAACATGCCAAACTTTGTGTAAGCACCAGGCAATTAACAGTTTGAAAATCCATATACACTGATAGACCATTCATAGATCAATCTTCACTGATAGCTAAAATGACTGCAGATTTTGCTTCCAAAAGTTTAAGCTAATAACATTGGAATAATTGATATACATTTCATTTTCTGAATAAGAGGTGCAATTCCTAAGTAGAAGTTAAACACAATATCTTTATATATATATATATATATATATCTGCATTTGTGAAAATGTATACATTATTATTTTAATGACCAGCTGTTCTTGTAAAAGCCACTTCTGGGGCTTCAAATTAGCCATATGTTTGAGCTCATTAGTGTTGAGTTAATTCTATCTTACATATATACAAGACATTTTAATCATATTTTAGGATGTATCAGTTATATACAAGCTATACAATGCCAATACCTCTGAAGACACATAATAAAGTGACACTTAATGGTCATTTTTCAGGACACTTGCAGGCTGAGTGCCATAGCTTAACATCACTATCTACACACTTCATGACATCATTCACACTGGCCAGGTGTCTGGAGAGGTGAGACACAGTCAGCTTCACTCTTCCTCCAAATGATATGCCAGCTTCCCACAGGCTACCAGCTTTCATCCTCTAATAGTTTACATAAACCTTACCTGAGAGCAGTGTTGTCTCTCCCATGTGACCCGTGCAGTGGAAAACAGTCACTGGTTTACAGCTATGTGCAATAAATGAGTGCTTGCATTTCAACTGCAGAACTCCTTGTCTGCTATAAGTCACATTGTGATGTATTCAGATGCAAGTTAGCCATTCTTAGCTGTGATAAAAGAGGAAAGATGAGTTAATTAAATAAGTACTGGTTGGTAGAGATCCAGGAATGGTTTAGGTAGACCCTTGAGTGTCTCATCTTAAGACACCTTAACATGTCTGTTACTTGACATTTTGAGTTTAAACACATCAATTTGCCTTGTAAGTCGCTCTGGATAAGAGTGGCTAACAAATGCCCCTAATGTAATGTAATGTAATGTAATGTAATGTAATGTAATGTAAAATGAGAAATAAACAAGGATATACATATTCACAGTCTGCCACAAGGACACAGTGCATCCTTTCAAAAAAGTCTTTATGATGTTGACATAAGTCTGGTATTGACGAGTCAACTGGTAGATACACTGTGTCGGGGCAGTGGAAGCATATAGAGCCATTCATTATGTTCAGTGTCAGTTCTACATTCTCACTTTATTGAACTGTCTGTTGGACTGCCAGTTCACTCACCTGATAAGAGCCTGACAAGAAACTTTAGATATAAATTGGAACATTTGTGCTAATTGGCCTGGGGCAGCAGTATTGCAACTCTAAAGAAATATTTCTGCTAAAGACTACTTATTTAAGAGGATCTACTCAGAGATATTTTCTTGCCCTGGAATTTATTTCACATTTGTGCTGATTTTGGTCATCTGCATTTACAAGTTGTCAAATTTGGAAGTAAAAAATAATGGGCAATTGGCATGGTTGCATTAGGACAAATGAGAACATACAACCCCTTTGTATAAGAAATAATCCACGTAAGAAGCAGCATTATAATTGTACCGTATTATTATAATATTAAAGCCAATGAAATGGCCACGGATCCTGGATATGTGTAGGGTATGTGTAATGAGAAAAAGTCTGAGAAAACAAAAAAGGGAAACTGAGTGATGCAGCAGATACGATATTGATACGAATTGATTTGTTTTGTCCTGAAAAAATTGTATGGCCACTTGCATTCACAGTTAAATCAGGCAGAAGAAGTCTTTTCTATTTGTCCCTGTGCCATAGTGACTGTGTGAAATCCTTCAGGAGCAGCAGAATGCACATGCACAAACACAGAGTGGTACTGACAAGTGGAAAATACCATTAGTTTCCTCACCATTTGGCACTGTGGTATGATTTGAATGGGGGCCCAGTATTTTTAATAGGGTCAGCTCTCTTCCTAATTAATACAGCACAAAGAAATTCTTGGACACCAATGCCTTGTAAATACAGTATACTGGTAGTGTTTACCTCCTATGGTAAGGTTTTAAATATCCAATTTGATGCCAAATTGGGGATTTTTAAAATGACTGAAATGTAGAACATACTGTCTTTTAAAAGAGTAGAAAACTGAAATGCTGTGTTGACCGAAGACAGTAATGTTAGTATCTTCATTGCAGCTTTGTTTGGCAATCATGCTCTGCATTATAAAAGAAAGGAAAAACTAAATATCAACCACAGGATATGGCAATGACATAAATGCCTAATCATCAGTAATCAAGAATCCTGATAGAAAGGCTGGGTACAGTTCTGTGCTTGTGGTAAACATTTGCTCCTTATGCCCCCTTACAGTCTGACAATCACAAGCAGATAGAGATGACAATCAATGCAATCAATGAAATGACAATCAATAAAACATTACAGAAGCTGTAGGAAGAAGGGGCGAGTGAGATGCTCAGAGCAGGATACTGCAGTGCCAATTGGGTGTTTACTGATGAGCAGGAGGAGAGGTTTACTATTGAGGGTAACTGATCTGTAATGATGGATTGTCTCCTCATGAGATAAGCAAATGATAGGTAGATGCTATTGTTAGAAATTATATTTTCTAAAAACAAACATAGGAGGACATAAAAAAAGTACATTGTGAAAATGTTCAAATGGAGGCACATGCATATGTGTGAGTGCGCACCAACACAGCCTGTCTACATTTCAGGATTATAAGGTATGTTCCTGAATAATGTTTTTTGTAGCAATAACATTGTATGTGCTGAGTTTCTGCACTTTCAGGTACTTTAACCTCAGGTACTGTTACAACTATCCTTGGGTGTGGGGTCGAATATATCATTTCACTTCTTGTATTTGAGATTTACTGTCACAATCTCTATTTGAAGTGTGTACTGTAGATAATTTCATTTTAAGGCATATATATGTGGATACTTTTTATCATATTTTGAAAGGTCTAGCACAAATAAGAGCAGAGTAATGGATGCAAAAGTAAAAATTGTTACAATCATCCCTGGTCTCCCTTACAGTATGAACGCTGCTCTTCATTGATAAGAAGATATGAGTCACAATCTATCTAGATATCTAGAACCATCTAGAACCATGTTTTCAGATGTGCTGCATTCAAGAGTTGAGGAGGGAATTAAACAAACTGATGTTTGCAGAAGTTTTATTTTATTTCAGCCATACACCTCAACATTTTTTTCAACAAAAATGTTTTTTGGGGGGCAGCATGGCAATGTCCATTTTTGAGGGGTTTGGGGCTCGTGAACACTTTTGGACAAGTGAATCACTCTTACACACTCGCCAAGATTTGCAGGTTAGCTTTTCAAGGATGTAAACCTTGAAGGATGCACCGGCCTTGCTTCCAATGAAGCCTTTGAGTGAGTCCTTCATCAAATGTTAAGTTTTCAGGTTTCAGTGGTTAGTTTTCCTTTTTCATTTTCTCTGCCCATTCATTTAAGAAGCCTGGCGGCTCGTTTTGTTGTGATCCATTGTGCAGCTGAGCCAGCCTGGGAGCACTCCGGTGGGTATTGTTTCTCTATCGATTGGCCCACAAGCACAGAGAAAGAACATTACCTCTTTAGCATAATAAATGGCATTGGCCAGGCAACACTTTTGCATTAGGAAAATAATACGGCTATGACATTGAAGAATGGGCCAAAAGCCTGGGTTTGTCATCAGACAAATGCTCCAAGTGTTTGCTGAGTATAATTGTACATGCACTCAGAAAGGAAAGCAAATTTTAGATTGCAACAGTAGGTGGGCCTCTGTCTTTAAAAGTACATGCATCACTGATGCTCTATGTTTATTACAAGTGCAGGGAATGCAAATCCCCTCGTTATTCTCCATAGACAGTAACTGTCATTCTTAGAAATAGCGAGAGGAAAATATCTATGATCTGAGATGATATAAATCGGGCTCTATTTTTGACCTTGCCAAAGCAAGCCATTTTTTGACATCTTTCTGTTGCAAAGACCAAAAATAGAAGACAGCAATATGCCATTCCTGGAATGTAATCAATTTCTTGCGCCTCCTTGTATCACTGTGAAACACAATGCATCTGTCTATGTTGTCTCTGTGGAAGATATTTCAATCCTTTGCTACTTCTAACAGTCCCTCTGGATTTTATTGTGCCCTTGGCCAAATGGACTTAATGCTGTCAAAACAAGTTTAAGAAAAACTGATGTGTCCATAGGTGTGGCATGTCTATATACATTCTGGAATAAACAACATCTGGTTAAAAGGCCAGGTACTACCAGATTTTACTCACCAGAAGTGGTGAGCTCAGATTTTCCCTCCCTGTGCTATTTATCAAGGTCCTATAAGACATTTAATGAAGTCACTCATTAGGTTTCTTTAAATGAGAGAGTATCTGTATGTAATATCATTGGTATGGTATTGGTATTATGTGCTTTTACACAACAGTCCAAAAAGTCCAAAATGTATTTTAATAATTTAATATTTTTTAGAACAAATAACTTGATGTGTTGTTGTTGATAATGATGATGATTTTTCTAGTTATTATTTTTATTATTTTTATTATTTCTACTCCCAATTTTGAATGCCCAATCATATTCACAAGCTGCACTCATTTCTAAATCCTCCACTGTCAATTTGGGACAGCATATACGCTCCACCAAAACATGCATTGTCAGCAGCCTCTTTTTTCACATGACATTCCACAAGTGTGGTTTGCAAACAAATGAGTGAGAGAGAAAGTACATAATGAGCAGGTTTGCGCAGAGACTGAGGGCACCCGATTAACCAGGGATTTCTGGTGAGGACTGAGCTGTGGGCAATCCCTTTCACTAAATCGTCCTGTCTCTGGTGTGTGCAATGGCCAGTAGTGTGCTACTCCATAGGTGCCCATTAACACTCAAGTACTCAAACATAGCACAAACCCAATATGAATACTCAGGGAATTAGTGAAATGAAAAATTCGATTGTTTTCCCTAGTGAAATATGCAAACATTTTGCATAACCTTTACGAGGAGGGAATTATTTAAATATTTTATCGATCAAACATTTATCAAGACATCATTTATAACATTTATCAAGAAATGCAAAAGTAGATTCCCTATTTAACCCCTTTCCTCCTTTGTCTCAGGAGGAGTATGCATCGCCCAGTCTGTGAAGATCCCCCGTGAACCAAGGCCAGGGGAGTTTGACAAAGTCATTCGCAGACTCAGAGAGAACCCCAATGCCCGGGTAGTCATCTTGTTTGCCAACGAGGATGATATCAGGTGAGTGTCATAAATATGAGAGGTGTACATTGAGTAGTAAAATGGTAATGCTAATAGACCTAAAATGGGTGGTACTATGTCACTTTAATTTTAAGCCTACACCCATTAGCTCCCTTTATCTATTCTTCCTGGGTTCAAAAAACCATTACAGAGCATGTATTGAACTAAACAATGCAATTTACATTAGCTGTGTGTAACTTATGTCTGCATTCAGCCCTATATTAGTAGAGAGATTTCTTCTTAAAAAACTAATCTCTGTATAATTCTGTATAATTTCACAGACAGTGAAGTCCAAATAAAAAAGTTATTTTATTATGCCATGTGTTTATATATTTCTAAAATCAATCAAAAAACTAGGTTTTTTGCAATTTGGTTGTAGATTTAAGGTTGAAATTACAAATTAGGTTCTAGATTTAAGAAAAGAAGGAAAGAACTAAAAATAACCAAAATATATTTACTTTTTAGTTAGTTAGAAACAATTAAGTTTTTTCCCCTTTATTCTGCTTCACAGTCACATCCTTCCACACTGTTTACAGTATGTCCTGGTGCTGGCTGGATGAATCAGAGACTGATCTTCATCATATAACCTTCTGTTTTGTTGATAGCTCTGGGACCTATGCAATCAGCTCTGCATGACTAAAACTTCCTTCACTACTTCTACTACTTCTCCAGCAAGACAAAAACCATGCTGGCATGGCACTTTTCATGGGAAATTTATGAGACCTTTATTTACGCCCTCTTCACAGGCTGAGATGAGACCTAAGGACTCACAGAACCTCCAGAACAGTACATTATACAGTCTGGAACGCACTGCTGGATAGCTGTGCATAGCAATGACAGGCAGGCTTGATGAATTCCATGCTAGGTTGAGATATAAAATGCTGTCAGTTACTTAATTGTTAAATTGATCAAATGTCTTGGACAATCAAAAACACCATGATTGATTCCAGTAAGTGAATACCCTATAACATCTGACTGCTCCACCCATTGTAAAGCTAATTAAATATACCTCTTAAATGGAGGGAAGTTTGACTTCTTTGCAAAACCCTTCATTTGATCCCTTTGGTGAACTGTATTAACATTAGCTGAAACATAAGCCATAGAAAAGGTTGCCAAATCTGTGAGATACAATAAAACAAAACATTGTAAAATATGGGCATCTCCTACCCAGACTAAGGATCTTAATACTCATGGCTGATGATGTTAAATGAAGAGACATTCTGAAAATAAAGCCTGCCTTATTGTGGATCCATATGCGATTTGCTTTGAATAATTCTGTTCTAAATTCAAGATGTAATAAAGTAGATGACTCATCCAGAATTATATTAATGACCCAGAATTTAGACAAACACCGTTAAGCTGCCAGTTCAAGGCATGGGCTAGTGCATTGTAATAGGATTATGAGCCATATCATATTTGTAGTGTTGGAAATAATAGATCCCAGAACAGGGTTATTTATTTATTTTTCTTTGCTTCCACACTATTTTAAGACCTTTGTATTTCTCTCCCTTTTCATTGGATTAAGGGAGTCTATCCTACATCCTGTCAGTAATTGAAAAACCCTGTTCCTGTAAGACAGGTTCTATTCCATTTGAGTAGCATTGTGATGTAACATCATAAAATCCAGCCCTGAGATGAATGTCTAGCCCACCTTGACTGAAATAAAGGGATAATAAGAATGCTCTCCAGGCAGTCACTGGCATTGCATTCCTGCTCAGAACCTGGCAAACAGAAACCCAGTTACAGGCCCACCATTTAGCTTGCACTGTCTCAAATGTAATACAAGACCAAGGAGACCCTGTTTTAATGTTTTCATAATAAATAAGACGATAAAGTGAATGTCTCACAATTACTTTAATGCCCTCAAGATGTTTGCTCTTGCTTTGGAATGACCTGATTTATCTCACCTGGTCTCACAGAACCGACTGCATGGCACACACATCATGTTGCACAGCTGTGTCTCTGCTCCCTTCTGTCTTTTTCAGCTCTGGGAACAAACCATAACCATCACTCATCATCGCTATTCTCACAGTTCATTTTATTAGGCTCAGCCGGACTTGTTCCAAGAGAACAAACAAGGAACAGGTTCCATCACTTTCATCTCTGTAATGACGAGTTTTGTCCTGAAGTGACATTGAGTGCTGCCATTAGTATTGGTACTGTACAGGTGGGAGGATCTGACCTGAGTGAACCTATTAGTCCTGAAACAACTAAAGCCCCTGTGCTATATTTTATGGACCCATAAAAACTGCCAGTCTCCAAAGCCACTAAAGATGGAGTAAAGCCAAATGGGTTTCATCTTCACTTTTTTCTTCAAGTCATTTCTTAGAAATTTATAAGAGTATTCAGTGCTATTATAAACATTTTGGTGAATATTGAGTCTGTGAGAGAACCGCTTGGCAAATCCATTGCACCTGTCGTCCTGCAGACGGCTTCTCCAAGCAGCCAAGAAGGCCAACCAGACAGGCCATTTCCTCTGGGTTGGATCAGACAGCTGGGGGTCTAAGGTTTCACCTGTACTTCACCAGGAGGACATGGCTGAAGGGGCAGTGACCATCCTGCCAAAACGCATGTCTGTCAGAGGTACAGTTAATAAGAACAATCTTCAGCATTTTAATTTTAATATCTCTCAGTTAGACTTGTTTTCTGGCATCTACATTAAATTGTAACATAGTGGTTTAAAATTTATTGAGTCTTTTACAAATGTTGAGAGTAATGAATAAATAATTGAAGTAGAACATTAACATCTGTATCCTGTTCATGCATACATGTGTTAATATAACAAAACATCACACTATTATTATTATTATTATTATTCAGCTAATGCTACAGCTCTTTGTCATAATGAGAAAGCCAACTTTATTTTGATTCCTGCAGGTTTCGATCGCTACTTCATCAGTCGTACCCTAGACAACAACAGGAGGAACATATGGTTTGCTGAATTCTGGGAGAACAACTTCCACTGCAAACTCAGCCGCCATGCGCAGAGAAAGGGGTCCGGCATCAAGAAGTGTACAAGTAAGACTCCCATGGGAGTTCTCACCTCCCTGTTTCACAACACGGAGTTTCCGTCTGGCTCAGTAGAGCAGATTTTAGCTTAGAATTCTGTATATCTCTTTCTGCTACAGATCAGTAAGGTTACAGCAAGACTGGTGGCTTATGATTCCCATGTAACAGAACTGCATTTCCATTACATTCACAGGGGTTTACCACTTAATCACTGACACACTGCTATACACTGCATTTCACTACAGTACAGTTTGTTCCACCCCTGCTGTGAAAATCACAATGATAAACGCCCCCATTATAGTGTTTGCTGAAGAACACTTCAATTTCTAAAATGCTTCTTGGGTGGCTTTTCAAGAGGGGGGTACTTTTCACTTTTTACAAACATTTACTTTGTTCGGTTTGCACAAACACATTTCATTAAACTATGATCACATTTTTTATGAACATGTGAAAGTAATAGAATAATCAAGTTATGCTGACACATTATTCTGTGGAATCTCAGATATATGGATTTCAGAGTCATCCATTCAACTGAGGGAAATGAATGTACATGTAATTCTGGAACTGAAAGTAAAAAGCAAGTGACTCTCTCTGTTATTAATAAAGATTAAAGTAGGAAGACCAGATGTCTCAGTTCACTAAGCAGCAGTCTTGTCCACATGTCAATCCCTGGGAGACTGGGGTTAGAGTCCCAGCTCTAGCACTTAAATCTATACCCCCTCTCTCAGCCTTCCTACTGTCTGAATAAAGATAAAATACATAAGGGGCATGGCTTGGCCTCTGTCCTTTTTAAATAAATAAATGTTAAAATAACCCTCTCACTCTATAACATAAATATGTAGGAGTCCAACGAGTGTTCAAAGGGAGTGAGGTACCAAAGGAGTACCATAATGTGACAAAAAAGTAAAGTTGTGAACGATAAAATACATTTTTAATGCATTGTTTACACTTCAAAGGTTGCATTTTTTCATTCACTGTGCCAAGAGCAGTTTCATTTATTCTGAGTAGTCAGAAGCTGTGTACGATGAAATACATTTTCAATGCATTGTGTACACTTAAGGGATGCAAGCATTAGTCATTAACTACACTGAGAGCTGTGTCAGTTGTCCTTCATTGTCAGAACCTGCCTGATTGTTTGTTGGCCACTGCCCTGCTCTCCAAGGATAGCAAACCATTGTTCTCACAGACTTGACTTGTGATTATCCTTTCACAAATTTTTGATAATTTTAATTGTCAATAACTGTTACAGTGCAGCTTCCTGTGTTGTATCTCTTTTGGTTTGCAGGTGTTTTTGTGTCGTAGAGTTCCATATCACTACTGCAATGCACATTTTAGTTCTCATTCAAAACAGCATATGCATCATGATATTCATGGCTAGATTGTGTATTTGATGTGGGCATTTTTTAGAACCCTTTAGACTCTCTAGTCAAGGCAATCATTCAGCCCCTCAGCTAGGTGAATTGGCATGATCTCCAACACTGGCATCATCCTACTGAGAATGAAAGCGTACTCTGGCTCCTTCACAAATGATGAAGTGTTCACTTCATTGTGCTGCCCGCCAATCACCAGATTCCATTCTGCCTCTTGGCCTGAAGGCAATCAGCCGTCATATTTAACATCAAATATAATCAACAGGTTAGAGTCCTTCAGATCAATAGGCACTTCATATTCAGGCCTGAGTTGTATTTCATTTCCTTAGAATGAGGAGATGATGAAATAAACAAAAAGGATAGACCTTCTTTACTGTCTTCATGCTACCGGTGAAATAACTGAAAAAATGAAAGAATTCAGAAATAGTCATTTAGAGTCATTTGCAGAGAGGTAAAATCATGAGAATAGAGAATGTTGTAACGCTTATGAATCTCACTGACAGGTGAATGTTAGATGACTATGGAGCTAATTAACACCAAACTTTTTGATCGACCTATCCATCACCAAGACTTGGCATTGAAACACGTTTCATACCAGCTGAAATTAGCACATGTTGTATAAGTTGTGACACTGACATAATTATTAAAATGATTGATGCTTTGATTGAGTAACCCTTTTGTGTATGTGATGTTTAAATGAAGAATTATTGCTAGGTGTGGAATGCAAAGAGCTGAGTGAGGACATGGGCTGACATATAACAAGGGAACTTCTAGAAAACAAAATGAATGGGTCACGGACATTTATGTATTTGAAAATACATTTTTATACTTCTTTTAATTTCATTTCATCTTTTTTCTTCATTATTTTCTTTTAAATTCACAAAACCAGTTACTGATCAGTGCTAGCCAGTCAGCTAGCTGTGCAGCATGAATCTAGATCCCAGCCAACTAACCCTTATTAACTAGTTATTTGTTTTCTTTCTTCTGTAGGAAGTTAGGAAACAATTTTTGTCTTCACTTTAACAAACTGTGAACACCTTTATACTAAGTTGGCTCAGCTGCAGATATTGTCATTAGTGTACCTGCACCTTTTTCAGAAATCACATCTATGGAGTCTGCATGAGTGGCAGAGAAACTTTAGAACTAACAAAAACTATGGTATGGTAGAGGGCACTCTTTTCAGGCAAAAATCATGCCTCTTAAAATAATCTGCTATTATTATTATTATGATTATTATTATTATTATTATTATTGTTGTTGTTGCTGTTGTTGTTGTTGTTATTATTGCTAATTTCAAAAGTTGTTAGATCTTGGGACCCAGAGAACAAGTACTCCCCACTGCTGTTTCCTGGCCAGACCTGCTCACCATGAAGAAGTGGTGTGGTACAGTTCAAAATGCACCTCTGCTCCTGGCTTTTGAAATGACAAGAAGTGGCAGCTAATAATGCGTGTGTATGTATGCGAGTGTGTGTCCTCCCAAAACTGATGCAGTCATGACTTTTTCAGCAGTGACATTTCAGAGGAGCTCATGGGAAAAAAAGTAAAACAAACCTAAACAATTAATCAATGATAGTCACATAGCAGAAATACAGCCATGGCTAATTGTTCAATGACATGAACAACTTCACTAAATGCCTGAAATGCACTTAAAAATTCTTTTATTTCACCCAAAACTACAGCATACCAGGACTTTTTATACAATTTTATAAAATCTCAGTTTTGGTTCAATGGGTTAGTCCTTGACTGCTGAAAGGTTTCATCCAAATATGATAAAAATTGATCATGTTTGACAGGAAAAACCCAATGTTTTGAAATAATGCACAGCATTTAAAGTGGTGTCGAAAAGGAGACAGTGGGTTTCCTTTCCACTCCCTGTGGTTGTAGTCTATGGCCCAGAGGCTCTGTGTCCTTACTGGGAGCAAATGACATCCTCTGGGTTTTCATATTCCCCACACTGACGTGTAACACATTCCCATCTGAGGGACTAATGCAGGTCATTTAAATGGGAAATCTGATATTGTGGAGTAAATTAGGATGCCAAGGCAAATACTTTTGCTACACTTGTTGAGCCACTTTTTCCTGCCTTGTGTCATTACCTCAGATTAGAGGAAATCTCTCTTCATTCTGTGTACTAATGAAGAAAATCCCAGGTTATTACATCCCTGCGCTAGGCTTACAAGTAGGAAGCCATTGGAATATTGAGCCTAATGTTGCCTCCTGGCAAAAAAGACAGAATACATTTCATACATTTAACTTCATTGTTATTCAATCATTTGTCACTAATTAATAGCCCTGGAGATACAGATTATGTTTGCAAGGAGACCTGGCCGAGAGAGGAGCTCATATATGACAGGACATGCATGCATATAACAGACACTGATGATACACAAAAATACATACATTCAAATATCCAACATTCTTGATTCAAACTTTTAATGAAATCAGGGTCCTGAGACACAATGCTCTGAGGAAGGCTGTTCCAGGATCATGGGGGAACATCAGAAAATTGAAAGCTTACCTTTTAAGCTCAGCTCTAATGTTTGTTTCCTGGAAAGATACAAACTATACACCGGGCTTGTATATAGTTTGTATTTGATTTGAATGCCTGTCCTCTGACAACTTGGCAACTCCCATCACATCAGATATGGCTAAATGAGGGATCACATTTCCTGAACAGTGGATAGGGAGACATTTTGTCTATGCTTTTTAAGGGAATGTGAAGAAGACGTTAGCAGCAGCTGGCTATGCGGAGTGGAGTGTCAGACAATCGTTAAAAAGGAAAGTGAACTCCAGGAAAGAGAGTTTACCATTGCTCAGCGGCTGAAAATGACATTCCTACAGAGTACCCACAGCCTGATCCCAACCTTTTCAGTCTGTCATCAGTGCTATGATAAAGTCAAAAGCCTCAGCTTTTGAGTATGAATTTTCTATTTTTATATCAGCCCCTTAATGATTAAAAGACGAATAAAAATGAACCGACAAAATTAATCCAGAAATGGAATGACAATGATAATCCAGTGACTCAGCCTCTAAATTCTTATTGTGCTTGGAGGAATCAACTCACTTTCCCAGCTGAAAAATCTTACAGCAAACAGTGCTGGGGACTTTGCACAAATGTTTTGAGTTTGTCGCCCCATAGACCCTGACAGGGCGGTAATGCTTGGACAGGGGTTTGAAGGAGCGTGACTGAGTCACTTCTGGATTTGTGATGCATTGGTGCACGCTCAGTACGCTGAGACAGGCAAGAGCAGGAAGGCGCACTCTCTGCTGAGTGTGAGAGGGTTTAATGTGGCTGAAGTCACTGCTTTGTTGGTCACTGTGTTTACACTTTGTTCTCGTTTGGTGAACAGGTAAGACCATGCAGGGAACATTAGAAGTATGAGTCTCCTGCAAACCTACAAACAGTGATGTGTTTGGCAGAAATTGAACATCAACAGTAAAACAGCAAATAAGTAATGTTGTGTGGCTTTCATCTTTTTTTTTTTTATTTCTACACATGTATATGCCAAACAGGGAATAAAGCACAGTTTTTTAATGACTATGCTATTGTTTGAAGAAACTGGGAGGAATTTGTTTGTGCAGGAAAGTGTTTGTATGACATAATCTCAGTTTTTCCTTAAACATGTGGGAGTATCTCTCAGGTAGCTGTTGCTTAAGATCCTGTTTAATTCAAGGCCCATCCCTTCATAATGCCTCCTGTGTCTCTCTTACAGGCAGGTTTGGCAGAGGATACTAGGATGACCTAATATCTTTCAATGCTTTATGTGGGAAGTTCAAAGAAGGAGATGGACAAAAAAAGAGAAAGGGACAAGACCAGTTAAATAGGAATTAATAGCAAAAATTAGGAATAGACATAAATAAATATATGCATAAACAGACAAATACAAAAATACAGAAAATTTATACTAACTGTAAGTGGTTAACACACCCCAACCACATTAATGTGGGACAAAGGTCTTACACATGTATGCAAACCATCTTGCAACAGAAAATTCAGCACAAATTCTCTGGGGTGTACATGAAAATGGTTCAACTGATTTTATAAACACATTTATTTAAATTTTTAAAAAATTATAATACATTTTAACTATTTATTTATGTATTTATTTATTTAGATTTTTGCTAACTCAGACATAACAAGCTTATCTTTCAATGCCCAAGACTGGTATTGCAAACATGTAACTTGAGATAACTTGACACAAATTTTTATTTTTTTTAAATTATGAATGTATTAAAACTATTTGCGTTGCTAAGTTTAGCTTCTTTGGTAGTTTGTAGAAGTTTGACTGAGGTTAAGGCTGGAAACTATATCTAATTAATGTTAGCTACCTTGCTATAACTAGGGGGAGAAATGAGGAGAAAACCAAGCTAGCTTTTAGATTACAATTGGCTCTGTCAAATAATTTCTTTTTAGTACAGTTTCGTATCTGTCCTGAAATCCGAGAATTAAAATAGTTAATAGATACTTTTGTAAAACAGCTCAAACAAGAGAAATTGTTACACTTTTCTGGAACCACAATGCACCATTGCTATGATTTAACAGTGATGCATTCATTTTAAAAGATCCTAATCACAACCTATTGGTATAGGTTAAATCCTATTAAATGCCATATGTTTTATGCCACTTTGTCTCTGTCACTGTGCAGGAGGATTGGATTTCATCTTGTTCCAGAGGAAATATTCCTTCCTACAGGCTCCCCACCATTCCCAACAGCAACATAGTTTTCCTGGGCTGCACATTCCCAGACCTGCTTAGCTCCAGCCATTTGGCAAGGGAAGACCACATGGTACTATTTCACCTGTAATCTGCAATTTGTATTGATTGATGTGGAGGGGAGCTAAAAGGGAGTGATATTAAGATGCAGCCTTTCCAGTATGATTCATTCCTGAAGAGGAGAGCAGTATCCACATGGATACCATAGATCAAATAAGATGGTGCCATGTCACTATGGCCTGTAACACTACCGTGGAAGCAAATATGTTATTTCATCTGGGTGACTTAGATCTTAAATCATGTGTCACATTTGAAAAAAAAAGTGGTGCAGAACGGGTAACTGTCATAAAGAATAAGTGACAGGTGTCTCAACTTGTCAAGGACTATGTCCTAGTTGTGAATAACCAGCTTCAAAAGATGTTTTTGAGAAATTCCCTCTACTTGGAGATGGTTCTGTCCTTTGTATGCTGTTGGCTTTGCTATGGCAGGTCCATCTGTTTGGAAGTCTGTTCCCCTAGTTCATCAGACTTGTTTCATTAATGGTCCGTGAAAGAAAATGATATTTATGAGAGTGTGATTTCAAATCTGGGTGCTTTCCTTTCCTACCACCACTTCCTCTTTGAGGACAAAAGTCTGAATACTCATTTGAAAACTATGAAGTGCCAAAGTGACAAATTATATACCATTTCTACGTTTTCTGTCATTTCCAATCTGCTACTTATTTTCTAGCTGTAAATTTTGAAAAATCCACTTTATCAAGCACTTCCATTAATTCT
Organism: Albula glossodonta; assembly: GCA_019788955.1. Taxonomy (NCBI): domain Eukaryota; kingdom Metazoa; phylum Chordata; class Actinopteri; order Albuliformes; family Albulidae; genus Albula; species Albula glossodonta. The sequence goes on from JAFBMS010000004.1 coordinate 3,047,469, forward strand.
GACTATGAATGTAAAACTTTCAGGTTATCTTTCTCTCTGCATTGGTATACTGAAATTATGCTGAATTTTATAAAAAAAAAAAAAAAACAGACAGACAGCCTAGAGATTGGACTGTATGTGTGGTGAATCTTAGCGGTTCTAGCGTATATCTTCATGGTTCTTTGGAGCTGCCAAATAGTGATGTGTGTTTGGAATTAGCTTTAATTAGGTCCAGGGAGAGTGTGTTAAAAAACATCCAATTCATTCACAATATGTGGAACACTTTAAGTCAAAGGATGCCAAGACTGGTATGTCCGGTATGAAGTGCTAACAAAATTTGAAATGTGTAAGTTGCAGATGGTGACTTTATCTAAAGGGTGGAAAAATTAGTACTTCTACTACTACTGCTACTACTACTACTAATAATAATAATAATAATAACAATAATAATGATAATAACAGTCAACACACTCAAGGCTGTCTGCTTGAGAAAAACCCCCTGTCACTGTCACTGTCTAAGAGATCTAATGAATGGCACAGTCAAAGGCCAGAGCTTCCATCCGCTTGAGACTGAGTAATGAAGCTGTCATTATGACAACTGTCTTTCCTTACCTCCAAGGTCATTAGTCAGACAGACAAATCACCAGGGAACAGATTCACAGGCATGCTTCAGCAACCCCTCCGATGTCATATGCTTTATTGATGACACTGCCCACTCATATCAAGCACTACTGCATCCTGCAAGAATCAGGAATTATAATTATGAGAAGATTGCCTCTTCACTGCTTTCAGAGTACCTGTGTGCACTATCAAACTAGAAACAGTCTGACTGACTGTTTCTAGTTGGAGAAAACTAGCAAATACATGTGTATGTCTGTGTCTGTTTTTATCTGTGTATGTTTGTATCTAACCTGGAATGTGTTAAGTTTTAGTCTTAACTAAAATTAGAACTTGCTCTAAGATTTAAAAAAAGCACAAAAAAGTATTGTTATTCTATTTTAATTATTAAAAATGTCATCAGTGAATATAAACTGAAGGTATTTCTATAATGTGTAAATGCTGCATTGACAAAGAGTATTCAGTAATATCCAAATAACATTGATTTGGATTTATAAGTAGCTGTAAATAATCCACACTGTTTGCTGAATGATTCATATTTTTGTGTAATCATGAAATGCTCATTTGTAAGTCTTAAATTTAAAATTAAGAAGAATCCAGGGACGCCCTGCCCAGCCAGACTTCCTGTTTTATAATATCCGGAAAAAATGGAAGGTAAACAAGTACTCATACAGTGCAGGTAAAATTTGAAAAACAAACTTCACGTAAAAAGGTTAATCATAATCTGGACAGGTTCGCTGAGGTGCACAAGCTCTGACACCTGTCTCATTGTGTGCCGTCTAAAGCTGCAATGCCACCATGGGGATTCTCATGCACAGGAAATTGATTTTTTAAGAACTGAGAATTAGGCCTGCTGGTGCTAAAGTTAATGTAATATGAAGCTGTGGAGATGACTCATTTTGTCTTGTTATTCCTAGCCTATAGAAAGTCCCCCTGCCTTTGTGTGATCATTCAATTCTTCTGATAGTAGCAGGTACAAAGTTTGTGTGCGAGAAATTTATCTGTGATATTTGTCTTGATTTTTTTTTTTTAATTTTTATGGAAAGCTTTATGTATGTGTGCAAACACATATATACATATGTGAGTAGGTTTTTATATGCTTGATTCCATTCTGTACACATATACTGAAGACACATATATACATATACATAGCTACACAATTACTAGAAATGGGGGTCTTACGCTGAAGTTTTCACAACACTGAAAGGGACATAGACATGAAAGTACACCAATTCACACATTCTTTAACTGTAAACACTATATACATATTACATATACATATTACTAACACTATATGGCACTGCATGTACACTAATATTACTTTTTTTACAAGTACATAATGCTACTTGTTTGTAATAGGCTACTCGCAATCAAACCAGCACAGACTGCTTCAGAGGTACAGTCAGCTGTGTCTTGTGTTCAGCTCAGTCTCATGTCTATCTGAGTTAAACCTAAGTTGAAAATTCTAGGTTAAAACTGGATGTTTGGTGTAAAAGGGATGTTAACCAATATTTACTTTGAATCTATATATTTCTCAGAAAGTTCTGCCAGCAAGGATACTTTACTAGGTTTACAATTTTCTATTTCTATTGCTATTTAAAGTCTGTCAGATATTTAACAGTTTATTACAATCGACAATTCAAATCAACAAAAGCATAAATGCTGTGCATGTAGCTGGAGTTTTTGTGAGACTGTCCTTTTCACATTCTTGTAGCTTGGAAAAGCACAAGCGGTCAATCGATTCCCTAATCCTAATCTGTCATCCAAAGCTGGAAGGCTTCATGAACCCCATTTCATGGGTTGACCCATTTTGATGGTCAATATGCCATTATGATCCTTTTAGTACTCATGTTTGACTTTGTTACTTTCAAATCTGACTCACTTCAGCTTTTTTGGTCCATACTGGCATTGAGCACGACCCTCTGCATCTTTTCTTTTCCAGTTCCAAAATGGGGGAACAAACACGGCAATCTATTTAGGAAGCCGCAGAAGCTCTTAAGCTAAGAGAGGTTTTTTTGTTCTCTCTGGTAACAAATGAGCAGCAGCATGTTACAGAGATCAGAGCCATTTCTCCCTGTTACAAGCCACATCTTTACTGCACAGAATGGTGAGAGACCCCTTTCAGCTCTACTTAAATCTCAATGGATTTCTCAGAAGGCAGGCGTATGGTGCAGAAATGTGTGGGCGCACTTTGATTTGGGGATGAACATACATTTGGGAAGCTGTGTGGGTAGCTCTCTCTCTCTCTCTCTCTCTCTCTCTCTCTCTCTCTGTCACTGCTGCGCATGTGGGAAATATCCCCTCTGTCTTTTTCTTAGGCTCTCCTGCAGGTTAACCACTCAAACCTCACAACATTTGTGTGTCCACAGTGCCCCTACAATACACAATTAAAGATCATAAACTTTGTTTAAGTTGTTTTGTTTAAAGTCTGGGGATTGCCAGAAATGTGACATTGCCCTTCTTTACTGAAGGAAGCGCTTGGGGTTAGAGAAGGGCTGTAAGTGAGAAACAAGAGAATCACATCCATTTACAGCCCTGATAGTTCATGTGCACTTTTATTTAGATTAGACATATCTAAACAAAAGATTGTAGGACAATAAATCAGAGACAGGGAACAAAGTCGACTGCAGAAATATAAATGCTCTTATCCATTTGAATGCCTATCTCCTCTCACATATCCCCTGTCTTGTGTACAAAGCAAAGTAAAAATGCACACATAAAAATTTTAATTAAAATTTAGCAAGTAGGGCAATTGCAAGAATGTGAAAAATGTGCTGTGTTAAAATGCCCAACTGTATCATCATTCACATCGCCTCAGATACTTTCTGATTAAAGTGAATGCAGTAAAATTTTGTTGCAAGATGATCTCCTAATAATCCACTTTGGAACAATCAACACACGCTTAACAGGGCAATCTTTTAGTTGTTTTAGTTATTGTAGAATTATTTTAAATCCATGTTTATCTTTACCACTTTGCAACATTAATGTGAAAAGTATCATGTATTAAATCCTTAATCATCTCATTTTTAATAAAGTCTAAAGAATTTATTAAGCTGTAATGCAATATAAAACAATGTAACATACACTAATTTCAAACATTGTACTTAAAAAAAATCTCACCACAATCTTAGTTGAGATGTTTATTAACCTCCTGTAAGAACCCTTTTCCACCAACTCGGATGGAGGAAGCTGTGAAAGTTCCGCTCCTCAGGAAACACCTGGCTGACCAGGAATAGCAGCAAGAGAGTGATTTAAGCATCTGAAAGGAAAAGGTCACTGAAAAAGCATTTTGACTTTATGTTGAAAAATTACTTAATGTTTCACATATGTTAGCATGTACTCCATTTGTAGCCCATAGACATTTCAGTCACACACATTTTGTATTCTCAGAGATGCTGTATAGCTATTGAGATGCTATTTTAGGAACCAGCTATGTGAGTTTTAAATTAGTATACTAAGGTAACCTGTGTTACCCTGCCATAGTTAATTGGACGTCTTGGATTTTCCTCGGATTCAGATTTCAATTTCATTGACAAACCTCCGACACTTAAAAGTATTTTTAATATCTGAACTGAATAAAATAGGCATGGAATTAAAATATACAGTATGTATGAATTCATTATTTGTTTATTTATATAAATGCTCGATTTCCCCCCTTAAATTCAAGTTTTTGGATCCTTCAAGTATTTTTCAACTAGATATTCATTTTGCATCTGTTTGGTGTATTCAAATGAATATTTTACACAAAGTTCCTCAGAACGTTTGAAGATCAATGCATTCATGTGACGCAGACATCAGATTGCATGGTAAACACTTTTTCTCCCCTTTAAAATCTTTATATGCCCTAACTTACATCCACTATCCTGACAGTCTTGTGGTCATCACTTGTAAACAACCTGAAAACCTTAAAGCACTGAGAGAACAATTACCCAAAAGAGTAAAGTGTCTCTCCAGAGTCAGTCTAGCTGACAGACGGTTCCTAATTGCCAGTGTATGGTGTTAATTGAAACCTTGCTTGATAATTAATATGTTTTTACCAACCGTTAGAACAACCTCCACAGTGATTAATATACACCTGTCATATGTGATTATATCAGTCCTGAGAAATTATGACTGCTGTCTTGTCATCACTCTTCAGTGGTCACTTGTTAACCTTATTTTCTTCCTTGATTTAGACCTATACCTGAGTCTAAACGACACCAAAGTATAATTGAGTTGTGTATATAATGCATTTAAATATATGCTGCTAGTTAAAGAAGATGCATGGGAAACGCAAACTCACGAACAGACTTGGTGTTTGCCTATTATAGTTTAGAAGAAGAACAATAATAGAAAGAAAATAATGTATATAACAAGAACTCAAAATGACATTAGAAATGTAGTTCAGCTGAGGTAAACCTGTATGATATATGAGCCATGAAATGTTACTTCAGTCCTGTAAAACATAAATATCAAAAGATATGTCATGAGAAAATACAAGAACACATTAACTACACCCAAGCACATATTCCCCTACACACCCATACTCACACACTGTCATACTAAACTGCCTTATGATCATATTCATTTTCCTGTAAAGATTTACCATCTAAATTTTAACATATTAGTAAGTAATCATATGGTAAGGAAGCACAAGCTATGAGTTGTCCACCAGTTTCTAAGACAGCAAGAGACTTCAACATCTCTCATATCCTCAGTGGGTAATTTAATTTCTCTTCTCTGTTGATAAGAACACTTTTTAGACAGTTTATACATTTTGATTTACTGTCATATAAAGACAATAGGGCAGAGTAACTGGTGAGAGTGGTGTAATGAAACCAGGACTGTAACCTCAGGGGAAATCAGTCTGGAACCCTTTGCATGGGTTTTATTCATTTCCAAGATTGCACACGTTTGCAGGTCTGTGAAGTGCTATGTAACATTTATGTGTCATAGAAACTGTGCCCTGATGAATGCACAGCTGTATGTGGACCCAATCATTGAAATGCAGTTCCCACCACGTGATCACCACTGTTCCCACTGTGCTCAACCTTGGGTGGAATTCCCTAGACTAAAAAAGAATTTATTCTGAGAACAAGGATATTCACTAATATGAATATAGATGTATTGCCTTGCAGTATGAACATATCCAAAAATACATTGGAAAGAGTTCATTCTGGGCTCTGTTTGTGGTGCTGCACACATCATGGCCTCTTCCTCTCTGACCCTCAGACCATGAGCGGATAGGAAAGGACTCAGCGTATGAGCAGGAAGACAAGGTGCAGTTTGTGATTGATGCTGTCTACACCATGGCCCATGCCCTGCACAACATGCACAAGGAGCTTTGCCCTGGACATGTTGGGCTCTGCCCAAAGATGGACCCTATCAATGGAACCATGCTGCTGAAGTTCATCCGCAACACCAGCTTCTCAGGTCAGCGCTTTTTCACTGCCCTCTCTCTCCCACGAATATACACATGCACACAAGGGCACAAAAACAGTCATACACATCCACACTCAATATGCACTCACAGTTATGTATACACACACACACACACACACACACGCACACACGCACACACACACACACACACACACACACACACACACACACACACACACACACACACACACACACACACACACAATGTGAGCCGTTATCTGTTATTTACACTCAGAGAATTAAAATATTTAATAAGTAAATACTGTATGGAATAAGTATTCATATTTTGTCTTACCACCAATCAAAGAGTTTTGGCTTGCAGAATCTTAGATGCACAAATTACACAGTGATAGGAATGTCTCGTGGTGTGCTTTTTAAAACTTTAGGAAAACACTAACAATGTAAGTGTTAAAGAGAAGGGAAGTGACTGAAGAAGTCATAACAGAAATCCTCACACTAATAACCTTACAAGCATGCTGAGAAAAAGGATCAGCAGAATGAATGTCAGATGTGTATGAAAGTAATGTATCCCTAAGTAAACAACATGGCTAATCTGTCGTAAAGCCACTTACACCATTTGTCAAATAATAATCATGGTCAAGGAATTAGTACTCACACATTTTGGTTCTTTTTTTCCTGCCCTGGGAATGTATAAATCTGTGTTCAGTTAAGTAGGCTGCCATACACAACTTGTTTTTTTCTTTCTTAAGAGTGTGTCATTTTGTTGCTCCTATTATAAATAAGCACTGTGCCCATAACAAGTGTCTGCAGTGATGACTGTTGAGTGATTTGAAGAGTTGTTTTAAGACTTTCTAACAATGTTTGAGCCAGAAAGACGGCCACTCCATACATAGTCTGTCCATGTTCTTAACAACCTGGGAAGTTTGTCTGTTCACTGAACCTGTTGTCGGCCTGGTTCAGGTGCACATGACCTATAAGGCCCCATTGCAATGATTGCAAGGCTCAGGTGGGTGGACTGGGAAGCAAAAATAAGTGAAACTTCAGAGGACTGCATGTGCTAGTTAGCATTCTTCCAAACTGATGAAGAGGGGTGAGGTGATGGCTAAATTAAAGCACCAGACATTCACAGAAAACAAACACAGTTTAAGTAGAAATTTGGTTTAATGGCAAATAGAAATCCCATACAGAGCCAGTTGACTTAAATAACTGTGTGAGACAGTGGAGATGACTGCATCTCACATCTACCTGTGCTTGGAATGTGCCTTTATCTAACCACTGGCTCTCTAAGGATGGCTGCCGTTCTTTCACCTGCACATTTACCTACTGCAACCTTTTATACATTAATATATCTGGCATGGAAACTAAACTCAGACAATGCTGTGTATCTGCACAGATCTGTGTGCATTTCTGCTGGTGTCCAGAAGAGGGCTGGTGAATTATTTCCTTCCTTCCTTCCTTCCTTCCTTCCTTCCTTCCTTCCTTCCTTCCTTCCTTCCTTCCTTCTTCCTTCCTTCCTTCCTTCCTTCCTTCCTTCCTTCCTTCCTTCCTTCCTTCCTTCCTTCCTTCCTTCATTATTCCTTGGATCTGAGTCATGATCTGGTTTTTTATTACAATAAATTTTTTTATTTCATTATTGTAAGTTATAACAATCCTAAAGGTGTTAATTTCATTATAATAAACAATGGCTTTGTTTCCAACATATTTTTCACTGACATTTCCATTCTGGAATATTACCAGCTTGCCAAATTTCACCCAAGACTGATTAGTTTTAAAAATATGTTTTTGTGTTATTTACCTGTCTGACTCAATTCTAGGTGTCACATTACAATCTGAGTAGTGTCTGGATTTGTATGTAGAATCTTTGAAACTGGCAGAGTGACATGGTCAGTATGTATATATTACCATATTTATTTAAATAGTGGATGCTCAGGCATCAGCTAATCAAATAAATAAGGCAATGTATATATCATTACATGTGTTAAATGTTAAATATGTCACGTCTTATTTTTGAGCAGCATAAATTCATACAGCTGGATATTTATTAAAGCAAATCAAATGACAGGAGGAAACAGTGTCTTGGAATCTCTGACCTGTTTGGCCCTGCTGTTTTATCCTTTTCATTTTAGAATTCAGCACAGAGGCACTATCCTGCTATGCACTTTCACACACTGCATGTCAAATGAATGAACTGTAGTGGTTCTTTGGATGATCTTACTAAGTGTCTATAAAGTATCTTTGTAATGTCTTCCTTTGACAACACTTTACTCATTCTCATTTCAAACAGTGTGACACAGTTTTGTACATGCCAATCTGCATTTGGTCCTCTGGTAAATGCTTTATTCTCAAACCTTTCTTTTATGTAAGCAGTTTTGTCAGGCAAAGACAAACTGACTATAATACGTACACAAGTGTGCTTTGCTGTGGTGTGTGAAAGAGGAAGTAGCCTTAAAGCTGTGTTCTCATCAGGCACTCTGCATCAAAATGTGGAAGAGAGGAGCTTATTGCCCTTCTCCTCACCCCATACTTCTAATGAAAATATAGAGCACGACTTATATGTGGGTAGTGAAATATTTAATGGACTAAATATTCCAAGCATTGATACATGTCCCTATTCATGCAGTTAAATCTCTTATCAGCATGGAATGCCTTACTACAGGATCTATGGAAATGTTTTAAATTATTTTCTTTTAATTAATTTATACTTTATTTTTTGTCATGCTTTGCTATTTTTTAAAGTCAGTAAAGATAACTACATTTTCTAGACAGCTGACTTCCAATTTCATGAGCAATTGTGTAAACATTTTAGCTTGTTGCTCAGTTAGCTTGTTGCCTGAAATGACAATTTAATATGGGTCTGTGTTCTTTAACACTGAATCAGTATATCTCTGTCATTTTCGCATACCATACTTGTTACAGTTGTTCTACAGTGGCTTTGTGACAACCCTTTGTGAAGTGTTTTTCCAGGGTGCTGGATTCTTGAGACCCACCACTATACACTGAAGCAGTGGGACTTTGCGGTGGTGCTGAGCCGAGAATGTTTTTTATGTGCTTAGAACCTTCATTTCCTTTTCAGGATCTGAAAGGGTTGTGCTGTACCTAGATTCCACTCTAACCCCTAAGACCATTACCATGTCCTTTCATTAATGTGTATTTGACCTTGTCACAATTAAACCCCGTCCTCATGACAATGGGCAGGATGGTTAATAGTGTAAGTTTAATGAAAATGCCGTGTCCACTCCAGCTGTCAATATATGTCCAATAATCATAACATATTGGCAAATCAATTCACTGTTTGTGTGTTGTGGTACTAGCTTGAGGAAAACAGAAATTTTCCTGTTGGCCAACTGGCTTCAGTACAGGCTGTGAAACCTTTGGAATAAGTTAATATGCCATGCATTTGCCATACAAATCAGTGAATAAGATTCTCAGCCACATACACTAAAAGTTGTCTACATGGTAACATTATGATGTACTATCATCCCTGACTTACAAGTGTGCATATTTTAAAGTGTAACGGAAAGGCTTATTAGATTCCTAAGACAATGAGAGTGGTCCTTGTCTCATTAGACAGGAGAGTGCACTGAGCCAGATGACTGGCCTAAATCCCTCATCACAGGGGAGTCCTTGACCAGCCAGCTTCAGCAGGTGCTGAACACTGAGTCTGGGTTGAAATCAAATCAGCTGGAGAGCTGCTGCAGGCAAGTGAGGCCAGCAGAATAAAGATTCACAAACCAGCGCTGAGCAGAATGTAAAATGAGCTTTTTTACATCAGCACTGGTGATGTGATTATGCTTTTAAGAGCTATGGATGGTAAAACTGCACAATACAACTGAAAGCAGAGAGGACAGAGCGTTTAATGCTGAACTTGGGTGGGCTTGTAAACTGCCAGGAAGGATGAATAACGATCAATGTGGAAAGTGTCAAGCCTGGTAGGATCTCAGAACCAAAGGTTCCTTTATATAGTTAAGGTGCTGGTCACTCATTTTGTTTTACACGTCTAAACTGTTAATTAAACGTTACTAGAATTATAACAACCTGTATGTGTTTGAGGCACATGCCCCTGCCTTCCACATGTGTTTGATGTATCTATGATATTGTAGTTGCATATCCTGCACAGTAATATGTCTTTTATGTTGAAGATTGTGATAAAAAGTTGTCTTCTAAGTGAATGTTACAGAGAAGCAAGAAAGTACACTCCACACACCATTATTAAAGTTAATAGTAAATTCCTACCAAAGGTTTTGTAGCTATGCATTTTTAGGGTAATTGAGAAATACTTCCTCACGATAAGTTCACAGACAGTGACAGGCAGCTCATAGGGGTCTACTTTTTCATGTATTAATACACACAATATAGGTATTAAATAGGCATAATTATATAATTGGTTATATATAAAATCATTTTCTCCTCATGGCTTATTGTGGTCTCTAAACCTCAAATACAGCGCTTAAATCTAAAAAAATATTCTGGATGAAAAAATTCTTCGTGAAATAAGTATATATAAAATGTCTATTTGCTAATAATTTACTATTACTTCATATTTTAAAAAATGATGGTCTTTATTGGCTGGCCCTTTAATTATTGATATATGCTGGAGTCAAAGTTGGTAAGCATCATGAGGGTTACAGTGATCTGTTAGGTGCTACTGCCATAACTATGGACAGTAATGTAAATAAGATTGCAGAGTGTGTTCCAATGTGTATTCCCTATTCTCAGGTGGACTGTTCTTTCTTTGGTAGCTGGTAATTACAAACATAACCACTAATAACCATAAAGTAGACCAGGACTATAATTCAGTTGACATCTAAGTCAACCTAATCTCAGGAAATGCTTTTGGGAAACCAGCTTTTCACCAAAAGTGGTAAAAGAAGATAGTAGAGTTGTGAAAACAACACCTGTGAAAGGTAAAAATGATATTTTGAAAGATTTAAAAGCCCTAATATTGACAGAAGAAGGCACCTAATAAAGGTCATTTATAACAATGTAATGACCAAAGAGAGCTAAGAGAACTTTTTTCAGCTCTGATGTCAGAGACTGGTTGAGACCAGAAATGGATCAAAATGTGCCATTTTTTAAATGGTTGGATGAAGCTACAAACAAAGGTTTCATGTTTTGATCCTTTTTCTTAAAACCTGCTGGGATTTACATAATGAGGAAATCATAGTTCAGTGAGAATGAGAGACTAATGATGCAGAGAGTGGGTGTTCAGTCTGCATGCCAGTCCCATCCAACAAGGCTTTTCACAAACATGCTCCCTGCATGTGGGCATAGATTTTGTCATCTGTCCTCAGTGTGGCTCTGATGTTGTGAATCCAAGTAACTTGAAGTTCTTCACCCTCCCTGCTGTTGACACCATTCAGGAGACTTGAACACAGTGGCATTGAAATTGTTTCTGTCTGCACATGATGTAATGCATCTATCAACAAAAGAAAAACAATATAGCAAACCATTTTCTGACAAGATAAGTGCATTGTGTAAAATATACAGGCACCTTTATATCAAATCTCTAAAAGGGTAAGTCTTTAAAAGTTAGCATATATTGCATTAAGACATTTTCCCACTTATGAAGATGAAAGGAGAAAGATTTCAGCAGGAGGCATGATAAAAAAAATATATCCTTATCCTGCAAATCAATCAAAAATCAAATTTTGCCATATTTATCATTTTCTCCCAGGGAGCATTATCAGACTGTTATATTTATTTAGTTTTCTGTCCTATCAGTACACAAGTGCTGTGGTACAGACAGCTGTATTATCTGTGGGGCTCAGGGTTGCTACTGAAGAATGTTCAGGACTCCTACAGTTAGCTAAGCTATTTCAGGACCCGCAGGGCTTTCATGCAAGCTGTTCCGCCTTGTATGGCAGACATGGTACAAAGTGAATTGCATGCCACCACAGTGGGAGATGCATCAGGGAGTTTTCACATGGCACATTATCACATTATGTCCGTGGCATAAAAATCTTTCCACCAAAAAGTTGTAGACTTTCAACATATAAAATGATAACTGAGTGTGTCTGCTCTCAGGTCTACAGCACAGATTCTCTCTGAAAGCACTGGGCAAATGTTATTAAGTAGGCTGTTGCAAAAATAATGGTACTGCTAAAAGTATTTTTGCAGTTTTCAGCCTCTGGTACTGATGTGTGCCTACATTAGTTGACAGGAACCCTGCAGCTGGTTTGATTTTTGGAGCTAATGGGAGTATACTGTTGATTCAGCAGTTATGTAATGATTTCAGTTCATAAAGGATTCAAATTCTTTAAACTGGATTTCTAATGTTGGTCAGGTCTCAGAGTTAGGGGAACATTCAGTGTTATGGACTGCTCCCATTCCTTATGAGTTCATTCATATCTCTGAGGTTTTAACATAGTGGAAAAGGTGGAATAGGTAGAAAGATGTATTGTGGTATCATAATCTTTAGAATGTATTCCAGTTGCTGGGTTCAAGCTTTTAAAGCAGTTTTGAAGCAGTCTCTTATACAGTCTCTAATAATGCTTAGAGCTTGATCTGTGTGCATTTGTATCTTCATGTTTTGCTAAATAAACATGATGAAGTGATCTCACATAATTAAGTGTCACCCGAAGTTGGAAATTTAGTCAGTTATTAAATTAAAACTGTAATTATAACAAGCTTGCTTATAATTAGTAATGAGACACAATAACTCCATAATGGGTGGAGCCACAATTAATTTTTGATTAAAATTGATTTGGTAAAATGAATGAGCCACTGCTAACACAGCTGCTCCACCCATTACAGATTTCATGAGGCCCATCTCAACTCATAGTTAACAATATCATTGTCAGGTATGACCTGATCTAGTAATGAGTAATAGCTTCAGTCTTTAAGGGTCCAAACACCCTCATTTTCAAGTAATATTATCCCTGGCATTCCAGTTCTCAAATCTGAATTTTTTTGGCTGTGAATGTAACATGAAATTGGAATCAATAACCATATGTAAGAAGGATGCACATATTTTGTTCTGGGTCTGTTTTATTTTCTGGGCATAAATGTTGCTTCTTAAACATGTGGTAATCTTCCTCTTTCTTTCCTATCTCAGTGTTATGGTTGCTTTGTCATTGAGTAGTATCGTCCTGTGCTGCAGACTCAACCAGCATAAGCCAGTGCTGCTGACTCATCAAAATGATTAGAGTCTTCAGCATTTCAACAACAGATGAAAAAGCCTGATATTTAGCTCCAGGACTCTGCTGTCACTGATAATCTATGGTTTACACTTACTCTGTTCTGATGGAAGGACCCTGATGGACTGTGGGGCCTGGTGAGAGGAGGGAAATAGGCTCATCAACTTTATTTTTCCATACGTTCAAGAATTACGCTAGATAAGCAATAAGATATACACTGGGCTGTTGCTGGTTCAGTTTCAAATTAGACAATTAAGTTGTCCTGAAAATTATTTGATAAAAATGTATCCCTTTATAATTAGTTGCACCTGAATCTGTGAAAGTATATCATTTTTAAAAATACCATTGACTCTTGTTTCACTTTACCTATATTTTAGTTAGTCTGTGACAATCTTTTGTCCCCAAAGTTGTTATAACACAAATTTACATATGTAGGTCCACATTGAAGTTAAGTGATACCAGAAACTAAGAAAGCTAGAAGACGAATGTGTGACATGCATGCATTTAATGTGAGGCAAGGTTTTGCTAATGTTGCTTTTATAATAGAATTATAATCATGAATCATGTTAGATGTTATAGATTTGCACTAATCTTACAATCTTCATTCCCTTTCTCTTTCAGGAATTACTGACAACCCAGTGCTTTTCAATGAGAATGGAGATGCCCCTGGTCGTTATGAAATTTACCAGTACCAGATTCGAAACAACTCAGCCAAGTACAGAATAATTGGCCACTGGGCTGATCATCTCCATTTAAATGTAAGGCTTCATTTTTATTCATTTTTGGGTACATAAAAAATGGCTAAGACAAGTTTTGTACAATTAACCATAAAGAGGCCATGTGCAGGATTTCTCAATGAGTAAATTGGTGTAAGAATCATTCTAAGACTGATTTCCAAATTATGCAATTGTATACTGTACTTAGATTGTAGCTCAGATGAAAAATAATCAATACAGTATTGTTCATGTCACTGATATGTTGACCAGACAAGTTCAAATGATAGATAGCCATTTTGTGATGCCAATATGCAAGTCCGAGGAGCCCAGCTGTACGATCACTTAGTATGGCCAGAGGTCCACATGATTGAAGTAAAAACTGACTAACCCACATTGGGTAAAAACAATGGGTAGGTCAGTTGAATGCATCAGTCTTACTGTGCTTTTGCAACCACTCCTCCCCCCCTTCTCTTGTGCCTTCTAAGTTGTGGAAGTCATACTTGTGGAAATGATAATGGTGATAGGACAGCCAGATCATACACATATATGTATATGCATTTCATAACCCTACAGATCAGGGCCATGCAATGGCCAGGTGGTGTCCGTCAGGTGCCTACCTCCATCTGCAGCCAGCCATGTCGCCCAGGTTACCGTAAGAAGATAGTAAAGGGCACCCCTTGCTGCTGGCACTGTGAGCGGTGTGATGGATACCAGTACCAGGGTGACACCTTCACCTGCAGAATGTGCAGATTTGACCTGCGGCCCAATGAGAACCACACAGGCTGCCGGCCCATCCCCATTGTCAAGCTGGAGTGGAGCTCTCCCTGGGCACTCATTCCTGTCTTCATTGCTGTCCTGGGCATCCTGGCCACTCTGTTTGTTGTAATCACCTTTATCCGTTACAATGACACACCCATTGTCAAGGCCTCTGGCCGTGAACTCAGCTATGTACTCCTGACGGGCATTTTCCTGTGCTATGCCACCACATTCCTGATGATCTCCACGCCGGATGTAGGTGTCTGTTCTCTTCGGCGAATTTTTCTGGGCCTGGGCATGAGCATCAGTTATGCCGCTCTGCTGACCAAGACCAACCGCATCTACCGGATTTTTGAGCAGGGCAAGGTGTCAGTCAGTGCTCCCCGCTTTATAAGTCCTGCCTCACAGCTAGCCATCACATTCAGCCTCATCTCTGTGCAGCTGCTGGGCGTCTGCATCTGGTTTGGCATGGACCCATCAAAGGCCCTTGTTGACTATGAGGACCAGCGCACAGCCGACCCTGAACTTGCCCGTGGCATTCTCAAATGTGACATCTCAGACCTGTCACTGATCTGTCTGCTGGGCTACAGTATGTTGCTCATGGTCACCTGCACTGTCTACGCCATCAAGACACGTGGTGTTCCTGAGACCTTCAATGAGGCCAAGCCCATCGGCTTCACCATGTACACCACCTGCATTGTATGGCTGGCCTTCATCCCCATCTTCTTTGGGACTTCACAGTCTGCTGAGAAGGTAACAAACGACACCTACACAGTGCAGAGTGGAGAGGCAGACATGTGCAGTATATTTTCAAAACCACTAATAGCAAAAAAAGTTATTTAACTGCTCAGAAATATCATTAGCATTTTTACTGGAAAACTGGAAGAATATGTAGAGGTTTCTGAATTATGCAAACCGTAAGTGGATGAGGAAGCATTCTATTTCAGCAGATTTGTATGTGTTGAAATTTAGGCCAACAGTTCAATACGAATTTCTGTCTTAGTACACTCAGAGTTTTTTATTTTGAGGGATGTTTCATAAATGGTCAATTGAGAATTGAGGAGAATGACTGTCTTAACTTCAGATGAAGGAATGCCAATCTTATATCATTTGAGATTATAGAGTAAACATCTCATACTGTTTTAAATGGAAAAATGACATTTTTTTTTGCTACAAGGGCACACATGCACGTGCTGTTGGGAGCTCTTTGGGAGTATCCTTTAGGGGCATATATAACTGTATGGAGATGTAAATAAAGAGGATATGAGATAAGAGATTACTGTACAGAATTTTAATAAGAAATGTGGCTCATTTTCATTAAAAGAAATTTTAATAAGAGCATGTGGCCCATGCTTTGTCCAGAAAATTAAAAAATGTTCATATAATGTAAAAACTAAGTAAAACTTCTGTCTTTTAATACCCAGCTGTACAAATAGGCAACGCATGCAGCATAAGTGAATTTAGATAAAGGTACCTGCTATGGCAATACATTTCAAGTAATGTTTAATGACAAGGAGAAAGCCCTTCAGTTTATCACTTGTGGTTCTGAAGAAAAACATCAACATATTAATTAGCTGGGTGTCTCTTCTCTGGAAGAGCTAGAAATTCATTATTGACTTGAATTATTGTACCAAAGAGCCAGTTCATGCTTATACAAATTGTCACGTAGGTGCAAATGAAGGTGAACTGTAGGTAAAATGTAGACAAGTACATCTATTGACTCTATATTGCAGGGACTAAGGATATATGCACTGACATAAGCAAAAGTACATGTCTATCCTTTGATTTAATTATCCCTTAACAGAATGCAAGGAGAACTGTGTGAGTTTGGCCCGTGAATCTTGTCAGCCTCTCTGTTTAAGGCACTTTTGCCAACAGCAGTCTAATCTGCAATGCAGATGAGTGGAACACCTGTGGGGGCTCAGCTTTGTGTTTGAGACCTTCAGTTTGCTTTTTCAATGCTGCAGTGAATCAGATTCAGTTTATAGCCCAACACTAACATGTCACCTCAAGAGCTGTAACACAAACAATTAAATGAAACCTCTGCATCAGCCATAAACCAGGCAGACAGCGCCATCCCCAGATGACTCTCCTCTTCTTCAAAGAGGTAATATAACATCACTGGAAATATTGAGCTGACTAAATACCCCAGGAATTCTGTCGTTTATATGTTTGATATGCTAATATGTGATGAGTGGGAATTATAAAGAATAACCTGCTTGACCTATAAATCTGAGTGATTTAAATGCTATGCAGAGGTGCTATAGATGGGAGTAAACACCCAGGGAAGGTATCATAGAAGTATGGTTTCATTATCAGTGCTGTAGGCAGTTGGTAGTTAGAGGCTGCCTGCTTGTTAGATGACCACTGGTCACCTCCCAGGGTTTATGCATGGGTCAGACCTGCAGTATTCCAATGGTGTGTGGCTCTGCAGGTTTGAATGGCTTATTTTCAATTGGTAGCCAATATAGGTGTGAGAAACAAGGAGTGCGGGCTCTTATGTTAATCGACAACTTCAATTAAACACACAAAGTTGCAATTTTAATTCATTGAGTACTGAGTATGATGATCTGTATACACATATGAATGACAATGAAGACTCCTCATTTGGTTTTGTCCTCATGAAGGTTGAAGCCCTAAGCAAGACATTAGCTGTATGTTCACTAAACCATCAGAGCAAAAATTTAACAACCCCTCAAAAAACATGTCCTAGCATGGTGACCATTTGCTAATCTGGCAGCTGTGATTTGAATAATATAAATTACATATGACTTTCCTATTTCCCGTTTCACATCTCCTTTTTCAGATCATAGCGCTTGGAGATCCATCCCTTGAAATATTGAAATAACATCTCCCTGAAGGTCAGGGCTCACTGAACCATACCAGAAACAAACAGATACTGTGAATGTCAGATCTGAACACGGCGCTGTACTGCCAAGCAAATTAAAAACACAAGGGATATGACTAGTACTCTAGGTGTAATTTACAGAAACGGGAAGTAATATGTCTGATGCTCTCATTGGGAAAATACTGAAATTTTGGCATCCATGAATTTTGTAAATGGCTTGATATCCTAGTTTCAAATTTACTTTTAGGAAGCAACACATTTTTTATTTTATTGGTTATACATGTTCATTATGTACAGCCAGGCCCTTTAAAATAGTAGTTTTCAGCTATCTTAATTTACATAATTCGTTTAGTAAATACCCTGCAAATCTGAGAACAATAGTGCATGCACATTTGCACAATACCCACATTAATGTTCAGCTTCTGCTGCCTCTCCAAATAAATATCCCCAATGTTTAAAAAAATATCCTTTAGTGTGGTTTTTCCAGCTAAATACTTTGCACAAGGTTCATTTTTAAAAATAATAGACTTCTTCCAGAAAACTTCATATTGATTCCAGCTGTAATCACACATGTGGGGCATACTAAGTGGTAACTCTAAGGTCAAGTACAGATCATTTTTTCAGATTAGTCCTTGGTGCTTTTAAGGCTCTGTTGTCTTTATTGCTATTGATGGATTGATTGATGGTTACATACTGAGGACACAATAAATCACAGGTTTTCCTCAAGAGATAAATTCAGTATTGGTATCAGAAAAGTAATTTCAGTTTTCATCTGTTTGTGAGGATGAGGACTCATTCCAGAATGTTCCCCAGTGTTACTGGATAGGTGTAACAATATCCCAATACAGTCTACAAATAGAATTCATACAAATATTGTGGCACTGCGGTGTGCTGAAGTTAAAAGTTTTCCAGTTATCTGAGTATTCATAAAGCAAACCAGGACAGGAAAAACATAACGTCCTTTATCACTCAGGCTCTCCCAGTCATGAAGTATGGCTGACATAAACACATATCCATATTTTTCCATGAGGTGCAGAGGCTGTAGTAATGTCCCATTTATATCCCCTTTGTTTCTTATGAGACACATGACAAGGTTGTATGGTACCCATCTTCACATAGATAGCATAGTAGCACAGGGAAACTTGCAGCCAAAAGTGAATTTGTGTGTTGAGAGGACAAACTGTGAATAGATATGGATGTTCACTAGTATGCAGTAGCATCTGTAGCAGCTAATGTCCTGATCAACTGTGCGTCATGATAGGCAGATAACGCAGACATCATATGGAACACATCCATATAAAGAATAGTGGATATGCAATAGATATCTTACTCTTTGCTGAGAAAATGTGTTTTTTAAATTATTTTATTCTTGGAGCGTAAAGTGTATGAATCTCGATTTATTAAGATGGGGCTTGAATGAGATCATTGGTGAGCACAACTTATCCACTGTATGCTACCTGCTACCCCCCCCCCCCCCCCCTTTTTCCAAGGACTGAGAATTGTAAATTAGAGTTCAACATAATGTTTTTTTAATATAGATTACACAATGGTTTGCATTCATGAAAAAATAGAAAAGTCTTGAAAACTGCACTTTTACATACCTGCCCTTTGATACAAAATACCCTTTTCACTCATATTTCCCATCAGTAAGAGTATTTAGATAAATGTCCCTTTTTCCTCCAGTCTTCATTATAAGCTAGTTAATTCTTTTTTGACAAAAAAAGGATATTGAAACATGTATGAAGCATGAAGGAGACAGCTTCAAGTGGCATGCCATTACAAAAATCACATAAGAGGCCTTATTTAATCAGGGAACACCCCAGCACCTATTGTTACTACAATAGGTGCTGGGGTGTTCTGTGTGAGTTCTGTGAGTGTTTTGAATCAGTTTTTGAATGGCTACACTACTCAGCTTGAGGCCAAGTGTTCACAAGTGCTTGGTGATGCCATCACACAGCACAATGGACTCATGTGCTTAATGCATAAAGGGAAAAAGAGCATCTGTATTTTGTAACTTGATGAAAATATGAGGCACTGTGTTGTACTGTAAATGACAGTAGTTAACTGTTGAAAGAATGATGCCAAACACAAATTCAGGGAAACCCTGTTTGTAGCTAAAGATAGTTAAAGATGATTTTTTTATTTATTCATGGAATCTGTTTTATTTGTAATCATGTTAAAACACTGTAACTTTTGCTCACCAAGTGTTTCTGGTGGATGTCTTTTCAATTAGTCTTGTCTGACATAACACAGACAGGTTTTTTGCAAGATAATGGACTATGCAACCAATATGCTGACTGCACACATACACTGAAATGAAGTCCTGAAACAAGTGTTTGAAGTCATATATGTGGCTATATATCAGTATTTTGCTGAGCTGGGATTTTGCAGGCTTTCTGTCCAGAGTAGAAATTACTGAATCACTGTACTTTCATGTCCATTATATAACACCAAGTGCAAATGTAATGGAAATTTACTCGATACATAAATGCAAACATCACAAAATTTGAGCATCGTCTCTTATCAAAGCTGCAGAAATCAGACACACGTCTCTCCTACACTGTTAAGTACAAGATTATCAGGCTCTTAGAAATGGCTGTCCTCATTTTCATCATACCTCCCTTTTCAATGAAGAATGGATTTTCTGTATTGAACTGCTTTGCTTTTTAGAACATTCTCCTTTCAACAAAAGATATGCTTTGTCAGTTTGAAAACAGGGTAAACCAAAAAGAACAATTAATTAAATACCACACAGAGAGATTAATGTATTTTCTGAAACATGGTCTGAAGATTTTACATAGATCCCTTTGGTTTTACTTCCATGATTTTTTCTTTGAACAGTGGAACAGATGAGTGAATGGAATACCATGAAGGAAGAGGATAGTCAGTCCAGGACAGAAGAGTCTCACAGAGCATTTCTCATCATCAGTACAGTTGGGTCACAGAATGCAAAGCGAGAATTGCACTGAAATACAAGAGACATGCATTAAGAATGTGACATTATTTGATGTTCAATACAGTACTGCACAAGCAGGCAATAATCTAGCCCTGGTCTGTTATCCTTTAAGTACATCTGACTGAAGAGCTGAAGTGCGGTCAGCACCCAAAGATACTGGCATTAGAGAGATTGGCCTGAATTCAGTCATTTTTACTTAAATTCACATTTTAAGTAAATGTAAGTGATAAAATGTCCCCTCACAGACAGGAGTTTGGAAAGTTAAGTTTTATGATTTATCATTCATTAACTTAAATAGTATTTAAGAAACAAACTAACACTGGCAATTGTATGTCAAAGTTAAGAGCAAATGTTGATTTAATCTAGGTGAGTGGCTCATTGGCCAATTCTCCTGTTGTAATGTTTTTGCTTTTCTATTAGATTTTACTTGAAATAAATAAAGGTGGCAGGGTCTGAAGAGCTGCTGATGTGTTTCCCCGCCCCGCTCATCACTGCAGTATTGTGTTATAGTGAATTGCTGACATGTGCGTAATTAGGGTGTCGGGGAAGAAGGGGAGGGAGGGTTGCATGATGAGATGGGGGCACAGGGATTCTCATTCAGATGGCTCTCTGTGTTTGACACCCCAGCATTAGAGCCTTTCAGCGTGGGTGGGAATGGGCTATGGGGAACTGATCAGCATTGTGAGTAGAATGAGTGCACAGGGCTCAAGGAAGCTGCACACACTAAAGGAAAGCAGGCAGTACACACAGCAGAGTGTAATTCCTTTTGTGTACTCTGCCCATGTTCCTAATTTGTTTAGCCCTGCAGCCCTCTGTAACTGTTGGTTTTGGATAGTACTGACTCCACTGCAGACTGACTCTGCTGTTGCCAAGGGTTCAGACAAGCCTGTTGAGGTGTGCTCCAGACCTGGAGGCTGGCCTCTGTGTGCTTGTATGTTTACATGCTTGACAAAGTCAATAAACCTACCTCTATGTCTAGATTTGCTGTTGAGTAGGGCAGATGCATCTTCTTCTGTCAACCACCAGTGCTACCAGTTATAAATCGCGGCTGAAAACAGTTCTTTGGATTTCCCAATATATAATGGATTATAACAACGTATTACAGTTAATTATGTGTTTTACTGAGTAATACCAAATGCAGTTGTTTGGGTCTGTATGACCCCATGGATAATTATGTCCGCATTTCATATGCCTGGAATAAAGCAGTTGTTGCAGTGCATTTTTTTTAGGATATCAAAAATATACTGTTCTTTAATATACAAGTTAACCCCTTCAAGTTAAGGTGAGCTGTGGATTGCACCAAAGTATTGCTTTTTGTGACAAAAGGAATCAGTAAATATCATGGGTCCATAATCAGGCAGTGTTTCTATATAAACCAGCCTCCCAGACTGAAGAGAGGAGACTTAGGGAGTACAGTCTGGTGGCTAATCGTGCTAGAAGAGGCTCTCCTCAGCTCATTTACTGCAGCAGACCATTACACTGGCTTACTGCTACACTTTTTCTGGAGTTTGATACATTTCTGGGCTGGTGGAATGATATTTCTGAGGACATTATGATTACATCTGTGTTCCTCAGTGAATTTGTTCTGCAGTATGGTGGAGGCCTCCACAGCACCATGGCCCATTGACTCTACAGGAAGAGAGGGGCATTGCTTGGCACATACACTCATGATATGGGGAACATATTCCATTCCATTCTGATTAACCGCTACTCCCATCACTTAGTTTGAGCACTTTTAATTTTCTTCTACACTAGAATAATAATAATAATAATAATAATAATAATAATAATAATAAGAAGAAGAAGAAGAAGAAGAAGAACAAAATTTACCCTGAATAAATGGTTGTGAAACAAATCAAATGCTATGTGTCCTCCAGTGGAAGGGAACTGCATATCCATACACATAGTTTTACTTCTTAGTGCATCTTTTAAGTCAATAATTTGATGACGCTCACACACTGGGTTATTTCGTCACTTTTCCATTAGTACTTTTGCAGTGGGTTATTTTCATTTTTTTTCATATTTTTCTCATACAAATGCCTTTGTACTTGGTGCATCTAACATAGTACTGACAAGTTTTTAAAAAAAGTCAAACAATGCTGCAGTACTGGGTTGAAGGCAGTTGTCTGATATAAATTATTCCTTAGTGTATGCAAACACACACTGAAGAGGATGAATGTCAGAGCACCTTTTTCCATTGGTTCATTACATTTGGAAATGAGAAGTAATTTCAGGCATCTCTACCAGTTGTTCTTTCATTTTAGTGCACTACACACATTACCATGGAACACAACAAACTACTCAGAATTATAAAGGGTAATAAAAAAACTCCACACTGCAGTGCCTGACATGTCTTCTTCGTTTGTCTGTTGGGTTTCACTGAATGACAAAATTAATAGCTGACAGTAAATGCACACTTTATGATAATCAAACTCTAACAATGTAACCTAAATTTTAAACTGTCTGTCATTGTATTTACAATTTTGGGTTGGACAGTTGTACAGGTGCATATGCACAAGTTGTTCGTTTTGCAAACTGAAGCCCTGCCACCAAACACTCCTAACAGTGTCTGACTGCAGCCATTTAAGACAGAACTTTCTCAGGAATCTCACTTCTTATTGTGAAATTTTGCCTCTCAGCTAAGGAGGGAGTGATGTCTATTATAAGTAATTTTATTGGTCTGGGGTTCAAAAAGGAAGTGACTTCATCATTTCATATGTAAATGGAGTATAACCTGTTTAACGCTATAAACTCCAAAGTGACCTTTACTTAAAATATCTGAATAATACAACTGTGTCATGCAAATGGAGGCATTTGATCAATTGGGGCAGATCAGTCCCTCCCCATTTTAACAGCTTTCATTTTTTTCTCCATCTTCTTTTGAAACTGTAAATTTGTAGTTACATTGCGGATATAATGTGGATCAACAAAGAGCACACATTCTCAGCAAGGAGAGAAATGAACTGGCACAGGTTAAACCCGTTTTAAGGTTGATGAAGCAGCAATATTAAGCTCAGCTTTGCAGAAAATTAACAAACTGGAGGAGGATATAGTGGCCTGGCCCTGAGTCTGGTGAAATGGAAGTGGAGAAAAAGGAAAAATGAGGTTAATTGATTGCTGGATTGTTGTTTTATGTGCTCTGTTGCTTCTAAAATGAAAGAAGTAGCAACATTATACCTCCCTAATCTTCATGTGGTGAGACTGCTGTTTCTTTTGAGAGAGGCAGAGTATTAGTGCTGACCTTTCGAACATTGTTCTGTACATACCCATAGTACGCAGCACAAAATAGAACTATGTTTTCACTCTGTTGAGCATAGAATTTTTAATGACAAGAAATATCAAAGGTGGCTAATAAGTGATGGAAGCTAACAGTAAATAACCCCTTTTAAGAATATCACAGGCTTCTGTTGGTTATTCATGCCATTTCTGTCAATGTTTCTGTTTTTCTGGGCTGTAGCATGGCAGTGTTGATTTAATCACAGTTTAAAAGAATACATTCAGGATAGTGTCCATGCATACAGTACTAGACAGGCCCATCATACAATTGGTAATGAGCCACCATATTGGATGTAGGACAGGAGCATGCAGTAGTTATTACAAAACTAATCATGTATTCCAGAGGAGGAATGGGGCTCTCGCAATGTATGATTGATCCTTGTAACTTAACATTCGTTTAAAAAAAGTGAACTTTGAAAATAGGTAAGCAATTTGAATCTCCTTGTAGGGAAAGCTAAACAGCAAATTATTTTCTCCTGTGTTGTTCATTTGATTTGTTCAGTTGTCTCTTCCTCCACAGATGTACATCCAGACAACCACACTGACCATTTCAGTTAGCCTGAGTGCGTCCGTGTCTCTTGGGATGCTCTACATGCCCAAGGTGTATGTGGTGCTCTTCCACCCGGAGCAGAATGTGGCCAAACGAGCACGCAGCCTCAAGGCCGTGGTCACTGCTGCCACCATGTCCAACAAGTTCAACCCAAAGGGCAGCATGCGCCCCAATGGCGAGGCTAAGACTGAGCTGTGCGACAGCCTGGAGTCACACAGTGAGTCCCATTGGCCAAGTGCCAATTAAGTTCCATTCCACCTTTATATATCTCTAAAAATCATTTCTTATTGATCACAGAATATCACATGATGAACCTGATTTTTTAAAAATTTATATCTGATTATAATAGGCTGTGCTTAATCACAATTAATCAGAAAAAGGATCTTAATATATGCTCGACATTTGCAAGAAAATAGCTGTTAATAAATGCAAATACAGTTTAAGTTCCAATGGGTCTCAATTTCCATGTTTGCACTGTGTAAAAATATTAAAACTAAGACTATTTGACCAAATTAGGCTTGCACTTTACCTACAATCTATAGAGTATCCACTTTTACTTCAAGCCTGGACTTGAGCACACAGAGGATCTCTACCTCAACAACAGGACCTGGCAATTCACAGAGCAGGACTCATTTACAGCATGTGTTTTTTAAGCGCACAGACCCCACACTCTTGTGGGGTGTTGTCAGAGTTTCTCATCTCCAGGGGCCGGCACACTGAGCTCTAGGGTCAACACTCTCCTGAACAATCAATGTATAGAGTAATAGCTGAATGTCACTCTGGGCTAAGTGGTGAGAGACCACTGGGACGGGGAGGAAACAGTCCTTCTACATCTCACAATGAACTCTGTAGCCTCTTAGGTCCCACTGGCCCAGCTATAGCTAACAAGCACCTTCTGTGCTTGAAGGAGGCCAGTGAGAAGGAGGTTTCTGCTGTGAGGAGCTGCAGAGGCATGGGCATTTCCTCTCCCAGGGTACACCTTGAGGCATTCAGGGTCACCTGAACCGAGGCAGAGTAACCCATCCTGCCCTCCCCAGACTGTGATAGCTCTGAAATGTTGGTGATTACACAGTTCTCTAATACTTCATATCTACCGCATTTGGTCTCAGGCCTCCCATTGGCTCTGAAAGGGTGAATGGCTCAGTGTGAGCCAGCAGTTGAATGGACTGTCACTGTGTCCCAGCTCAGACATAACTGTTAAACCCTCACCATAACCAATCTCCCATGTTTCCTTCTATTGGAGGATTTTGTGATCTACTTCCACATATAGGTTCGGAGTCCAAGCCACATAAGAATATAAATTCTGTTCATGTTGAATGCTATATCTGCAATAGACTGCTTAGTCCTCTTTACTTTTAATGATACAGCAACTTATCACAAGCCATTTTATTAGTGACTAACTATATTATGGCTGGTAATTTAATGGTAATATAAGAAATTCTTATATTTGATAAATGCATTGATCAATGTTACACTGTTAATCTGAATGCCTCTAAACTCTCTCTCTTACTCTTTCTTAAAGGTATGTCGACCAAACAAACTTACATTAGCTACAGTAACCATGCCATCTAGAAGAGGGGAGCCATCTTCAATCATGCATGTTCAGCTGCAAATCAGACAGCATTTAAGCTGAAGCACGGTTGTGGAAAAGGAATGGAAACTCGTACAGCGAAAGAACATCCTTTTGTTGAAAAAAACTAAACTAAAATGTAAAAACTGTGATGACTTTCAGGGGACTCTACATGGCAATAGGATGTCACACAGAGCTGTAGGGAAGGTTCCTTTGTGCCATGGCGGAAGTGACAGTGATGCATCAGTGACCGTCAAACTGGCAGTCATGTTTCTATGGCAACTGCAGAAAGGATGGTCTTTGGGACTCAGGTTTTTTTTTTCCTTCTGGTGTTTGCTTCACAGCGTGCTTTTATTTTTGACATGTCTTCGCAGAAAGAGACGAGAACTTCTGTTCTGTGAGAGATGTGCAAAATGAGTATAGAAAAAAGCCTGTTTTATTGTGTGCAGTGTCGTGTTTTGCCAATGGTGTGAACAGTAACTGGCGCTAACTAGTGCTTTCGATCCTTTATGATGATGCAGAAGGGCTGAAGAAAAGAGATCCACCCTTTTATTGTTTTCAATTTTTGTATATGAGTCTATTTGTCAAGATGCAGCCAGGCTGGAATGTATTTGACCTCAAATGGAGAGTTGATTAGATATTTGTCAACCCATACACAATATGCAGACACCATTCAGGTTAGTTTCACTGTAGTTTTTATCTTTGATATTGGTAAGGTGGGCCCATTTATTCCATGACAAATTTGTTCAAAATGCAGAGGTAATATGAACAAGCTACCACCACCTACTTACAAACTATATAGGCATTATTTATATTTCTGCTTCCCTGTCCAGTAAAAAAAACAAATTAACAAAAAAAGATTATGGGGATGATACAGTATGACTGTTTCTATAGTCATTGTGTACTGATGTTGAGCATGCCTGTCTAAAACTGCTGTCTGTAGTATGTGGTCAAAGTCTATGGAATGCAAACTGTGTGAGGACTATGGTAGAAACCTGGTTACAGTGTTTTTGCTGCTTGGGTCCAAACCAAATCCAAACTGGTCAGGGTGTAGTAGCTGATCTTTGTTTTTTGTCTGCTTTTTTAAAAATACGGACAACTGCCCTGCGCTACAAGCTAACACTGCCCCTATAGAATATCAATGCATCAATTTATTCATCAGCAGTTCTCAGAACAGTTCAGGGCTTCATGAGTTCACTGTCATCACACTGTTGCAATATAAACATCTAATGTCACATCTGTCAAAACATCGAAGTACACATTTTACTCTTTTAAAATATTATTCTGTGGAACTTTTATTCGATTTTAAATCATATCAAAGTTTTCAATATTGTTGTAGGTAGACACACGTGGCCAAGTAGTTGTTCCAGGCTGAAAGTTAATAAATACGCAGACACTGGACTGAGGAGATTACTCATCTTAAACCAATAATAATTTGGAAAGGCAGTGTACACCTTGAAGTGAAAATCTGCACTCATAGAATAATCATCCTATCTGTTTGCAGTACCTTGCTAAATGTGTTGTTTGCTTCACCTTTGTTGCAATCGTGGAGCAAAAATGCTTGCTATGTAAAAAACAACAAAGCAAATGTTCAGCCTTCTGCAGCACTGCATGAGTGTTATGGCACTCTTAGAGAACTGCATACATTCATCCATTCATAAGCCTCTCGAACACAGCAAGAATGCTCTGTCTGAAACTGCCTTTGACAAATACCATGCTCTAACAACATTTGTACCATGTTAAGTCAAAACATCAGGGACTCTTAGGACCAATGGTTTCTTATATTCCAGAATAAAACATTACTGGAAGAGAAATAAAAATAAGGAAAATAAAATACTCTGATTTTAATATTTACATCTCTCAGCTCTTTGCTTCAACAAAACCTTCAATCATTAAAACAAAGTGTTTTTCTTAGTCTCTGCAGAGATAATGTGGGATTATTTGTGATTGTGTGTACAATAATTTACTGTTTTTAATTTCCCCTGTTTTCTTACTCTCAACACAAAGTGTTGCACAATAGAACATGAGTGCTGACAAAATTCAGTGGCAAGTTCATGTACATTATTAAAATGGATTGATGTCTGCTTTATGTAGTGAAATATTAAAAAGGAAAAGAAAATGGAAAAAATACAGTGCCTGGATAATTATGACCTATCTATAAACCATAAAAAATGTGTCAAGCATGTTCATTTTTATAAAATATATTTCTAATAAAAATGTTTTGCAAATACAAGGCATTTTTAATTGTTTAAGAATTTTGTAAGAGACAGGCATCAGATTGTGTCTCCTTCTGTATCTACAGTCACACCATTGTGTTTTGCAACAAGTAGATTAGTATTTAAATAAAATGGTGACTCACCATTATCTTTGTGTAACATACACATAGGCAAATTCACCGACTGGACCCATTTAATCACAAAATAATGTCAGAGCCATTATCAGGGGTATGCTGTGGAGACAGGATACCCTACAGAAATGCTCATGTTTGGTTAATGACTGGAGATGGCTAGGCCCAAGGTAGAGGTGTCACAAAGTATGAATACAGAATAGAACACAGTTCTGTCACCTACATGAAGCCTTAAATAATGTAATACAAACCTGGAACCTATCAACAACAAAGAAAAAAAAATGTCATTCATAAAACTGCGGAACCATAATCCAGCAAAGATGTATCATCCAGCAAAGATGACCTTTACCTCAAATGACTGGCTCATTGGGACGTCTCCAAGGTAATGTTTCTGGCCTTTGCTTTTGTTCAGGATTTGTCCATCTAGTAAAACTGGGTCTTAATCAGCAAAATGAGATTCTTTTTTACCTTGGTACTCATTGCATATTCTAAACCATTTGCAATGGACAATTGCCAAGGATCAAGAGGTGGCATCAGTTGCAAAGAATTTATAGTGCTTTCTGCATGATAAATCACAATGTTAATTCTTGCATTTGTTCTTACCATTTCTCATCACTGGTAAAAAGCAGAGACCTTTTATTTTATTGTTAAAGAAAGCCAAGAGCTGCTTCACAGCATGAATGAGGACTTTCATTGCAAAACAGTGCTTATAGTCTTGCCACTGCTGTAATTGAATTTATCACTCAAAATCCCAATGAAAATTACAACCATTAGTCTGATTTCCCCTTTTTGTGCTTTGTTTATTTGAGTGATGTCTGTGTCCAATCTTCCTTAATTTCATTCTGTAGTGAGCCCATAAAAATGGTGTCATTAAATATTCAACCTGATAGGTCTGAGTTGCAGCCCCCAGCAGTAGCAAGTCAATATAATCAATCTTTTATTTGGCTCAGTCTATGAGGTCTGCCTCTCTCCTATTCATTCTTTTCATCATACACTATCTCAGATAATTATATTTTTGTGAGTAAATGCAAGTAATTCCTGAACCTGCTATCTTGTGTATTCGGGCTATGAATGCATCACAAGCCATATGCCATTTCAGATGTTGTCAGGACCATAATTGCATTACACAGTCACATCCCTTCCTTTATGGTCACTGCTGTATGATTGGTTGAAAGGTAATTTTATGTTTGGGGTGTAGTTATAACAAACCCAACAAAGTGATACTTCATCACACCTTTCTTGGATTTCTTACTCTACATTTCATACTCTACATTTAGTAAGCACATGCATTCATGCAGCCTCTACAGAGCATGTATAGCATATTCATTCCTACATCATAGCCTTTCAGTGAAATATTTATAACCTGCAGAATGGTTCAGCTGAGGCCTCTATGAGTTCTGGCTTCAGGTGGTATGCCACACAGATTTTTAAATAGCAAGAGCTGTGTCATCCTTAAAGTACTGCATTTGTGTCTACACATCTCATAAAAAATAAATAAATTAAACAAATCATGTCCTTTCTGGTTAATTGAATACATGCAACACTGTTATTAAAAGACAATGGAACATTTTTGAAAGAAAATATTCAAGTAAAATACCAAGATATTTTACATAGATGGCCTAGCAGTGATATATGCTCAATGTATATTATAACCAGTGAGTTCAAATCAAAATCAGAAGCAGTGTATCCATCCCATTGCATTTGAAATGTCTTCTATCACTGTATTTTGCAGGACTGACAC
This sequence comes from Albula glossodonta, assembly GCA_019788955.1. Lineage (NCBI taxonomy): Eukaryota > Metazoa > Chordata > Actinopteri > Albuliformes > Albulidae > Albula > Albula glossodonta. Next base: position 3,077,344 of record JAFBMS010000004.1, read on the forward strand.
AGATTACACCAATTTATGTAATTTGTGTGTGTGCAATGTTTTTGAAACAGCCTATATTCATTTTTCTTCATCTGGGGGTCTCCTTGGTGTTTTATGGCACATGAATTCCATATAATTCATCAAGTTAAAGAACACAATCATAAGCTACATTCTTCTGAAAGGAGAGTAGTCCACATCCTCTTCCAAGAACCTCAAGCAGAGTTAAAATATATCCTGACAGTCTACAGGGTAATTAAAGAAAACCACACATTCACAAAAGGCTCAGACCTGATTTATTTGATATGTTGCTGAATATCAAAAAGCCAAGCTTTTCTTAAGTACCAAGGATGTACTTTATTTGTTATATATAGCTTTCATTGACTTGAGTGACCTCCACTGCAACACAACTCTCGTTCAAAGAACAAAATAATCCCTGGGGTATTTAACCTTCCCCCACTTTGCATTCTGTTCTCTTTTCACCTTATGCAGCTGTACGAATATAAGTAATACTTAATTTTTTTGGTGGAGACACCTCAAAATAATGTACCCTGAACATGCATAAGTAAAATAATTGACATTAACTGAAGTTTAAATAAAAGTGTCATTATGAAACAATTATGAGCCATAATGGTCCACAAGCATTACTCTCAGCAGGTTTGTGTACTGAAATTACCCTCTCAGCTCCTGACAGAGATATGTCAGACAGATCTGAAAATGCAGGGCGCATTTCCCAGAGCTCACCACATTTAGATAACAGTGTTTAATTCTCAGTGACACCACCTTCAAACCATATCCTGCCCAGTTTACATTCTTTCCTTGCACAAAGAAGAGCTGAGATGAAGAATGTAATTAATCATACCAGGATGCTAAAGACAATAATGGGTGTATCGACTTCACAGAAAGAGAGAACCAATTTCCAGTTCACATTGTGCACTTTTGCGTAATTGTTTTTCATAATTGCAAGTGTGGCAGAAAGAAGGAGAGCTGGGGAACCATGATATTATATTTAAATTGATGGTTACAAAAGGGCTGATCCTTCAATCCCTAGCTCCCATGGTGACACAATTCAACCTTAAATAGCCCTTTTCATCTGAAGACCTCTGAATGGTTTGATAGCCGCTCATTCGTAGTATAAAAGGCAGAGAAATAACAGTGTTGTGTCACAGAGGGTAAGTATATGTTCTCTTGTATAAAATTGCAACAAGCAAATGTGCAGAAAATAAGCATTCCATCTCTTTGAGTTCAACCTTCCATTTTATATTGATGTGACAATTTCTCATTGTGTCATTGTTAATGTCAAAACAAATCGGATTCAGATTCCAGTATCTTCCAGTGGCAAGTGATATGAGGGAGATGGATGGGCATATTGTATTACTGCAATGTCTTCGTGCTGTATGTTGAGAAAAGCTGGGTGTAATCACAAAGGGAACATTAGAGAAGTTTACACTGATGCTGCTGCAGCACAATTCATATTACAACAAATCAATCAGAATCAAGCATCTGGTTCTGCATAAACAAATTTTTTAGGGAAGACACAAAAGTAATTCATCTGAGCAATGTGAATTTTGTCTTCAATCAAAGTTATCATCTTTGGATGATTGTTTGTTAATTTAAAAATTACCTTCAAAAGATACCTTTCTTGAAATACCTTGGATATATCCTAAAATACAATATGGCTTGATAAACAGGAACATAAACAGGTAAACTAGATAAACAAGTTTCATAACAAATTATTATATTTTATAATAACTGTATTGTAATGAACGTACAATGGCCATGGGCAACCTTCATGACAATCCATCAATTTAGTAAAATGTATAGGGGAGGAGTATGTTAGTATGGACCTCTTATAATAAAAATTCAACTGAACTGATCTGCAACCACAGTGTATGTACAAAAAATAAAATAACTATAGGCCAACCATAGTGGTGAGTTATAGACAGTGATGTAACCCCTGGTTCATTTTGTGGGTATCATTTTGGGTGATGTGTCACACTTAATGGTCTTTTAAAGTTGTTTTAATTCTCAAATGCTCCTTTAATGGTGCAGTATTAGAGAATAAACTAGGCTGCTGTGTTTCACCATCAAACTCTTAGGAGCTCAGTGCAAATTTGCTTCATATTTGTTTTTGTATTACTAATGACATTACAATGAGAAATACATTGGCTTTGTATTCCAGGGTCATATTTCTACCATACAGAGAAATAATCTAGCTAAAACTACTACCACAAAAAGGCTGTCTATTTTCCCTCAATCCCTCTCAATGAGTATGAATTGTCATGTGGCATCCCTTTTTTCGAAAATGATCCTTGACAGATTCTATGATTTTGTTGTTTCTGTGATTGTCACACTGGCAATTCAGGCACCAACTATTGGACCTTGTGAAGGAGTGGCCCTTCCCAATTGGTTGAAGCATTGTTAATTGCTTAGTCCATGTTGATTGTTATCAATTAACCATGGTCAATGGTGATAAGTATTAATTGAAACCTGGTGTTTGTAGCTCTGCCTATAAAAGTGGCATTTCTGTTGAGTGAGAGGAGGAGAAGTTGAGCCACAAATGTCTGCATGGCATTAAAAATAAATTATTGTTTTAACAAAGTCTTTTACTCAGTTGTTTTTAAAGCCTTTTTACTGATCTCTTTGAAAAATGTATAATGTTGCTCTAGAAATGCATGCATTTATGTGTTCATTTCAAAATGTCTCTGAGACATGATTTTCCCCAGCTCTTGTGGGATTTAGCTACAGCATCTTGGCTACAAGCCAGATTTTTCTTAAACTGATAGTACCATATCTTGTATATCAACTCCCTGTTTGCTCTGGTGGGATTACTCGACTAGGATAGGGTGCCTGGCATGTAGTTGAATAGCTGAGCTAAATATACAAGCGAGGGGGGTAAAGTACATTTGAATGGACTGCTGTAGGGCTTATTCTTAATCCCAAACATAAACAGTATTTACATTTACAAAGTTGTGAATAAAAGAGGGAAAATGAATGAGACTCACACCAATGCAAAAGGTACTTAGCAAAGAATGTGTCTAAATACATTTCTAAAGTGTGTGAGGAAAATCTGCAGTTAAAAAGTTGAAGCTATTTTCAGACCAATCCAAAATAAGGAGAAAAAATATAATTCAAAATACTATGCAAGGTTCAAGTTAACATAATTATTCATATTCATGACATATTCATGAATCCTTTTGTACCGACTTAACAGTTCAACAATTCCAGGCTCTTTTAAAGCCTATATCCATTGGAGGCAGAGAACGGAAAGGAATGAACGCATTACACAAAATCAGTTTGTTTCTCTCCACAAGCTTTTATTGACACATATGACAACCTCTCACTGCTGTTTACCTCATCTCTGACATGCTGGTGATATATGGACTTTAAGATTCAGCAGTACCAAGCTCTCTGTCCCGGAGTGTGAGATAACACTCCTTTATGACAAAGAGGTGTTCAGCAGTCAGGCTGACAATGGGGAATCAGCCCTTATCTGCCCTGCTTTGTTTGAATGTGAATGCTGTTCATTCTGCCATTATCTGTGTGCAAACTATTTCTGCCTACCTGATATTTCAGTCTCCTCTACATTCATGTCCTGTACATCTTCATCCTGCAATACCTTGGTTGTTCAACATCAAGGCCAAGGAGTATTCAATCCTGTCATGAATGAAAACTTTTATAAGACTAAATTCTTAATATGGTAAAATGATCCTGAAAGATGAAGAAAATTGCAATAAAAATTATGACATATTTAAATACACAAAGGGCAAAAATTTGGTTACCAGCACTAGATGCTGATGACCTTGCTCTCCCAGAATAATTATAGAGGCATACATTTGGCTGTGTCTGGTTAGTTGCTTCTCATCTATTAAATGTAGCAGACAAAAATTAATTTCATGACACACAATAAATTAATAGTGGAACCAGAGCATCAAGCTGTTGATATCTGCAAGGCTCTTTTGCCCTTTCAAATCCAGAATTATTGGGACCCTTGATGTAAATTAACAACAAGGCAAACATAATGAGTTATTTTATGCTCTATAAATTGCAGAACTATATTCTTTTATTCTAATATAATTGTTCTAGTAAATCTTTTGTAAAATAAAAGTTATCAAAATAATGCTAGATTGTTTCACCCGTTTGTTTGTGAGGGGAAAAAACTTAAACTTTGTAATTAGTCTAAAAGAATGTAGTCTCTTCCCTTGTTTGAGCAGAAAATATATAGTTTTACACAGTTTTGTTCAGCCTTTGTAGTCGTCTATATCAGGCGTGCTAATATTTAAAGAGTTGACTGTAATCAATTAAGTTCTAACAGAACATATTCAACTGCACATTTATCTTTGAATTCTGTGATAAAAGATGATTTTGATTGTGCCAAGTTTATCATAGTTCCTGAATGTGAGTCAGTTAGACTGCTAACCTTGTGAATACTGATTATGCTTGAAAAGATAATGGGTGGCCATTAACTTAACATCTCTGACTCAAAGACTCATAAAAACAAACACACAGTCATCAGTGCTCCCTGATGATGCTGAGGACGGCACATTAACTGAAATACATAGATTTTATTCTGATTGTCTATCAACAAAATTAACTTCAGGTCACTTTATTTAAGGATTGTCCAATTAAATATTCATTTAGAAATATAATCTGTTTTTAGTCTATTTGGAGCTAACAGGACAAAGGATCAGTGTCCCAACAAATTACTTCCTCACGTTCTGAAGTGTGAAAGCTTGAGCAGATTATGCAGGTCCATTCATGGGACTCATGTTCCTGATTATTGTGCATGCACATTCCAAGTGGATCGAGTTCCACCTCTAACTGAACTCCACTACAGCAGCCAGCACCGAATGCTCAAAGAAAAGCTTCAGGCAAAAGGGATTTGCTGACATGGCAGTCTCAGACACTACAAACCCCACCAGGTCAAGAAAGAGAATGGTATAACACATGTAACTAGTGCTCCATATCATGTTGCTTCAAATGGTCTTGCAGAGCATGGGGTCCGAACACTAACAAGTTCTGTAAATTAGTCCACAGGATTACTGGATTACCCCACAATCCTCCAAAGGAACTGTTAATGATACCCCAGAGACAGATGACATAAAACTTACCTAAGATAAGTAAGTATGACAAGCAAATTACTGCAAGAGAGCTTTAATCAGTCAAGTTTCGTCTAATGAGTGGAAGGTGATCAAGATGATACAGGAATATATAAGGGTGATATAAGAGACCTTCTCTTGGTCTGAAAGAGAATTGCATGTATGACTATACAAGACATCATATTAAAAATGAGACATAAATGAAGCCAAAAAGGCAGTGCCTTTCTCTCGTTTCCTTTGAGGTGAGATACACGTACTGTCAGAACAATCTAGTGCAGAAAGGCCAAAGATACTACTGTGTTAATATGAGTGAATGCACCTAATGAGTGAGGGACACAATGTCCTGTGAAAAACTGTCTTAGAATTCATTGCCTGTGAATATAAAAAGCAGTTTATTCTTTATAAAAAGTGAAACAAGCTTTGTGCACAATAGTTGGTACCATTTTAACTAGCTTGAAGGTCTCCATGGCAACAAAGCCTTGTAGCACCTCATGGGGAAAACATTTTTCTGCAATTACCAATCAGAATATGAGTCCTTCTGTCTTCTGATGTACTCAGGGTTCTTTCTTCATCTACTGGTTCACTGCACATATTATGTGGAAAAGCTGAACTTTATATCATTTCACAAAAGCCAAACAGATCATAGTGCAACATTTTTTGTTAGTTAAGTTGCTAGAAAACACTCCCGGCTGTATGAGTACCCTGGAGCATCAGTTCCCAAACAGTTATGTGTATGTACGTGCATCCCTTAGAGAGTGTGATCTAAAATCAGCTATTAGTGAGTAGCTACCTTTTACCCTAGTAGCTTGATTTTACAAAGGAACAGAGATCTGATGCTGTATTTTGTTGGTACTTGATTTTATAGGGCTTACCAAACATGAAAACATGATTAAAACAGGGATATGAGTGAAATGCAGTGGCCAGTCACAGACAGAAATGAAGTATGATTAAAAATGGGAGCAGAATGAGACAGAGGGCTAAGGAAAGGAATGACTGGAGTAAATTCATGGACAACACGGAAAAGAAACAGAGATGAGAATGAGATGCAAACAAACAAAGAGCTCACATGGACTGATAATCTCAACAAAACATCTCTAACTAACAGCTTCTCCAAGCCCTCTCATATCACCACTTACAAACAATTTTAAAAGCTGAATAGAGAAATCAGTGAGTTTTTTTCCAAATTCCAAGAAAGAAAAAACTGTACAGCAAACTTAATGTGCACACATTTGTTGCACTGAGGCACTGGGTCTTGTAAGGATGCAGGCATCACACTCATACCCTGCATAGCTGCTGTGTGTTTTATCAGTCATGAATGACATTGTAAAAGAAAAAGTTTGGACAAGCAATCTGTGCAACCTAGGCACCTATATCAAAAAATACTGCTTTACTCAATTCAAATTTACAAGTCTAAGGATATTGCAAATCTGATCAATCTTTTTATTTTGTTTCAAATTTTATGGTAAGATGTAAAAGGTTTTTTGTTCTCCTGCCCATCTGCAACTTGTACAAATACTTTAGCATATTTTCAATGGAAATGACTGGGTACATCTGTGAACGTTAACGTTAATGAAGTGATGTCAATAACTGAGAAACACAATATTATAATGTCAGGAAAGTCACACCATTGGTTTCCTGAGTCTAATGCAGCATTCACAGACAGGCCTGAGGGTCCATAAGAACAAGTCAGATTAATGTGTATCTCTTCAGCGAAGGTGTTGAATTGTAACCTTCATTAAAACACATCCACTAATTTGTGTAGTTTCACCACTGTGTAATGAAATAGGCAGTAAGTACAAGGCCCTTGTCCTGCAAAGTGGTCATCACAAGGTATTTTGACAAAGCTATTTGTGCACAGCTGAGGAGCTGACAAACTTTTTGTTGACAACTCATCTGACTTCTGCTCTTGTCTGAATTAGGACCACAGCTGTCATTCCACTAAGAGAAAACACTGTTCCATTTGTAGCAGAATTTTATGTTACAAACGTATCAGAGCACAGATATTATTTTCAGTTCTATTCTATTTTTATGGCACTTTTAACAATGCCATTGCCACCTAGTCGCTTTACACAAACTCCACAGCTTTGACACCCACACAACAAGCCTAGGGTCACCATGGCAAGGAGAAACTCCCTAGCTAATGTTGGATTTCCGCCCATTCTACTCAATATTCTCGCTATTCTATGTGAGAGCGAAATCCGTGTGTTCTTTTAATGAAGCGATAGGAGAAGATATTCGGTCACCAATCCTTCGTTTTATTAAGCAGTAAATGAATAAAGCGTACAGAGCTCTGGGTCGAGATCCTCCTGTCCCTGACAAACAACAGAGTGTGTCAAGTTCACGAAGTCTGACTGACTATCCTTCCCTGACTGGGTCTTTTTATAATACAGAACATGGTATAGTTTCCTGGAGCATTCTTCTTTCTGACTGGCTCCTTGATCTGACTCCTTTCTTCATTCATGCCCCTATCGTCTGGCAGTTCCTCTTCGTGACATACGGTGGTCCCTGTTTTCTAAACAATTCAACTTACACAATCCATCTTGCACTTACATAATCCATTATCTTTACACATACATGGTCATCATGCCCTTGTCCTTCTCCTCTTATCTGCAGTTGTCGTCACTCCCTTTATACTGTCAGTACATAACATTTTTCCTTCTTTCAAAACATGCCTGTTCCCCTTGTCAATATCTCCTCATGTGTTCCTTTTATCCTGTGATCTCATTATCATGTCTCTATTTACCAGCCCTCCCCAGTACTTTTCCACTGTTGTTCTTTAATGTTTCTTATTACCCAAATATCATTGCATAGCACACTATCTTATTTTGCAAGCTTATCCTTCATGATTCCCATAACATTTTATTGCATATGTATGCTTCTTCCCCACTCACCTGATGCCTAGATGTTGCTTTTTAAATTCTCTGTATATCTACACTAAAAGGATGAAACCTTGAGTTGAACCCTGCTCAAATGGAGAGCCTATCAGTTCCTGCTTGGCACTGGACAGTTAATGGGCATAAAAACAAAGTGTATTTGGAGCTAAAGGTCTGGTCAGTATGGCTGGCAGAAATGAGTGTCTGGGATGAATCCATAGCAGAGCTGAACAGGCAGGAGACCTGAACCAATGACTGGGTTGGGATATTTGAGACACAGCTCTAAGTGGGAGCCTATTGCAGGGAGGGAATGAAAAGAAAAACATAATTAGTGGAGAATAGAGGTGGTAGCATTAAGGGAGAGAGGGACAGGAGAAGGTGAGAAAACTTTTAGGTGTGCAATAAGGAAAACAAAAACAATTTAGTTACTTAAAAATTATTTCATGTGAGAAAGGATCAAGGCAGTTATTTGTAAAATGATCAATTAAAGCTCATCATGCCATTAAAACTCAGTCTGGGGTTTTTAGGCTAATTCAAAATAATCCAATATCAATGACGCACAATCAACAGCAAGGCATTTCATTTGACAGCAGTACAACTGGCTGATGACAGTGTTATGTTAATTGTAGTTTGAATATTTAAAATATTCTGAGTTGTGTCCATAGAGAAAGCAACAATACTGAGCAACGACTAAGTCATTCTAGAGCATTTTAGGAAATCAAAGTTATCTGCCTCTGAATTCAGTGTATTGAGGGAAGAAGCCATGGCTATGTCTTTTCAATTCTTTGTGGAAAGCATGGTAAATGAGTGAAAATGAAAACATATATGGCAACATACACTGTTTCCAATGTAAAACATTCTGAAATTGACAATACCAGATGATCACAACAGCACCGATAAAGTTTGCAAAGATCATACTAGAGAAGTTGGCACAATTGTTATCCTGTGACCATGAAATTATACACAACCTATATGTTTCCCTTGTGTTAAATGTTGTTTGACAGATTCTCATTATGCCTTAAAACAGATCAGCCTTTTTCACATAATTTAAAAAGTTTACATTTATAAACCTCTCCTGTATTTTTTCCAGAACTGCCTACCTTTCCTCAGAATTACCATCATATTTTATCCAAATCTGTACTGAAGTTATTTCATTGAAGCTAAAAAAATAGTTGACCAAGATATGTTTTCTCTTTGTGAATCACAATAATTATATGAAAATAGGGACCACTGAATCTGAATTTAATTCTGCGATGGCAATTCTTGTGGTGATGTTTTCAAATAACTTCCTGAATCAATTCTGACAAAAAATACATTTCAGCAGAAACAATGACGAAAGACATGCACATTGTGTTGCAAGTCGCTCTGGATAAGAGCATCTGCTAAATGCCTATGATGTTATGCAGTGTAATGTAAGAGAAGCTATCAGTCTTTCTTGTCAGTAAACACTGGATACATGTAAATATGAAGCTAATAATTATTTAAGATAATAAAGAGCACAGTGGGGGTTATCTAAATGAGGGATTGTTAGTTCTTAATCAAAGACCACACCAGGGATTAATACCTCTGAAAATGATTAATGGAGAGTACAGTGTTAGAGTTGCAGTTTCTCTTGTGAGTGGCACAAATAATGATTCTAAACTGGGGAGAGAAAAGAGAAAGATTAGTTCAAATCAAGTATAAATCGGAAGTTCATAATGCAGGGATGATTGAGAATGTGTTTTCAGACAAGGTGACTTCACAAAGGCAACTTTTCCACTACATTTATATTTAATATTTTTAAAATCCTGATAATAGCAAAAGGAAAAATAGAAAAATAGAAAGTACATCTTGTCAGAATGATTTATGGATGGCTGAAATGGTAGCTGAGACCTGTGACTGACAACCCATTTCCTGGCTTAAAAGCATTGCATAAAATACATTCTGAGCACACTATATAGTACCTTTTTGGACTCTTTAAAAGTCAAAACAACTTCAGGCAAATTATTCCATCACTATGACATTAAAAGTCATATCCATCCATTTGGCAATGGTGCAAGTGAGGTTTGGGATGCTTTTAATCTGAGGGTGCAATGTTGCAGTCCTCTTGTTATACATGCCCAAGGTGTGAGGTCAAGATGTGAGAGGGGCATATGATTGAGGGGCACTTGATTGAGGCTTTACACCATCTACAGGGAAACAGCTAATGTGAGGGCATTTTTCATGAGGTTTGGCACTGCCGAGCACCCATAGATTGTTTCTATCTTGGAGCTGGGCCATGCTGACAGTGTCTTTTATAGCCACAGGTAATTGTTCTATTCATTCAGCAGGCCCAAATAGTTAAATAAATGAACTTGACTGTTGAAACTGTGAAACAGACACTCAGTGTTTTTGTTCTCAAACTAGACCTTAAACAGGCAGGATCTTAATGACATGAATATTCAGTTGCCTCATTGCCCAGGTTACTACTTATTAAAATAAGCTTTAAAATATTATATCATTATCCTATTACTTGTTGTACTAGTATATGTAGTTCATTTCACATGGCGAGCTGCATCTACTTCTGTAAGAATGTTCTGTACAGCATAACTATTTTGATGAGAGGAGGAGAAAGGCAAAAACAGTTATCATACTGTGCCATTTTACTGCTAAGGATTAGCTGCATCTCAGCGCTTTCAGCTTATTGAGGAGAGCCATCCTGCTGTCAGAAAAGATTATGAAGGGGCCAGATAATTCTGCAATGCTGTACAGACGCTCCCCGATTTACAATGGTCCGGCTTACGATTTTTCGACTTTTTCGACAATGGTGCGATAGTGTCACTTTCAGTACAGTATTCAATAAATTACATGAGATATTTAACACTTTATTATAAAATAGGCTTTGTTAATGATTCTGCCAAACTGTAGGCTAATGTAACTGTTCTAAGCATGTTAAAGGTAGGGTAGGCGAGGCTCTGATGTTCGGTAGGTTAGGTGTATTAGGTGTATTAAATGCATTTTAGACTTATGATACCTACTTATGCCCATTTATAATGGATTTATAGGGATGTAACCCCATCGTAGGTCAGGGACCGTCTGTAATTCACATAATACATGCATCTACTACAAATCAGACTAGAGGGGGGGTGGGGGCTGATATTCAGGCAGGTAGGGGAGAAAGGATGGGAAGAAGACCTGAACTTCTAAAGGAAAATAGATGTCTTTAGTATCTTTGTGATCAAATGAGTATATTTTTGCCATCAAAGTCAAAACATTCAAAGAGAGAGAGAGAGAGAGAAAAGCATACAATAGGCATATGCTACCCCTATCACTTAGGAATATTTATCTCAGTTTGATCCATTGATGTCTGTGAGCTAGTTTTCAATACTCTCTAACTGAAGCTAGCTGCTCTTGGCTTTTCCTTCCACTCACAAGGGTTGCAGAATGTTGACACTAATATTACTGCTCACATACTTTGATCACATAATGTTATATACCTTCTTCTATATCACATAACAGAGAGCACAGAAATGTCCAAATCTGAAAATGAAAAAAAAGACAGAATGACAGCACAAAATCAGTGAAGAACTGTGTTGTAGATTTCCAGGAATAATTCCCTGAAAATGGGGAGTATATACAGTGAAAACCAGCATGTCACTAAAAACCAATCCAGCTGCTTACACTACATGTTGAACTGTGGTCTCTGGATAGTCTTGTTTGTTGAAGTTGTAGGGATGTATAAATCATGCACTGTCAAATCCACTCAAACTAATGGCCATAAAACTCATGTCAGGTCAGGGTTCCCCTTGGGTGCTGAAATGGCTTGGGTAATGACAGAATATGTAGCATTGTTCTGGGATTTTGTAGTTGAATACTTTTTATTGTGTGTGTGTGTCAAACTGAATACAGCATTGCCCATATCTGATACTGCCTAGACATGGTGTTCACATTTTTTGCTGATGTTTATCATTTCAAATCTCCCCAGTTTTTGGTTTTTGTCTAAATGTTTACACGTGAACATTACTAGCATCATTTTGCTTTTGAAAGATGAGTTAGCAGCTCTTGATTTCTGGTAGAACTGTGTACAGTGTTCTTTGTGTTCTTGTATCTTCAAAGGAATCTAGCCCAGGGATGAGGTAAAGGAATATTCATGTCTCCTATAAGGTCTCATTATATTGTCACATTTTGGTAAGTTTATTCAGGGTCTGAAAAAGACTGCCATTAAATATCATGAGTTCGAGAGTAGGTCCTTTAAAGTGCTTGCAGTAATGATGTGCCTGTTTGAATTGTATTCATTAAAATAAATGTGCACTTGAAATTACCTTCTCCCCTCAGCTATTTGATGGATACCTCTGTATGAACAGCTAAAGTATGTCAGGTGTGAGGAAGGCAAACGTGAGATCTATTATAGATACACACACACACACACACACACAAGCACATGCACACACAGGAACCAGGTGAACAAAATTAGCACAAATATAAAGTACCTCAAGAAAGTAAAACAAAGAACCACTACAGCCAACAAGCTATTCAGTATACTAAAATACCTGCCACCTTCCAGCTCAACAGGCTGTGCTTTCATGGGTGGCTGAATGAAACCAATGGCTGACACCTGGGCTGGCTGCAGACCATCCACAGGAGAGCCTGCCTGTTGGTGAGCTCTTGACTGTTAACTCCCCAGGCTAGGGATGGGAACAAGATGAATGACTGTGAATCACCTTATCTGAGTAAGACAAAAATACGGTGAACCTTGTTTTTGCTTAAACATTATTTTTAAGAGATCAAGGTCCTTACACTTACAATGTCAGGCTACATGTATGCATGTTACTGTGGTAAAATATCCTCAAAACACCTCTTCTCATGTCCTCCCTAAACAGTGGTATAGTAATTAATCATGTACTATCAGAACAGGCCTCAAACTGGTGTCCTGGTGTGTCACCTTATGATTTTTGTTTGTATAATTTGTGTATGTATGACTTGTGCTTTATGCAAGGTATCTAAAATGAGCTCAGCACATGGTGTTTTTATACAGGAACTGTATTTACAGCCTATTGACTCCTCTGGCAAACCACTTCAATATTATTCATATTACAGCATTTATCCAAACAATTTTAGTAAATATTCAACTGTATGATTTAATGATATTTAGGAACACATCTCATGTCATACTTCAGACAGCCTGAAAGATTCATATAACAATGGTGCTGAGGAGAATGCCATCCTTTATACTCATTCCGATAATGAGAAATATAAACCTAATAAGAAGCACAGGCAGGACATGTAAGACAGCTTGTGTGCATATAAATTAATCAATACAGAAACACTACAAGAGCTTCTTCCCTGCAGCTGCTTTTTTATTTATAAAGTAAACACAGTACTGAATACTGGGATCTTGGATGAAGAATGTTGGGGTTTTTAATTTGATGTATATTTTAATAACTGTCAGCCCGATATATTGAGTTATTTATAATGACAGTAAATTATGCTGCAGCATGGTTCATTCAGAGCTCCTCTGTAACTCCACTTAATTCTTATTATTGATTAGGTCATCTTATAACTCACAGTTCTCTCCTGCTGTCCAGTTAGCTGTTACATTTCTGGGGTCACTTCTGTCTCCAGAGGTTTTGAGGCCAGGTTAGTGGGTGGCAGACTGGGGGCTTCTTTTTATTATTAAAGGTTTAGTTTTAGAATCAAGAATATGACCATCGAACCAATTTGATTGTGTTGTCCTGAGACAGGATTGTGGTAATACAATAAATCATAAAATAATCAATTATCACTAAATTAGCAATGATTATACATTTTCAAACACACCTGTGATGAGATGGTCCAATCACACAATTTGTGTGTCTGCACTGTACCAAAGATAGGACCAGAAGCTGCCTGGAGGTAGGTTAAATTTTGATTGCTTGAAAATCATATTTCCAGTTCTTCCTTCAAATCATTGAATTAAGTCTTCTCCCCAGGATGTTTCGTTTAATATCAACAACCTTGTCATCACCAAAGGGACCTGATGTAACCACTGAAGTGACAGTGTCCTTTGACCCCTCAACACCTCCTGGGCTGTGTTTCAATTTCATTCAAGATGCAGTGAACCAGTTCCATAGAGGGGCAACATTTGCAGTCAGCTTGAGACAGTGGTTGTCAGGTGTAATGTTTCAAACTTGAAAACATGCAAACCCAAATACTCAAATTATAAGGCATTCACACTATTTACAAATTATAAGGCAAAACACCATTTAAAATTGTATCAGTAGAACTTGCAATGTAATTTTCAGGTTTAGAAAATTGAATGCCATCTTCCCCACAGAAGGGCAGTTAAATACTGCTGGCAATTATATTTTTTTAAAAAATATCATGTTTTAGTGATTGATATCACAAATTAATAACAAAAAAGTGGTTAAATTTGAAATCAAAAATAAATTCAAATATGCTGTAAACTACTGTTAGTACTCATTTTAAATTGTTGGTGCTGTTGATCAACTCTGATCAGCATCTAGACATGCTGTGGCTTTTTTGTAATACATATTTTAAAACATTATGATAGGATGTTTGAACTCAACATCTTTGATCAAAATAATATGTAGCTACAGCCTGCCTTAAAATACTAGATCAGAAGACTTTTATAACCTCAAGTGAACTGTAAACTCTTAAACCAATTTTTCTTGTCAGCCAATTTGCGAATCTTTAAAAGGTTTAGCACTTCATAAACACTGGAACATTTGACATATTTGAAGGAAAAGATATAAGCAGTGAACTGATAATGCATTTAGGAATGCTAACGAGGGCATACCCTTTCAGAAAGCTTGTAATTGGTTTTCACAGGTCAGTTTGACCATGGTCCTACTGCAAATAAACAGGTGTCAAGACACCCTTCATTCTTAGATAAGTCACACTGAGAGAGATATTAGGGGCTGACGCAACCCTTACTACCAATCAAATACATTCCAGAGGTGGAAAGCCATCAGACCCACAAACGCTGAAAACTTCTGCATGTTGTTCACTGATTGCTTGCTTACATAATGAGTTCACATATGTGTTGATGTGTGTTGTGAGCTTATCTGTAAACAAATTCCAGTATATTCAGTATATTTGCACATTACACTCTACTTATATATATATTTTTTCAAATTGTACAGCAGTGGAATTTCCTATTAAGGTGGTTCTTTGGTGTAGACACTCTGACAACCCACTCTAATAATAGCTGATAAGATACCTTAAGTGACATGTATTGTTTTGGATTAACACATTTGAATATACAATTTTATATTATAAAATAATATTTTATATATATATATATATATATATATATATATATATATATATATATATATATATATATATATATATATATATAATAAATTTATAATAATTTGATTTATATCAATAAAGAAAAACCACCTTGTATAAAAACATGAAATTCACCATATCACATCCATCATTGTCTTACCCTTGGTTTCCCTGGATGGAGTGCAGAACAATTAGAAAATGTAACAGGACAATGTGTAGAATCAAAAGTAATACCTAGGCTAATGCATATCACAGCACAAATGTATTCATTTTAATTTGGTTCAGTATCTCATAAAAACATACATATTGATATTCCACAATGCACAATAGACAACCTAGCTACAGATTAAACACAGTAAAGAAGCATACTGCTCCTTCTATACCCTTTATCAATGACTGACTATACACACTTTTTCTGTGCTTTGTGATTGGTATGCGTATTTCTTCTCCCCAGTTATAAGTCCTGTATTTTAACAGAAGCATCAAATGCAATTTATAATCCTCCATGAAGTCTTGTAGCAGGATTGGTGCTGTGAAACAGCTGAGCTATGAATTTGTCCGTGGAGAAAATTTTCATTACTGTTCATTGTGGTTTCAAGGACACACCATTGAATGGGGACTAAATGAAATCTCTACTCCAGGCTCTCTGTGCAGCCCGTTTTTCTGGTGTCCTAGCATAAAGCCTCATGGCTTCCGCCTCCACACCGATGGGTGTACATATTTACGTTCTGCTTTGCTGATGTGTCAGAGGCAGTCATTGTTGAGATTTTCACGTTAATAGAGACCTCCATTCACAATACAGAAAAAAATCACATTAAAATCATTTTTGTTTTAGACTTTGTTTCCTTTTTACTGTATGATCTTGTCAAATTCTGACACCATGGCACTGTCTAATATCATGTAGTTCTTTAGATAACCAACAAAGCAATACTTCTTTTCAAATATTATGAGCCCATCTAAACAAATGCCATAATAGAAATTGAGCATCTATGAATCAACACTGTTGTAATCTGTAGCTATCATCTAAATGAAGCACAAACCAGTAGTTTTCATTCCATCTAATGTGCTTTACAGCGTACAGCAGAGGAGCAGACCATCTGTTGTTTTGAATGGAGGAATCTGTCTTCATTTTGTGATGAGTGGACCTTGGAACATTTTTTGTCTGGTCAGTGAAATTTGGAATATTTTACAGTGCTCCCAAAACACCTCCATAACTACTTAAACCACATGTAAAGCAGAGGAATTTGCTTCATTTAATCAATCACAAAGTTCTATTCGGAGACAATCCTGACCTATATGGTACTCCAGGCAAGACTCCAGGCCTTGCCACTCCTAACCCCCAAACTGAACTGAGATCAGCAGGACAGTAGCCTGGGCTGATGAATTTTAACTGAATCTTTTAAACAATATATTCAAAACCTATGTCCATATCCAAATTGTTTTCATGCTCTCAAAACTTATATTGACTCAGATTTATGGCACTGCTGAAATACATTCCCAAAGGAATTCTTACAAATTGTTATGATGCCCCTTTATTTAAAATGGGTTACACCTTACATAAAGCATTCATAAAACATCACTCATTATTATGTTTATGAAGACATATAAATGTTTACAAAGACTTAATCTCAAGGATTAATTCTCTATGGAACCCCCTTAAAGTCAAGCGGTATGATTATTTCATTCTGATTATCAATGACTAGAACTGTTTATGACACTATCTGTGAATATAAAGTAGTCTTAAATAAGGTGTCTTGTTATGTGTGTACATTCTGATGGGTAGCTGAGGTTGTGTTTTTTAAAGTAAAACGCATCAAGTAACACGCATTGTGCACTGTAAAACTGAGGAAACCAATTTCTTTGAACCATATGGGTATGGGAGTGCGTTTTGGAGCCCTATTAGAAGGATTGAGGTTATATAGCTTACACACTTGTGTGTTATACACAATTCTCCCACAATTCTGAATTCCTCATTTTAATAATCTGATTTTGATTTTGGCTCATGTAGCACATGGAGGTTGGAGTAAACAGAATGGTGAGACACAAGAGGGACATCATGTTTATGTGACAAGGAGAAACACAGCTTTCAAAACAAATGTTATTACTTGTCCTTGTGCCCTCCTACCTCAGTTATATTGGCTTTTATTTCTATTTATTTAATTATTTTTTGGAAACACCAGGAGAGTGTGGTTGTGAGGCTATACAGTGGCATCTGCTTAGGTTTCTATCCAAACAACATCTGTCTCTGTCAACATAAGCATACATACTCACATACATACACAAACAAACATGCTCACACATAATACACACATGCATGTGTAATCCTTTTTCTTTTATTGGTCGGTTTCTATCCTGAAAATCATGATGCATTCCCAAGTATGTTGAGTTTGTTTATTGTGTTTCCATGTGAAACCACAGACCTATGTTTTGCAGTCAATGGCCTTAATTCATCATTATCATCATGAAACTAGGTGTAAATTTATGAATAAATGAATATGTACAAATAAAATTCACCGTATAAACACAGTTTTGTTAATATCCATGTGCATATGTATTAATATCAATTCATCACGAATGAGAAGTGAATTCACAGAATGTGTGGTTATTCATTTGTGTACCTACAATACCATTTAAGGGGCTATGAAGCTTTTGGCCTAGTTTTCTATATTGGTGAAATTACAAATTACAGCAGAGGTTATGTGCATTTCTGCCTGAATAAACTTTCCTCAAAGTGCTTGGCATGTGGGACTTAAGCCTGATTCCTTTTCAGCATCGACTTATAACCCCCATTATGGTGCTGGGTATATTGACCGATTCATTTTAAATGTTTTAAAATACCGGAAAATTTCAATGAAAAAAATTTCAATGTAACTTTTCAGCATAAAAACTTTTCTTCTTCCCTTACATATAATGAACATGTGCACAGAAATGACTAACTTGATGTTCATATTGTATAGATATTGGTTGAGGCATGTAGCCCAGCAATGAAAGTAGAGGCTAAAATAGTGACAAGTTTAGATGAATATGTGTTATTTTCTTTCTTTGTAAGTGAAAATACTGAGTGCCTGCACATCCACACACGCACACACTCTATCAACAGTGCTCTCTGCAGCAGCATGTAGCAACATTGGCTTACATTCAGGAGGATCTGGGACATGCCCTTGATCATAACAGTAAAGTAACAGTGAAGTCCATGACCTTGATTAGTTGAGTGAGGTATGACAGAAATTGTCCAGAAATTAGGAGAAGCTTGAAATTAGTTCTTATCATGATGATGAATTGTCAGATGAGGAAATGGGTATTGTCCCCCAGCCACCAATTCCAAAAGACCTGCACTCTTCCCAAAATGTGCTTAACGATGCAATATTATCTGCAAGACAATATCTAGAAAGATTGATGTCTCAGATAGAAAATCTGTATTTGAGCATTTCATTCCTGATTCACTTCAACAAATAGTTTTAGACAAGTTTTTACTAAACTTGAATGGATTTGTATTTTATGTTGAGGTGAAAGGAAATGGACATTAAATTTAAATTACTGGACAAAACCCAATTACATTACAATTTTTGCCGCCTCAAGTCCAAAGATAACTTTATTTGTCCTAGGTGCAGCTTTCTTAAGTGATATTGAAAAATGGCTAAATTGCTCCATGGATGGTGCTATCAGCACATATCATAGTCAACCAGGTACAAACTGGATTCAGTCTCAACCACCGGTGTATCACTGCAAAGAGAACAAGTGTGCCTGGATATTTCACTTGGGAGACCATGGTGAAACATTATATGAAAGATAATGCACATTCCATTAAGTTTACTTAGCATGACAGCATGGAGTTATAATTTCTATGGTACTTAATGCATTGGTATGTTCCATGGGGAATTGATGAGAGGCATCTGTCTGCAGGGAAATTGGTGGATACAGTGTGCTTGTTTCTCTCCAGCACTGACATGTCTGAGGGTGGGGTCCTTGTACTTGTTGAGAAATGACTGTAGCACTGCATAAAAATCCAGGGGCCTGCCCATAAACCATTTGAGGTATATCACTGCCCTCATTAAAAAGAGCTGTTTGGAGGCAGCTGGTTCCCAATGCAATAAGATTGTACGAAGAAGTGGTCTTTTATAGCACCAGTGTGCTCTCCCTCTCCACCCAACAAAACACAAAAAAGAAAATAAACAAAAATTAAAACATGAGTATTTGCATCATTCTGCATAGCTTTTTCACATGCACATCTTCACACAGAGCAGTTTCATGTCATGAGGCTTGGTATCTCTCTGCAGCTGTCATTGCTCTTTTTATCTGTGTCTGTGGTTGTTTGTATATGCCCTCATCTTTTCTTCTGCCTTTTAATGGCATGGATATGCTGATTCAGTTACCCACACTTATCTAGCTCCAGTATGAATGGTTTGCAATGCTTTATAAGAATGAAGACATATGGTGTAGAAAAATAAATTTTTGTTTAAGTGTATGAAGAGCTGATTTAGCAGCTTTTGTCATTCTGTCATAATTTCCACATTTGTTACAAAAATACCATGTGAAAACTAAGAGCAAGAAGGCTTCTATTTTGCCAATATTTTCCTGCCTATTTCTACAGCACAGGGAGCCATGATGGGGGTTGAGAAACAGAGGAACAGAATTTTATCCAGTAATAATGCTTCATTCTGACATTCACTCCGGTAATGTCAGAGCTGTATTCCCCAAATTAAACATAGCAGATAAAATCATTAAATTACACAGTTACGTTACACAAGAGACTTTTTGGGACATACATACACGAACATACATTGACCATTTTACTTTGGAACTCCTTACTTAGATATATATTCCTATGCCCACAAATTCATGAAAAACCTTCAAGTATGCATATATAAAACTGCTCCTAATTTCTGAAACAGGTACAAGCTTATATTCAAGTATACTGACAAGCTTGGCTAAAAGGGCACATGGTATTTTTCCTGGATAATTATAACACTGTTTTAATTGTCAGTGGTAATTAAAGTTTATTATATAGTAAAAGTTCAATCAATCCTGCATGTCAGCTCTTAAATATGCACAAGGTTGTTGTCATGTGTCCTTCATCATTTTTCCCATGAATGAATATGGTGCATTTAGCAGAAAATGCTCAAATTTTTCTGTTACTTTTCTAGAATATGTTTAGAACAATAAGTACATTCTCTCTGTGTTTGGAGGGGGCATTCCCATTATGTTATCTCACTTCTATAGGGAGTCTCTCAATATTCTCCAGAATTCTTCAGATGTTTCATTTTGTACCATAAGATTGTGTGATGAACATCACCTTTAATCACATAATCTCTGTCACTCAGCAGAGTGGTGTATGTGTGTAAAGTTTTATGTCAGCACCACAGGAAGAAAAAAATGATTAATTGGACCTCAAGTGCAGGGAAACTGTCAACAGTCACCATCTTAGTGTTGTGGCAGCGCTGTGTAATCACAGTCCTTCTCACTGAGTTGCCATGAAGAAATCCAAGACCTCCATTTCTCAGCAGTAATATCATCGCTCAGTGGTATTACCTACCTGCCCCTGAACACAACAACAGGGTGGCAAAAGTTACCATGAGTCCATCAGGAAGTTTGATTTATCATTGAATTGATTTTGCAGCTTCACATCAACTGCAGGAACACTGTCAAATCCCTTCCTGCTGCTTTCCAGGTAGCTCCTCTAGTTCAATTTCTGGTTGACAAAAAAACGTGAAAAAACTCTAAGACAGAAAATAACAGGACATTCTTGTATTTTTTTTAACACTTGCTTTCAACACTATATTACACATATGCAGGGGCTCCTGACAAAGCCTGTCAGATGGGGCCTCTCTCCCCCTTGTCCCCAACATTCCATGGCTGGGGAAGGCAAGGGCAGAGCAGCACTGCAGTCATTATTAGAGGGACGACCAAACCTGAACTGGAAGCAAAGAATGCTGGGAGTGGATATGAAATTGTTCTGAATGTGTGATTTTTGGGCAGGAAGTCAGAACACACTGGCAATGAGTAGTTATCTCCCTGAGAGTCAATTTGCTTCCTTGTGTTTGTTTTCTTTAGGTCCAGCATTTTGATTGTGTTGGTGCACTAACAGTTTGTGTGTGTATTTGTGCTGTGTCTGCAGCAGTTACCTGCATCTGTGAAGAGCAGATGGCCCCGACAGCCAGGAAGGTCTGTGGAAGGGAAGGAGAACTGCAGAACCAGAGGCACAACAGCTCTGTTAATATGAGAGAGCACATGTTCAGCTTGCTGCATTGACAAAATAGATGCTCCTTCATGTTTGACGTTACTCTAAAATGACTTGTTCATTGTCAAAGTAACTGGGATTGCTTTTCTAATTATATATTTAGGAGATGATGTATAGTTGACATTTTCCTAAAATCTGCCACAGAATGAATTGTGCAACTCACCATGACATGCTGTGCCTTTTGTATTTTCCCAACTACTGTTTTAATGTCTTGCTATTCTCAACATGGATTATTTCCATGTAGCTGTTAATATACATAAGATTACTAACTGCTTTTTAATGCCATATGGCCCAGAGTTTCTTGGTTGCATAAACAGTTTCCATTTAAGATGTAATATACAAGGTGTGGCTATTAAATAATGACACTGGGCTTATCTAAGCCGAACCACAGCGTGCATGCGTAAACCACGTGGTATACATTGACCAATGGGCAAGCATAAACAACCCCTGAAAGTTTCAATCCGCTTACGTCTTCAGTTTGCTGTTACGCATTGCCTGTGGTTGACATGTTTTTCTGACGTGTCGTAAAAATGGTCATTTCAAAAATCAAGAAACATATCAATTAGAAATTTTTGGTGAAATTGAATAAAATTGCAATCTTTTGTTTTCTTCATTAAAATTGTAGTACAGCATTAGTCTCATTATTTAATAGCCACACCTCATACTTCCCATACAAATTAATACAGCAGGTTGTAACATCTTTATGCCATGGGGGGATTGTCTTTTAAAGGCAGCGGAACAGTGGGATGATAGTTTAATGAACGTATTCTGTGCTCCAGTATTTTGTTTGTAGGACATTCTCTATCAGTCTTTCACCCTCTTTTGCAGACTCACTGAGAACAGAATAACTCCGACTCAAATAGACAGTTGATTAAACTCCTGCAGATTCTCCGTGTGCTCCTGTCTGCTGAAATTATTATATCAGTTAAATTATTATTTATGCCTTCATTTGCCTGAAGGTCCCTTGATGAGTTCAGTTTGAGTTTGAGGAAATGCACACAAAACTTGTTTTACTTCTTACTTCTCAGCTTGGACGTTCCTCCCCAAGTGTGGGCTACAGTCCAATGTGGGCAATGAATCTGCATGCCTGCATGTGTGCTGAGCGATGTTTGGCTGAGTCTGGGGTGCTGTATGCAGCACCACTTGTTTTTCACACTCTGTCCAGGGCAGATGAGACTAGCACCTTTTACATGAAAGCACTGTAGACAGGAGTTAATGATGGCCCTCCAGGCACACAGCCAGGGCCTCTGAGCTCTCCACTCACTCCTCCTCCTTAGCATGATGAATGCAGAATATCAGTGTCTCTTTTATGTGCTTTGTCCCTCACACCCCTCCCTCTTAAATTACAGCTCTGCAGTCTCTCTTTCCCTCTCATTGTGACATTAAAGCTCTGATTTACAGAAGATACACCATGTGCTACAAACTCCATCAAGAAAAATGGATCCTTTTGAGGAAAAGGATCCATTTTTTTCAGAAAAATCAGAAAAAAATATTTTGATAAGATAAAAATGTATGACACTCCGAATTTCTTTGCACTGGCCCCCTGAAGCAGCTGAGAAGTGAAAAAATTTCCCATCTGTTTATACAAAAAAGTACTGCAACTATGTTCTAGCTCATGAGTTGCATGGAACATGCATGAAATAAGAAGGACATCAGCATACCTCAATAAATATCCAGTAATTAGGTGGAGTGGGGGCCATTCAGCTGATGAGCCAAAAGAGATCATCACTTCACAGACAACAGGATTCTTCTCTGAAAGATTGACGACCTGTAAATTAAACACCCCTTTTAAATAAATAACATTTGGGCTTCAGAATGTTTTACTATGAAGCTGAACAGGCTCAATAAATACTAATTACACAATACAACAAAGAATTAGTATTTTGGACAAACAATTCAACTTCTTTGCTCAGTTATAACAGAACAGGTATAATTCAAAGTACTGTCTTGAGCTCAAAAATGTGAAAATGAACAATACCCTACAGTGTTTAATCGTTACACCTGTCATTATACTTGCAGCACTGAGGAGGTGATTGGAAAGAAATTTGTCTTTTTTAATTTGCCTACTGTCCTGTAGTTACTAGAATAACACATCATAGGCTCCAGGTGTAATCTAAAAATATGTTACAAATGACTTGTAATAATGACAGTCGGCTCAGTCGAGACATTAATGGGTTGTTTCTTATGTGTCCTGCTTAGCGCGCGCGCACACACACACACACACACACACACTCAGAAGTGTTCACTTGTAGCCTGCACTGCTCCGCCACCCTTCCAAGGGAAAGGGACTCATGTTAAACTATGTGAACATGTATGTGCAATGGCCAAAATACAGCTGAGACCACTATTTATGTTAGGTTGAATCAATTAGGTACAGCTCAAAACAGGTGCATATATTATGTATTTTAGTGCTTTCTCAACCAAAATGAATATTATTTGAATGTTGAGGACAAATATGTTTTAGGGAGAGAGAGAGAGAGGGAGAGAGAGAAAGGTTGAATCAGTGCTGAATTAAAGAGGGGTACAAGAAAGAGGAGTGGTTGATTGTTTGAGCTTAATTCAAATTTGCACCAAAGCAGTTTATGGAAATGAAGCAGCCACCCTCCCAATCTTATTTTTAAAAAATCTAGATTCAAAGGTGTCTAAGTAAAAAGTTAACTCTATTAAGAGGTTAATTGCCTCTCACAGATATCAATTAGACGTGCAACTTTGATTCAGTGTGAGAAATATTGCATATCGTATATTGCCTTTATCTGTTGAATTCTATGACTAGTAGCTACATGTTTGTATGGTCTCTAATCTGAAGAGGACTGTTTCACTCACCAAATTTTGATCTATTTTTATTTTTGTGAGAATATATTTATTTATTTATGCCATATAACCCTTATTCCATTTCAAAAGAAATAGGAACTGAGCAGCGAAGGCCCAGGGAAGATAGATGGTTGGCAGAAAGAATCTGAGGCCTTGCTTGCCAGCTCAGCACAGTGAAAGTGTCTCAATGACCTACATTGCAGCAACAATTGTACTTGTTTTCCACCTACAACAAGTCTGTAATGCACAGTTTAAAGATGCTCTAAATAGATATGAAGGTTTCGTGAGAGTCAGAGATTGTCATATACTATACTATAGTGCATATATACTATATATATATATATATATATATATATATATATATATGTCTGTATTAATGTGTGTACTTGGCAGGCAGAAGAAAACCCCCTGTAGCAACATTAAAAAAATACTACAACTTTGTTGCTTATAGAAGGGGGCTCTTTACAGCTACATGTAATCTTATAGCTGTCTTTACATCTTCAAAACAGCAAACAACAATTTGTCTTAAATGTGTGCAACTTTAACTTTAATGGGCCTTGGTGGAAAAAAACACTATTTGTGCAAATGTCTGTGTGTAATGGAATACAGTTCTCTTTTCATTTTTATTCCTTTACTCTTAGCTCAATGTTGATACCAAGGCACACAAATACAGAAGGACTTTTAGCTCCCACGTGTGTTTGGGTGTTGGTACAACACAGTCTGAAAAATATTACTGTGGCAAAAACACGTTTGCACCCACTTCTTCCTGATTCTGTGGGAGAAGGTCAGTGTGGCTGTCAGCAGTCTGTATGTGGAAAAGGTGGGGGACTAGGAAATAGGATGGAAAGACCGAAGATTTTGTTTTCTGCTTTACAAAACAAAGTAAATTAGGGTAAATGTTGACTGCATATTTATTTATTTCACACATGTTTGTCTCCCACATCAGAAATGCTGGTCTGGATTTATTTATCTATTTTTTTTAAACTTCTCTGTAAGAACAACAAAAAAAAGAACATGTGCTTGGATGTGAAAAGGAAACACACTATTCTTTTTGATGGCTGAAATATGTTTCATGTTTATAGAGAGACAAGTAATTGGTTGGAAAGGAAGAACAAGAGGATGTTTCAGAGCCAAAAGAAATGCGTAAACATTGTAAAATAAATCCGAGCTTCATAAAAAGTAACACAACAAGCAAAGCTAATGGAGCTGGATGAGTGGGAGGACTCAGAATTCAGAAGCAGTCAGGAAGAAGGGACCTGCCAAAGGACTGCGTATTGCATATCTCTGGGATATGAAGCTTTGGTTCCAACATCGTTTGTGCAATTGGAACATCTCACACTTTACACAGAGAAGTAAAATGGGATTTTATTTGAGCTGGGCTGGCACTCCAGCTAGGATTCACTATCACTCCCTTATTGACTTACACACCTGAGCCATGGCCCATCAGGAGGCATGCTCAACCATTCTCCTGCTATCATCCATTAGATAATCAATGACATGGAATAGTACAATACTTCCATTCTGAGTCTAACATTCACACATCCTGAGCCATACATGAAAAAAGGGGTTTTGAATTTACGAGTGTTTATTTCATCATTTAACACCGAAAAACATTACAACTTCAATAGCCCCCAAAAATAAATAAATAAATTAATTCATTCATTCATTCATTGATAAATACATGCACACAGAGAATAACAAATATGAAAAATAATGTACAAAGTTTTACATTTTTTTATTTTTAATGAGGTACCAACCCTAATACAATTACTGTTGATTACACTACATTTAAGACATGTTTTTTCTGTAAAATGGAATGGGTCTGTAACTGTTTCTCTGTGAATTAAGTTTATATGAAACAATCCATAGGCCTGCTATTTAAGAATAATCTTTTATGTTCCAGTTTGGATGTTTGGATGTACAATATACATTTCCTATAAAAGAAAAAAAAAATGGGGTCAAAAATTATTTTCCAATGAATTTTTGAAATTTGTTGGTTGAGCTAAAGCAATAGTTTGTTCAAACCATGTCTTTCTCTCAAAAGCCACCTTTTTTAAACACAGCTAATGTGTGCTACATATGAGGAGTTAGGGTGCCACCAGCCTTTTTGAATGAGAAGGCTGAGCCCTGCACTGAAGCTTCCTCCTCCTCTTCATTTATCATTGCGGCTCCTGCATTTCACTGGGGTCACCAACCAGACAGATCTGCTATGGAGTGAGATGTGAAAATACTGATAGAGACAGATACCAGCCAAGCTTAATTCATTACACTAAGGTTAGAGTGAGGGTGGCTCAGAGAGGAGCTGCTGAAACCGAGGCGAGTGGATTGGATCCTCAGAGGACCGGGGTACCATTAGATAAGCATCACTTACCCTCCCATTAACAGCAGATAAACTGTGTGTCAGACACTGATGTATTGCTGAACCCATGAGAAGCACTTGGCTCTCTGCGGCCATGTGACTGAGGGGCTTTTGAATTTTTTTCAGCATTTAGTCCAGCGCAGGATAACCTCACATACATAAACATATAAATACTTGGTGTTACGTAGCTCTGAAGAACACCAGTCTATGGGTGATCATGTCAGGTCTGTACACTTGTAAATTATAAACAAGACTATGATTGGTCAAAATTGTCGGGCACTATAGTGCCAGTTAACCATGTCTCTTGGCAGCAATTGAAACACTGTATCCCCAAGATGTCTACATGGTAATAATGTACATACTACATAAAGATAATGCCCCTATAAATAAGCAAGAGGCGTAAAAGCCAAAGTTCATGTCCACGTGTGACGAGGAAAAAACAGTCACACAACTGAAAATTGTGTTGCTTTATAATGCTCACCTTCCATTATCATTTAAAAATTGACAAAACAGGCCCCAAAGCACTGCAGCTGGGTATGGTGGCACAAAATGCAATGAAACAAAATATCTGTATATTGCTTGTCTCCACAGGCCAACTGAGTGTTAAGAAATAAGGGATGACAGTTCAAGCTTGAAGTGAAAAGTTTCTTTTATGACTGACAATTTAAATAACACAATTCTCCACACAGCCTTAAACATAACATCTTCTTGAAATATTTGAAATTTAAGTGTCATGACTTCTGAAATAAGTGCAGTAGAAATCAATGTATTTGACTGCAGGGAGCTGTGTTTCTGAAGACAAAAAAATGATATATTTCCTTCTTCAGAAAATATCTTGACACCTGCAATTGGTTTAAAGTGAGATATTAGATATTACCACTTAGCTGATGGTATTATATTTTGATTATATTTTGGTGTCTTGCCTCTTCAGAAATATATAGCATTTTATTAATGAGGTAAATTGATTACTTAAGGAGGCTGTTCCTCCATAATTACATGACAGTTGGTCTACACTCGGACACAGACAGGCACACATGTCCTTATGTAAGTGTGATAGCATGCAATAACAATATTAGATAGACATTCCACATGCATATACCTATCTGTATATCAAGTGGGCTCACAAACATAAAAATTGACTAAACTATGTAATTTATTATGTAATTTTATTAACATACAAGTTTTACAGAGTAAAGCCATTTTTTTTCTCTTTTCTTTAGAAAAAAAAAATAATTCCCAATTCCAATAACAAAGGAACATACCATTCTTAAAAAGGTACTTCTTAAAAAAGGCACTTTCTCATAACTACATCTCAGTTTAATCTGTAAAAAGACTGTTTGCGTAATCGTGCACATGTCGTGCACAGTAAACACCCATGGCTTCATTTCACTTTTTCTTGCTGGTCAAACTGATTTCATGATTTTTCTGCATCACTTTTCATTCTTCACTTGCAATCCAATTTCAGAAACTGAGTCAGGAAGAACATACATGAAGTAAACATATTAAAATATTAGCACGGGTTAATCTTAAATGTGTGGCATTGCTGGTAGTGTGCAGGCTGCAGTTAGCCAGGGAGTTATCTCTACACTGTGTCCTTGAGCTTCCAGCATTTCTCCATAGGCTTTATTCAACCTCACATGTGTTTACATTTACATTTACATTGTTGCTGCCTATGGGGTTTCAAGGTACAAAACCTCTGAGTTTACAAATGCTTTCCTGTATATACTCTCTACAAACATATATAGGAAAACATATTTGTAAGTCTGCATCCTATCTGCTATGAGCCATTTTTTTTGCTTGCCATCTTAGCTAGATAATTTAGCTAGCTCAAAAATGCTGCTAACGAAATAAGTCATCTGATGGTGACGTCATATTTACATCATAATCTTACAACAACTTATTGTGACTTACCCAGTTTTATTGTACTCACTGGTTTACCACCATCCTCCTTAATGTTCGCTACTTCTTGCAGGGATCCATGTTTTACCCAAGGGAACAGTGTGAATGTGTAACTTTGGAAGTCGTAAATTTCCTACTTGAAATAATTAAATTCTAATCTGTCTTGAACACAGCATTTAGCAAAGGGATAGAAATGATTATGATGGTGAAGAAAGCTATTTAGTGATTTTTTTCCTCTAATATTGTGCACAACAGTACACATTCAAGATTTCCCCATGGAGTATCAAGGCAATGTGGCCAGAGAGGTATATTGAGTTCTCAGGCTTAAGTAAGAGACAATTGGTTGGAGGGACTGACTGAAATACTCTGTTCAAACTCCCATCTCCAGAATCCTGTCACTAATATTCTGTAAAGTGGCACTTCTAAGAAACCCTAATTCAATTGCTAATTGCAGGAAGCCATATTGAGTCTTTGCAAAGCATTTTACTTATCGCACTGCAACAGCAGCCATAAAATGAGCCAGGGAGTGATTTTTCCGGAAGCTTTCAAATGAGAAGCACACGGCTGGTGATTTTTCATTACTGCTGGTTCCTGTGTATGTTATTGAAGTGGTGGTATGAAATGGTAGAATTATTCCTTCTGTGATGAAGAATATTTATGTAAGGCCTTGGGCAGGGTACATACTGTACAGTGTATCTACAGATTTGAGACTCACTTTTGAAACTGACAAAATGTGGGGGTCTTCCTGATAAATATGAAGCCATTCCCTTAAAACTTGCACATGACTATTTTGCCATTTCCTTAGTTATATGAGGCCTGTGGCACTATTGTTTATATTTACAGTGTGTACCATTTAGCAGATTTAGCACTGGTACTGTATTCTGAATTTCTGCACAAGCAATGACAACTCAAGAGAATGCTAACTGTAGTGTGGAATTCTTTTACGCCAGTATAACAGAACTTTGATCATTTTTTGTTGAGACTGCATTTTATTTCTTTGAGAAAACACTATTTCATTTGTTCCAGCTCTCTGACGAGTTTATCGATTCAATTTCATTTTTCACTTTTTATCAAAACGTTTTTCATTGCCTGTGTTGGGTCCTTAAGCAATGTTACAGCAATAAGGACCCACATGGAGAGAGAAGTCTCCCCGGCGGGTTCAACGATGAATGAGCCTGGTGATGGAAAGCGAAGGATAACAACATTTATTTTGTTTTCCTTTTTCATTACTGTTTCCAAGGTCGAAAACTGTCAAGTCATCAGCAGAACGTTCCATAAGAACCTGGTCAAATCCTGAACAACTTTGAGATTGCTTGGGTGTTTTTCAAATTACTTCACCGATAACATTTTTCAGCTAACCCAATGATCTGTCATCTTTTTCAGGTAGCCTCACCTGCTGACACACAACACATGCAAAAACCAAACTAACAAACTGCACAGCCACTATGATGCAATCACTGGATTACCCCCCACTGGCCCCCCACTAATTTTCACCTAGCCTTTATACTACAACAGCATAATAGAATTCCTGAAATCCAGTTATGGCTTTTGGTTTTGGTGTGCCACCCCAAGATTTTCAGTGGATTTTCAGTTTCATCTGGCCACCCCTATGAAGAATTTCTGGAGGTGACACTGTTTGCAAGGAGAGGAGAGTGCAGATCATTTTTTTTTTTTACATATTTTACAAACAAAATAAACATGGCAGGTTTTAATGCTTTTCAAAATCATTGCCTTGCATCATTGCTATCATTATTCTCAATATCTTTGAAGATATCCACACCACAACCCAGGTCAAATGTGTGGGTGAAGTGTTCCCCAGTCCACTCTCCTGCTAACATTCACCTGCTAATTCTTTGGTCATCAGAAGTAGTCTAGAAATCTAGAATGAAACAAAGTACATTTATTATGTAAATTTATGACACTGAAGTATTCTGTTTGAACTGATTTTGTTTTATCACAGATTTACACGCTACAGTGTTCGTTTTATGTGTATATTGGATTATCCATTGTGAGAAATATATGGAAATTCCAGTCCCTGCAGCTCCATAACCAGTCATAAATGGGTTGCTATACATTTAAATGAGATGTATATTTTGATTGTACTTAAATATATGATATGAAGGGGAAACCAGACAGCTCAGTTCAGTCAGCTGAGCAGCCGTCGCACCCACATGCTGATTCCTGGGTGACTTGGGTTCCTCCTCTATCCCTCTAAACCCCTCTATTTACACCATCAAATTTAAAGCAAGCAAACATGCAAAAAGCAACAGTTTAAAATGTGGCAAACTTTGGGATGTGATGACTGTCTTTCTTCAATAACCCAGACTAAGTAGCTGGCAGAAATGTTTGTGACATCCCCCCAATTTCCCTTGACAATACCGATGACTCCAGTAGTGGGTCACAACCAGGGAGGTTTTTTCAATTAAAAAAACTCTTAGGCCCAGCTGTTTCTCCCTCAGATGCCCTGTGCTCAGCTCAGCATTTTCTCTCCCATCCTCAGTGCTTGCACAGCTGTGTGAGCCTGCTGAATTCCCTGTCTGACCGCTATGACATCTGACAGCAGCTGCATTCAAGCCAACTTATCCCTTCTGCATAACAACTGCTTCAAAAGGTGGAACACATAATTAGTCATATTTCATCATATTTAGTCTCCTTAATCCTGTTTCCCACTGCATTTGTTTGGCCCTTGTCCCCTCCTGCAGTGGGCAAAGGAGAGCAATAGCACCTGAGAGTCCATTTGAATGTGGCCGATTGAAACAATTGCCTCCACTGTAGAGAATTGTTGTCCCCACTGCCACACCTTCATATACTTTAGATCTACAGTTTATGATGTCATCCTAATTGATGACAACCATTCCTCCAAGGGCATGGAGGACAATTCCTCAGGAGAGCAGAAAAATAAAAGTAATAAAAATCAGTTTGTTGAACAGGACAGGGATTTACTGTCATGTCAAAGGTCATGAATCATTTTCAGTTAGAGCTTGTTGTACTTAAGTGTGGAGGAATTGCTTTGTAGATGGTAGATGTGCTGTTTGATAGTACAGTCAGCCCTCTGTATCCACGGGTTCAAAAATATTTTTAAAAAAATCCAGAAAGTTCCAAAAAGCAAAACTTGAATTTGCCACACGCCGAGCATTACACTGAATCCAAGCAAATGAAGTTATAAGCAGGCATATCCTGCTGCAGCCTCCCACCATTTCACAGATCCTCAGTCTCTCTCCAGCACTCATTGTTTGCCTCACATCTCGTTTGTTCGCTACTTGTGTTGTGTGCACCAATCCCCCGCGGATACCGAGGGACAATGTGTAGTTTATGGGTATTCATTATTTCCTTAGTCTTGTTTTCAAAATGTCGGACAGTTTTGAAAAAAAAGTAAATTTTATTGTTTTCTCATTGAAGAAAAATCTAATTTGCTTCAATTGTTCAGTGAATGTTGGACAGCTGTATCAAGATGCAATCAAAAATAAAGTACTAGCAAGGTCTTAGTGACAGTGTTACTTCTCACATTGTCAAAGCCTCCTTGTCAACAAAATAGGTGACTTGAGCAGCCTTAAGTTTTGAGCATTCCAAAATGTTAATTTCAAAATATTCCTAAATGACCCCGGTGAGGACTGGACAATGTGGTGCTGAGCTATTGCTCTAGTTTTAGAGAGGAGAGACTCATTAATGACTAGAGAAGAGCAGGTACTAAATTGTGATAACCTTCCCCTCCCTTGTGGGCAAGGGGCTTTGATCGTATGTGATAGTTAAGGGATAATTACCTCTTCTGTCTCCAATGTGTCCCTCCAGGGGGGTCTGTTACAGAGTCGATTCACACAGCTAATGGAGAGACTCCTGTTTAATAAAATGAGAGGTTTTTTTAAGGTATTTTTATGGGCGAGGCACTTCCATCATTACTGCTATGTAAGGACCCATTACTAGACCAGCGTTATTTGTTTCCATCAGAGTACCGTGCACCTCAGGCCTCGCGACAGGAGTCATAAAGAAGAACTATGAGCACCCAAAGGGGAGATATATGGAAGCTGGAGCATTGCATGTCAAAGCAGCACCCTGTGCATGCTTATGGATGGCTATTTAGGGCCTTCCATTATACATTGTGTCTAGCAGCTTCTGCCTTAGTAATGAGTTTGAGAAACTCCATCATTATTATATTATGACTAGCAGTTTCTGACATGGAACAAGCATAGGGGAGAGTCAGTATGATGGTCAGAGGAGTAGTCAGTCAGGATGGGGGTGTGGCCAGAGTCTGGGGGAGGGTGTTGGTGGGTGTTGTGAGCTTATTCTTAAAGGGAAATGTTGAACATTTTGTAAAGAGGGGATTGTGATATATGAGAATACTGGTCGGGATATGGATTTCTGTCATGACTGCTTTATTTACTGTCATAATTTCAGAGGAAGATTACTTCAAAATATGTTAATGAAATAAGGGAATAAAAAAACTCTCTGCAGTGTGCAGAATATATAACCAAAACCTCTCTGGTTCTAGACTCCAATAAAGAGTAGTAGCATTGCTTTCTATCACATATCTGCATTTGTTGTAGTCTAAGCCACACTTTATGTAATCACATACAAGAACATAGCAAGGTCATAGTAACAGTGTCACATTTTCAAACCTTACTTCTGACCTCAGATTGTGGTTGTAGCAAATCGTTGCTTCAGATAAATGCTTTTCCAGTGAAACTTTGGTGCTGTCAGTAAACAAACAAGCTTGTACATGTATAAAACTGGATTACAAAGTGGAATACATGTGAGAGATCTCTGGTGTAATACTGATACTGAATTGTGTCATGTTTTGTAGCATGTAGCTTAAACTTATGTTTGATTCCAAGTAAATCTGCTAAAATATATAACAGACATAAGTATTCTGAGGGACATAACTAACATTACACGTCAAATAATTACAACAACTAAGTACATTAGCCTCTATATTTTACTAGTTTTTATGGAAAACACCATGAAAGTAGGAACTACGGAAGGTGCATTGGATCATGCCATCTGATCTTTTGAAAGGAAATAACGTCAGATTGTAATGTCAGGACTGGATAAGAGGGTGCAGGATGTGTACAGAAGAGGTTCAGAGGCCTTATCTTCAATGCATAGAGGGAATGCAATCCCAGCATGGTGCTTGCTCAGAAAGTCAGGTATGGGCCATTGCGGGTAATAATATGGCACTGTGGGGAGATTGGAGCCTTGGCACCTGTATCAGGCTCATTTGGTTTGTAGGTCTCCTCAGCAGTCAGTGCTGATGCGCCTGAGCAGCTCCAGGGTGTGGAGCACTTCCTTCCACTACCCCGTTACGCATGTACACAACATACTGCTGAGCAGAAAACATTCCCAACCATTGAGTTCATCTTATATTTGCACATAGCAACAGAAATAATGCATTTTCTAACAAATAAAATGAATTTGAATGTGAACAACAGTTAAAAAATTCTTGAATGAGTCAGTAGTAACACCAGTAATACAAGTGGAAATATAGAATTAGGAACATAGAAGAATAAAGTAATCAATGATTGTGTTAGCTCAAACAGGTAACATGGAGGAGACACAGCTTGTTTATTAGCCAAACAAATACCTCATTAGCTGATACTGTAAGATTTCTTTACTGACATTGTGATTTCCTCATTAGAGCATCACAGCACAGACCGATACAACTCTGGACTGAACTTTATCATCTTAAAATGAGGCTGAATCCACATTTAGGTAGCTAAAAACTAATTTCTTCATGATTGATTTACAAGTATCTCAGATAAACATAGGAAGGGAAAACAAAGAATTGCACCTTCTTGCATTTATCTTTATGGGTCAGAATGATTTTAAGTTTCATAGAGGCATACAAATAACCATAAATCTTAGCAGGTGCTGGAAAAGCAAAATTGATGCCAAATCAGGAAAGACTACTCACACACTCAATTTTGCTTGTGGAGAAGCACATTTTAACCACATTGTGTACACTCCAGAAAAAAAAAAAAAACAAATTCAACCATTTCCTGGCCAGATCTGTTGGTTTTGAAAGTTGTTCATGATAATAACAGCTGCAGAATAAATAAATCATAGAAATAAATATCATGCAGCTATCTTTCAGCTGGACATCAGTGATGCTTTACTATGAAAATCGTCTGTTATGGGGATGAAAATAAGATTTTATTTGTTTTGTTTTGTTTGTTTCATTAAAGGTGAAACAACTGTGAGTTGCATCATGGACATGTTTTAAATGTCCAGTTCACTTCAGTGATAGTTTATGTTTCCCTACTTCTGTACGGTTCTCAAGTATTTTAAAGCACTGCTGAATTTCCCTTTGCTGCTGCTGTCCTTCATGGTTGCATTAAGACATTCATAGCTCTCGCCCAAGTAAACACAGTTGTTACATCGGAGTTTTAATGTCTACCTAATTATAGATGAATTGCAAGCCCTAGTTACTTACTCATTACTGTAAAGACCCTATCCTTATTAACATAAGAATGCCATTGTTGTTTTTTAAACAAAAGGGAATATTGTTTTGAAAACTATGGAATATTATCTATGGAATATTGTCTAAATGATAAATGTGTTAAGCAACTATATATTAAAGACGTGCTGCACTGAACTGGCAGCCAGTTGATTAGTTTGCATAGGTTACAAGAGGGAATCTAGTTTTCTACACCTTTCCAGAATAAAATCGTTAACATTCAGAGCTGAAAATATATTTGCTTTGCTTTGCACGAGTACACATCTTCTTGTAAGAACCTCAATATTGATTGTTAACATAACCAACAGACTTTGGAGTGACTGAGTGTGTCCTATTGATTGATTAGAAAAAAAAATCATTGTAGTCCTGTTTTTGTTTGTGAACCATGGACTCAAGTGAGCCTGGATATACACCACAGAAAGACCTAATCTATTTTCTCCAGAAACTGATGTTGCTGTAAAGTGAATTTCATACAAGCTCACAGAAAAAGGCAAAAGTGCTTATTAAAACAACACAGGCCAGCTGCAGGAAAGAATTTGTACCAGCATGTGGCTGTTTTTGTAATTCATCTTGAAAGAAAAACTTGTAAATGAGCTGGTACCAATCCAAAGTGAATCCTGTGAATTGAGTTTGTTCATAAATGTTAATTATCCTTGGGATTTAGGGCAGTT
The DNA here is from genome assembly GCA_019788955.1 of Albula glossodonta. Taxonomy (NCBI): domain Eukaryota; kingdom Metazoa; phylum Chordata; class Actinopteri; order Albuliformes; family Albulidae; genus Albula; species Albula glossodonta. The sequence continues at coordinate 3,112,969 of JAFBMS010000004.1, forward strand.
GTCCTTCCTCTGGAGGGATGATTAGAATATTTTAGAACTGACCAGGTGTTCCTGATGAGTGCTAAGATAAAATAAGAAACATCCATGAAGAGTCAGTATAATAATGGCCGGCTGGTAACTTTGTCATTGCAACAGAGCATTAAGCATAGTATTCACATAGGAATTTCTTTCCTTTATTACCCTTTGCTGTGTGGAGAAAGCATGCTGAAAGGTCCCCGGATGATCTCTATTTGCGCAGGTCACTGACAGGCATCTGTCATTTACATACCAAATTTGATCAAATGGATCATGGAAATCAGCATTGTTCACGCTGTGTCCCATTACCTCTCTTTCATTCATTAGAAACAAGAATATATTTATATAAATCACTCCTTAATAAGGTTATTTTTATTAATTGATAAGATGGCTTAACACTGTACCTTTGTTTGCATATGCGCCAAATGGCGCTGAAGCCTTCTATAATTTAGTCGGCATAATGTTGCCTTCTCTCAGATTAATAGTTTATAGTGAAACAGCAGTCGCTTTCCTTGGGCAAATGAAACAAAATTAATAAATATATATATTGACGTATATTTAGTAAATAGCAGAGGGTTATTATTTTACAATCTGAAGACATCTTTCTGTCATGTATGTATTATCTATGTCATGGCATGGCTTCCACTGAGCAATAATTTCAAACCATCTCATGGGACAGTGAACAAAATTTTATATGTTCACAATCAAAGACATTGAAATCAAGGGACATGAAAAATGCTGCCCCAATCTCATTTCAGAGACACAGAGAATGAGAGGGTCCAGATATCAAACAATAAGATGATGAGGCCACTTTAATATGGAGCTTAGAATGGGTATTCAGAGGTACGAGATGGTCATTTTCTTTGAAAAATGGTTCCACTATTTTTAATCCAAAGAATATCACAACTTCATATTCAATAATAGAGCAGTGAAGGTAATGAATATCAATGCTCCCTTCTTGGATTTTATTCCAAAAACTGTTATCAGTACAGCCTCAATAACATCATGGGGATAGTGTCATCTGTTTAATTATCAGATGAGCTCTGAACATAATGTAAAAACAAGGTCATTAAAAATAACATTATAAATAAGCTGTTTCATACATTGTATCTCTTTGAATTTCAGTGTCTGCTGGTGGGAAAAAGTGGCTTTAGGCACTGTAATTATTGTCACATGGTGGTCACTTTACTTTGGGCTTCAACATTCGGCCAAATGATTGCAGCCGTGTTCAAACCACTGTAGGGCTGACCCAATCTGGACTTCTGGCAATAGCTGGAAATTGTGTGGTTGGGATTGATTACCAATAAAAGACATGTTGACCAAATGGGAGAATACAAATAGGCATATGGGGGAAAATACAGTAAAACCTCACTAATCTGGAATTAAGCCATCTGGATACACCCATAAGCCAAATGGTTAACATTATCTGGAAAAAAGAATAAACTTGATAGGACGGTTGGGTAAGTTTGTTGTACAAAGATTGCAAGAGGCAAATTATTGGCTAGCCAACTGCAATGTAAAACAGCTGGACATAATTTGTAAATAAAAGTAAATCAAGCAAACTGGCTCACTATAACAGTACAATGTCTAGCCTCTTGCTATCACTTTTACACTGGTGTAAAATGGCAGATACTACATCTAAATAAATTGTACTTGTCAGTGAAAATAGAAACATCAGCATCAAATTTTTGAGATTGAAAGATGGATAGTATTATATAATACACGTGTTTAAGGTGTACACTTGCGTTACTTAATGGTAAACTTCTCTGCTTCTGCTTTGATTGTTGGTAGCTAGAAATTGTTAGTGCCCCATTAGCAAAAGTGTGTATTTGCATGTGTTTTTTTTTTTCTTTTTTTAGAAATTCTAATTCTTTCTAAAGGGGAAAAAGAACTTACTTTATTTATATTATATAGAACTAAATTTTCATTTGAGAGTGTACCTTTGTCAAATTATTCACATCTCAACAGAATGCTGAAAATCCTAACATGAATAAACAAAATCATGCAGTGAAACAAGACAATATAATGTTGTTCCAAGGAAAGACCAGTACATAATTTCATGCCTCTGTACATGGCTGGACTGACATTTCACGCATTTCGGCCCACTTTCATATCAGCCCTCAGCCATTTACAAAACACACAACATCTTGTTTCCTCCTCTGCTATCTATACTGAACACCTCAGACATGGATTCATGGCGGTGAGAAATAGACAGGAAAATGCTTAAATCAGACCAAATAAGGACCAAAGACCAAACCTATCCCCAGTGTGCATTTATGTTCAGTTCCATAGATGTTATACATTATATCTCAATCTGTAATCATGATATAGTCATTTTATTATTTATTTCCATTTTTCATTCTTGCCAGACAGACCAACCCCATAATCTGCCAGCCCATCTCGAATTTGATTCAGAGTTTGAGAGTGAACAGACCTAAAACAGGCAGGAATTTGCTGTCTAATTCTGAAATCCCATAGAAAATGGTATTACGAAATATAACCATATACAGATGTAATTAATACAGATGTCCTGCACATATATGGTGGTGGAGGAGAACCCCAACAGTGCTCTAGAGCTCAAGGTCAGATCGATGCTAATAGGTTAAATTCATGGCAATCCAAGAATCCAATCAATGAGCAAGATCCTTGGCTGGACCCAGGGAGCATGTGACTTTATAATGAATGCATTTAATGTATCTGCTCATCATTCCTGTCCTCACATTATAAAATGTTCTGAAGTGCCTGAGCGAATCAATAGTTGGAGAGGGGTAGTTAATCCTCAAACCTCAACTTTATGCATGAAATATCCACATATCTCAACTAAGTGTACATACAATGAATTATAACATCAAACTAGGAGGAGCATGCACACTGTTCTCTCAGAAAATTTCTCAATTTATGATAAAACACACACACACACACACACACACACACACACACAAACACTCACACACACACACACACACACACTCACACACACACACAAACACTCTCTCACACACACACACACACACACACACACACACACACACACACACACACACTTGTCAGTGATCCTCAGGAGAAAATCAGCAGTGTATTTATTGTAAATGCAGTCCATAGGCGGTTTGGTTGGCACTACCCCTCTCCACTCACACATCTGCTGTGGCTCTAAGCTGGGGAGGAAAGGGAATGGGTTTGGCTGATTCCTTCCTGTTTTCTGTTTGAAATGCATGCTGAAAATGTCTATGAAAATGAGTGAGAACACTGTGTATGACTCAGCTGCTCTCAGGGTCGCTGACAAAAGCTCTGGCTTTCACGCTTCACTTCCATTGCTGTTGCTCAGTGACAATCAACCAATTTCAGAAGCATACCTACCGAAGAACATTCTCATTTTCTCTCAAAGAAACAGCCTTGCCTTTTACTAACCCAGTGCTATTCTCACACATACCCAATGAAAGCTGTGTTGAATGGAAATATTGACATGGCTGAGAAGTGCTGATAAAACTGCATGAAATAAACTTCAAATGGTTTGGAAAAGCTTCATGCCATTTCTGGGAAATGCATTTGTATCTGTGATGCCAATCTGTTAAGAAGTAATAAATGAAAATAAATATAATAAAAAAAAGTTAAACAAAAGCCATACAATTAAACCATAACATAACTTGTCTCTGAGTGTATTGACTATCTATCTGCACACATGTTCTGACTCTGATCCTTTTGGATTTTTTTGGTTTGGAAGTGCTTCCCCAGTTATTAAGCGACGAAGTGGCCATCTGCCTGGGGCTGCACCATTTGGGGAATGATACCCAAATTCAATTAAACCTCAAAGAGATGTCTATTATTGGACGGCTTAGCCTTTAAGAAGCTAATTCTGAAACATTGGGTACAGAACAACCATTTCCTTCAAAACCTGTCTTAATTCCTTGATATTTTGAGAATTCAAAGGCAAGACAGTTATAGTTTTAATGCATGTTTTCAGTAGCTAATTTCTAAGTTTTCTCTAAAATGGATGGTACATGCACTCGGCATGGATACAGTGACCTTGAAATAATTGTTTGAATAAATGGAGCACAGAAAGCATTAAGAACAACTCTCAAAGCAGAAACAGTTTGTCACAACAGCAAAAGCCATCTATAACACATACTGGTTGCTGGGCTTAACAAAATGCATGAGTGTAGCTGGTCTGGTCTATACCACCTAATTGAGTGGAATAGGGCACACACTCCAGAGGCTCTTTCAAACCTGTTTTATTTCTTAGATGGATTATTTACTTCCAGAGCATGTTGCACTGATTAGAAGTGCCTGAGTTAATATGTATAATGACAGATGAATCAATTGATTCAGAAGGCCACAGATCGATACAGCGAACAATCCTCTCCACCAGTAAACATGCACGCCACAAGACAGCTAGAGCTGAAAGTGCAAGTGGAGGTGCAGCAGGAAATGCTACTGCAACAGACCCATTAGGATTCTGCGGGTGTTACCAATGGAGCATGATGGTTACTAGCTTATGTAAAACCAGTGATGGAATAGAGAGAAGTGAGGGTCATGTCAAGGCCCTGTGACAGCTTAATTCCCACACCAGGCTTGAGTACAGCAGTGGGACAGCAGCAAAGGGCCATGGGGGACTGTTTTGGAGCTGAAAAGGGGCTGTTTCACAGCTTTTGTTCAGAAGAAAACTTGGTGTTTTTGCCAAGCTTAGCTTTGATTTTGATTCACTTCTTAAGACTTTAGCAATATTTCTTTGAGTGAAATCAGAAAGGAAGATTGCCCAGAGTGAGTCTTTATGTGACCCTAACTTGCCTCTGTTTCTTTTCTATCAAGCACTTTTCTTAGTAGCTTTCAAATTTCTCTGAATTATCTGCATTACTTTTTTTTTCAAGGCATGGTAACATTCTAATTTTTGAGGGTATATTATTGTTGTTGTTGTTATTATTATTATTTTATTTTTTTACTCAAAATAAATAAGTATTGAGTCATACAGTACATGTTAAGTACCCTAAAATGGTTTATTTATAAATAATTTGTAAATGACAGAATGATGAATTGTAAAAATTATTATCCTTAGGTTTTGTTTCCTCACAAGAAAAAGTCTAGGTGCTTTTCATCATGATAGTGCTCTATATAAGCTCTCCCAGTGGGGTATTGTGCCAACATCTCCCCGACTAAGCTCTGTCTGGAAGAGTTCAAATCATATTATCTTTTCTGTTTACCTTGAACTGGATTTCAAGGAAATGTGCTGTACATTTTACTTCAACTACTTGCACAATATAATGAAAAACCAACATATTGTACAATTGACAAAAAATTGTATAAAGCAGAACATTATCAGGTGTTTCCACACACTGTCAGCAATATTTAGGGGACAGAGACAAAAATACAGAGGAACCTGGTCATCAGCAGTTGAGGACAATTTCAAATAAATGTTGTAAACAGCTGGATTAGCTGTCTAAGAAGCATTGAGGCTCAAAAGCACTAGGTGTGTGAAAATGTATCTCGGTGTTAGATCTGAATATATCCTTGACCAATTTCCACCTCTCCTGATTTGTTTATGGTTTCATGATGGACCATGCTGTAATGGGAAACATCTGAGGTAATAGAGCCATGCACACTTATTCAATATAACATTGCAAAAGAACACAGGATTAAGTTTATGACTTAACACTGGGAAATATGCATCCCTGTAAGTTTAATAAAACTAATAATTGTATTTAAAAGTATTGCATGTCTGTTAAAATATCTAAAATGTCTACCAAAAAAAGAAAAATGTGACGCACAGCATAAGTCAAGTTCAGGCTAACATATTACTGAATTTTGCCATGTTTTGCACAAAAATTCAAAATGCTTTTGAATATCGTATTTGAATCAAAAGCAATTGTCTGTGCTGTGAGTTTGCAAGCAAACATTATTAGTGTCTCTGATTTAAATCGTAGCCCTGGTGATAAAACACAAGAGTGCCACCTGGTGGTTAAAGAGAGATGGCCCAGTTAACACTAGAGTACTACTTATAATGCATGGAACTAACAAACACTATAGTTTTAATGAATATATGTATAAAATTTCACAATATTTCTCTGAAAATAATTAGAGTTATAGCTGATAATGGTCCAGCTCTTTAAGTCCTTCAGGATTTCAATTGCTAAGAATGCTCTAAGGATTACTCCTCTGGTAGTCTCCAGGTCAGTGGGCAGGCTTCAGTCAGCAGGCTTCTCAGGCCTTGGGTTTCTAGTACAGAAGTTAGAATTAATTCAGAGTGTGTTTACTCTGGAGGGGCAAATCTCATTTGCAACAGTGTTTCATTTGACACTGTGAAAAAAATATTGAGCCTGCATGCTTACTAAAATGTTTGTCAATGGCGCCTTTCCAAGTTTCCGCTGCAACTTGATCATCACACTTTTCACCAGGCGCCCATACTCATGAGAAGTTTCAGAGACCCTGTTTGAGATATGTATGGAAGCAGGAGAATTGCTTTAGGAGAAGGCCCACACCACTGCACTCTCAGGCTACTAATCGAACTGGTTAACATTCGAGCCTGAAAAAAATAGTTTTTTTTTTTTAAACTTCAAATGTTAGGCAGTTAGGCATGAAAACTATTGAGTTGCGCTGTACTGATTCTTAGATTTCCAAAAATATATGGGGTCTTTTAGATTTTGTATTGGAATCTGAATTTATTCACCAATTTGTTGAATTAGGGCCTAAAATTGTCAGATGGTGTGACATGAAAGTTATTGTATATACAATGAAAATGGGGTATACTTTTCTCAACTCACATTATCATAACTATCTTGAGATCAGCATTACACTTTGTATTATTTTTCTTAATCATCATGCAAAGTAAATACTGAAATACTGTCTCAAGTATTTCAAGATATTTTAGATTAATTCTGAAAAACCCTGTTATAAATCTAAGAAAATGCTTGTGACTCTTGCTGATACTATTTACCATGTGGTCCCTTGAGATTTTTATGATTGTCACATGAAATGAAATAGTGTCACACCAGAGGATGAACCACACCACACCAATGCAAAAATGCATATTATATGCATTTACAATCAAACAAAAACAGTTTAAGAAAAATCACATAAAAGTGTGGAACATTGTGCCACTAAAGCATTGGGTATCAGTCACAGGACTAGGGAAGAACCATATTTCTAGTGAGGAACACACTAATAAAGAATAGTATCACTTGTATAGTATTGTTTACAGTTATGTCTGCTGAATATTAACTAATGGTAAGTATTGATCACTCATATGTCAGGTAAGTATTGATTACTCATAACCAGTGACAGATTGGCCATCTGGAAATTGGGCAAATGCCAGAAAGGCCGCCTGACTATGGCCCACTTGGACTGCTCAGAATTGCTCATCATTGCATTGATAAAAAAATTATAATAATAACGAAAAAAAAAAATTAATCTTTGACAATTTTGATTCAAAAAGTTATTTTATGCATGCAACCCAAAACATTTGAGATTTAAACACATTCTCCCATCCCATGAGCCCCTCAATGTAGCCAGTGGAAGGTCAAGTGAGGGCAGAAACTGGAAATTGAGTGGGTATGAAATTTAACGTTACACCAGCATAAAGGTTGGCGAGGGTGAAAAATCTGCAAAAATACCAGATTTACTCTCAAAACATGCCACCACCAAGGCCTCTGCTGGTGTAGCTAGTGTCACCGACAGCGCTGCTTCGGCTAGCACCGCTAACGTTGGTGTGGGCGACAACATGGACATTGCAGAGCCAGACCAGGGAAACAAACAAGAGGAAGAGGCCGAAGAATCAGACTTGGATACAGGACTTGCGGCAGAAACTGACAATAAACAACAAAAAGCCTTGGAAAGTGGCTTACCGGAGCCAGAGGCAACTGGAGCAGGGAGGGGGGAGCGGAGCAGGAGGTGCAACTGTGTGCTCAATATGATTTTTTTCAGGCCCAAATTCCAACACACTGGAATTATTTTTCAAGTTTCACCCACATCAGTCGGCTGACGAACCAGTCAAGAAGGCATTTCGCCGCAAAGATGGATCACAACGTAAATGGGGCAGCTATTGTGCAGAAAATCATTCTTATTTTGTGCAGTGTGACTGGCATTTCCTAAAAAGACTGAGACAAATCCCTTCATTGACAGAAGTAACTAATGGAGGCACAGACATCAGAGGATAAATGAGCATGAAAAAATCTGTTACTCATATGGAATGTGTAAAGGCATACTTTTCATGGGTAAGTCAAGCAGACATCAAAAGTTTGCTAGGTTCAAATCAAATGCCAGCCCGTCAAAAACAAATGCACTAGAGAAAAGTTCCAGAGCATGTGGTAAACATAGTAAAACTGATAGGCAAGCATGCACTCAGCTATCGGGGTAATAAATCTGAGGCCACATACTCATTAGCTGACATGTCGGTTGATGATGGGAACTTTTGCGAAATACTTTTGCTTTTCAGTAAATATGACAGTTGTTTACAGCAGCATGGACAGGAGTGCATTGAGAAAAGCAAGGCAGGCAAGGGAAGAAGTTCATTAGTGACATTAACGTCCAAAACATCTGTGAATTCGGTTGTGGAGTCCATCCGGCAACTAATCAAACAAAGTGTTTCTTCTGATGATATCCAGGCTGGAATATATTTAGTAAAAATCAATACAACACAAGACATAACGTCAGAAGATCAGTGCAGTGTTGTAGGCCGCTATGTCAGTATTAATGAGAAGCTGCTGGTAGTAGTTGAATGCAAATCATCAGCAGGGGAAGACTTTTTCTAAAACTGCCTAAACAGACTTTGGACTCTTGCAAAATTGATGTAAAGATGGGGTCCCATGCCACAAATATGCAGGGACAATACGGGGGGTTTTGTGGGTGGCTGAAACTACAGGAGTCGTAATAGCAGCAGCATCATTATTTGCATTGGTTAACGTCATTGCAGTGTTTATTCATGACTCATATCAGGGAATAAATGTTTGGGAAGGTGTCACTCAGAACCCCCAACACTGAAGGATTCCACTGATTTTATGTGGTTTTTCCACATAGTCATGAAACAGGTGACATAGGGTCACCTGCATATACCTCATGCCCAGCTAGCCCGAAACTCCATTCACAAATGTAAAAGTGGCCCACCAACAACAGTAATTGAAAATCCCTGATTTACAGACAGTGAAAGAGTGGAACAAGCAGAATGTGTTAACCGTGCTATGATAACCTTATGCCAAACAGTTAATATTCTTCCACCACCAGTTATATTTTTGCCCTTGTTATGTTGTAAGAAACCTTTTTGTATGCCAGCTAACATCATCCCATATTTTCTTTACTTCCTACGTTGTTTGTTTTGTCAGCCCTATACCTAATACTTTAATTTTGAATATGATGTTACTCCAAAACTTTCTCCTCTCAGTTCATGTTTAATTCCTATGCTGTAATGCAGCATTATGAAGCTGAAGTACAAGTTAGTGAGATAAACTGGGGAAATCAATGGAAGACTGAATTGCCAGGATACTGGAAAACTCACGCGAAAGGCAACATCTCCTACAGCAGTGTCTTTATCACCACATAAGGGAATTAGACATGTTCAAAAGAATTTATTTGGTCCAGAGGGATGACCAGAGATTTACAGTATCACAGATTCATTTATCCAGCATCTGTTTAGTTTTAGTTGATCAACAGGAGTACATCACAACACCAATATTTGAGCTAACAAACTGTGTTTCTTTTGAGCCATATTTTTGTGCAACTAACTGATCTCAAGTCTTCTTATCACTCTGTTGATCCAGGTGTCAACCAAGAAGTGATAATGTTTCACTTATGTTCACTGATTGCTTAGTTGTTAAAGTTAAGGACATTTCAGTCCAATGTCTTGTCAGCCCTTTAGCTGAGGAACAGAAAACCCAGCAGCTGCTTGATTGACTGCCAGTAAGCTAAAGCCATTTTGATTATAAGCCAAAGGTCTGGTTGGCAATGATTATTTAGACCCATGCTCTCCAGAATTAAGCTTAAGTGGGAATGGTTTACTGCTGGAGTTGCTGGTACCAAAGGTGGTTTTTTATTTTTTTAATTGTTGAATCCCTCCATAAAGATTTGATTTGCTGCATCACATCTTTACACAATCTACAAGAACTCACAGCAAAAAAGAAGAAAATGTAATTTGCCAGCTAAAATGCTCATGCTCTCTCTGAACTGCCAATTTCTGCACTTCTCGCATTATAGACCATCATCAAACAACTGAAAAATGTCAGAATGACTCAAGTGAAGAAAGAGGAATTTCATAAATGACAGTGTCCAGGGTGATGTCTTTTTCAAATGCATGATAGTATATTAATACATGTTGTGATGCTCTTTTACTTAATTCCTTTATGATTCACATATCTATTATTTTTTTAAAAGCTGCAATTAAGCATACTCAGCCTGTTTCCTCAATCACAGTGCTGCATAGCCATGATTCCAACCCTCATATTCACATAGATCTGAAAATAACAGGGGTGGGTAAAAATTACAGTAGATTGAGGGGAGGATACATGCAATTAATAATATCACACCTTCCTCATTGCATTCCTCTTTGTCAGCAATCACCAGGACCCACACCCTAGGCCCTCTTACTGTCCATCCATATGATCATGCCAGGAGTGACCACTGGCTGACCATCTACATTTCTATAGGCACTCTTTTACTGGTGGCCTGAGTCAGTTGCTGATGACAGAAACAGACATGTAAATATGTGTTTTACCCACTGACTCTTATAGGTATAGGTACCTTAACGGTCAATTGACAGAGAAAGCATGCTTGGATCATTTGTGTTTTTGGTATACGTTCTGTCAAATGATTTGTTTTTATTTTGCACATTTGTATTAACAGCATGATTAATGGGGTAACACTCCCTTCTCAGCAGTCGGAATACTGCCCAATTGCCCACCTCCCGCTGAGGAGGGTGAAAGGGGCCAGTGGGCTACCCCTTAGCATAGGTGTGGGGAGGCCGGGAGGGCTGCATGTTTCTCATAGTTGTAAAATGTGAGAGTGACTTTTCAATCACAGATACAGTGTTGATCCCTCCTGACAAGCAGCCCTGACACGTCCCAGTGATCTCTCACCTTTTAAAATCCAGTTATTCCTGTATTAGCACGGGATTGAGTGGCATTAATTGGACAGATGTCACCAGTAAATGTATGTAAGGGAGGTCAAGCCAGCAGAGGAGTGCCGTGTTTGCAGTATTCTGATTAAAGCAGCCATGCTTTGGCAGCCAACAGGTGGCCATTTTGTGGGTGCTCTGTGAGCTTTGATACTCTGAGCACGATCATGTTTATTACTGTTTGTGGACAAGGGGCGGGAGGGAGTAAGAGACAACCCTGAGATAAAAAGGAGGACATCAAAAACAGACCAGTCAAAACACAGGCAATTGGAAAGCTGAAGTAAAAAGTAATATACATAAAAAAAAATGACATCAAACTTTTCAAGGAAGAGTGGTGGGCATTGCCTTCTCCTGTTGCAGGGTGTTGCAGGAAAATGAGACTGACAGACCAAGGCTGTAAATAGAGACATCTCAACTATCCCCACCATACCCCTAATCACATGATGAAGGAAAATACCAGGGAGGCCACAACCAACACTCTGCTCCTGTAATCACATCTCCAGCTGGACCCAGAGGCCCAAAGAATCCTGACTGAATCACCATTCAACATGTAACTGTATCAGGGACACAGCCTCTTGCTGTCTGCATGTGATCCTCGACAGAAGTAGGTCTTCCCAAACGACGTGACTGTCTGTCACCTGTTTCATGACTTTCTGTTCTAAAATGACATCATCAAGGCCACTCTGTTTAGGAACTTAAACTGTTTTCTATTTATGTTTATTAGTTTTACAAACTGTTATTGTGGCATGCACTTCAGGTGGTGCTGTATTTAATTATTGATTGAAGTATTTACAAATGGAGCTCAAAGAAAATCTTTGAAATTAAAATTTTTGCATTATCTTTGAAAACTGGCTGCAAGGTGTGTTGATTATAAGGCAACAATATATTTAATCTTACCACCATAGCATTATTTCAGGTGCTCACACATTATTAACACTAAAAAATTGAACAACCACAGTTTTTCTTTCAAAGTCATTTTTTATTTGCAAAACAGCAGGGAATGCCTATTTCTAAACTTAGACTTTTAAAGATGTTTAAAGCTTTGATATAAGCTACATTAAGCTATCATATAGCTTAAAAATGAGAAAGTTAAGATTCTCCCCTATGTATCACACATGCCTTGCCAGAAGTCTACTAAAGCTAGTCATTCTGCATATCTGCTAAATTCTCATTAAATTAACATGTCTGAGATGGGTATCACCACAATTTACAACACATCTTCTCATCATCTGCTTCATGATAGAATTGGACACTGGTTGGATATTTATAGCAGTATATGATACCTTACCCTAAATCTCTACTTATATGAACTAAATAAAAATGCAGTACACAGCCTGTCACTTGGAAACTTGTGAAGTGAACACATTTTATAATGAATAAAATTTTTTAGAATGTTTAAAAGAATGGACAGTTGATGCTAATGACACAAAAATTCCATAGAACATAAAACTTGCTGAATTAAATGTCTCTAATGATGGAATTATTCTACATGAATGGGATCAAGAACTGCTAGAGCTACTTAAATATGCAAGATGTTTGTACATGCACAATATAAGGTACATTGTACTTCAGACACACCAACAAGAATAACAGCACAAACATAACATACATGGTGGAATGAAGCCAATTCATCTTCTTTCTTAGTATGTTGTAAAATAAAATACACATTGATAAACATTCAATTAATCTATTTTTTTGTCCCAAGGTTGGTGAAGAGACATCAGCCGTCTGAAATAGTATGCTCATCCAAGCTACTGGTTTATAAATAGATGTGGTATTACACTGCTGGTAGTACTGGGAGTGTGTTCTGTTCAAATACAGTCTTGGAGTTAAAATGTGATATTTGCTGATTGTTAATTAAAAAACACACTGAAAGTTGTTCATAGTTTGCTGATCAGTAAAATAAATATTTACACAATGCTAATTTACACATATAATATGATAATAAACTTTCTCCCCAGGCTATGGGTCATCCTATTTTAGTGATTTGGGAATTTTCTGAACGGTGAATGCAAAATCTCAGCAATTAAGGGACATATTACACACTCAGAGAGCACTACACACCATCGGTGGATTCCTATACATAAAGCTGGCTCACATCACACATTGACTGTAAATCTAATTCACCATTCTACAAGTGTACATTCAATGGACTGTGTGAAATCCTAACAATTTACCATTTTAATAGTGATCGGTACACATGTGTGACTAACAAGTATGCTTTCAACAATGCATGGAATTTGGCATGCATTGTCCATAATCCCTGGATATTTTGTAAAACAGAGGAAACAGAGATGTGCATTATGGATTCTTGGTTAAATCCAAGATTCTTGGTTTAATTAGTATAATCATCTACACTAGGACAAGCCACAGATCGAACATTGAACCTTGCCTGGAATTACTAGTGTGTGAACACAGTATTTCTGAGACACTTCACAGTTTCTTCTTTTGACCTGAAGTAAGTTTCTAATTCTGTTTAAAATGAATCTGTTTCTTTCATGCTTTGTAATAAAATGGGGGTAAACAAGATTCTAATGCACAACAGTTCTAATAGAGTCATTCAACATGTGCATTCTTTCGCAAGACAATAATCAAAGAAAATGCACAATAGCCAATTACTGTAATTTATAATAGCACTGGCAAATATACATGTACATTATTACATACTCCATCATAACTCCTGCCTGTTAATGTCCCATTTTTACACTACACAACTTTTTAGGTTAAATTAAATCTTTGAGTTTACGATGCCCACTGAAAATCATTTTGATGGTTCATATGTTTTCTCAGCAGTTCCTCCAATCATGCATATTCTGTGGGTGTACAGTCAGCTACATAAGTCACCTCCCCCAGACTGACACTGCAGTAACAGAGCACTCTGCAGGTGGCAGCAAAGTTCTGTGTGCCTGAGTGCTGAGCTGTGGCTTGAATCTCATTTAGCCGCAACACAGTCAAGTATGTCAAGTGTGTGCCCTGAGGAAATTATGTAAAAATGTTTCCCCAAGTAAATAAAGACTGTAGAATATATGTGCAAAGCAACTTTGTGAGCTTAGTCTTATATACTGCTGCACAGCTTAGTTTGCTGGAAGACCACTGTAGGACCTGATTTTCTTTCCTGAACTGCCTTGGGAACCAATAAATCCAGTAAATGCCCAAACTGACTGGAAATCCAATGATGGGAATGTGCTGACATACTACTTGGTATATTCCAAGTGAATAAACAATTTCACAGAAAGAATTAGATCATGTGATAATTGTGTAGAATTCTATTCCTCCAATAGTTTACATCCAAACAAGGAAACAAACTGAGCTGGAGGGACCTGATGAACAGTGATAAGAATAGCAATGCAATAAATTCCTCTACATTACAATTACTGCAGGCATGCTAACCATGTGCTTTATTGTGGGTATCAGGTGGCTGGTAAGGCCTCCACCTGATTTACAGCTGTCTCCGTGTTTTCTATGATTCATCTGCTGTGACTAATGTCTGAGAGGCGCCTGCATGTCTGTCAAGACAAGGCTTCAGAAAGCTTCAAGAGCAAAGTTGCAGCACAGCCTTTGTAAAAAGCGAGAATGAATATAACCTTCTTGATACATAAACAAACTTGCATAAATAAGTCAGAGACAGATGTACCCTTTCCTGTATGTTGGTGAAGAGTGTTTGCATGAATCAACATTTTTATTTTGCCATGGGTCAATGCCATAGTTCTCTATATGACAATCACATGTGGTGCTAATTTATTCACGACTGCCTTTGAGTAATCTGGCATGTGATAAACTCTTCCCACCTTTCAGTAACCTCTCTGCAGGCAGTCATTTAACAACCCTACGCTCCAAAATAACTACTGATTTACACGCTGTCCTGGACTGCGTTCTAAGCAGGTCCCTTCAGCATAGCTACCCTGGCTCAGTGATAAATCGGGTGTATGAGAGAAGGAGGGACCTCATACATTGCGTGCCACTTAAAATGACCTGGAGTATGTGTACACATATGCTCTCACTCCAACTGTGAGGGTGCTCACTGTGCCATTAGTCATCCAGCTTCCACACCAAAAGCCCCTTTTTGGAGGTGCTTTTTTGGGATGCAGAAAAGTAAAGAAAAAGTGATGAAGCTACCTCAGTCCCAGTGAGAGTAATTTAAGCAGAGTAGCTCAAATCTTAGAACCATACATCTTCCTTCGCTTTAGAGTTTGCCCTATTTAAGGATTTGATGCTCCCCTAATGCCAGGTGGTACGCTTCAGTCTACGGGTCAAGCAGTTTAGAGCCAACACCAAATTCAGGATCCTGTTTTACTCTCTGTGCTCAGCTATAACCAGACAGATCAATGCTGAGAAAGTTTGATAAAAAAATGATGTTACATGCAATATGTTACAAATGTATCACTACTGAATGCAAGCAAAGGTTGAGGATATTCCATTGGTGAGCTTGCACACTGAGATGGGTGGAGAATGTTAGCGTGATGAGCTCCAGCTGGGAAAGACAGCTGTGGAACGAGCTGAGGAACGTTCACGCCCCACTGAGGATTTGAGAGCAAAAAAAAAAAGAAAAGAAAAAAGAGGGATAGGATGAGAAAAGAGTGTACAGGGGTGAAGACAGGCTGACAGGGGAGGAGGGGTGTAAATCATGAAACAGATGGAAGCCAATATAAGAGGCCAGTTGTAGAAGAGCTGGGTTGTGAATTTTGGGAAAATGAAGACATCACTATGGATGAGATGCTCTAGACAGCTCAGAATACAGTGGAACCACAGGCTCCTGTGAATTTTGCTGCAAATTTTGCTAAGGCTATCATCAAATAAACACTATGCTTCGGAGTTTGTTAAGTGTAAGGTAAATATGCACTGAAACCATATTATCTGTTTCTTTTTTGCCAGATGGAGAAGAGTGTACAACCCAGGACATAGGTGGAGGAGGACTAAGGATGGATCATGGATGAATGGTACACCAGATGTATGACTTGGTGAATCTAAGGGTGGATGTGAAATTCGATACACTATTCCGAACTAAATGCGATGAAAGAAATTCACAGATTTCCAGAAGCATCAGGAAGCCAGCCTGCAATTAATGGTGCACCAAGGTAAGAGAATAATTCATTACCACCTACATGTGTTTAGCTTCTGTCTACCTTCCCTTAAATGCAAAGAGTACTATGGATTTCTTTTTCAATTTTTTTTTCTTTAATTTTTTTCTGTGTCTTTTAGTGTGGTATGGAAGTGCAAATAAGCTGCCAGTGGGAAACAAATGCAGTTGCAATGGTATCTAAATATAGTGTAACACTTTTTGGTGTAAGTGTGGAGAAATAAAATTAAATGAAAATAGATAAATAAATAAATCTTTCAAATTAATAATGAGTTGATGATAGTATATGAACTAGCTCCACTTAGAGTGCAATGCAAGTTTGTACCGTAACTGGTGATGATTCACTGTCCTTTCTCCATTTACGATTGGTCAAAAAAACTGAATGGAATTAGGTTAGGCATGCAAAATACCAACACAAGAACCTGCGTCTTAGGGTTGCATAGCTTAAAGATGCCCATATTTATTTGGGTACACTAAGCTACAGTACAATAAATACACGACAACCATTTATTTCAATTGATTGAAAATGTTAGGTATGTTTGGTCTTTTAGTGCATAGCATATTTTAATAGATTCTCAAGGAAGTAATATTCTTTCCTGATAATATGTATTGGCTAAATTGCTGATCCTGCATCCTTGCATCTTTAGCATGTTTAAAGAAACATCCCATCACCACATATTCTGTGCTTAAAAAACAGAGCACTCCGAAAAAAAAGTATATTATATCCCTACTATGATATTAATTGATATCTAAAATGATAATGCTGGAAGTTCTAACCCACATTGTAAACCGTATTGTGGTTTACTCCATGAGCAGCAACACATGTGCAGATTCATCAAGTACTCTAAGTCTGAAGAATTACTTATATTTCTTAATTTCAAACTGTACTATGAAAAAAAGGCAAAGCTTACATAATATATTAGTGACAATATCACAATTGCTGTGCCTTTCTAATTTCAAACTGTACTATCAGCAAAACACAAAAGTTACATAACACATTGTTATCAATACCACAATTATTGTGCCTTTAGTACCATACTTCTTGCCCAATAATGACAAATATAATCTTTTGATTCTTATTTGTATTGATCATTTTTCCTGCTTGCAATAGGTATTGACACTGATGTATATGCTTTCCAAAGAGATAATAGTGATCATTTGTTGAAAGCTTAAACAAATGTATTTCTGTAATACAATTCATGGCACGCGTCTCATTTTTTGTGACGAGAGTTTGAGGAGCATTACATCATGAGTTTGATGTCAGTGTGTTGCTAGCCATGTCACATGTATCCGAACAGAACTAACGACAAAGTTGTGTAGGGGGACATTGTGGCCTGGCCAGGCTGCTGCTCTGATCAGCATGAGCATGGCTATACCTGTATGCTGCCATTGAAATAAAGGTGTACGAATTAACACCTCCTTGTCATCTTTCGCATTCTTTGTCATTATAAGCATGTAACGTTATTTATATGAAATAGGCTACTTGTATCTGTCATGTTTGCATTGAAATGCTAACCATGTTGTATTTCTGTTTTAATTTTTATTTTAAGTACAGGTTGAGCGTCCCTAATACAAAAATCCAAAATCTGAAATGCTCCAAAATCCGTAACTTTTTGAGTGCCGACATGACGCCACAAGTGGAAAATTCCACTCACTTGCGATTAGTGCCCTGTACGGTCCATTACATACATTAAACACATATAACCAACATTTAAAAAAATGGTCTACATGTGACTTTTTTATTTGTTTAAAATATTTTACACAACTAAGCTAGGCTATCTGCCTTAGCTAAAGTTAAGTCTGTCTGTTTAACTGTAATAGCCTGAAGAGAAAACAAATTCTAATCTCTGATGAGTGGCCACGGCAACTTTGTTGTGTGTTAGCATTGGTAATGTAGCATTTGAGCTGCATTGACCCTTGTAGCAACTGCTTTATTCATAGAATTCAAAGCTGCTACCAAAGGCAGAGAATGATTAAACAATAAGCAAAAGAAAAAAGCTTTAGTTAGTGCAAAAAACTCAAGTCTGTGTCTGCATCTCCATCTCTCTGTTTCACAGCATAGCATGTGCAATTGTGTAGGCTACAAACCCCTTCTCATGCAAGCAGTACTAACAGGGGCAACAGAGGAGATTGCTAGTTAATCTATTGCAGATGGCAATGTTTTCTCTGATGGATAAAAAATAGAAAACTGTTAAAATAGGTCACCGGATATACTTGTGCAGCCACTAATATACCTTGGCGGACCACCCAAGTAAAGCCTATATGTGGGAAACACTATTATGTATATGCAAATGTTCTAAAATCCGAAAAAAAAAAAAAAAAAAATCAAAATCCAAAACCCTTATAGTCCCAGGCATTTCGGTTTAGGGATACTCAACCTGTACAAATTTTATGTAATTGTGGCATATCGATAGCTTCCAGCTGAACAAGTCATTTTTACTCAGAGAGGGTGAAGTTCCGGAGTTTGACTAAAACACAATAACTTAAAAGAACATACAATGGAAAAATGTCACTTTGTCAAGCATCTGAATCATGTGATTATTCTTGGCATTAAGTTATAAAGACCTGCCCCTTGAAGAACCTGCCATTTTGGTCCTCCTCCCCTAGCCCCAGAACAGTGATGTGCACAGACATTCGGAAGGGCAGTGGTTCTACCAAAAAGGGGGGCAATTTATTATTTTTTAGATAGTCCCAGCTATCAAAATCCATCAGAGGGGCAGCTTGGCCAAAAGAGGGCAAATGGGCCATTGCCTGGACAATAATAGCACGAAGGTGTGCACATTCCTGCCACAGAGTAATGTTGCTGGCTGTCTACAGCAATGATCCAAATTAGATTTGATTTTGAAAGGAGTGACTTACCAGTTTGCCCCAGAATCAATTTTATTGCTACTTACTTATGCACTTTTTATTTTCCACCCTCATTCATTGGATTGTCATTTCTTAAAATGTACCTAAACATGCTGTAACCGAAACACAACATGTAGTTCCTGCTCAGTCCAAAGCTGTGTAGTATTAAGGACAAGGTTCACTTTGGGCCCTTTGTAAGTCTTGGTTTCCATCCCAAGTTACAGCTCTTTTGCACCTAAGATCACAAGAGGAGCCTACAGGCTCCCTAGTTAGCATACAGAAAACCAGCGCTCTGGATCTGGAGTCTAGGCATGATCGCTATGTTGTGTGACATTTGAACAAATAGGAAAATGATAGCCAAGGGGCTTTATTTGCTAATGCGGCAGGTTTATGTTGGCTCTTTCACCTTGTGAACCATAGCACAGCAAGGACGATGGCAGGAAAGAGACGGTCACAAGGTAACAAGACACTGGACATTTATTGTTTAATCCATAATGCTGTAGTGTAAGTATGGATTTCATATACATCTACTTACAAGGGCCAACAAAACTGAGGCCTTCTAAAGCCTGCATATGTTGTTTTGTGATTGATGTTAACAATTAAATACAATACATTTTATACATTAGCATAAAACATTTGTCTGTCTCAATACAAAGCTGCATGCATCATAAACTATTAAATTTTAAATTGCTGAATGAAATCACTTATATTTTTGTATCTACACAATGCAAAACTGTTTCCAAGAGGAAAGATCAAGCTATTCTTAAGGTGTTCTAAATTACAATATGGGATACTTTATGGGGAAATATGGAGAGGCAAGTGGAGCTTCACTTGTCATGAATGCATCTTATAGCACTGGATGTAAATCATGTAACATAGCTAATTATTCAGCTTTAAAGTAATGAATCTGTGACAATGGAATCGATCATTTACATGGATTTTACTTCTTCAATGGGCTGACTTTGAGCTGATACTTCTGCTGGATTGATTCTCAAGCATACTCACATGTTAAATAGCACACAGCCTACTAATCAGTATGTTGTATTGTTACTATATAGTGCTTACTTTAAGTATGGATTTGGTAATCAAGACAGAGACAAATTCAATTATCATTCAGTCTTTATTGTTTTTTAAAACTAACCACACCGCCACCCTCAACACCCCCACTTCTTCATCCATTGGTTGAGGTGGGTTTCTCAAGACAATTGCTTTTACTAAAACTTTTACTTTAAATATATTTGTTGGCTTGCTTACAGTATATGTTTCACTGTTCAGAATTGATTACATTTATATCAGGATCTCTAAGCTTTTATTTCTGTAATTTGTGTTTTTATTCAGGTGGTTGTCACTGAAACATTAGAATAAGGATATAAATGGGGTACACAAACAGTATGAATTCAGAGGTATAATTACCAAACCTATGTATATATAATCAAAATCAAAACATAAATTGTGACACTTCAAAACAAATTGGCATACACTGAAACAACAGTACTTTCCACACTTATTGCCATATATCAAAAACAGATTGCTCTTAGATTTAACATTTATGTCTATCATATTTTCCAAAAATCAGATTTAAAGAGTATTCCAATTTATTGCATTTGTGCAAGCATCTGCAGTTCTAAAGTTAATCTAAAGTCTTTTATTTGAATGTTTTTTTTTAATCCCTAGTTATATTCATATTAGCATTAAAACCACACTCTTACAATACTTTTGAGCATTACACCTAAATTGCTACAGCAAGATTATACTGCTGAATAAACAGATGTAACCAGAATCACATGTACATTCCTACTTGACTATCGTTGGTATATGAAACAGGTGACAAGTATAAATCATTCAGGTTCTGAATCTGACCTGCTTCTGGCCTTACATGATCTTTATTTTTTCACATAATTCATCATAGTTGAAGACAAGATTATGGTTGGGCAAGATCATCTGCATCTTATATCCATATTGCATTGCTCTGTACATTTATTAAATAGCCATATTAACATTTATGAAGTAGCTAATTCCATATACTGCTTTTTAATCTGAATAAGATAGGAACAGCCACTAGTGGAGACAAGCCACTAAGTATGATAACATGATACATTGGAAGTACACTTTTCATAAAATGTATGAGGGAAGATGACATCTCTAATGCAGACACATAAGGAAGAAACAATAACAAAAGAAACAATATTTTAACTGGTGTGTTAACCATGTCTATTTATTAAACAAATATAAATAAACTGAATTTGTATTGTGCATCTTTTGTTGTTGACACTTTCACATCTTGTAAATGCTGACACAGCATTGGAGAGTAACAGAGTTCTGTACACAGACCTGCTTTCAAAGCATCCCCTGGAAAAGGAATCCTGATGAAAACATGCCCACCCCCCAAATTGTGCCCTTTCCAATAAACAACAGTTTGAGAGATGGCTGGTAAAACTAGTCAGACATTATGAGGTTCTCACATCAAAGCAGGTGTATGTCACACCACTTGTTTGCAACTCTCCACCCATCCTAAAGCAAGCCTTCACTCCTAGAACAGCTCCTCACCCCAAATACAAAAAGGCAAAAACTCCTTTTGGCACTCAGTGCTTCTGAGTGCTAGGGGACTTGCAGCAGTGGGACACACATGTTACTCCAAGGATTTATTACCTCACAGTGTTAGAGGCAGCACTCAAATATCAGAGAGCAGGGAGGCTGCTGGAGAGACACTGAGCTGAGAACACCGAGGACTGTGAGCAGGTAGGTTACTCTTCCCTCTATCTCTGTAGCAGGGGCTCTGAAGCAGGTCTAACCTATCCACAAAATTGTCAGCTTCCATTTCAGCTATCGCTTATTTATTCTGTGGCTTAAAATCCAATAGAGTTTAAAAGTTGCCTCCTCCTTAGTTATTTGTTTAGATTCATTTTTCAGGACTATGGCATGTGGGTAGTTGAGTCTAAAGTTTTAATTTCTTTTCTTTCCTTCCCATCATGGTTTTTATGTGTGTGTTTGTGTACATACCATGTATTTATTTCTCTCAATAAATCTCACACATGATACAGCTGGTCTCTCATTCCCGTAAAAAAAGGCACAGGGGATGTTGTCAGCAAAGCTCCTTTTACAGCACAGTAAAAAGGAAAGAAAACATTATTATTAGGGTGGTGATTAACATTTTACGTAAATGTAATATAAGCCCTTCAAGCCATCAAATGTTTTACAATGGTGGTTTGAAGACATGCGTAGGCTCTAAAATATATGTTTTAACGGGGTTCTATTACAGCCCGTCACAGCTGTTTTGGTGGTCAGGCATAAAATGATTTTGCTGGGACATGTGAGTCTCAAGTTTGAATTTCATAGCTTGGAATCCGTGGAGCTGGATGTAGCTGGTGGTCAGGTGGTGTGAAGTCATAGTGGTGAGGTTGCAGGGTGATGGCTAACTATAGATGGAGGTGTCAGTTCAGAATGACACCCAAGATTTCAGGGATTCCAAAAGGAACAGAAGAGTTGTAAAGAAATGAACAATTACTTGAAGCAGAATGTAAAAAGTAATATCAGTGACCTGTTTATGTATAACTTGTTTTGCTTGAATACCGTTGTCGGTCATGCTACCATTATATCAGTGTATCAATAAACTAAATACAGTTCTTTCACAAAATATAGTCTTTTTTTGTTCATTATTATGTGAGCAAATTGTTTTGTCAAATCTGTTATCTGTTTAAGGTGTCCTAAGAATATACATACAAGTCCACTTGCCTAACATTGATAAACTTATTATATTATTACTGGGTAATAATAATTAATACCTTAAGTATATGTCCACTTGTCAGTTGCAGCACTGAAATTGAAAGAAGGGATAGACCACACTTGGGTGTTCCTGTAATCACTGAAATACCTGAGGGCCTTGTCATTCAGAACTGTTTTATGTTTCTTATTCAATCAAATGTACCCTGCAACAGAGCTGCTTTGGTTGGACCAAACATTGACTGGACATTTGAGGACACCAGAGACTTTTCACAGATACAGTTTCGACTGTACAGAGCAGTTACTGTGGAAATCATATGTGGGATACTAAAATGTTTCTACTTTATCTGTACATTTGACTTCAGGATAATCTGATTTCAGTAAGTAGTGGGGAAAAAGACAATAGCCCTGCAGTAAATAAGTAGTGCTGTCCGGTTAGCTGATTACTATCTCAGTGAAACCTTCATCTAGGGCTGATTTATACTATTTTGTGCTATGGAGCATATATGACAGCAGGAGTCACAGTCAAGTTTTCCCAAGCGGAGACCTAGTCTTCATGCAACACTGGACATTGGGTCACCTGTTAATTATACCAGGACATCAAAGACATGAAAATCCTGAATGTGTACCTGAAAGTTTAATCACATGTTGATTGCATTTCCATCATTGTTTCATTGATTACTGACCTCTTGCCAAACAATATCTCTCTTTCATTTTTTGGCCTTGTTCTTTTACTCTGATAATGTCACTTATTGGTGTAGTATATAACTGATACTATTACATTTTCAATACAGGGCTTTTAAAAATAAATAAATAAAAAAACTACATGTATTATTTTGTGTGATAATAAATTATAAAAATTATTAAAATATGTAAGACAACAATTAAGACATGTCCATTTACCATTTTAAAAGTAGGCCTAGAAGTATGTGTAAATTCATTTCAGTTAAAATGTTTTGTGTTCACACTAATGATTTCGCTTTTTTGTAATAGTTATGATGAACACCATGGCATATGTAATTATTATTCATTTCCAATGTCTTTAAAATCTACTTTGCAGTAAAAATCATGCATTTGGAGTGTCCTGCTAAATTGAAACCCTTCCAGCTGCATTATCCATCTATACGACTCTCTCAGGTGTCAGGGTTTGTATATTGAATTAGCAGGCTGGACTCCCTAGTACCAGTAGGCACATCTGTGAGAGTCAATCAAGAAGTACGGCTGAAGTGGGCAGAGTCTGTCATGCAAGCAAGTGTGTTATTATGAGCATTACATGAATTTTATTATTATGTTTAGATTATTTTTGCCTAGCAACATGCTTAATACAATAAGCCATGATTATCAAAATATTTTACAAAACAACTGAAAAGGGGAAACGGAATAGAACAGATTCCATTCTTGAGATGTTACTTGCGAATGACCCTCTAGTGCAAAGATCCTCCCAAAGTATGAATCGTAAACAGTCTTTGGATTCATTGTGTTCGAATGAGTCAGACAGATCACTGTCCATGTGGGTATTAACTCAGCATTTCACAGTGTGGTGGAGAGCACGTTATGGGGCCTCGGTGGTGTTATCTCACATACTGCTACTATGTAGCTATGTTATTAAGTATGGCTCCAATTTCTTGTGGTCACAGAAAGGTTTCCTTTTATGCAGCTGTGATCCTTATTGCCAAAACAGGTGTAGATTGGAGGGTACAGATACTGTTGTGTAAAGCTACCCCACAACCAGCAGACAGCTAATTTGGTGACTCTCCTAGCATGAAACATTAATTATTTTCAAGTACTTTGGATCTAATAAAGCGTTACTCCAATACAGTGGGAGAGGATAGTTCTTAATTCTATGGCATAAAAGAGAGAAGTAAAGGAGGACATACCAAAAGGAGGGGTAGAGGGCCACAGATCAAACAAGATCATGTTTCCATGGAACCTCGTGACCTCTTCTCTCCCTCACCCCTCCAACTCCCCCACCACTGCCCCCACCCAAATCCCCTACTGGGGAATGTCCTGTGTCAGGCTGTTTTAGTCTAAGTGTCCTGTAAGGGGCCAAGCAGCTCATTTTCATCCCTCAGTGACGGCGAGACACCAGGCATGGCTTGGACATGAAGTTCTTCTGCTGTCTGAGTGTAATCAAAAATTAAGGTTAGGTTTAGCCAGCAGTTCAGTGTTCCTGCTCCTTCATGGAGCCTTTGCTAACTAGCATTCTCTCTATTTTTTATTTTGTTTGGAATTGTGTCATTAATCATATTTCTTAAGATTAAATGTGATGCTGTAAGAATAAGAGTTCCTGTGAATGAAAGATCCAAATTCTTTAAAAAACCTGAAAAAGTTGATGTCATTTTCAATTTCATACCTTAAATGTCATTTAAGAGGTGACTTATGAAAGTGCATCCAAAAGGCTGGGTAATAAGGAAGATCAAGTTGTCAGCACTCGCCTGAAAGTAGCAGTCATTTCAGAAACTTACAACATAATACACCCAGTGTCACAGTAGGTGAAAAAGAGAAACAGAGAAATAATTTTAAAGAAGCAAATCTGTGTAGTCAACCCAGAGTAAATACGCAGAGTTATAATAACAATAACTTGAAAGAAAAGGCTGCTTCAGATGCGGTTTTAGTCCACTTGATAGTCCACAGATGGAGACTCAGCTACCCTGACTGTCATAAAAATGCGCAGAGAATAGACGAGATGGTACTGGAGCGCCAAGTGACCCAAGCAGCAGACGTGCAAACAACTCTAAAAAACTTTCTCCTGACTCATGTGGGCACGCTGATGCTAATGCTTTTGTTTGAAATTGAAAAAAGATAACATATTTGAATATTGTTAAAAGTATATCAATCCATGATAAATTATTTTATGATCATAAATTGTTGTTGTACAAATAGTTTATCAGGAAAATAACATCTTCTTAAATGGCAGGAAGCCTGTACTCAGTAACAAAAAAATGAAACAAATAACCAAAAATCCTACATGTTGTTTTCTAAATAAATGACAAAACACAGAGCTTACATTTTTGACAATGATACATCTAAGATGTTTATCGGGTATGTAGTATAAAATGACATCATGAAAGTCATTTTAATAAATTAATCCTTCAATGAAATTCTTCATTTATAATCATTAGTTATTCAGACTAAGAAAAATGCTAGAGGACAAAAAAATTCAGTAAAAACAGTATGCCTCTTCCACTTATAATACTTAATGAAGCATTGAGAATGGATGAGAAAAGTTTCTAAGTTTACAGTAATTACAATGCATTTGTAAATTGCAATTTTACCAGATAATAATTTAATACACCAAGAGCAAATAGCCTTAATACCATTTGTGTCTACAATGAATCAACATTAATAACATATTTACTATCTGTATCTCTTAAACAGCATTTTTTTTGTCAAATTCAGTTATATATAGATAAGAGTCTGTACTTACAGCTTACATTTCCTCGACTGTCACAATTTGATCTGAACGGTATGTTAAGAAAAATACAAAAACACCTCCTGTTATCCAGTCACAACTCCGCCTTGTAAATTCAGCCAATCAGAATCATACCTCTTTGTCACTGTTGCCCAGAGGTCAGAATTTATTGCAAAATGCTGAATCATGCACAGTTTTACGAGGTATGTGACCTATTACATGCTAAAGAAATACACAGCTTGAGAAGTGCTCATTAACCACTGCATGATCCCCAAAATGCCTACATTTACAAGCAGTTTTAAATTACCCCTAGATGTACTGTATATCAAAGTCTTAATATATCTTCTATGGCTAAAGTGTCAGAAATCCTCAGCAGGTCAAACATACACATACACACAGAGATGGGGTCAGTACTGAAAACATTTGTGAGAAGAGACTGAATTGTAAAAACAATTAATTCCTGGAAATATAACGAACCTTCAGCTTATCCTGTGTTAAATACACACACAGAATTACAGACCCTTCACATACTCACATATTTCTTTAAGGCAGGTTACTTGCAGAACATTTTCTTTCCTTACAATTTCTTCCCTCTTATGCTGAATTTATTGGCACAAGACAGCTACGACAAAAAAGTACTCATCAGCAACAGAATTAAGAAAGCAGACCCTATTTTGCTGCCCTCCTATTAGTGGGTCTATAACTCTCTTAATTGCCTAGCTCTGCTAAATTACTTGGTTTCCTAACAAGCAAAAAAGACAAAACACCACACAGAATATGGACTCTCTGTAAGCAGTTTTGTTTTAAGCCTTTAAATTAAAAAAAAAAAAAAAAAAAAAAAGTTTTAGCCACATGTGTGCATAACATTCCTGGGGTAAACCTATTGTCTCAATCCAGTGGTTGGGGAAAGGTTGGGAGACCAATAGAAAAATGACACCTGAGCTGTTAAGCTGTTAACTCTGAAGAGATTGTTCTGCAACCGGGAGGAATTTCTCCCTGATATTACTGACTGGTACTACTTAGGAATTGTAATAGGAGCACTTCATAAATTAGATTTAACTCAAACATTCTGACATTTTAGTAACCGTAAAATTGTACAGAATGCTTACAAGATTGTTGAATTCTGGTCACCACAAGCATAATTTTCTTATTTGGAAATAAGGACACTGTACAGCCTGATGGCAGGTGAGATTCTTGGCCAGCAGTATGCTATTTTGAGACCCCTCCCAGACTCACACAAACACATTCCGATATCCTGTATCCCTGTTGCCCTGTTCTTTGTTTATGTATATATATATATATATATATATATATATATATATACATTCAGGGGGAGGACAAATGAATGGGAACATC
The DNA here is from genome assembly GCA_019788955.1 of Albula glossodonta. Taxonomy (NCBI): domain Eukaryota; kingdom Metazoa; phylum Chordata; class Actinopteri; order Albuliformes; family Albulidae; genus Albula; species Albula glossodonta. Next base: position 3,140,485 of record JAFBMS010000004.1, read on the forward strand.
TAACAATATATGAATATCAAGTACCTCATGAAGATTAGGGCCTGCCCTCACCTTAAGAGATTTCTGTTTTGTGCTTTATTTGTTACTATAAGTGATTTTTTTATGATGCACACCTACTTATTCAATTTTTGTATTTAATGTGCAAAGTACAGTTTTAACTTGACTTCTACGATTCTCAAACTTTGATTTTTCTTTTTGTTTACTTTCTTTTCAGCTCAGAGGGCTAAAAATCATAATTTTGAACCTTTGGAGAGCAATTTGATTCCAAGATGTGGAAGAAGTCAAAACTGGCGGATCAGACTGCCGCTGGGCAGGGTAAGAGAAAATGTAACATTCTATCCCTCTTCTTTTTCAGCAGAAGTGAATGAAGATAAGAAAAAAAGCCAACAAACCAACCACATACAGCTTTAATAACACATCCATCTTGTGTTTTGTGAAAAAACAGTGCTATGTATGTTTTATGTTTAAGTATTTGTGTTGTTATTAAAAAAAAAAATACTGAAGAAATCAAGCAACATGAAAGTCAACTAATCAAGAAGAACAACTTTAAAGAAAACTGACTGGTGACAAGCAGTGGCCACAACATTCTATGTGGTAATCAGCTGAAGATGGAACAAAATCCAAAAAAGTTCAAGCACATTGACAGGACATCCACACACAGTCACACAAGCCAGACCAAACATGATGAATGTGTAATGCATTACCAGTGTCAAACCGGTTGACTTAAAGGAGAGCATGACACTTGTCAAATAATCAGGCTATAGGAAAATGGACATATATATTATGCTAAAACATTATATCTATGTAGACATTTCACCAGAGAGAGAGAGAGAGAGAGAGAGATAAAACGCATGCAGATGGACTTCTTAGAAACAGAAAAACAATGGAAATGGCACGGAGCACAATCTGTGAGATGCCTGGAGAAAAACAACAATGCAGTTAGTTGTTTCAATTGTGGTTATCAACAGTGGGAAATAAAACATTACTTCCTAACCAGCCATGCATAAGCAGTGGTGAAGACAAGGACAGGGCTGACATCCTGTGTGCTGTGCATCATGGGAATGTGCTGCAGAAAGATGCATCCATGCACAGCACTCAATATCTTTCAGCAGACACGCTTAACAAAGGCACAGACTCCAGAGAGGGAACATACCGCCGTGGGAAGACAATGCAGCCGCTAAGGAATGGAAAGAAGAGGGATGTGAAAAGTTTCCTTGTAGGAAGAAGTTCTGAAAATGTCACATAAATAAGGCAGCAATGCCATATAGGCCAAACCTATATGTCTCTGTGTTTTCAGGTCATCATATACAAGCCAGTGAAGTACCACATCGTTCCCCAAAATCATCCATTTATACACACACAGACACAGAAACAGAAATGTCTGCAAACACTAAAGCCATAGTGTTATTTTTAAACTCTACATATATTTACACACAACCACACACACACGCACACACACACACACACACACAGACACACACACACACACACACACACACACACATACATACACAAACTCACGGCTAAATTGGCCTGCACTATGATAAACAATCCACAGAATGAATGAAACAAAACATAGATATGATAAAATAAATTATAAAAATGATTTTATTATAATATCACTCCTTGTATGTCGCTTTTGATAAAAGCGTCTGCCAAATGAATAAACGTAATTGTAATGTAAGTGTATATCAGTATTTCTCATGCAATATTAACATTTCTATGTATACATATTGTGCATCTTTGCCAAGGTGTTTTTTGAAATCTGCTCTGAACATTATTTTTTTTATATTTCATATAGCTGCATACCTTTGAGTGCATCATCCCTTACATATGCATGATAGGCTACATAAATACTACACATGCATTTGTCATTCAGACTGCCAGTCTCGTCTTGGATATTAACAAATCCTTTATTACTATGTGGTTACTTAACTGAGCACTGCCTCATGTTTTCATCTCAAATGCCCACCTTTATTTGGAGAGTGGAGTTTGTATTTCCCTTGTCATTGTGTGTAGCCCAGTGTCTGTGTAAATGTACATGTCTTCATAATCCCGACAAGGTATTCAGCCTCAGCTGTGCTTTTGCCTGGATTAATGTTCTCCTGTCCTGCTTCTTTTCATGCATTACCATACTTTTAAACTACCAGGCACTGAAGGAACTCCAGTGAAGAAAAAAGGTAGGGGGAGCAAAACACAAAATCTGCAGTGTTGTCCTTTACTTACCTCCCCTTTTCATTTGCTGAAATGTAAATGCCTGAATGAAGGTGCATGGATACCTCTGTGACGAGGTGAAATTATTCTACAACCTGATTCAGGTCATATTTAGGTGCATCTGCTTGTATGTGATGCTTACAGTTGGATGCCTGAAATTTGGTCCTGGAGGGTTCTGATGTATCCATTTTGGCATTTTCTATATTCTATATCTAACTTTTCCTTCTCTCACACAAAACATAAATAAAAATGTATGTTATGTAATGTACGTACCAGTTCAATTGGACCGACTAAGGTTATTATTGAATAGATTACACTTCAGTGAATGAGAACGAAACCCCTCTTTGACCGATGCTGACACTGTCAAAGTGTTAAAGTGTGGTATTTTGCAAGACAGATGTAAACATTAACATTTCAAGTGGCCAACTTCAAATAATGAGTTTCACAATCTCAATAATATTGAATTTAAATTTATCCCAAATTCTCAAAATCCATACTCACTCAAAAAGTACAGAACCCAGATTGGTAAGACATACATTAACTATCATATCCAATAACAATTCACGACAAAATTGCCAGACCATAATTATACGTTTGTTTTTAATTCTAAATACATCGTATTGCACTGTTTTGTTTAATACAGAAGACACATATATGTTCTGATAATGTAAGCCCAATGCTGTCCTAGCCAGTACATTAGTATACTCAGTGGTCAATTTGTAAAAAAAAAATCAAGGGGGATGGTTAAACTCGGAGTGGAAGGATGGTGGTATATGCCTACATGTTTTTACATTCCTGCATATTCATGAGAAAAAAAGAAATTAAATGTACTTGTAACTCATATTTATTCATACAAAACTATCCAGTTATTTACAGTATTATTTTATTTATATAATAACAACAACAACAACAACAACAACAACACATCAGTCATGTTATTTCAAGTTAATGATGCCAAGGTAACCTGTTCACTTGTGAGCAAATAAACATGTGAACATGTTATCATCTGTGACAGTCTCATTCAGGATTAAACATTGGCTGAGCTGTAGCAAAACTCATGGTGAAGCTGCATTACCTAATGAGAGGCATGCATTTGCAGGCTCTAAGCAAATACGCAATAGGCAATCAAAAGCCACAAAAGCACAGAGGACACAAAACAACACTGGAGCGCAAATGATGTAAGATTTACATTTAAATATCACTGATATGTTCCGTCTTTTCGTGATTAGGTGATGAATAGCAAAGCTGTTTCAATTAAAGCAAAGGGGATGGGAAGGGAGAAGACAATTTTACAAGGGGTATGGTTGGTCAATATTTTTTCCAAGGTTCATGGCATCCGCCCGCAACTTGAGCCCCGAGCATACTATTGAAATTTATGTTGTACTGTATTTTGATATCTGTGATGGTTTCTTCTTTCTGTTCTTTCATGATTATTTCATTATCTGGTGTGCTGGCTACACCAAACCATAAAAATTGTTAAAAAAAAAAATAATAATAAAAAGTTCCCACTTCACAGTATGAAGTACAGTACAATATGCATGTATTGACTTTTTTGGGAAAACTGTTAAGGTACAAACTAGAGAAAAAGAGCATGCAAACATGCAGTATATTGGTAATCATTAGTAATGCAAAGATAGATGCTACAACTTGGAATTTTCAAGCAAATGTTGACAGTTTTATTAAACTTTTATCTTTGTCAGGCATAAAAAAAAGATCAAAAGTTCCTGGAGTTATGATCACTCAGTATATAGAGGAGCTTCCAGAAGGAATGACCACCCCAGACTTCACCCGAAAACCAATTGCCTTAACTATTCAGGAGGGTAAGTCTAATGAAATTTTATAATTCATTATTTCCACCAAACATGTAAGTGAACCAAAACTTGGCTATTAATATGCATGCCTTACACACAATCTGAGGCATAACTGTTTTAAAGACATGCTTTGCAGAAGTAACAAGGGAATTCTTTCTGGACATGAAGGACAATTAATTGTTTTGTATTTTTTTCTTTTCTAAAAGACAGACAAAACGTAAGTTGGGTTACTGATCCTTTTGCATTTTAGCTCATATTATTCTACATTTACCATCAACCATGGCATTGCACTGGAATGAATTTTCAAAAGACTCTTAACATGCCTCTAGCAATATCTCTTAAAATATCGTGGGTTTCTCAAATACGTTCACAACTAGGGTGTCTCTTTAATTCTGTCTTAAGTTATGACAAAGATGCTAAGTAATCATATAATTGCATTTCATTTCTGAAACAATTCGCTAAGCCTGCATAAGTATGCAATGTTGGCGATACAGGATATATTGTCATCACTAGGGATGGGACAATATAGATATCTCACTATTTGGTTCGATATACAATATGAGGTTCACGATTCGATATCACCACAATTCGATAGATCCTAATAACAGTTCAGTGACAAAGTATGAATGTTCAGAATTGATTGTTAATTTTTAGCCATGCAAAATACAAAATAAATTCTGATTTGAATAAAGTTCTCTACTAGCAACACATAAAGAGATCAGTGTAATGACAGAAATTCTCATAAAGACATTTCCAAGTTCGAGTAACCTAGGGGTGCATTCCAATACTTTTCCTCGTCTCCTTGACTCCTCCACTCATCTTCTCCCCTCACCTCCTAGGGCGGAAGTATGTAGAGGAAAGGAGGGGAGGAAACAAGATGAGGTGAAATGAGGAGATGAATTTCGACTGATTCTAAGGATACCTAAGCCAATCGCGCTTTTTATGCAATAAACAATGAATGTCAGTTACTTCCATTCTGCTCATGATTTAACATAAACATATGTACAAGGAAATACATAAACCTTCCGCTACAGTAACTTTCTCAATTTTAGAAAAAAACATTCGCAACTCAAAAATGTGAATATATCGCATCAATGTGGATATGTTTGAAAAAGCAAACAATAATTAAGCAAAAAATATGAAAGTAAATTATTTGATTATTGTTCACTGTTCTGACACTTATACTTAAGTGTTGATTAATCCCATGTCATGTTTAGAACTTTTCGATGGTGAAATATTCTATGGGATGGTCTTTTAATATGACTGGTCATGAGCACTATGGTGCCACCCAGTAACATGAAAAGACTTCTGTGGTAGGATACACCAATTTATCGTTCGTTTGGAGGAGACACAGATAGACAGCAAGAGTTTGGTGGTTGTAAGACCATCCCAGATCATCGTATTTATGATATACCAAATTTCGACATATTGTCCCAATCTTTGTCTTCACTAGGATTCACTTTTACTTTTAGGGGGTAAAATAATTTTTTTTAAATACTTTATTTTTGTCATAGCAGTGGTAATAAGTCATCTAAGAAATGAGTTAGATTAACTTTTACCACTACACACACAAATGTGTGCAGCAGAGGATTAAAGATTTTAAAAGTTGGAAATTGGGCAAATCTGCACAACCCAGACACTGACAGTGCTGAGTCATTATGAAAGCTTCTTTGAATTGTCCACAGGGAAAACCCACTTATACAGAAAACATTTGCTGCTTAAGAATCTTGTAAGCACAAACATTAATTGTAATATCAAATGATATAGGGAATCCCATCCCAGATCAATTACAACTGATATGAAAGAGATAATGAGACACAATTATATACTGAAACATATTGGGTTGCTGTACATGTCTTAAGTGAGGAGAAAAACAGACAGAGGAAAAAGAGGAGGACATTGCTAGCTAATTTTATACCTTAGATGAGTGATTTATCAGTTTTATAGGCTTCTTGACCAGAACATATGACTGCTTCAATAACACATCTGTTCAAGAGAGCAGAAACTAAATCTATACATATAGCTCAGGGTCATGTGTCATGGTGCGCAGTCATATATAGCAATGGCACTAAAATGTACTGCAGGCACTCATAATTTATGATTACTGCATATGTATGCATGTGCATACCAGAACCTAAATTGTGCCTTGAAAAATGTTGATGCATGCAGTGGATACAAGAATAAATGTTGTTGCATTACAAAATAACATTAAAAAATACTGACACTGCAAAAGTAAACAATATCCTGTCCAAAGCCATATAATTATAGTTAGAGTACGAGCAGAAAACAAATGTAATTAAACAACATTAAAACCATGTATGCTAATGTTTCATTTAGAAAATGAAAAAAGAACTGTTATATGAGCGTAAAAAAGGAATTCACTTGCCCACAAGGACAATCACACTTCAAAAGCACAAACACAAAAAATTGAGGAAATGATGTGAATTTCAAAGAACATTCAAATTACACAGAGTGCAAACGCAACAACATAAATTTGCTGTGAAAAAAAGAATTGTATTCCAAAATGCCAAAGCAAATACAAAAAGGAAGTGTTCTGCAAGTTCAGAAATTACACAAACTCTAAAACACAAAAGTAAATACAAGAGAGAAATAAAAAGCAGATGTAAATAACCAGTTTATGATCAGTTACATATTATTAAAGAACACAAAAGATACTATAAACCTTTATTGCCCTCTTGTCTTTTCCGTGCTGCCAAGTCAAATCAAGTCATATGTTCCTGTTCCATATGTTATTTTCCATTTTGTGACTCCTTTAGTCCTTTGGAGCACTTCCATTATATAAAGTGGTTTTGCATTTGATTTTGCTTTCATATGCATTGATGAATTTGCATCATCTTTGAACTTTACAATTTTCTTCAGCATTTTAAAGTATGTTTCCTATGTTGCAGCCCATTTCTCTTTTTGTGGTTGCTTTAGCTTTTTGTACATGCTTTTAAATTCAAATCATGTTTGGAATTTTGAGAATGTTCCCCTTAATGTTTGTGTTTTTGCTTTTGATAAGTGATTGTTCATGTGGGCCATTGTATCTGCCTGCAGTTTAGGAAAGTATTTATCATATCAAATGAAAACAACAAAGGTCATGGGTCTTCATCTTCACAAACAAGGGTAGGACAAAAATGTCTTTACTGACACAAAGAACATGCAAGATACAGGGACTAATTTCTCTGCTTGCCCACACAGGTAAATTAGCTATCTTCAAAGCTGTTGTGATTGGGAATCCAGAACCAGTTGTGACATGGAACAGAGCAAATGGGGATATGAACGATCCAGAGAAGTATCAGACTAAATTTGACCCTGCATCTCGTGAACACACATTAGAGGTGAGTATTTTTCCTCTAAAGATGAAGGGAGGCACAATAACCACTGTGTAAGGTGAATGCTCCTGTTTGTATTCAAAATCACAATTTTTTACTGTGAAATAAGCGAAAGGTTTTGCATGGAAATGCTATGGAAATACATAGAAATAAAAAGTCCATAGGATTCAAAATGTATTAAATACCCTGCATACAGAGTAAAATAATCAATAACGATAATCTGATAAATGAATCACATAGTTACATATTGTCTGTCCTGTACACTTTTATTCTGAGACTGTGCAATGATTTGACAGATGCCCAAAGTCACTGGAGATGCAGCGGATACCTACAAGTGCTATGCTACAAATGAATATGGAAAAGCTGTGTGTACTGTGGTCCTTAATGTCATTGAGGGTAAGAAATAACTTGAAATAAATGAAGAATATGAACAAATTAGGTTGACATGGTTATAGAGAGGGTTATTATTGTCACCTTCATTGACTTTTTAAAGAACACATTTTGACAATAAATAACATTTATTTTTTTTTTCTATAGAAAAAGGTGTTCTTTAAAAGGCTAATCTTAAAGTCATCGTGCAGTTCTGAATCTTACATCCCAGTTAGGGTTGAGATTCAGATTCAGAACTGTAGGATGACTTTAGGTCCCATCACAGGATGGAATAGAAACATCGTTGGTATAAAATGTTCAAATTTGAAAATTTCACTTAATCCTTTTATTTTTAAAATCTTTAACTCACATTTGGTCATTATAGTACCTCTTCAGAAAAATTAAAGTGTGTGCCAACATATACTGTATAGAATTGGACATGCAATCTAAATGTGTTTCGTCATGTCTTTGACATGGTCATTGACATTTCAAGCACTAATATCTTCAGACTCTGTGATTAAATTTTAGATTTTACCCAACTAATAGAATGGTTCTCTCTATTTCAGTTGGATTCAAGAAGACAAAGGCAATGAAAGAGGCACAAGCTGGTATGTCTTCAAATGAAAATTATTTGATATAACAGAAATGTGTATAAAAAAGGTCACTTAATGCATGAATTCACAGACCTTGAATGCTGTTTGACTATTATGTACAATTCCTTATAGGTCCATCAAAGGATCCAACAGAGTTCAGAAAAATGCTGAGGAAACGGTGAGCTGCCCTCAACATGCTGCACGTTATGTTTCCGGTTGTAGTTCAACAACATATTTTCAAACCAAGACATTCTTACACAGAGCACAACGTTTTGTATAAACCTTGAAACCCACTTTTAAATATGGTTAAAATATGTTGCATTTTTATTATTGTTATCCAGAGCTACTGGGGAAGTGGAAAAAAAAGAAGGAGAACCAGATGAAAAGGTCTGGGAAATTTTGCTGAGCTCAGATAAGAAAGATTATGAACGGATCTGCGCCGAATATGGGATCACTGACTTCCGCTGGATGCTTAACAAACTGAATGAGATGAAAAAAGAGAGGGAAGAGGAACAAGCAAAGGTATGTGAGCTGTGCTGCCACAGAAAACACTGTTTGTTACCATGAGTAAATATTGTAACCAAAGCTTATGTTTCATAAAAACAGGAATTCTACACTTCTTAGGGAGAAAGATCACTGCATTATATTCATAATGGCAATTTTGTCCTGAACTTCAATTAACCACTTATCTGAATCAATACTCAATCTTTCATTTTGTTGTATACACAATTCAAGGCCCTAAAAAGGAAAATTAGAATGTATTAATCAGCAGGCATATATATGTCAACATTTTTTGTGCTTTGATCTGCAAATTAAATGCAAATTCTTATCATCTACTCAGATGAGATCAAAAAATTGTAAATACAGAAAAGGTAAAAAAAAAAAAATTTGCTCAGTTTGTAAAAAACATTATTAATCTTTGCTCCCTCCAGTTCATTGAACATCTTAGTAACCTGAAGCATGTTGAAGTTAAAGCAGAGGACCTGGCAACGTTTGAACTTGACATGGAACTAAAAGACCCCAACAGCAGAATTTTCCTGTACAAGGTGAGATTTCTTCAAAATACTTGATCTGGACCTTTTTGTCAACCAACAAGCATGCGATAGAGCCTGTACAGGTGAATCACCTGTATGCATTGAATAGGGGGCATTATTCTTTCTGTACTGCTTTTATGATTTATAATTTTATGATTGATGGGTTTAGGAATTTTAATATAATTGTCCATGATACAACATTATGCAACTACCTCATTCAGATTCTTTTAACCAATTCTATATTTTAGAGGATTAGGTCTTCAATTTTAGAGCAGAAGTTTGCTTGTCATTGTGCTTTCATGCTTACATCAATTACATCAACAACTTGTAATTCTGTCACCTGTAAAAAATAAATAAGTAAAATAAACTGAGGGTATTACTAAAGAATTGACCTGAAATACACCTAACACTGAAGGTAGTTTTACAGAGTTTGCTGTCACACTAAGCTTAAAGTGACTGATTCTGCAGTGAAGCAAGCTGACCAGCCCAAGCATCTAAGCTAGCTAGCTTCACTCCACATTATGCAAGCAAGATACATCTGTTCAAAAAATGACAACCATAGGCTTCCACTCTTGTGGTTGGTGGATTTTAAGAGGAATAATAGGTGGACCATAATTGTCCCCTTTGGTCAATAACTGGGCTGCTAAAAGGAGCACTGAGTCTTGACTTTAAATGACATACTTCTCTCATGAAATGGCATTCAGGGCCATCGTCATTCATCCCTTTAGGTACTATGAAACTTCTCAGAAATTCAACTTGGTAACTTAAATGACAACATATCTTCATAGAAAGGTGTAATAGATTTTTTTTTCATATATATCTGCAGTTGTAGACCGTCTGTAAGTGTATAATTTTGTCATTCATTTGTTACTAGCTAACTTATTGGCTAGTGGTATTAGAAATGGTCCCCAACTCATGTTCTGATAAACTCATCATAAGTGGAAAATATAATATAAATGCATTTAGTACACCTAATACACCTAACCTGCTGAACACCTTAGCCTCGCCTAGCCTACCTTAAACATGCTTAGAACACTAGAACAGGTGAGTCCTGAAAGCAGAACATGCATTCTTAATTTTAAAATGAAACTAACATATTCCGAAGACAATATGTATCTGCTTCTACACTCATAAAATGTGGCTGGGGAGTAGGTTTTAAATTTGTTTCACAATCAACAGCAATAGTGCATTTTATTGCTTGGTACATGGCTTGGCCAATTATGAAATTTCAGAGTGATGCCATGACTGTGCACAACAGCATTATGAATGTCATACCATATGAATATGACACAGGAATAGTAGTGGAAGGTACTAGTATCTCAGTGAAATTTCAGTATGCGATTCTTCTTCTAGGATGGTGAAATGGTTCCTTTCAGTAAAGACCAAGAATCAGATATGAAGCATAACCTGAAGCAAATTGGCAAGAAGTATGTGTTCACCATCAGAAATCTTTCACCGGAGGATGCTGGACTGTACCAGGTGGATGTTGAGGGTGCCAGTGTATTCTCCACAGATTTCAAGAGTAAGATCTGCACCAATTTCACCTTCATATTTTTGTCCTGTTCAAAACTACATTTAAATTAGAATAAGTAGGAAGAAACCTTTGGGTGTTGCCTTAGGAAAGTTAGGCAGATGATTTCTAAAGCCATTAATTGACTAATGTAAACCAAAATTACTGTTTAGACCCTCTGCTTTAATTTCTATCTTTCTTTCAGTTCCCAATGTGGAATTCATAGTCAAGCTTCAAGAAGTGAAGGCAACGGAGAGAGAGGATGCAGTCTTTCAGTGTGTGCTGTCTCAGCCAATGGCAGAGGTTCTGTGGTTGGGCAAGAACACTCCACTGACATCAGGGGAAAAGTATGAAATCACAGTATCTGAGGACAAGCTCATCCACAAATTACTGGTGAAAGACTGTATGCCACTGGACTCGGGTATCTATGTAGCTGTGGCAGGCATCAAGTCCAGCAATGCCTGGCTTGTGGTAGAAGGTACGTTTCTTCATTGAAGCAAGTATTATTATTATTATTATTATTATTATTATTAGTAGTAGTAGTAGTAGTAGCATTATCAAAACATATGTAAGTCTTCTTAAGGTCACCAGCAATTGCTTACCCACCTCATGTAAATGAATTGCAATAAAACACTTCTTCCTGACAACCCTCTATGATTCAGCTGACAAGGATCCTGCTTCACATGGGAAGAAGAAAGCTAGAAAAACTACTCAAGCTGGTGGTGAAGGAGCTGAAGACCTTGAGAGAATTGCCAGGGAGCAACAAGAGAAACTGAAAAAGGAGATGGAGGAACGAATGGAGGCTGCAAAGAAGGCAAAGGCAGAGAGGGAGGCAGCTGAAGCGGCAGCAGCAGCTGCTGCAGCTGCTGCTGCCGCTGCTGGGGGTGCTGGTGCAGGTGGACAGGGCACTGGGGCTGGAGCAGCAGGCAAGGGAGCAGGAGTTGCTGGAGCTGGTGGTGCAGGGGGTGCAGGAGCTGGTGGTGCTGGTGCTGGAGGAGCTGGTGGTGCAGGGGGTGCAGGAGCTGGTGGTGCAGGAGCTGGAGGAGCAGGTGCTGCAGGAGCTGGTGGTGCAGGAGCTGGAGGAGCAGGTGCTGCAGGAGCAAAAGGTGCTGCAGGAGCTGGAGGGGCAGGAGGTGCAGTTGGAGCTGGGGGTAAAGGAGGTGCAGCAGGAGCAGCAGGTGCAGGTGCTGGGGGTGTAGGCGGAGCTGGTGGTGCAGGAGGGGCAGGAGGTGGGGGTGCAGGAGGTGCAGGAGGAGCTGGAGGTGCAGGAGGAGCAGGGGGTGCAGGTGGAGCTGGAGGTGCAGGAGGAGCAGGGGGTGCAGGTGGAGCTGGAGGTGCAGGAGGTGGAGCTGGTGGTGATGGAGGGAACGGGTCTGGCGGTGCAGGAAAGGGAGATGGTGGAACAGGAGGAGATGAAGATGGTTCCGGTGGAGATGGAAAGGATGCAAAGAAGAGGCGCACTAGAGCAGGTCCACTTGTTCCAGACACAGAAGTAGGTAAGAGGACCCATTATATTTTTAATACATGTTGTTTGCCAATTAAAGTAAAAGAAACTTTCTCTTTCAAAAAGTGACTTTTGCCCTTGCTTCTGAATATGTAATGCATGATGTACCTATAACCGGTAATCTGTACACAGCACAAGGATACATCACCATATTCACTTATAACACTAATTTGCAGTCAATGGAGGGATTGAACTAACCTGGTCATCCTTATTTGTTCATTGCTTATATTGTTATCATTATTACAACTTTCATTACTAGTACTACTTTTACATTATCACCATAATAGCCACACCTATAAATGTTGTCATTGTACCCTTGATGGGCGTTGTTTGTGTAATTATTGTTATGTGTTCTATGCTGTTTTTGTTGTTTTTGTTTTGGCCATAACGGTTGTGTTATTAAGTTGTTCTCAGGCTTACCCCACACATACACATTACCATTACATATCTAAAACTAAAAGTATGACTTATAACTATAATTCAATAAATAAAAAAAAAAAATCTTGTAATTCAGTGTAATCAATAGACAGTGGCAAGACATTTTTAATTCAGCTAGGATGATATATATATATATATATATATATATATATATATATATATATATATATATAAAACAAAACCTTGGATTCAATCAACATCTGTCTTGTTAAAAATGCATACAGTGCAAGCCAAACAAATTAGTCCATCTATTGCTGTTGAAATTCAAATAAACTGATGAATGAAGTCAAATAAACTAAACCTTTCACATGCATCCCACCCCACTACCTCCTACTTTGCAAAATTATTGGTTACACTTCAAATAATCTGTTTAGTTCTAATACAAGGCAAATAGGTAATTATGATTTGTGTATAAGAGTATCTTTGAAGCAAAACTCATATTTTTGTTTTATTGGGGCTACAACTAGAATGAAAATGTTTGTCTGTTTTCAATAAATGAGCTTCAATAGATTAACTGAATTCATCTGCAACAAAAGTATGCGCTAAAAAAACTGCTGTCAAAATTACTTTTGGGCTATACTGTATGTCTATTATTTTAGTCTTCAGTAACATATTTTGCTAAGTTAACATGTCGTTTTTACACTTTCATAAATCAAACAAAAGAACAGATATATATTGGATTCAGGTGACTTAATTATTATACAGTCACTAAATTGCTCAGATTTAAAGCAATTAAAATAATTTATAACCCATAATTACAAACAACCAAGCAACTTTTTGATCAGAAACATGTTTAAAACAATGTTGAAAGGTAAAAATTGTAGTGAAAGTTACTACAGGACAGAATGTAAATGGTGTATTGTGCTTCACAGATGCTTTTGGACACATTATAAATTAAAAAGGTATATCAGGAAATGTGAAAAATGAATGGCACCTGCTGAACTGATGGAAGCTATGGTAATTATCAATAGGACAATCAGTTAATGGTGGTTCTGAGCCAAATGCACAAAAAGAGCAAGCAGGGACTGGAGGGTCGAAAGGGAAAGCAGGGCGCACAAGGCAAGGCCCACTGGTCCCAGACACAGTTGCTGGTAAGAGAGTTCAGTGTCTGCATTGACTCGTGCATGGACACAGTGTCATGTTTTTTTTTTTTTTTTTAACAAAGTCATTGTGACATGAATGACTTTGGCAGTGGGTATGACAAATACCCACAGCAGAAATGTGTGAGTACACAAGGAAGTGTTGGAGCTAATCCTACTTCAAACCATAATTTGTTATTTTAAACAGTCTTTTAACTTGCAATACCTTGCAAACAGCAGCAGTTATCATTTGTATTATATTTAAATCAAAAATTGAATGTATAATAACATAATCAAAAATTTAAGATGATTTTTGAATTGAAGTTAATTAATATAATACTTAAAATATATACAAATATTGAAACTAGTCAGATACATAAAGGGTATAAGGGGCATACAATCTATTATTAAAACTATTAAGCCAATGCATATATTGAATGAATCACTGGTGAACAAAATCATAAAATGAACACAGTTGTACCTTTTGTGAATATTTCAGTGCTATTCTTTTATTAAATTACATGCAACTTTCTTGCAATTATCACCAGTTAATCTTCTTGATTAAAATCAAATATAAATAATACTAATGTCCAATTAATAACGTGATGTGATAATATTGATTTTGCAATTTTTGTATAGTCCACCTTCAGACTACAAGGCTCCATGAAATTACTAATCAAGACTATATGAAAAACTGGAGCCATATTTATTAAACACTTAAGACTAAATATGAAGAAAATAAATATTAATTTTGTAATATGTCAGTTCATTTAAATTAATAGATTAATGTATATTTTGAGCAAATTCGTAGCTGTTTGTTTGCAATGTGTTAGATGATTAATGTTGCACCTAATGTTTACTAATGATATACTTGTTTGTCTGTTGTTTGAACATAGCTATGACACAAGCAACTGCAGCAGTAGTTATGTTTACAAGTTATAAACAGGCAAACCATGTTCTCAATTCTGCTCCTCTGGCAGAAACAAATAAGGCCTTAATTTACAAAATAAGTGTGTAAAAATGTGCAGATTCTTGCCCTACTTGTACAACATATACATCAAAAACAGTTATTAGGAAATATTTCAATATGCCAATTACTGTAGTGCTGTTGGAACCCAGTGGTCTCCCAGGTTAGGAATGGGGAGAGTCAGCTCCACTGACAACATAGATTAAAAAAAGTAGATGATCTTTGTGACAGCAGAAACCTACTGTCATTTCCAACTACTTACAACTTTGAGAGTTTCATCATGACAATTAACATGCCCAAATTACTTACAGAAACCAAATGAGAACCATTTAGTATAATCACACAGAAAATTAAAATAGTCCCAAAATAATTTGTAAATAAAGAATGCATATTGTCATTAAGAATGACAAAAATAATATTTACAATATTGATGTATATTTATTGTCTATGGAAATTGTGTCTCTAATTATGAAAACAGTTTGTTCTACCGTGTTCTTTGTGTAAGACTAATACTGACTGTTTGCCTGTGTATCCAGTGTGTTATGAAGTCTCCTACTGTTTTTCATTTGTGATTGTTGTTATTCTAAATGTAATGGTCAAAAGTACTGTTTGTTGCTGTTCTTGTTGTAGTTGTTGTTGGTGTCTTCTTGCTGTTGTTATGTCCTTTTCCAACTCTAAATTATGAAAATGAATGACACTGATGGTGGTTATGACAATTATCAATAGGGCAAAATAATAATGAAGGTACAACAGATCCAAACATGAAAATCAGGCAAGGAGGGGCTGATGGGCCCGGCGCTGCTTCAGGCTCTGGTGAGGCAACAGGGCCTGCAGATGATGCTGAGCCTGAAGGCGCTTCTGGGCGTTCAGGGCGTAAAAAGCAAGGCCCCCTGCTCCCGGACACGGTCAGCGGTAAGACATTCTGAAGGTTGCATTGACTACTGCATGGGTGCATCTGTTGTATATCAAAGTCATTTTTGAAAGTGAATGGCTTTGGCAGTGGTTATGATAGTTCATGAAGGGAGGAATGTGTGATATCTCAGATGAAATGCTAGATCTAATAATATACACTCAATATATTAACCAATCTATTAAAAATGTTACAAAGACAACTTACTAAAACTAAATGACACTAAAATGTGTTTGTCTACATCATATAATATCCTGATGCTATGAAGAAAGTTCATTATAGAGAAGCTTTATAAATAATGCAAAATATTATGTAATTTTTATTTTTTACAAACTGTACAGCAAGAATTTAATTTAACATTGCCCTGAAGCTTTTTTCTTTCTTTTAAAACAAATCATTGTGCCACCGATAAGGAATATATTTTTCCCCCTACTGAAATGCAGAATTGCTGATAAACTGTTACATTTTCATATTCACTTTAAATATCCATGGCACTTTAAAACTTTTGACATCCACAAGTACTAAAAATGTTGGTTGCAGGGCTACTTTAAAGGAGAAAAATACTACTTTTGCCTTTGTTCTAGTAACATTATGCTTTTAAAGGATTGTTAGCATAAATAACATGGCTTCAACATGTTCCACACTTAAAAATATAATGTAAATATAGAATTCATATTTGGTAAACATTCCTGATGCTTCTATAAAATTACTTAAAATAACTTTCTGCATTTTAATTGAAAAGTCCAAATGCTTTGCAGTGGAGATTCCTTTATAAGCTAATATAGATCTAATATTCATCCAATTAACTAATTAGTTTCTAAACAAACTGTTCACTGTAAGAACAGATTGTATTACTTCCAAAAATATTTTGTCCTGATGTCATTGTATGCAAAATGTGTGTTTGTGTGCGTGTGTGTATAAAAATGCCTTTGTGTTGTAATTTGTCCTTCATGTTTGACTAATTGGAAAAGGAAAAAAAAACGCGTTGAGCCCCAATCATCAATCAATAATAATATCATCCTTACAATATGACGTGAAGTTTTCAATGACACATGGATGCCAAGAAGATTCAAGGGATCCAGACTGGAGGGGGACGATTTGTGTTTTGCTGACATCACACTGCAAAAGACACAGTAAAGAACACCAATTGATGACCTTTGGTATCTAACATAAATAACAGTAGAAGTTACCATCTTAACATGCCAGAAGATCCATGCCTCATGTAAAGGGCACAGTGACCCAACGACCAAGGGAAATGCCTCACACAGTGCCGTAAGAAAGGATTGAGGGAAAGATGAAACTGTTTTGGAGAGTGTTTGAAAGACAATCTGAGAACAGTACCAAGAAGGATGGACTCCTCCTGCACTCAGTAAGAACTGTCAGAATTGCAACCAGATTAAGATATCAAACCCTGATATTTCACATTTTGGAAATGTTCATCACCTTGGAGTTTTTATTCATAAGAAGATCAGAAAGAAAGGTGGCCATCAGCTGGGCATTTGTCAAACAGATGTATTTATGTGTGATTCAAAAAAGAAGAAAAAGAATGAGAACATTTCCATTGTGGGTTGGAAAAGAAGATGGGAGTGAGAAGAAGGTGGCAGCTAAGCAACTGTGAAAGAAAACAACAAACTTTTGCAGATAATATGCAAATATGGCCAATAGTATTTGATTTTTGCGTATGCATGTTGGAATGTTTAAATATAGTTAATATATTCTAAATTATTAATGTGCCAAACTACTTGCAAATGTGGTTTTGCTAAGGTAAGTATGCAAAATTCTACAATATACTGAATAAATTTTGTATCACTTTTGTTATTAAAAAGTTGATAGAAATTTGATAAATTAAAGATAACTCATACATTTTCGCAGGAAGCTGAGAAGATTTGCAAGTAAATAAACAGACCGATAAATAAACCAATAAACAGATAGTAACTGTGCCCATGTTACATCCTTCAGATCCTGGAGTTCATTTCACCAGTGGCCTGGAAGATGTGAAAGCCGTTATGGGTGAATCAGCAGAGCTGGTGTGTAAGCTGAGCCGTGAGGATTGTAAAGGAGTCTGGTACAAAGATGGAAAGGAGGTGAGATCACACACATTATTCCTATAAATCAGTGCCAACTGATTTCATTATAACATTATCATTTCATTATTACAACTGATATAATAATAATTTAATTATTAACCAACCACTGAAAAACAATTTGTAGTCAAATACATCTAAATCCACATGCTTTTATGACTTAATATTGTCACAGCAGGGCCACTGGTTGTGTGTTTTTGTTAACTCAAGATATTGTTTCGATGCCATTAACTTTTTCATCAGCCCTAAATGAGGGTTTGTCTGATGAAAAATTTACATCTGTCATTGGCAATTTTCAGTGTGGTTGTCCATGACACCAAGTACACGAGTACACATCCCGGTCCAGAGCATGTGGCACAGGAGAACAGGCCATATCCAGTTTATTTAGTAAATGTGTGTGGAGATGGCCACAGCACTGTGTCACCCACCCACCTGGTACAGAGTAATACCACTGAGGAGGAAACAGCCCTGGAAAAGGATTTACAAACCCTGACAGTTCTACAGTAGAAGGCTATTCAGACTGCCTGAATAACCGCCAAACAGCTGTTTTTTTTTTCTACATTTTAAATGCATCTCCGTATTTAGCAGACGCTGTTATCCAAAGCAACAGACATAGTTTATGCCAAGAGTAAAACAGAGTTAGAAGCCCAGCTCCTTATCCATTGCACTACACTGCAGTCCTTTACATTGCACTTTACATTACGGTTATTTACCTGACACTGTCCAAAGCAACTTATAGCTAGTAGACTAAGCAGGGGCCAATCTCCCAAGGAGCAATACAGGGTTAAGGGCCATACATGGTTAAGGTTTATTGTGGCTACATCATGGCTCTGTCCAACATTGGATGTATCAGGCACACCAGCAGGAAGGCTTACAGGAGAAACCATGGCCACTCAAGCAAGAAAATGTGCACGATACAACAAGAGCAACAACAAGATGGAGGACAATGTGATCGGAGCTGAGCATTTGTTGTGTGTCGTGGGTTTCATGATAATAACTCAGTTGGAAAGGAGACTTGAAAATTTAGACTATGTGGTTGAAATAGCTAGAAGAAAGAGAGATTATAGGCGAAAACTGGCTGGCGCTGCATTGGCTCATGTGTTACACCAATCAACATACACTTACGTCTGGACCAGTCACCGTACCCTTCAAGGTTCCTCTTGTGCTGAGAGACTACCTACCCTGAAGTAGGAGCTAAAAATGTCCCTCAAAATGGCGTTCTAAGAACTATGATCGTTCCCAGCGGACACAATCAAAAGGATAGTTTCTCCAACAGTTCTTAGAACTTTGAAAAAGTTCCTCTGGTCTGAAAGTGCCCAATGCCTCTGCACATTTGGTGAACATCCAAGATGTGTGTAAAAGGCTGAAAGGCAGGGAAGCAATGCTAGGAAAGGCAAAGTGTAGATATTTCTGATATTGAGAATGAACAGAGCCATAGCACTGTTCTGCAATGGAGAGGAGTTTTCTGTTGTAGAACTGGAACACATGTAAGAGGCACATTCAACTCCAACACTATCCAAGGGCAGCTCGCCCTGGTGAAAAAGTGAAATGTATGTGATCAGCAAGCCCCTTGCAGATGATTCTTCTGCTACAGGGATGCCCTGAGAACACTGCACATATATCACCTCCAAATTATCTGCAGGAAAAAGCTGCATGGTGGCAGAAGAAAGGTGGCCACAACATCTATGACATCACCAAGAAGATGTGGTAAAACCAGTGCTTAAAAATTTGCTTGGCAGGGCCCCACCCCACAGTCAATTGTGTACTTATTTTAATATGTTTGTTTAGACACTGATTTTTTTAGTGTGCTACAGTCATTTCGTACCATTGTAGTAATGAAATTTACCAAAAAGAACTGTTGGGTATGAAAAAAAAAAAAGAATTAATTAGCCAATGCTCATTAATCATTGACATGAGATATGTCACTCATAATACTGAAAGCCATGGTAAGTAATGCATTCACAATTACATGCAAAACTTAAAAATAACGTACAAATCCAAGAGGAAAGGGATAATTCAGGTAGTTACACTCAGTTACATACGTTACTTTGGGTATGTTTGCTTATGTTTGAACTTTTAGTCATGTTTGAAGAGGAATGAATTTTCATAGAGTATGCTCTTAAACTCAGTAAAATGTTGGGTACTTTTCCCACCCCTGCCACTGACATGAGTTTGTTGATGTTTTTCCTTACCAGTTGTCCTCCTCTGAAGGCATAACTATCGGTCAAGATGGCTTATTCCACAAGCTGAAGATCCATAAGGTCACTGAGGAGTTTGCTGGAAAATACAAATTTGAGGCAGATGGGCGTAAAACAGAATCAATTATTGCTGTGGAAGGTCTGAATTTATCTCATCATCATCAATTGTTCATACAGTGCTTGCTATGTATATATGGTCATTTGAAAATCATTAACAAAATTATATGGCAGTTAAAATTATCCATATTCATCATAGTGCAATAATTTATGATTGATTAATCAAAAACTGGAATTAAATAATTTGCATACACAGTAGAGTTGGTATTGTAGAAAGATATTCAGTATGTATCAAAAAAGCAGAACAGCACTTAACACAGCCCCCATTTTCTATTACATCAATACAAAGTGCACACATTATTTTATTGTTCATGTATAACATTTGCAAGCAGTGTGAACCAGAAATTAGAGTCAAATAATCAATTTTGGGTATGAAAGTGAAATGTTTTTGTATATATGATATGATGAATAATCATAGGCTTATGTGTTACATCTTAGATCCACCAAGAATTAATGAAGCTGAAGTCAAAACATTTTCTGTGCCTGTAACTGTAAAAACCGGCCAGGGTGCCTCCTTCAAGATACCATTTGTTGGTGGGGAACCAATGAAGGTGCAATGGTACAGAGAGGGGGAGGAGCTAACAGATGAGGCCAACATAAAGCTGGAGAAGGAATCAGGTCACACCCGCCTGATTCTGAGAAAGTTGCATCGCAAAGACTCTGGAGAAATCAAAGTCAAGATTAAGAATGAGTTTGGCACCATGGAGGCCATAACCTATCTCAATGTCCTTGGTAGGTGTAACAAAAACAATTCAAAAGTGAATTGAGAGCTTTAAATAAAAACCATAAAATTATGTCAAAAACTGAAAAATAAATATTAAAGGCAGTACCTCATCAGACTTCTACCATTGTTGGTTATATTGAAGAACAAGAACCCGATATGTGTAGGCATGATATTTTTACTGGTTTTCTGAATTTTTCAAAGATGCTTTCGAAAAAAAGAAAATAACATCCACACATTTTACTCAACAGTTGACTAAATATTGTCCACTACACTTTTTGGGTATTGATTGGGCCATATAAAATATATCTAATATTTATTATTTACAAAGATTTTATTGTTGTTTTGTTTTACATTTTTTGTTAAATGCTATGGAATTATGCCCCCTGAAAAAAAAAAAAAAAACATTTATTATATAAACAAGCAACTTATACTATACTGTTCTTTGGAAGTTCATCTTTAAAAATGATTTAACAACAAATGAACAAATTGGTGAAATGTATCCATTTTAGGACATTAGACATGCAGAAAGTTATGATCCTGTCTATTTGTGGTTATTTAATGTCACACCACTATAGCTTGCATGAATTGGTATGTGCTGTGCAAAGTCTTGCTAAATCACAGAAAGACCAAAGGCAGCCAGTTTCAGCTGTCAAAGCATGCTGTCTGGCAGGGTAAACATTTGACATAAGCAACGATTTCCAAAATTCCAAATGAATGGCACAAAATATGAGATGTGAGTGGACAATAGCAAACATCTGCTCTATGTATATCATCTTACCTTTGCAGGTCAATTCAAAACTTCTTTGTTTTCATTTTTGGCAGACAAGCCAACCCCACCACAAGGCCCCCTGGAAGTGATTGAAGGCTCTGCCAGCTGCATTGAGATAAAGTGGAGAGCCCCTAAGGATGATGGTGGTGCAAAATTGACTCATTATAATCTGGAACGTCAGCAGGTAGGACGTAATACCTGGAAAAAGCTTGGCGAAGTCCCTGCTGATCCTCCTGTCTACAGGGACACTGATGTGGATCATGGCAGGAAGTACTGCTACCGCATCAAGGCCATTACCGCAGAGGGTGTGAGTGAAACAATGGAGACAGAGGATGTCCAGGCTGGAACCAAAGGTGAGTTTGTCTCAGGCTTCCATCCACCATCAAAACATCTTCCCACATTTCTGTAACATAAAAACACAATATTATTGCTCTGTCATGTAGGATAATAAGAATGTTTCTTGACATTTCTTGATATCAGACTATCCTTAAGGCTAGATATGTGGTGATATAGTGCATATAATGTTTCCATCTCATTTTAGTTGAAAATATTGCTATTAAAATGTCTCTCCATTGTTGCGCTTTAGCATACCCTGGTCCACCTGCTGCACCTAAGGTGGTCAGTGCTTTCAAAGACTGCATCAATCTATCATGGGTTGCCCCAACCAATACGGGAGGAACCAGTATTGTGGGTTACAACCTGGAAAAACGCAAAAAGGGGAGCAACCTGTGGAGTGCTGTAAACCCTGTGGAAGAGCCTGTTAAAGGTCTGAGTTTTTTATACACCATGAATCAATTCAGCCTTATTAGACTGCCACTTTAATTATCATCTGCTTCCTGTTGCTTAGCTTTTTTGAATTTGTCATTAAACGTTCATTTTTTTTGCTATGTCAAGACATATTTTATTATTTTAAAACCTGAAATGTCTTTATATTAGGACCAGTGTCAAATGTTGTTAACTCCTGAATTAACCTTCAAAAAATAACGTAGCAAAAGTAATCATGGCACAACCATGTTAAATTAGTTCTGTACCTTTTTACTATAGGGAAAACATTTGCTGTAAAGGATGTCATAGAGGGGCTGGAATATGAATTCCGAGTGGCTGCAATCAACTTTTCTGGGATGGGAGAACCAAGTGTCCCATCTGAGTTTGTATTTGCAAGAGACCCTAAGAGTGAGTAGATGTAATAAATAAAACCTGAATGCTAAGACAATCCACACTTTTAAATAGTAAAATATTAGTTTGGACATTGAAACAAAGCAACACCCTTGATGCAGCTGTTGGAAAAAGAACTGCTTGAGATTTCCAAAGATCCACTAATCACAGTTCTGTCCATTCAGAGCCCCCTGGTAAAGTTCATGACCTGAAGGTGACAGACTCCACCTATACCACCTTGTGCTTGTCTTGGGCAAAACCCAGTGAGGAGAAGGGTGTCCAAGATGAGGCCAAAGGGTTCTTTGTGGAGATTAGGCCAGCAGAAAATCCAGAGTGGCATCGTTGTAATACCAATGCTATTACAATGACCAGCTACACCATAAAGGGTCTGAAGTCTATGGCCATGTACTGGGTAAGGCTCATTGCCTGCAATGATGGGGGAGAGGGTGAGGCCCAAGAGCTCAACAATTACATCCTTGCCATGCCTCCTCCCGGTGAGTATAACTGAAATGTTGGATTCACTTTGAGACAGGTACTATGACTTTGCTTTATAAATAATTTTATTTTGGCTTTGACCAGCATTGTACCTTAATTCATTCAAGTTTGAGATAATGAAAAAATGTTGTGTTTTTTACCTTTTGTGTCTATTTACTAGTGAGGCCCAGATTCACAGATGCAAAAATGAATAGTTTCATGGTGGTGAGAGCAGGAAACTCTGCACGGGTCAACATTAATTTTGAGGTAATTCAGCTAGGTGTTTTTAAAATATTACTCAATTCTGTAATATTGTGGAAAATACCTTAATACCCATCCCTTTAACATTTCTTTCAATGATACCCAGGTTTTGATTGAGTATGTGTGCATAATATGATGCCAGTGTGAAAATGACTATTATGATAATGTCTACAGGCCTCCCCTTGGCCAGAGGTCACTTGGCTGAAGGACGGTATGCCTGTGTCTAAGCGGGTAACTATTAGTAACGCTGAAGGTGCATCTCAGCTACTGCTCCCATCTTCAGAGCGTTCTGACACAGGCGTCTACACCATCGTAGTCAAGAATCTGGTTGGCCAAGAAACCTTCAGTGTTGAGATCAGAGTCACAGGTAATCTAATGTACATTACGGTTGAACAGTTTTGACGAGGACCAAAAAGTTCCACCACTGATTACTAATTAAGTTACACTACTGAATACTTCAAGGGCCTGGTTTACTAAAACATGTACATACAATACTGTTCTCCTGGTGCAAACAGATTAAGATAGCATGTTGATTGATTGAGGTAGGTTTTTTGCTCCAATCACAAATCATATGGCTAAAACTGCATGTTTAAAAAGTTGTTCTAAAGACTTTGATAAATCTGGTCCTACATTTTTAATCATGTTGTATGGGATGGGAAACCGTAACACAAGTGCATTACTGACAGGTGTGTTTTAGTGATCATGTTTCTGACCCAATTCAGATGAACCCAAGCCCCCAGGCCCAGTAGAATTGGATGAGAATGTTCCTGGCACAGTCACTGTGTCCTGGACACCTTCTCCAGATGAGAAGCGTGATGATCGGCTGCACTACATGGTGTCCAAGCGTGACTCAGTCAAACGGACCTGGCATACTGTGGCAGACCGCCTCTTCAATAACAGGTTTACCGCCTGCAACATCTTGCCTGGCAGAGAATACTACTTCAGAGTCTATGCCAAGAATGATATGGGCCTCTCTGAACCTTCTGAATCACCTACCTGGGAAGTAACCAAGAAAAAAGGTGTGTTGATATAATTCAAATAATTTCATTTTGTTAATGACACAACAAGGCATAACTTGAAAGACACATAGTTTTTATATGTATTGCATATAATATTATCTTTTATATAGTAATGTAATATATTATAATTATATAATAATAATACTGTCTTTTGCCTATATCATGCTCACTTTCATATCTTAGTGCCATTTTTGTAGACATGCTTGAATAAAAACACTAAAGCACTAAAGCCAAAAAGTGAAGTTAGATTTAAAAGATAATTAGGTAAGTAGTTGACTGTGGTTGATTCTGCTACTTAGAAAGCAGAAAATCAACTAATTTAAAAGCGAACCTTAGCTAATTAGTTCCAGTCTAATTAGTCACAGTCAATTCATTCAAAATCTACTAAATACTGATACTTAGTACCAACTTTGAGGAAGAAAGTAGGGTATATGGGGTGGGAGGTAATTCAGTGTTCTCATATCTGATAAAGAAATACATCAATTGCACAACAAAAGCAATGCAGCTAGAAAAAGAGTGACCAGGAAAACAAGCAACAGTGCCAATAAAACTAGCTTATTTTATCAGCTACCATTGCATCATAATCAGGACTGTCATGGTTTGCATGTTGTAAAAGTTGAATTAGATGAACCTGCAAACATTGTATATAGTTTGCTTCTCTCCTCAGGAAGTAAACTAAATGCTGAGATTTTCCCTTTCACATCATTCCCAGCCTTTTCCCCATTTACACCCTTTTCTGTAGTTTCTTACATGTTCTTTTTATTACTGTTTTCATACGGATATGATTTTTATGCACAACAAATAATCATAACTCTTGTTCTTCCCTATCCAGAAAAATTCACTGTGACCATACCTGAATCCAAACCATGCAACTTAGAGAGGCCACCAAAATTCATGATACCATTGAAGATGCACACTGCACCCCAAGGCTACGAGTGCTACATGAGTTGTGCTGTGCGGGGTGATCCCGCCCCTCATGTCACATGGTACAGAAACAACATCAGCCTCAACACAAACACCAACTACTACATCTCCAACACCTGTGGTGTCTGCTCCATGCTAATCCTCAGGGTTGGTCCAAAGGATGTGGGAGAGTACAAAATCATTGCAGAAAATGCACTGGGCCGGGCAGAGTGCTCCACCAAACTCTCAGTCAGAGGTAGTGCCTTGAGTTCTGATAACTTGAGTTCTTTAAAATGCAATTCCTCAACATCACAACAGTCTGTGAACACAAGTTTATCACTAATGCATTAATTGTTTTTTCTTTCTTTGTATTTCAGAATAAAGCACCTTTGGGTTCAAGATAACAACACCATCTTTTGACATTATTTTTATCTTTTTTTTTTTTTTTTGGAATTACTGGTGCCCCACCGCTGTATTGTTTAACGTAGAAATAAAATGTATGTTTTAAAAGAAAAACGCTAACATCACAACATATACAACTAGTGAATCTTCCTTACTTGGTGGTTGCAAGGAAAGTCTGATGGATTTTTGTTTGGTTGTGAACACCTGAATTATAGTTTAGGTTTCTTTTGGAATTATACAATAAGAGTAAGTTACTCAGAGAGAGTTGATAAAAAAATATAATTTCTATATTCTTAAAGATCATTCTAATTTTGTCAAAAATAATATTTTACATACATGTTATTTTTCAAGTGCAATAGCAATAACATAATACTATTCTGCATTTTAATGAGACAAAATATTTATTGAAGCATGTAAAGGGTAGAATTATTAGTGGTTAGATAGAATTCAAAATGGTTAAAGCCAGTAGATTCAATCAAACTGTGATGCACCACGCACTTAGTGTGATGATTAAAATAATGATCAATGCTGGCCCTATCAGTTTTTATCTGCTACAATATATTCTTACTTATCTTACTTACTTACATTGCCTTATTTTCTTATGTCCATTAGAAAGAAAAATTTATAATATTTACATTGGCATAGCTGATCTTGAAACTCTTCCTAGATTTAAGACAGTCCCTTTCTCCCCAATCATTTCACCTCTTAAAGCATTACAGAAAATTGCATAAAGAACATTTTTGGCACACAAATATTATAATTTTGGTGTTAGTTGATAGCTGCACTGCTAAATAATTAGCAACTAGATATTAGCTACTGTATAAAATGAAGGGTAAAATGTATTGGACATTTTCTGTTTGGTTTTTCACTTATGTAACTGATGCTGTTATCCAGAGGAGGGTACAAGTCTATTATGATAAACATTCTTGTAGGTCCATAATACCTTTATATTCAGAAGATTTAAGAAGGAAATTTCTATGAATTGCCATGCTTAGAGTATAAATATGATACTGGAACATCATGCCATAGTGAATAATCTATAAACTCTCTCTTCTGCTACAGCATACTGGATTTCCTTATGTTTAAAAATATCACTCAAAGAATAACACTAGACTTTAAAACACAAATCATGTTTCATGATTGCAACAAATGAACAGATGTATGTATGAACAGACAATGTGATTAGCACTGGTTTTGTTTGCTTTTGAATGTTTTATCATCAGGATTTGTTTTATTAATTCTCCAGCTATTTTAGCACTTATATAAGTTACTACTGTTGACCTATTGTATGAATGAGTGGAAAGCATAAATAAATCACAGAATTTTAACATGTTCAATGTTTACATCTGGTATACATTGATGTTTTCGTTTCATGATACAAACTGAAGCATATTAGAAATGATAAAAATCGCAAACCTCTTGAACGAAGCTTCTTTTAAAATGTTGCCGTCCTTTGCAGGGGCATGACACCAATCAATCTCAGGTAATAAAAATGCTAAGCATGGGGCTAGTGGTGCCATTTTTAAATCATTTGTGTGACTTGTTAAGGTAATGAACCATTGCTTTCATGAGTGTCATATTGCATAATGGGCAGATTGTAAAACTACAAGTATGGTATGATATAGCAATATCTAGTAAATGATACAGACTCATGCATCTTCACTTGTCCTTAATAATTATCAAATATGGTATGTTCTAGTTTTGAGTCTACAGTTTCTTCCAAGTTAATAACTCTTTCTGCTGTAAATACTCTCAAATTTTGGTTTTAGTATGACATGTTCTTTGCCTGTTTATCCTGTTATACTTTTCAATGTTTCATTTATTTTTGATGCAGACTTAATTAAGACTACAGTCCTTTAAATTTGTTTAATTGGAAAGCTCTCCCTGGATTCAGTCATCGGTTTTCTGAACCTCGGGTACAGCATCCAAATAAATGCAATTGGTCTTCTTGTTAATCTGAAAAATGTCGAGTAAAATGCTAATCATAATTAGTTGAGGTGCTGAGCTGAGGAGTCAAAGATAACCAAAATGAGGTCAAAATGCACCTCTGTTGTGTAAAACAGACAGTATTATGATACCTTTGATATCTTTGTCAGATCTGATGAATCAGTTGTATTTCACCAGGCATGTTTTTAGTGTCATTGATTAATAAAAAAAGTCAATGAATAAATCCAGAGGCTGTTCATGCATTTGAAAGCAGGAGTAGCAGTATCATTCTTTTGGTGGGAAACGATTATGAAGAGGAGCCTAAAGATACATCCTCAATCCCTTTTAACAGCCCACAAATGACAGAGTTTGATTTCTGTCAATGAACTTGTGTGATGCCCACTACCTTTCACAAACCATCCATCAAGAATGCAAGCACCAGTGTCAAAATTTTAAACATAAAATTGAAATGCCTAAGCATGACTGAATGAATTAAATAATGATTGAAGGTATTGAAACATACCAGAGTGGAACATTCAAATTATACAAAATAAATTAAACAGGGAAACAACAACAGCCAATACAATGGCTGTAAACAAGAATGTAAAAATGTAGCTCCCAAGAATAATTCACAATAACCTTTAAAATAAAAGCTCATCAGCATTATGGCTCAGATTCCGTTTAAACAGTAAACAGTAAAAACAGTAAAATGTATTAATTTATAGTAATAACATTTTAGGTACTGCAGGCCAGACACATTTACTTTTTTACTGGTATCAACAAAAAAGATTCAACACTTACCACTGGGCAAAAATGTGTAACCCCCACAAGCACCCAACCCCCCCCCCCCCCCCCCCAAAGCAAATGTTCCTCCGCATGTTTATAATTTGAAAAAGGCATGCTGCAGTTCAATACCTTTACTCTTCAAACATTCAAACTCTCTGTCCTCTTACCGCAGTATCCTTGAGATCACTTAAAGCATTAAATGTCCTGTTTTCAATTGTAAGAGTGCAGAGTGACAGCTTAAGGGAGGGGAAAGAAATCCCTTCTCAAACTTGCCCCAGCACCTCCTCCCCGACCAATGTAACCACTTCCCCCAAATACTGTATGGCAAGGCTAAGTTTGGCAGTAACTGTCTTTAAACACTAGAAGACTAGCAAGGAGAGGTACATACATCCAAAAGGTTTTATTACCTCGCAAACTACGTGGCAGTGCTCAAATATCAGGGAGGGCAACGGAGCTGCAGGAAAGGAGCAGAGCTTTGACCAGGTAGGTCTATCTCCTGTTGATTGGCTCTGCAGACCAAAAATGGCTATTTGTCACAATTTCCATAAACTTGGTTATATTACTTTAGATTACGGTTGAACTTTGTTTACAGAGTTGTGTAGCATTTTCAAAATTAAACGTACATACTGCTCTGCTCTCCTCTTTAACTCAGGAGGGAGTTTGTAGTTGTATTGAAGGTCTTTAAAATGACAATCAAACTTTAGTTTAAAAAAGGTCTTCGCAAAATTAAATCACATAAAAGGTAGAAAAGACGATCGTGCAATTATGATGCAACTCATATTCCCACTAAAGTAAAAAAGGAAGAGAGAGGTAGGGTGGCTATGTCATACCACACCTTTCAGTTCTTGCACTTCCCATACAGTGAGATAAATAAATATTACGAGCATGGGTACTTAAGGAATGTGGTCATTGTATTTCATTCATGCTTGGTGTTTCATTTCTGCCATGCTTTTTTTCATCAATAGAAATGACTCTTGAACCAAACTGTAAGCTATGCAGAAAGTGACTTAAATGGAAATCTATCTAAAGGCCAGCACCTTTCCACTTAGCAGTTGTAATTGGTCTCATAGTCTCATAACCAGTGGAAATTGCTGTAAGTGTCTCCACCAACATATTGATACAAATATAAAAAGCAATGCATGTACAAAATATCTTGTTATTTTGCAAAACATACAGCACACAATATCAACCACTCTTAACTGAAAAAGCATGACTCGGTAGAAAGCATAGTTTTCTTATCTAAAAGTAATTCCACAGTACCTCATGGCTTTCCATTTGATGGTAAACATACCAATTTTTAGGTCTGAAACAGGTTTAAAACTACTGTTCCCTTGTATATGCATCCTATTGTTGAAGCATTAAAAAAAAAACACCACAGAAGAGTAACTTCAGATGGTTAAAGTTGGTTTCAAATTATGTCCAAGATAATAAAACTATTCACAGAAATATCCCTGAGGAGGTCAAAAGGGACTGGACACCAGCAGAGGGGGCAAGACATCTAATGACAAGCCAGAATCACATGTCACAACTAATTTACACATCAATCATCTTGCAATCTGACACCGATCCACCATTCCGACTCTTAGATGGAAACAAGCCAGAGACACTCATATAAAAACAACTCACTAATGAAGCCTTGATAGGAAGGGAACCTCACCTTTAACAGTTCATCATCATTTACTGATGTGTAGTGCAGTAACCTTAGCTATGTGCTAGTGAATATGAGTTTGTAGATATAAAATTCAATGCAATCTTCAGAAGAGATGGATTTTTAATATTCACTTCCAAACCTAATATTATTCTGAAGAGGGAAGTACTGCATTCCCATATCCTTGTAAATTCCTCCACTTGACTCCAGTCAAGGAGAAAATTGATTTTTTATGAGTTGAAATGTTTGTGAAAGGGAACTCTACATAAAACATGATGCAATACATTAGGACTGTAACTATGCATAATTTTCACAATCAAATATTCCACAAATATTGATTTGAGCATTTTATTTCTGTATCATTCAAAACTGATGACTATTATATACAGTGAATGATAATAGAATACTATTGCTAGTACTTCAACAGTTTTTATTTAATAATAATAATAATAATAATAACAATAATAATAATAATAATAAAAAGCAATGCGTAATGCCTTTTACACCACTGTACTGGATATTCCTGCTAAATGCCTTGCCTGATAACAGTCTCTCTCTCTCTCTATCGCTATCTCTCCACCAATTCCCAAGTAAAGACGATTAATACTGATTTCCTTTAATACACGCACACACACACACACACACACACACACACACACACACACACACACACACAGGACCGCTTGAATCAGCTTTTAAGCTCACTGCCAATGTAAGCAATGATTTATGTCACAACTTGTGTTAGATTGGCCTGTGATGGATTTCTTTATGGGGTATGTGACCTATCCCATGCAAATAGAGCTGAGGTCAGTGGCTACAGCTTGCCAAGTGCGTGCAAAGGATCCTGTGATCTCTAGAATTCCTACATTTACTATCCGTTTTAAATTACCCTATATGTAATGAATATCAAAATCCTAATATATCCTTATTGGTCGAACAGTCTGCAGGTCAAACATACACAGAAGGGACATATAAGCACGATGGGTGGTGGTCTAAAAATAGCTTAAAAATTGTTGTACTGTCCCTTTAAATACATACGCATACAAGCCTTTGCATTAGAATACAGCAAAAAGTCTGTCTGAAATTTATCAGCTTAGCAGTCAACAGTTTTAAAGCATTTTAAAGCATTTTCCTTGCTTCTTTATTACCCCCTTGTACTGTAACTGTATTGATTTTTTGCAGTGTTTTTTCTTCAGCATGTTAAAACCCCCAGAAGAGAGACCCCTTCAATGTATTTGTTTAAAATTCTCTATTTCTGTACTGAAGACATTTGCATCCCTTCCTTCTTCCATACTACAATTTAGTACACACCTCAACAAGTGCAGCGTTTACTCAAAACATGTCAACATCAAATTCCTGGGACAGACATATTGCCTCAATCCAGTGGTTGGGGAGAAGGCCAGCAGATAAATAACACCACCCCCCCTGCTGACTCTGGCTAGCTGTGTGAGACAGATGGTGTGGCAGCCAGATGGAGTTTCTTCTTCATACTAAAACTCTCACTGATGAAACTTGGGAACATTGAGATCATTCTTCTAATACAGTCCAGACATTTTACCTTCTGTGTTCTCGTTTGCTGTCAGAACTCAGGTAGGACTTACACACAGATGTAAACAGTAAGGGCTTTATAGGCAGAAGCAAAAATCGAAAATCCAAAAATGTAGTCAAAAACAGGCAATGGTCAAAACCAAGAGGGCACAGCAAAAGCACAAAATCACAGTCCAAAGAGTAATCAAAAGCCAGGCAAACAAGGGTCAATAACAGGCAGACTCAGCGAGGGGACAAAATCAGAGAGGGCGAATCAAAAACCTGAAAACAATAACAGGTAACAAACGGGTGGGCGGGCAACACAAAAGCTCACAGTGTACACAGGAGAAATCACCAGGACGAACTTGCACTGAAATGAAGAACAAGCAGGGTATAATACACAGATAATAAACAAGGTACTGGGAGACAGATGAGCAGGAAAACAAACTGGCAATCAGGTAATAAGGCAGGAGGTGGGGCATACACGAAAGAAAAACACATGACAGGGAAAACCAAAACCAAAAAAAATAAAACCGAACAGTCAAATAAAACTGAAGCCAAACTAACAAAAAAAAAAAAAATCTAATCAGACCATATTACTCACATGTACCATATCCATGACTTTATTTACATATATTGTCTTTTCAGAAAGAAATGTCTTCATTTAATAGCTCCAGAAGTCTTGTCCAGAAGAGTTTTGTCATAATGGGTCCAAAAAGGAATAATGTCAAGCTTGCCATTTTAACACAATTATTAACAATATCTACCCTAGCAGTGGTGAAAAATCTACAAATGACATTTTATCTTAATTTATATTTCTTATTTAAAATTCTAATCCACACATCAGTGAATGTTTTCTTTGAAACTTTCCAGTATTTTCCTGAACAATTCTTTACAAGGGTTGAAAAAGCTTATTTCAGTAGAGATATTCATTTAAGTTTTCTTTTAGTTCAGGACAACATGTAATCCATGTTTGCGAAAACGGTTCTTAATTTATTAACATATGATAAACTATACACAACATTATGTCATGCCATAGATTGTTCTTAATATGTCTGCAGTGAGAAATTTACTATATTTTATGCCCTCTCAGTTATGCTAAGTAATATGCAATATCAATAAAAGTATGTTGGATCTGCAAATCAAGTGAAATTTCATAAAAATTGTGTTTTGAGCAACTATGCTTTTCGTGAGCAACTGTGGTACACTGAAATCAATGTAATTATTTTATATTTATGTTTTACATTTGTTATCTACGGAAAAACATGGTAAGAATCAAAGGAATGCAGAATAATTTTCAGCAGAAAAACCTTACTGTAGATGGCTCATTTAAAACCCCTAAGATGGCCAGTGTTGAACAACATCATTTCATCACATGGCATTCATTTCTTTTGCAGGTTTAGAGGCCTTTATTAACTTTGGTTCTTTACGTATATACCAGGATGTGGAAGAAAACAAAAGTGACAGAATACACGGCCGATGGCCAGGGTAAGCATGACCTTCTTTCTTGCCCTATCAGCTGGGGAGGTGTTTAAGAACAAGACATAAAAAGACATCCTTTGGCAAGGGAATAACTATGAATTCAGATCAGGAATACAAAACTGAATTAAATAAATGCCTCAAATAACTTTGCTATAGTTAGGCCAAAGATGAACTATGAATGATAATATAGATGTATTTCAGAAATGCATGTCCTGAATGATGACCTCTGACTGATAAGTCACTTGCAGTTTTCCCATCTGCATCAAGAAAACAAACATATGGCATACAGAAAGTGTACCAACATATATATGCCAAATTTACAGAGGATGCTGCTGCAATGGGAAAAAAATATACTCCTGCTGTAGATAACGCTCCACTAACAAATTCAAATATGACTTCAACAGTGATTATCAGGAAGAGATCCAAGGTCCCTGGTGTCATGATCACACAATTTATCGAGGAACTACCAGAGGGAAAGAGTACCCCAGACTTCATCCGCAAACCCATTGCCTTAACCATTCAAGAGGGTAAGGTTTAAACACATTTTTTAAACTGCCATTCCCACCAACAGCCTTTCTGTCACATGTATGCACAGTATGGTAAAAAGAAGTATGTCTGTCTGATACTGATCCGTCTGATACATTTTATATAAAAAAAATAACAATTTGATGCTTATTTAATTTTCAAAAAGGTAGTAAAACATGTAAACATTTTATGTGACACAATTATTGACTCCAGTTAACCTAAAGGGATAATTAGGGTAAGAGGTCTAAATACTTCGGTAAACAATCAGGCCTGATTAAGGCCAGCTCTGCCCATTATAAACTAAGTGTGAAGTTGCCATTATGTAGGTTCTGGAGATGCATTATGCCACGATAAAAAAACTCAAAAGTTGTTGATGTAAATGGTGATGCAAATTAGTTGAAGCCAAGAAATGACTGTGCCAAGATTGTTCAAAGAGAATGTGTAATAATCCAGGAAATCAGAAATATCTCTATAACTGCATCAAAGAATCCTTCAGTCTTCTCTTGCCTTCACAAAGTTCAGTGCTCATGACACCACCACCAGATAGACAGTCAGAAAATGGGATACAGGGCAGAGAAGCATGGAGAAAAAACAAGCATGCTTGTCGTAAGTCTGTAACATAATGGGACAGTATCTCAGGCTACCTGTCCATTAGCTGATACTGAAGCACAGCTGGGTCAAGCAGCATAACAATTATCTGGAGCACACAAGCAAGTGCATCACTGAATCGTATTCATGTATTTTCAATTTTGTAATACTCTTACCTAAACCCCCCTCCAACTGAGGTGGTATGACCAGAAATAATTTCATGCTGGATAAACCACAAATGTCACCAATTCAAAGCAGTTCTGTACAGGAGAATGGATCCATTCCATTCCACAGAGAGATACATCAATTATTACAGGAAGCATTTGTTTGCTGTCATTGGGTTCTAAAGGTGGTATAATGAGTTACTGAGTGTAAGAGCAAGATAACTTTTCATACAGGACATTGAGTGTTTCATAACTTTTAATACTAAATGAAGTGTTTCTATGACAATGTTCAAATTTCAAAATATGTAAAAATGTAGAAAATCAGACACAGGGAGGGTATTCTTCAAGATACCTCTAGATGAAACTAGATGTACTTTCAGCACAGCATCAGTGCTGTTGATGCAGTGAGAAAATGCAGTGAATTATATTTTTTAAAAATTGCAATGGTTAAGGGTGGTATTAGGTGACCTCATGTGGTATGTTGCAATGCCTATATTTAGTTGTGCATATTACTGCCTCACAGACTGTGGTTTAACTCACAGGAAAATTAGCTATCTTCAAAGCTATTGTGTCAGGAGATCCAGAACCAACTGTAGCATGGTACAGAAACAAAGGTGATACTTCAGATCCAGAAAAATACCAAACTACATTTGATCCTGTCTCTGGTGAGCACACATTACAGGTGAGTATCTTTGTGTATGAATGTAAATCAAGTTACTGCTTTAATTTAATTTAATTACACATATATCATTTGTGTAAGTTACCAACATATACACTTATGCACTCAACATTCCAGAACTTTCCATAAAGTTTCAGTGATCTGTAGGTCAGCTGATAGGGAAGAGATCTACCTTCACTGCAGTATTCATGAAACCCTTCTCAAAACCATTTATCATCTTGAAATATGGTAAAGTCTTGAGAAAAAGAAATGTTTGCATCTGTTTTCCTTTGATTGCTTCATAGTCCTTGGCCATAATTTTACAATGCAAACTCATCAGATGATATTGCTCTGTTCCAGTAAGAAGTTGCAATTCTGCGCTCATTATAACAGGTTATGTGCTGTTATGGCAACCCTAACCAAAAATACTATCTTTGAAGTTCAAAATGACCAGTCTTTGTTGAGACTCAGAGTTGATAGTGTAAGTCTGTGGCCGCTGTATTATTTTTAAATCCAATTATCTTGCTAAGTGTCCATCTCTTCCTATTAATGAGCGTCCATTCAACACATGAATGTGTACTGCTAAACCACTGCTAAAGGAAAGCTTCTGACCAGGAATAAGCTCGATGACCTACATTTTTTGCACCACCTGTCCCTTTACTCTGAAGTGCACACTGCTGCCTACAAACACAAAACTAATTATCTGCAAAGTTGTGGATAGATCCTGTTATCACAGAAAAGTAATGTTTTATCTGTAAAGTCCAAATCTCATGTCACTCCATTTTTTTAAAGATTGCAGCATCGATCTTTAAGGAGATATGGTACATTCTAATTCTGAACTGCTGTTGTATTAGGCTACCTGGTTGCATTTTCATGATGATTTTTGGTTTTTGCACAGATAAACCATCACATTCATTAGCATAACTTTCTTGAAAAGGTAATTCTCTTTGTGCTTTTCAAAGCAGGACCACTCCTTTTTGTTTTGAGCATTGTATTTGGACTCCAGGACCACATTTTCTGTTAGAATTTCCTTTTTGTATTTGTTTGTTTGTTTTTTTTCTGAGTTGCACCTGCACCTCAGGCCCCTCCTTTTTTTTTGCATTTTCATACTGTTTTTTGTTTTTAATAGACACTATAGTGTCAAGCTACTTCACACAAAATGTGTTTACCTCAGATTTCAACTTTCTCTCATGCAGCCAAATAGCTACACAACAGAGGGATAAAGGGCATAACAATTTAACTAATTAGTCACTATTTGAATTATGACCATAGTGAATTATGTTTTTTCCGTTCCAGCAATATATTGACCTGTTTGAGCTACAGTATGTCATGACTCAAGAACATATTGAGCTGGAAACATCTGCTACGCTTATGTTAATTAAAAGACAATGCAATAATTATGGACAAAGAAATTAAAATAGAATGTCTGTTTCATGAATTATTTTACCTAGTGCCTCTTCAATGCTTCAACAGATGCCCACTGTATCTACAGAGCATGCAGACACCTATAAATGCTTTGCTACAAATGAATTTGGAAAAGCTGTTGTCACCGCTACCCTAAATGTGATTGAAGGTATGAAGATAACTCACATAAGATTAATGTCTTCCCAAACATGAAGAACCAATGCAATTACATGACCAACCATGATTCATTACAACTACATTATTTTTACTCTTTTCCAGTTGGATTCAAGAAGAGTAAGGCATTGCAAGAGGCAAAGAAAGGTGTGCCTAAAATAATATAGATCTATAATCTATACTGTATGACCAGAGTTTCAAATTACTCTCCAGATTTCATCTGTGGGTCTTTTTGAAAGGCTTTTTTGTCTGTTGCCATTAGTGGACTTTTCAACACATGTTCATTATTATTGCGCAACCTATTTGGTTGTTTTATATTTTAGATTAATATGTTAAAAGCTTTGCTGTGTTCTAGAAGAGTTATCTAACAAATAAAAAGAATGACTGAAAGATTAAGACAGCAGTTACAACAGTTAGTCACTTGGCAAGCTAAAATGTTTCATTTGCACCCTTCTATTGAGCACTTTAGAATGATTATGTTTTCCAGTGAAAAGTCTTTGGGAGGAAGAGTTAAGTCTTCAATTTTGGAGACCCTTACCAAGACAATAACCAAAAACATAAATACTGCAATTAGGGACACATTGTAAAGACAGATGCACAACTTAAATGTACAAATTTATTGATAATTAATATGAGATGTGTCTAACATCTAACTGTACACCTGTAGCCCCAAAACAGGATCCAACAGCGTTCAAAAAAATGCTGAAGACACGGTAAGATGCTGTGCATTGGAACTTTTTTTTTTTTTAATTTTTTTTAAATTATTGTTGGTATGATAGACTCAACCAAACATCAAATGAACAAAGAATGTAAAATAAACAACAAATGCACAAAGAATGTATGATAAAAATGGTTCATATTGCTAATTTTTATTACCTTTGTCTTCATACAGTTAATAGTTTTCTCTGTCTTTTGTAGTACTGAACGCCCTAAACCGGTAGAAAAAAAAGAGGGTGAAATAGATCCAAAGTTTTGGGATCTACTGATGAGTGCAGACAAGAAGGACTATGAACGCATCTGTACTGAATATGGGGTTACTGATTTCCGCTGGATGCTCAAGAAACTGAATGAGATGAAAAAAGAGAGGGAAGAGGAACAAGCACAGGTATGTTAATAGGATTGTTTTTCTATTTATATATTTCATATTACATATAATATTTAATAGTTATTTTGTTTTTAATAACAGTTAATAATTCTTAGTTTATAGTTTATAATTTTTGTAATCTTTCTGTAAAGATTCCCTATGATTTAATTGCAAGTACCAAAATAGGTACTTTGGCATTCTCTTACTCGATCTATAACCCATGCAGAACATCTAGAATAAAATATAATGAAATTAATAGACATTAACTATAAATATCAACTTCATCAGTATAAGCAGACAAAGATCCCATTAAGAATCACTGAAATACCAGACTCTATATGAAAATCCACTCTTAACTGTTCAGATTATGCAAATGAAAAAATAACCACACATTCATCATTGTATCTTATCACCAAGCTCTAACTCCCTGGCCTCTCCCTCTTCCTCCATTCTTTTTCCCATCTTCTTGCTGTCCAGTTTGTTAAAAAACTGAGTAATCTGAAGCATATTGAAGTTAAAGGAAATGGTGTAGCTCAGTTTGAGCTTGACATAGACCTGAAAGATCCCAACAGCAAGATCTTTCTCTATAAGGTAAGACTGACATTATAGTTACACATATCATCCATTCATTTAATGAATATCATAGAATTGACTATATATTGAATTAACTATATCTGCCTGCATTTTTCTGATAATGGTTTAACCTTAAAGGCTAAAAAAATGAGCATACGGACAAATAATTCAATCTACTCCCAATAAAAAACATAAAAAGACAATATGATTTATTAATGTCTGTAATTCTGCAGGATGGTGTGATGATTCCTTTCAGCAGTGAAGCAGAAGTAAAGCACGAATTGAAGCGAGTTGGAAAGAAGTTTGTCTTCACTATAAAAGATCTTTTACCAGACGATGCTGGGATGTATCAAGTGGACGTTGAGGGTGTAAATGTATTCAGTACTGACTTCAAAAGTAAGATATATATATATATATATATATGCTTTTCAAAATCAATAACATATCAGAGCAAAGGTGCATCAGTATCACCATATCCATGCTAAGCTAGTTGGTGTTTGATAACATAGACCATTTTATCTTACTTTACTTTTAACTATAGAATGATAAAAATGTGGGGATAGAACTAAATCAAGGACAAGGAAAATGGATTATGCCTCAAACACTTAAGATAAAATGTGCATATGAGCTGTGTTAACAAACTGCCCATGAAGAACCGGGGCAGGTACTACACATCACAAACCTAGATGCAATTCTATATTGAGTTTTGGAAGGTCTTGAAAAGTTGTGCTGTGTCATAATACATAAAATCAGTTTGTATGGCTGTCATAAATTCCTCAAAGTGTCTCCTTTGTTGCAGTACCAAATATTGATTTTGTGGTCAAGATCCAGGAGGTCAAAGCCATGGAGAGAGAGGATGCACTCTTTGAATGTGTCTTATCCAATCCCTTTCCCAAGATTTTGTGGATGGGAAAGAACTCACCCCTGGAAAAGGGGGAGAAGTATGACATTACAGTGTCTGAGGACATGCTTATCCACAAATTAGTGGTGAAAGACTGTATGCAGTTGGACAAGGGAATCTATTCAGCTGTGGCTGGCATCAAGTCTTGCAGTGCCTGGCTTGTAGTAGAGGGTGAGTCAATGCTAAATAGATAATAATTAATTAAAGTGTTAACATAAGCTAGTATGTTACAATTTCCAGATCTATTTTTTTTATTTTTGCCTGTAACACTGACTACACTTCAGCAATGAAGGTGTACAACAGCAGTTCCCAAAGTTTTCTCATCACACACTGCCCTCCAATCTATGATTGGGTTAATTCACACCATGCAGTAAATGCAAAGTAAACTATGCATGATTACCCATATCCATTACTATGAAAAGAAGAACAACAATGATGTGTTTCAGTAAAAATTGCAATTGCATGCCTACAGTATTTCTCATCAGAAGTTAAATATAGACATTACTGTATAGTGCTCTTTAAAGAATAAAGGCCAAGGAGATTTGTAACAACTAAGAAATAATGATTCTC
Source organism: Albula glossodonta (assembly GCA_019788955.1). Taxonomy (NCBI): domain Eukaryota; kingdom Metazoa; phylum Chordata; class Actinopteri; order Albuliformes; family Albulidae; genus Albula; species Albula glossodonta. Next base: position 3,180,365 of record JAFBMS010000004.1, read on the forward strand.
TGTACACCCTCCATAAAAAAAACAAAAAAAAAAAACAAAAACCTTCCATTAGATGAGGTGGGTATAAATAACGAACTGACCACAGATTTTATCATTAGAGACTTTTCCTCACACCCCCAGAAGTCAGCTCACTGTGTGTGCCCTGAGTGCATACCTGCATCATGGTTTGGGAGGTGCTGGCATACAATATGAAAGGCAAAAAGAGAAAAAAAAACTGTAAATGCTTGGTCGGTCTGTTTTAACAAACTACTAGTTCAGCTCCCAACCTCCTTCCTTCCTTCCTTTCTTCCATGTGCTTTCTGGTGAAGCTGACAATGACCCGAATCTGAGAGGCAAAAAGAAAACCCGAAAGACAACTCAGGCTGGAGGATCAGGGGTTGACCTGGAGAAAGTTGCCCAGGAGCAACAAGCTAAAATGCAGAAAGAAAAGGAGGAGAGAATGAACATGATGACCAAGCCAAAAGAAGAGAAAGAAACTGGTACAGACAAAGCAACAGCAGTGAAAACAAGTTCTGGAGGAAATGAGAAGAATGACAGTAACAGGAAAGTTTCTGAACAAAATGGCTCAGGGGGAGGTTTGGATATGAAAGCAGTACCTGTGAAAACTGACACTGAAAAGCCTGTGTCTGTAAACGCCAAGCCTGTGAAAACTGAGCCTGTCAAAGTTCAGCCAATAAAAGACACTGCTGTTGATACTGATACAGTTGTTGAAGATGTTCCTACCACAGACATGCCTGTAAAAGATGTCACTGCTTGGGATGCTCCTGTGAGAGATGTGCCGGTGGAGCGTGCATCTGAAGATGTGCCTGCCGATGATGCAGCAGATGACAAGCCTAAAAAGCGGGTCAGAACTGGTCCTCTACTTCCAGATACAGTCATAGGTAAGATCTTACAACTTGTCAGCAGATATAACTGTTCGACTTTTGATAGTAAATGTGACATTGATTTAGCAGCACCTAGCAAACATGTAGTTTTTTTCTCATTTAAACATTCAGAAAAGATTGGTTTAATAGTTCTGAAGCTTAAAGAACATTAGTGAGTAGAGGTGGGGGAGATGGCAGCGCTTAAAGAATTTATCCTTAATTGAAAAATTAAACCTTCAAGAGTAATGACTCTTGCAAACAAATTAATTATAATTTTGCATTGGTTATTTGGCCTAGATCCTGGAGTTCACTTCACCAGTGGACTGGAAGACCTCAACGCCATTATGGGTGATTCAGCAGAGCTGGTCTGCAAACTGAGCAGTGAAAATTGTAATGGAATCTGGTATAAAGATGGAAAGAAGGTAGGAATTAACAGTGTGTGACAAGTTTTAAATAAATAAAACGTATCACCTTCGTAAACTGAATTCAAGATTGATACCAAATGTAATGTACGCATTAATTAACTTCAGTCTGACATCTAACATCTGATGTCAAACTTTTTTTTTACCAAATTCCCAAAAATAATTGTGCACTGAAAATCATATTTATTTCTATGCCATTGGTCAGGTCTCCTCCACAGATAGATTGGAGATATGTAAAGATGGGGTTTACCACAAACTAAAAATAAAGAAATGCCAAGAAGAGGATGCTGGGAAATACCGTTTTGAGGCAGATGGACGTAAAACAGAAGCGACACTTGTTGTGGAGGGTAAGAGTAACAGTCATGCTAACAGCTATGCAGTGGCAGCCCAGACCTACTTTTAACAATAGTGAGAAGTTTGATATGCTTCTGCTGTCATCAGGGGCTGTCATCAAAGAGATTCTCAGAAAAACAAGCTGAGGTTTTACATAAAATGGTGTGAAAACAATGTAAAATGTTTAATTTGAAAAATGTTAATCCAAGCCTATATTAAGGGTGAGTTAAAAATAAAGGTAAAAATAAACACACCAACAGCTTTAAGTGGTAAAGGTTTTTGACTTCAAGCAATTGCATGTGCTGGTTATAGATGCTCCACATCTACATGGTTATGAATGTTTCATTATATGGACATATTTCCAGGCATCATTATCAACTCATGAAAGAAAGAAAACCTAACTGCAAATTATTTCAATAACAAAAAATGAAACATTGCAACAATGTGACTGAATGAAATAAGATATACTCTTGTGGTCCTAATAATATTACTTGCTTATAAACAAAGCAACCTTCCATAGGTTTATATTTCTGAATATTTTAAATATATAGTACGATTCCTCTCAATTCTGATTTGGTGCAATGCCCACCACTGCTGTTGAGTTGCAAAGTGGTATCACAAGTCAGTCCACATTTTTTAAAAGCTACACGTGAGTTAATTATGGGATTGAATGCACTGATGAATGGGGTGCCCATGACAAGATGCTTGAGTAGAGAATGTAGTGACCTCACAATGTTGATATGACAGATCCTCTTGTGAGAAAATAATTAAGAAATTTCTACATGCCCTTGTTCACATGTATGTGTATGTTCTAGACCCACCCAGGTTTGACTCTGATGCCTTGGGTGAATTCTCAAAGCCTATAACTGTGAGAACTGGAGAAAAAGCAACCTTCAAAATGCCCTTTGTGGGTCGGGATCCAATGAAAGTACAGTGGTATAAGGCAGACGAGGAGCTATCAGATGACACCAACATAAAACTAGAGACAACGCCCCAACACAGTCGCTTGCTTCTCAGCAAACTGCATCGTAAAGACACTGGAGAAATTAAGATCAAGATCAAGAATGAGTTTGGTACCATTGAGGCCCTGTCCCAACTCATTGTCCTTGGTGAGTTGAAGCTGTGTGGAATCAGTATCAAATCAAACATAGTTAGTTTCATTAAGGGAATATACTAAATAACATCACACTAATCCTTCCAGGGAATAAGCTAGCATCATATCTCAATTCAGCTGAATGAAGTTGCTTTAAACATATATAATAAACTTAAACATAAATAATATACCATACTTCTTGATAGCAGGGTGACCTAGGATATTCTAACCAATGACAATTAGTGTTAGTAAGTGACTGGCAGCAGATGCTGTATGGTGTGACAGTGGGTAGGAGCAGAAGCTCATCAATACAATTTCAGAATACATAAAGTTATTTATTACTTAAAGTGCCATCAAAAAAATAAATAAATAAAAATAAAAAAAATAAATACATACACAGAAATCCCTGTCAACTGACATAGACACACACTGTAAAAGTAGGTCATATAAAAAAAGTTTGTCTTTCACAATGCTACAAACTGTAAATTTAAACAGCAAATGACATAAGTATTTTTAAAATAAAATGAAAGCCCTTAACTAGTATGTCAGATAGAAGACAAGTGAGACATGCAAGACAAGTGGGGATCCTTTGAAATGAAAGCATTCATCCAAAAACTGACTTATTCTGCTGCATTATTCTATTTATACTCTATTTAAATTAATTGCATGAAATATATATTTTATTGATATAACTGTGGAAAGATGTGTCACATGGATTATTTGTCAATGAATGATAACCATAACAATATGTGAACAGACAGTAAAACACTATAGACACAACATGTTTAACAATTTTTCCACATGTAGCAGGTTTGTAAACTATCTTTGTGACTTTATCTACACACAGACAAGCCAACTCCACCATTAGGTCCTGTGGAAGTGATAGAGGGCTCTGCTAACTGCATTGAGTTCAAGTGGCGTCCCCCTAAAGATGATGGTGGCTCTCCAGTGACTAATTACAACCTGGAGCGTCAGCAGGTGGGACGCAATACCTGGAAGAAGATTGGGGATATCCCCGGAGACCCCCCCCGCTACAGGGACACAGACGTGGACCACGGCAGAAAGTATTGTTTCCGTATAAAGGCCATTTCAGCAGAGGGTGTCAGTGATGCAATGGAGACAGAGGATATCCAAGCTGGCACTAAAGGTAAGCCAGTATTCAAATTAATATACTATTAATATTCTTGTTTTTCACTCATGAGCTATAGTAGAACCATAGAGATATGCAGTGTGTGGAGTGTGTGTGGAACTCTGAAAGTGGAACTAAACATGATACTTCTTTTTTATATCTTAGCATACCCTGGTCCACCAAGTGCACCCAAGGTGGTCAGTGCTTTCAAAGACTGCATCAACTTATCATGGGCTGCCCCAACCAACACGGGGGGAACCAAAATTGTAGGATACAACCTAGAGAAACGCAAGAAGGGCAGCAACCTTTGGAGTACTGTGAACTCTGTGGACGAAGTTATTAAAGGTATGCTCATGCTTAAAATTAATACTGCAGGTCACTAATGGTTTTCAAAGCCATCAGAAATAGCATATGTCTGCACATGCCAGATTTAACCATATAAGTAGTGCGATGTGCACTACACTTATGTGTCACATGGATCCAGCTCTTTAGAAATAATTAGGCAATTAGGGTCATGCAATTACACTGCAAATGGAAAATTGTATTTTTATTGTTTTCAGATACAACACATGCAGTGAAAGATGTCATAGAAGGTATGGAGTATGAGTTCCGTGTATCTGCAATAAACTTTTCTGGGGCTGGTGAGCCAAGTATGCCATCTGAGTTTGTAATTGCAAGAGATCCCAAGCGTAAGTATTGCCCAAAAGCAATGATACATTCTTCTTCAACGGCAATCAATACATTAATGATTTACATTCTTGCTTGAGTGGTAACTTATTAGAGCACTATGACTGAAGAACCTTTAAAGTGTTCCAGTAGGTTCAACTTCAACATGTTAGTTATTATGTATTTGGTTGTCATGATAAGGACTTCCTAACATGATAGACTAGAGATACTGTATTCGTGTTGACACAATATTCATTAACCCCTGTTTATTTAATAGAGCCCCCTGGCAAGGTTGTAGACCTGAAGGTCACAGACTCCACCTACACTACACTGTGTCTGACTTGGTCTAAGCCCCATGAGGAGGAAGGTGTCCAAGATGAGGCTAAGGGGTATTTTGTGGAGGTTAGACCAGCAGAGAGCCAAGAGTGGAATCGTTGCAATTCAAATCCTATGGTTATGACCAGTTATACTATAAAGGGTCTAAAGTCTATGGCCATGTACTGGGTAAGGGTGATCGCCACCAACGATGGAGGAGAAGGACAGCCTCAAGAACTCGACAACTACATCCTTGCCATGCCTCCTCCCGGTCAGTACTGTAGTCCCTCTTAAAGCCTTTCATCATACCTTTCACTTGTTCAACGGAAGCTTTTCTTTCAGCATTGCCACTCCATTCATTCATACAAGGAAAAAGCCAGAAACACCTGGGTTTCACCTCCTCTCCATATTTGTCTCTTTTGCAGTGAGGCCAAGGTTCACAGATGCTAAAATGAATAGTTTCATGGTGGTAAGAGCAGGGAACTCTGCACGAGTCAACATCAACTTTGAGGTAAAAAGTTAAAGGAACATGAAAACATATTATTATGAAGATAATTGATCCTCAACTTGGTCCAGACAATTTATAGGGACAATTAAAGAAAAGAGAGTAAAACAAATCTTGACAGACATTTATCTGAAATATTTTTTCCACAAAAGTATTGTGTTTTTGTGTAACAGCATGCCTGGTGTGTGGGACTATTGCATTTTTTTAAGCAAGTGATGTCCAACGTTTTCTGTTTATGATTTTCTTTTTTTTTCGATTCAGCATCTTAAAGTTTTTAATACTATGAGGGCAGCCTGTTTATTTTCTTTTCTTTAACATAGTGCCTTCAGAAAACTTCTACATTTTAGCAATATCAGTGACATTGTTTGTGCTTGTGTTTGTGTTTGGAACAATCAAACTACCTCACATCCTCTCTTCAGCACCAGGAAAGCAGTTTTGCACATAGTAAACGCTTGTTGGATAATTGCAAGATTATTTCATATGACATTATGTGTTTTTCAAACTATATACTTGAATGTGGACAATTACATGGTGTTACTGTCAAAAATCCTTCCTATGCCACTACCTACAGGCCTCCCCTTGGCCAGAGGTCACTTGGCTGAAGGACGGTATGCCTGTGTCTAAGCGGGTAACTATTAGTAACGCTGAAGGTGCATCTCAGCTACTGCTCCCATCTTCAGAGCGTTCTGACACAGGCGTCTACACCATCATAGTCAAGAATTTGGTTGGCCAAGAGAGCTTCAGTGTTGAGATCAGAGTCACAGGTAATGTTATCTAAAATATGGTTTAAAAAATGCAAATGCTAATCCTAACCACTCTCTAATCAAAATATCTGCATTACTTTTAGGCAGGTGACAAAAGAATTTAGCCATTTTTGAGCTGAAACATGGGGCAGTAAAGCAATAGTGCCCTGTTTTCTAGGATCTCTGATTACTCAAGGGTGTTGTAAAATTGCTTATGAATTAGTATAAGAAACCATTTTATTAGTCTCTCTACCTGTGAACCTGTGAAGCATAACCTATTGACACAGGAGTTTGTAACAGAAAGTGATGTAAATCCAGGGGAATCCTGTACAGATTGCAGAGAAGATTTGGGTCCTTTTCACACTGACCCAATATTGTGAATTAGCTTGTGTCCTCAAATGTGGTTGCGAGTCCAAACCCTGACAGAGTCTCTAATGACCGTATTTCTGACCTTACTGTAGATGAACCCAAGTCCCCAGGTCCAGTCGAGGTGGAGGAGAATGTTCCTGGCACAGTCACTGTGTCCTGGGCACCCTCTCCAGATGAGAAGCGTGATGATCGGCTGCACTACATGGTGTCCAAGCGTGACTCAGTCAAACGGACCTGGCAAACCATGGCTGATCACCTCTTCAATAACAAGTTTACTGTCTGTAACATCATGCCTGGCCGAGAATACTACTTCAGAGTCTATGCCAAGAATGATATGGGCCTCTCTGAGCCTTCTGAATCGCCAGTCTGGGAAGTTACAAGGAAAAAAGGTGTATTACATTGGTTGAAATACTGTTTACCTCATTGCACAAATTGTTATGTACCCAATAATTGTAAAACAAATAATAATCATTTCTGTTCCCTATCCAGAAAAGTTCACTGTGACCATACCTGAATCAAAGACATGCAACTTGGAGAGGCCACCAAAATTCATGATACCATTGAAGATGCACACTGCACCCCAAGGCTACGAGTGCTACATGAGTTGTGCTGTGCGGGGTGATCCCGCCCCTCATGTCACCTGGTACAGAGACAACGTCAGTCTAAACACAAACACCAACTACTACATCTCCAACACCTGTGGTGTCTGCTCCATGCTAATCCTTAAGGTTGGTCCCAAGGACGTGGGGGAGTACACAGTGATTGCAGAAAGCCCACTGGGCCGGGCAGAGTGCTCTACCCAGCTCACTGTCAGAGGTACTGATTAACTGTCAAAACCCTAACTGCTCAGTGTTAATGAGTAAAATTCTTCAAAATTACATCAATTTCTTCTGATTCTTACAAATAAATGCTGTCATGATGGAGTGTAAGTATATTGTATTTTCTGCAAGTCATTTACTTTGTCATTCATTATTGTATTTTTTTTTTTTTTTTCAGAATAATACAGCATGACTTCCAACATGGCAACCATGGATGATCATCACTATTCTATACTGTATCAATGTTGACATTTCTGACCTGTTTGTATGTGCCATAACAGGATCGTGTTTTACAGGTGATTTCTTATTCGTACAACTTGTAAATAGCATATTATAAATAGGTGACTTGCTTCAACATTGCAAGAGTACAAAATAGGCTAGGGAGGATTAGGTTAAGGAATACAACATATAAGGGTTACCCATGTGATTGAATAGGAGTTAAAATAAGAGTAAAAACTATTTCTCACACATTATACAAATGACACAAGTATTTCCTTGGGTTTTTAGATGTAGTGGTTTTACTGTTCAATCACCATTAATCATTTTGAACTGGTTCTTAATTGCATGAACTTTTTTGATTGTGTGACACACATGCATATTAATTACAAAAAAGAGAGAATGTTGCATTATTGAATATTATTTTGTGATGAAACATAATAAATCAAAGGCAATATCTGTTTTGCGTATGGGTATTTATTTTCCTCTGCTGTAAGGCTCATTAGAAGCTGACATCATATGGCTTGTTTTCCATTAACTTTTATTCACAAACAAATTAATATGTGCAAATACTGTGAAATTAGGCACAATGGTTTGTTATACCTGCAGCCCATGTGCTGTTCTGCTGTTCTCTCCATTGAAAATAATTATAATGCATATTAATTGACTTAATAAGCTTACAAATCCATATGGTATAACATAATAAAATATCACCCATATGACTGTTTAGCTAGTCTCAAATTATATTAGAGAAATTTCTGCATAATCCCCTGGCCCATGGTTTGGTGGGATCTTGATGATGTTGACACATGTCAACAAATTATTTACTCATTTAGGTTTAATTTATTTAATATTACATTTTGACTGGTAACATTCAAGTTGCTGATAATATTCAATGTTAAGGACATAACTAAATAGAACAATCATTTTAAACAATCCATAGAGATATAAATCCCAAGTCTTTGTGTGTGTGTGTGTGTGTGTGTGTGTGTGTGTGTGTGTGTGTGTGTGTTATTCAATCATAAAGGCATGCAAATACTTTATGCTATATAATGATCAAATCAGGTGGCCTGCTGAAGATATAGTTTTCTTCAGCAGGCTTTGCAGCATGATAGATTTCTGTTCATTCTTTTTCACAAGCTCAGAGACCTAAGAAGTAAGGAAGAGGGCAGGGTGACTGCAAGACAGTTTAACACTTTAACACATCTCCATGGAAAATGTCCCAAATGCTTCAGATTCCACTCCCGTATCCCATGTCTCATCTACAACAGCAAATCACACCCAACAGTCAAAGATACTAGTCATACAGCTCATCTATTTTGCCAGTTGTCACAAGGCCTTGAACATTTCTTTTTTACAACCAGTATGTAGCAGTGTTCCTTGTCAGTTAATAATGGAAGCTCATAAAGCAAGGTCATTATAATGGAAATGAAAGACATTCAAAGATTTGTCATTGAGTGTGACCCCAAGGCATTTATGCACCATCTATACATAGTAGTTGAGGATGTTATTACATTTACAATAATCAATATAAAGCAACCAATATGTTTAAGGGGACAGAAAACACGCCTCTTCACATCTTGGAAAAAAAAAAAAAATTAAAATCATTTACCAAAATTCAGCTACATACTTAAACTTGTAATGGTTCTTAGGTTCAAGAAAAATAATATAATTCGAGAATAACGGCCATAAACTTGTTTGGATCATTTCTGGCAGTGGCCATGTAGAGAGGGATTTTGCACTGCAGTTGGATAGTTAAAAGCATTTGCATCAATGACAGCACCATCATTGTACCCTTGGGTGAATGTGATTTGTGGTCTTGGAACAGGTGAGACTTGACACCAGGGAGAGGCAATAAAAATGATGTGTAGCAGCAACAGATTGTCTTCTGTGATGTGTTTTATCATAATTTAGTCATAGTACAGCAATTGCACACATGTAAAGATGTGAGTACATCATTTTGCTAGCTTTCATTTAATTAAATTCCAAGAGCAAAGTAAGAATTGTGAACCTTATGGTGCTATGATGAATTGTGCAGTGTAGTTTGTTGGTCAAATTTAAACTGCCCTTGACCCAGCATGCTCAACTCCTGTAACATCCACCATCTCGAATCACGTCTTCCCATGACTGTCTCTGGGTGACAGTCATGTGTCAAGCATTAACATTTTATTGCCTAGCCTGAAATATCCCCCTTAGCTAATCAGTCATGCTTGAACTTGACTGTATCTGTGACATTACTCATCCTTAGATGGGCTTCTTTAGTTTGAAGTGTTTTAAAGTCAGAACATTTTTGGACAGCCAGGGTTTGTATTCTATATTCAAACTACATCCTGCATGGTTTGCAAAAATAATTTAAAGGAGTATGTCTAAAAACCAACAGTGAACGACAGTGAAACAGCCACTGCAGTTGATGGATTGGATTGATCATGCAATACAAAGTTTGTTATGACAGTGATTTAGGATAGTGTGACACAAAGACAAATGTCTACTCGACCAACAACCAGTGTAACAGTGGGAAACAAAAGCTTTCCCTTCCAAATGCCTGCAAAATGGGAAATGTTAAAATGTGAAAATATTGTGGGTGTGAATGCAAAATAACACCCATTATTTGGGATGTTTGTAAATTGACAGAGTAGTGTACAGTAAACCCTTTGCTTATTATAAGAAGTATATCTAATGGAGTGATTAACTAAATTAAACTTTTAGGATAACATGTTTCTAAACAAATGATTGTTATTATTTATCCGTCTCATACAAAGAATCATTGGTTTGCTGCCAAATGCATTTTTCCCCATTTTTACAAACAAATGACTTCATAGGCTAAAATTGAATGAATATTTTTGAATGCATCTCATTTTCTGTGGGCCTCCAAAGTAGAACCACTGATCTGCTTATTTATTTTTTTATTCCTAACATTTTGTGTCATGACTGTGGTTTCCAGCCAGGTCATGCAGTTGTCAATACACGGTTTCATTTTCCTGAAGAACTGCATTTTTCAAAACTTCATACATTATTATTAAGTCTTTGAAGATCTTTGAGATTTTTTTGAATGCTATACTTTCTTTGCCATGTTTCCAAACACAGGATTCTTCTCCTTAGCCAAGCTTCTTAGCCAAGCTACTTCTGTCTGTTTTTGCAGTATTATATTGTCTCTGTGCATTTCTTTCCCCCTCTCTAGAGCTGTTTGTATACGCTATTTCCTGAAGATGATTTTTGTTCTTGTCAGGGGGATTAGAGCCTATCACCACAAGCCAATTTGTGTTGAAGTAGCATTACAGCTAAAGGATCTGGTCATAAAATTCTGTATCAGATTTCAACATGTATCTCTACTGCTGACCTTTCAACCTTTTGCAGATGCTGCCATATCACTACAGCTCATACCCCATTCCCCAAAAGAATCTGCTTTTCAAGGTTTACAAATACTATCACCAGACACTTCTCCATTTCCAAGTTTCATTTTAACCACAAGGAACATAAAACTAGCTTTTTAAATAATTATGTTTTAATGGGTATTAAATAGTTTTACTTTGTTTGGGACCAGGTTTATCATTATGGCTATGCATGTAAGTATGCATGTAAGCAGGCTAGCCGACATCAGATTTTCAGAGGTATGATCTGGATGAACAAACATGGCTTTAAATTCTAGACTGGACAACCAAATGTGTTATAAGTCCAGAAATATAATATTATTAACAACAAGGTCTTTCTTACCACTTAAACAACAAGCTAAAAACTAGATCAAAACAAAGCAGTTCACAATGAATAAGAAAGTAAAATGCTATCCAAATTATATAATTATGCATCATTACTTTTACTATCATAAAGGAAACGGGTCACAACAATGGGTAGCATGTCGCAGAGCCATAGATTGATGATTTTGAAATACGACACAAAACAAAAAAAAACATTGATTTTATAATGGCATTCTATTTCCTGCTGCTTACTGTGATGTAACTGAAGGAATGTTACTGAAGCAAGCCTACCTTTTCTAGACTTGAGACAAGATGAGTCCGATTGCGGTATGTTACCTAGTTACTAGAAATCAAAGGTCATCATACCCATTTGCCCTCTGACCATGACATTTCCAAACACATAATCTCAAACTATTTTCTATAATAACATAATGTTATAGTATTGATAAATATTCTGTGAATTAGCCCTGTAGGATAATTATGATGGCTGTTGCAAGTCCAACATCTCTTGTTGTATGCTATGAAAGTGATGCCAATTTTCAAAAACAATGTACCTTGTAAATATTAAGTTAAATTAGCTTACTAGTACCACTGATAGTTACTGCTTGTTTTAATCACACATCCAAATATAAAACTCTACACACCATATCAACATGAGCCATGTGGTTATCTAGTCCACCTTCAATATTTAGGTTTGTCCTTAAAAAAGTGCTGAGGTGCTATTGAAACAAAAGCTAAATCTGCCCCAATTAGTGCACTGTTATGGTCCATACTATGTAATGACACAAATAGCACATGCACCAGTAGTTTGGAAAAAGCAAGAGTCACACTATAAGTTAGAGAGAGAAACGGAGGGATAATTGTTTAACCCCCCCATGTCCTGGCCACAAATGGTATGTTCCATGGTGAGGTTATCAGTTCTTGTGCTATGACAGACATAGCAGATTGCATGCAAATGGAAAAGAGGAGGGGACCAAGTGCAGAGTGTTGGGATATAGTCAGTCTGTACACTGTTTCTTTTGGGAACACCTGCCATTTTCCACCATCAGATTCATCAAGTTGGAAGCCTCACATGACCCTGGATTGTGTGTGGGTTTTTATTTATATTTGGATCCTTCCACATTTACAAATCTAATAACGTAACAAAGAAAAATAAGAAAATCAAATACTTAGCAGATCTGCTTTGATTTGTTTCTGTTTCCCCTTTTGTTTGGTTTGGTTAGATTCACATGTTAAACTCATACATAGCATAGACTATTTTAGGGCCCAAAACATTAGTGGTAGATTTCCAGCCTAAATTTTCAGGTCTAGCTTTCGGGTTTCCTCATTTTCCAAACATAGGCTTCAAGCTTGCTTATGGTTACTGAATCACATTCACCTTAAATTATATGACAGTTGGCATATAGCCTACACACCACCAAAAGCACAATTTAAAAGTACACAATGTAACACATCACTAATATCAAAAATTAAAATGATCATAAAAAATATCACAGCCAATAAGCACATCATTATGGAACCACGAAACACTGAATTGAAAAGATATGTCCTACCTTAAGGCAAAACCATCTCCTGTTTACTCCATTTTCACATTTCATGAGCATAAATGATCTTGTGAAGAGCAAAAGGGATGATTTTATAGAAGAGTGCCTTTAAAGAGACGAAAATATTAAGTTGTAAAGTATAATGTAGCCCAGACTCTAGAACCTCTTAACCTGTAAAGACATTCCCTATCTATCAGTTTCTTCAGGGGGAGTTAGAAATCATTGAATGTAGTCATATTCACATATATTTTTGGCATGTTCAATTTTTAAAAATTATTCTATCAATCAATTAAAATCAAGCAACCAATCAATCAAATATAAATTACATGTATTTTGCAGAGGCAATCTGGAAAGTATTTATTCAAAAATGGTAAGATTTCGTGAAGACAAAAAGTGTATTTTACAGCACAGTAAATGTAGCATAGTAAGACTTGTTAACCAACATCTTTGTGTGGCAATAGTGTGCATTTTCAAGGACTAATACATGTTAACTTAAATGTTATACCATGCATGCATTCAACTGGACTGTAATAAACTCATCATTCCACAGTGCATTTAGCAACATACAACATACTTCTACCATATTCAAGGTCCAACTCACTCTATTCATAAATGTTTTGCCATAAATATTGGAGTGCTACTAATATACAAGTACACTGACAACACAATGTGAAAATTTTGTGAAACATTATTGTTACCGGCAACAAATCTCTAAAACCTCTGAAACTACATCTACAAAAACGTAATGGTTGCATGTAAAGACACCTTCCATCAACTTAATTTTTCCTCCTACACACAGGTTCTTTTCTGAAGAAATTCTCCAAGAAAAAATGACTAAAGGTGTGCCTGTCAGCACATGAGCAGAGGCTTGAGTGGACTGTCATCACTAATTAAGCCATGTGTTTATCTGAGAAAGAATGAGGAATGCTGTCAATGCCAGCCTGAAACCAATCCCCCTCCATCTCAGCATCCAGGCCCCAGACAAAAAGGCAGACCTCCTGTTGGCAATCATACTGTCTGAGCACGAGGGCCCTCCAGGAAGAATCACACACACACCTCAAAGGATTTATTAACCAGTTGGAGGCAGCGTTCAAACACCAGAGTGGGCGACGGCACGACAAGAGGAAGAGCTGAGCTGAATGCACACAGAGTAAGTGCCTCTTCCATCCTTTCTTGTACCTCGTACTAAAGCATTGATCATCTACACAATCTGGCTGCAGCCTGTCTAAAATTGGTTCTGTTGTGTGATTTAGAATAGGTGAGAACCATTCCACAATGCTCACAACAGGTCTGACTGATATGTAATTAATGATGTATTTATATGCACTCATAAACACTTGCAGGAAGAAATATATGCAATTATTTACCATTAATTTCATTTAAATCCCTTGTTTACTAGAGAATCACAAAAAGTAGCATTGCATTTAGCACAGTGCTTTTCTGACATTACAGTGAATTGTGAATGTCATACATTGTTGTCTATTGTATGATTAATCGTTTAAAATGGGTGCTGCTGTCCACACTTTACAATTTTATTGTGTTTTGCTGTGTATGAATTGATATAACAACTTAACATGGGTGATTTTTGTTGGTTAATTGTATACCATATTCCATATTTGTTTGGAAAAACTCTTGCAAACTCTTAAAATGGTCTTAACCCTCCACTAATGAGTATTTAATTGGTTATGGTATGATTAGCCAGCCTAATCTGTTATAATCCATTTTAGCACTGATGAATTAGCTTTCTGGGAATTGTCACAGAGATTCAATTTATTGACTGTACAAATGTACAGTACTCTACATTTATTAAGATGATCACATATGCAAAAAAGTAATAATAAAAAGGAAATGTTGGCTTTTTTGTGAAACTTACATCCACATTTATTGTGTGAGGATCCTGTAGATGAACAGGTGTGTGCATAGAATATGCAACTGGAGAAAGGTCAACATTGATATCAAAGATAAAATCTGCCAAGTTTAACAAGGAAGCACTCTATCATTTTAGAGACTCATGCTGTATGTCTAACTGTAATGTCTGTAACAACTGACCACTGTGCTATATTTAACTCTTCGCAAGTACTCAAAGATGGGATTCACCCATTCACTGATATCTACAATGTTCATATTTTAGAATTATCTGCATGTAAAGTCATTTTTTTTTGAAAGAACAAACTAATTTTAGCAACTAATTATGCATTTTTCCCAGAAAATACAGGAATATTAACATTTTATGAAAATCAGTAAGCAGGGATTAATTTCTACTGCAAACTGCTACTTTGAAAATAAATCATAACCACGTTAATGTGATATAGAAAGAAACAATTACAATACAAATGCAAGTTAAAGTTTTATGTAATTTCCTTGGAAGTATCACCGACTCACCTGTACCAAAATATTTTCTATCAGCACAGCAGGTACAATGCTAGCAAGTAAGCTCATAACAAAAAGTTAAATGTTCACTTACATGGAATTATAATTTAGCTCATCAATAAAAACCTCTTTATGCAATACATTAGTACAAATTTTATAACAGAAAGTATGTTTCATTTTTCAAGTCTCAACAACAAGAAAGTACCGTCCATGTTTCATGCCACACCAAGGTCCATCTCCTTACTGAGACCATGTAGTGACATCAGTGCCCATTGGAGGCAAGGATTGCTGACATATGAGAGGAGAACACTACAGTACCAGCTCCAGTTACACCTGCTATACAGCAACATGTGATGGAAATGGAAAGATGTCAGTTATCCTTACTAGTAACCATAGTTAGAAAATAAAGCTAATATTTGCTTTATTTTCCATTTATAGTTACTAATAAGGATAACCAAATTAATGCATTGAAACCGTGATATAAATATACCTATACCAAATACCTTGATCTAATTCTTGTATGGTTATTGGGGCTGTTCTTAAACAAAGTCATACAATTTGACATGGTTCTTGGCAAAAATAAACTACTTTTGCAAAATGTTTTCATTTATTCAGTTATGCAGTGTCTGTAAAAAAAGTGTATGTGAAGGTCTTTTGTGACATATTCAGACATCTGACAAAGTTAATAGAGACACGGTTTAGAGACCCATCCTCCCCATTTTCAACAGTCTGCAAGGGTAATCTTGTTCTTCACACCCCCATCAGTGTCTGCTACAGACATTAACAAGTTGGCAGGGTGCTTGGGTTGAGACCAAAATGGCCCCCTGCTGTTTTGAGCACCATGTATTCCTGTCAATGACCAATTAGCTCATTTTACAGTAGTAAGTGGATTCCCAAGAAGGTGTGAGCAATAGTATTGTGCATATGATGGACCCACAGTTATGTCTGTTGATGATAAATATTATGAGTGACTTCCCAGGTTGTTTTAATTTGCCTTCAGTAAGTCCATGTTTAGATTTAGCAGTTATACATAACCTACATCAAATCATATACTATTTGTTGAAAGATCTGTTGTGTCCTCACAATATTGATGTGGGAGCCCATGTAAAAATAACAGCATGAGCTTTTTCCTGAGATGTGGTAAATTGTAACAGAATTGCTATTTTTATTTATCAGTATGAAAGCTGGTGGTGCTTGAATCAGCTGTTTTTATAAGACTTACAAAAATAACTTGGGCCAGGATTAAATCAACATTTGAACTTTTAATCTTTAGTCTATATTTTAATGATCCTAAGGCAATATTTAGGAAAATTTCTAGTAAAATTGCATTTTTTTTTTTTTGCATTCTTTATTTGTTGTGACAGTGCAGTGAAATTGTTGACCAAAAAGTAATATCAACAATACAAAAGTGGCTATCGATGACAATGTGGTAAATGTAGCTAGCTTCCTATATATTTCTTACAGGTTCTGCTGTTAAAAAAAAAAAAAAAAAAAAAAAACACAAATTTAAAGTTTTAAGCCACAGATAATGGGTCACAGAAATATAAATAATTTGCTCATTGTAAATTGCATTGCATACATCCCTGCCTTTTTACAGGACTTAACTAAACTGAGATTGTTAATATTGTAAATATGAGTTACACTGAGTGTGTGTGCCAGTAGGTATGTGTTCTTTATAATGTCCTCAAAATAACAATAAAAACTGTGACATGACTGTAGACATGGTTTCAGTTGGCTTTAGCGTTGTACAGTAGCTTTCTGCTGAATCAGAGTGGCAATATGCCAGCTATGTGCCACACCTCATCTTAAGACCAACCCACACAAGTTCATTTTCTATTTTAAGAATGCAGGCACTGAAGGGAAAACGGCAACTGTGTTGGATTGAAGGTAGCAAAGCAACCTGCATGTGATCTAGAACCAGGTGAAAGACAGCCCACTGAATAGAAGTTTTTTTTTTTTTTTTCTGTAAATCCATGTTCTGTAAATCCATGTATCTCCAAAATTATGTTTATTGAATTTTGTTATGTTTAGCTGTCCTTCATGGCATTTGTGATAGCACGACCTTAGTTTTATGTGGCATGTGACCTATCATATGACGATGTAACTTGCAACAGCTCAAAAAGTTCTTGAGAATCCAAGAATATCATACAGATCATTACAGGCCGTTTAGAATTACCCCAGAGATATATTAAATCAAAATCTTAATACATCTTTATTGGTTAAAATCGGGAATCGTTTACAGATCCGGTAAACTAACAAAATGCTGTGAAACTTAATTTTGAAATGCAAGCCTCCCCCTTCCACCCCCTCCCCCCCACACACACACACACACACACATACACGCACACACACACACACACACACACACACACACACACAATTTTTAAGAGACACTGTCAGCATTGGGTTGCACTGTACAATACAGCCTTCAGAAATAAGCATTAGATTCTGAGACTGTCATGTGTTTATTTTACAAATAATATCTCAAATAGGCATATTTTTTCCTTTTTTGTTATTTTTGTTCAGGTAGTAAGTTACACATAATAAATGCAATTATATTAAATGAATAACAAACATAAACTACTATTGTCCACCTCCATAAAAAGAAAATATATAAGTGAATAAACCAAAAATACTAAATTTGGAGGTTATTTATTTTATTTTTTTTATTTTTTGTTAATGTCATTCTCAATGTCTACTATAATGCAAAAGGAGGAGGACAGGCTAAAGTTTATTGTGTGCAGTTATTGATGCATCAGATTCATTTTGTTTCTATTTGACATTAGTTAAGGGAGATGGCCTTGACATGACATGTGTTGCCTCTACAGAGGTTATGAGAAGAAGACTTCAGCAGAAATCTCACGGGGTGATCATGATAAGGTGGTGACACCTGTGCATATTTTTTCATGTCTACTAATGACCACGAGCACTGGCACAGCAACAGGTTTGCTTGTGTGCATTCATCTTTCCTCCGGTAGTCAGTGCAGGCCTCTGACAAGCAGTTGGATTTCTCAAGCCTTGTCAAAATCTGATTCCAGACACAGACGGACTACCTCAATTCTGGATCCAAAAATTCAGTCTGAGCAACTGAACGAAACTAGTTGTTAAGCAATTTCAAACACGACAGTGTGGCACTGCAGGGACAGCATCATTTAGATATTGCTTTAAAGGCATGTCACCTTGAAATTAAGTATTTTCTTGTCAAGAATGATAATTCTAATTTTCAAGCCAGTAGACAGCCAATATGAAGGAATAGGATAGAAGTTGTGTGAAGTTTGCACTCTGTCACAAAAAAAGGAAATTCATGTATGAGAACATATATTGTTTGGGGGATAGACTGATGACCATTACATTAAAACATTAAACAAGCTGCTTAAAAAAAAAGAAAAAAAAAACACTCTTCATGCTTAGTTCCATTCCCACTTTAGTAAATACTAAAGTGATTTTATAAAACTGCAACTACCTTAGGGCACACAGATGATCACACCCAACAGTGAGGGTGTACTGACATCTAGAGGTGACTCATGGTAAAGTGCCGTAGTTTGTTCACACAGCAGAGAAGTACACTTGTTTACTCCATTAACATCAGACACACATTCCACAAAAACTGTATACTTTACTCTGCAATATATTGTTATATTGTGCTGAGTAACACCAGTGCTACCTTCAAATTTGGTTCCAAGTACATGATAACAATTTATGATCTTCTTTGTATGTTTTTTTTTTTTTTAACACTTTGTTCTTTTAACCTTTGGCATTTTTGCATGAATTAACACTCAGCCACATTCCATTAAAATAATTGGGACTGGGGCCATCCGCTCTGTTGTGCAACCTCAAATCTCTCTTTAATATAATTAAGGGAACTATTACAGTATGTCTTAATTTTTCACAAAAAAATTCTACCATTTCTGCAAAACCATTTGCAGCCAACTCCTTCATACAAGAAAGCAAAAGAATGTTCCTCACTGAATACCAATTACACACTGCATAATAAATTCAATCAGTATCATATTATGGAAATCTTTCTGCATTGGTATGCTTTGGTTACTCAGTGTTGCAGAGCACAAACTGCGAAAGCCTAACTTTTCAAATATTACAATGAATAATAACACACAGGCTTAAACAAGTCTAAAAATACACGCAATCACAGTGAGACAATTAAATTTTTACACAGGCACCTGAGACACCAAGACCAAAACTTTAAAGAGATGTAACAAACCCATATCACAACTCTGCAAAACATGTTCATTGAACTAGATGTGGACCAGAGTAGCACTGCTGACACTGAATCATTCTGACAAATGACAATGTACATGGGCTGCTCAAGCCCATCTCGATACATCCAATCAGGAGGGAGTGTGTGTGGCATGAACCCTCATTGCTGACAGCTGCAAAGAAAGTGATATTTCAGTAAATAATTTTCATGAGGATGTGTGTGAAGTGTACGGGAAAACATTGTCAAAAAAAATACACCTTTGAGAATAATTGTCTTTTTGCACATTAACCATTGGGTTTATAGTGCCACTTCCAATATATATAAAAATCAAGAAAAAATTGAATCAGCCTCCTCCTCCAACAACATCTCATTCATATCAGGACAGCTGAGCTGACAAAATGACAGTGTACATTATTCTATTGAAACCATACTGAAATACTTTTCTCATCTCTCCATCAGATTCAGAGGATAACGCATAAAAGACATCAAGATGTTTAAGAAGTCAAAACTGACTGATCAGACTGCCACTGGTCAGGGTAAGAAGGTCACAGCCCATTCTGTTTTTCCCCAGAAAAGCAACAACAACAAATGCAAGGAATTCACAATAATACCATTTAGAATCCTTTGTTCAATAAAGTGCTCTACTGTATTTGTTAATGTCAGCTTACATGTGCTAATTTGTTTTCTATGGTAAATTCAATGTGATCACAGAAAATATTCATTATTTATCCTTCACAGTTATGATTCATTTATTATTATTTTTACTGTCTGTAATACATCATCAAACCATGTCCAGTGGAGAAACATCAGATTAGAACAATGGAAAACTGAAGAAAAAGCCTCAAGACCTGCTTGAATTAAGAAAAAGAAACCTTGAAAAGTGAATGCTGCCGGATGACATTCTATTGCATTATAGAAGTAAAACGAGGACCCAGAGATGAGAAGAAGTAATACATTACCATTTCAACCAAAAATTCATGTTGTCTAAGTGACTTCTCAACATTATCCTTTTAGAAGAGAGAAGAAGAAGAAAATTAGCAATGGGTTGGCAAG
Source organism: Albula glossodonta (assembly GCA_019788955.1). Classification (NCBI taxonomy): domain Eukaryota; kingdom Metazoa; phylum Chordata; class Actinopteri; order Albuliformes; family Albulidae; genus Albula; species Albula glossodonta. Next base: position 3,200,712 of record JAFBMS010000004.1, read on the forward strand.
ACATTCTGAACAAAGAAGCAGATCAACCACAAGAAGGAAGATGTTAAATTGGGAGAAATCTAGAAAATATGTGGCACACTGCAGAGAGTTTATTATATTGTATTATCCTTAGTCCACTACATCAGCTTGCCAGGTCATTTAGGGGGAGTTTGTCATACTTCATACGGGATTGTTAAAAAAAACAAAAAAAAAAAAAAACAAAACTTAGTCAACCATTAGTAGCATCAAGCTCCAATGGCAATCAATGGCCAATATTCACTGATGCAACATATTTAACTGAACTGGCTGTAACTGAATTTGGGGAATCCACATGTTTACTGAACATGGAGTAATTGCAGAGTAACAGGGGTTGCTGGATATATGTGTTTAAGAGGACACACTTGCTAGAGGGGGTGATATCACAGTGGAAGTTTCAACATTGAGGCAATCAACTATTTATGAGATGGTACTGCAACTTAAGAATGTATTCAATCTATTATGATGACTTTATAACATATGTGTTTGCCAGGTATACCATTCTGTCAGCAATCCTGAAGCAGAACAGCTCTTTATGAATGTTTTAGGTAACTGTAATGTATTGCTCATTAAGGGTTATTGTGCAGCAAACTTCAGTATGTAGTCCTTATGAAAAGTAGTGTATGAAGTCCTCTGCATTGCTTCTGGCTTATGTATTATGTTGTCTATGTGTCTAAGCAACCTTACAAAAGTTGTCAGCCTCAGCCATGCTTTTGTAAGGTCGTCACTCTCCTGTCCTGCTTCTTTCCTTGTCCTTATGATTATTGTACTTTGCACTATTAGGAATGGAAGAGGATCCAACAGACTCAGGTAGGCAGGAAAAGTGGAATTTCAGTAATTCCAGATTTAAGAAGATTTACATTTTTCTCCTCTTTTTTAAAGCAATGCATGCTGAAGTTCATATATGTGGGTTGTGAGAATGATTCTGAAATATATTATATACATATATGTCATATACATTTGTATATGGATATACCAACAAGGGAGAAAAATACATGTAATTTTTGTCTGCCCATGCATGCATTTTTGCAAATTCCAAAACTATTTCATTTGAAGAAGCCTTCACATGAATTCCAGAACTAGTACCTTGCCAACTAACATTATTATTTCACAAGTTGTGGTAAATACACATTTTTATGTGTGATATGTGGCTTAACATTGTCAAGGTCTCATGCTGTTAATTAGCTAGTATCAAAACAAATTTTCTGCTTAGTTCATCATTTCGAGAATGAGAGACCTGAGTGACAAATGCAGGTATATACATGCATACACAAGTATACATATATACAAACATACAGACACACAAACAAACAAAGGTCTCAATGAGCCACTATAATTTGTATTTGGACAATTTGTGAAAATAATGAAAAATTTTGAGAGTATTTATTGCTGTTTTGTAATGCTGGCCTCAAGCAGTGCCGGGAGACTAAAAATCGAAATACTTTGCAACTGTTTTTAGTCTGCAATAGTATAAAGGCAATGCTAACCGCACACTGCAAAAAACATTATTCTGACCTGTAATTTTTTTTTTTTTTTTATGGGTCAACTAATGTTTTTTGGCAGTGTGCGGTTAGCATTGCCTTTCTCTACACAATTACCTCTATGCACCTGCAGTACTACTCATTTTAGTGTGCTGACTGACCACAACAACACTTTTTCTTGACTTCAGACTGCAGTAGTGCCATTATTGAGTTACCCATTCATTTAAAGGCCCAATCTGTAATTTTAGCTCTGTTATTTGTTTCCAGATTTCATTATCTACATGTTATTAGAGGTAGTGCTAAACTTTTCATCCATTGTGTTGACTTGGTTGCCATAATAAATAAAAATGATGGTGTGATTTGTGTGTATCACATGACCTTTGCAATAACTTACTGATTGGGCCTTTGGAAAAATGTAATGTGTGAATGTTCGTATAAATGTCATTTCATATTTTGCACTAACCTTCTGAATTCTCATGTTATCAGTGGGAATCAAGAAGAGATCTAGAGTTCCTGGTGTCATGATCTTGCAGTATGTGGAGGAACTTCCGGAGGGAAAAACTACCCCTGACTTCACCCGCAAACCCATTGCCTTAACTATTCAGGAGGGTATGGCTTCCACCTAATTATATGAAAGGATGAAATGGCCTTACATTTAATTGAAATAAAATTTTCACACAGCATGACAACCGGAAGCAGGCTTCAAATACATATTCCTAACTTTTATGATAGCATATCTTCCATGGAGGCCTTCGCCTGGCTAATGAGTTAATGAAGGAATAAGGAACAGTGAATGAGGAAACATTTAAAGTGTGTATTTAAGATTGATTCATAATTAAAATCACCCTCTTTATTTATTTTATTTTACAGAATGTGAACTTTACAAGCTTCTACATTTAATTTATATATGCCATGCTTCTATGTCTTATTATCATAATGGTGATATCAGTTGCACAGTCAGAATTATAATTTCCATTGTTTCCATTGATCACTTCCCTTTATGTGTTACTCGCAACTTAAAGTGATGTTCAGTGTTCTAAATAAAATACATGACTGAATTTTCTGGAATAACTTAAATTTTCACTTACACACAGGGTTGCTGCTTTGATTAAGTTATATGTTTTTAAAGTATTTTTCGGTGATATGCAGGGAAGGGAGAACAAGAGGTACCTACTCCATTTTTTTTCAAGTAAACATAAATACATGGACTGGTATTCATTACAAGAACATATGGCGACTGCCATAAAATATGCAATGTGCAATAGCAAAGAAAATGAATCCATGTTCATAGCTTAGCATCATGTCTCAAGTTAAGAGACAAATGTACATGCATTAAAATTAAGATTTACTCACTTAAAATTTATGACTATGACAACAAGTGTCACATGCCGAACCATAGCTTCAGCAGCGTGGCTGGATGAAAAACCTACATTTTAAAACTGAAACAGAGAAAATTGCAAATCTCAGAGAGCTTTTGCATGCCATGAGGGGATAACTAGATGTGATTCTACTCCTATTGTCCTAACTGCAACAGTAAAATTGTCAAATTCTTGCAACTGAACAGGAATCAGGAGCTACACATTGTGTGTGTTTCCCACTGTAAGTGAATATGATTGTGTGGGAAAAAATGTCTTGGCCTTTTTACTTTCTGCAAAAGTCAAATCTCTATGCCATGTCTTATAGGCAAATTAGCCATTTTCAAAGCCATTGTGACTGGAGACCCGCAACCAACTGTATCATGGGCCAGAAACAACGGGGATGTCTCGGATACAACAATATACCAAACTAAATTTGACCCAAATAGTGGTGAACACACATTAGAAGTAAGTAAAAATGTTGCTGCTTTTGCTGTTTTCATTGCTCACTCAAATATCTGGGGCTGCCAGTATAGGCTAGGGAAGGTACAAAGAAAACATATGGCACAGTAGAGATTAGAGTGACAGAAATAGTAGTAAACAATGATGGACTGATCTCTAAAACTGGGAGGAATTGTGATTTAAAACTGCTGATGATCTTGCTGTGCAATCTGAATCATACCAAGTCTAGATTAATGACAAGCCAATTACTTTTTTTTAACTATGGATACATTTGGATGACATCTCATGCATCTGAACACTATAGTGTACAAAAAGTCTCATAATGTGCTAGCTGGTAAAAATGTAATCATTTACCTATAAAGACTCAAAGTCTATACAATCCAATCACAGGTGTGCCTGTCTATAGCATGTATGACAAACTTAAAAATATATATTTTTCATTGATGTCTGGAAGAGAAAGCAAGTAAAAATTGAGCTTGAGTCATAGATCAACTATAAGTAACTATTTAGATTAATATCTTTAATTAATACATACATCAAACTATGACAGTTTATTTACCAAGCACAATAAAAATTGTCTGAATGAAAAAAATAAATGTTTTTAAATGCTTCGACAGATGCCTAATGTGTCTTCAGAGCAAGCAGACACCTACAAATGCTTTGCAAATAATGAGTTTGGGAGGGCCATGGTCACCTTTGTCCTGAATATCATAGAAGGTAAGGAAGACAGACATCAAAATGCATATCCATAATAGTGCCCAAGAGTGGCTTTTATAAAGGCATTGTTTTTTTCTGCTTGAATTGTTACAGTAATTTGCCTTTGTCCATCATATTACTTGTTTACTTAATGCCATTTTACCAGGAAATTCTGAACATGTACAAGCTGTGGCCACTATCCTAAAGTATCTTGCAGTGGTTTTCTTTGAAAAGTTACATCTACATATTTTAAGAGCATTGCCTGTAGCAATCTTTTACGCTTGTTGGCATTGTAATCCACAGAATGGAGTAGAGAAAGATCTCATTGCCCATACAAGACTTAACTGTGGAAGAAATACTATCGGTTAAGCTCCAACTTGAGTCATGAACATGGGCAACTCGTTTATTTTAAGTACATTTAATAATATGCAACTTTTAAATTGCACACGGTAAACATGAAATAACTTGTGCAATTCTATAAATTAAAGTTTTCCAAAGGGAAGAAAATTCATGTAAAAAAATTGATTTTCATTGTGTCATGTATCATTCTTTTTAGTTGGATTCAAGAAGAACAAGGCAATGAAACAGACAGGTATGCTTATGAACAGTGACATAAAACAATCAAGCTACAGCAACATGTTTATGTACATGAGATGTGTATAGATCATTAATTGTAAACGAAATACATTGCTTATTCAAATCTGTTTCTTTTGATTCTGTGATATAGCAAAGAAGGAAGAAGTAAAACCTGTCCTCAAGAGACAACGGTAAAAAGCACATTACACATGAACACACAGAGAGAGAAAACGGGGGGGGGGGGGGGGACTTTGTTCAACTAACTTTGCATGGGAAAACTTTAAAAACATTATACATGTTGAAACACGTTCAAACACCTATGTTATATATCATATGCCATTGGCATACTATACTATTACATAAGAATATAATATTGCCATTCAGCCTAGCTCCAGATTGATCTATTCCAACTGTCAACAAATTAACTGTAAACTGTATTTCAAATGGCTCATAATTCCATCTTAATTTATTATACTGCATATTAACTAAAAGCCTGTTAAATAATTAGCTTTATTAAGCTACATAATAACATTCTATTCTGTTCATTCTATATTATGTCAAGATCATTTTATTTCAAGTAGGCAGATAAAGAAGAACAACATCCAGCAATTATCAGAATGACAACTTGTTTTTATCCTTTTTTCTAGTGTCAAACTTCCAAAACCAGAAGGGAAAGGTGAAGCACCTAAACTGGATGAAAGGTTCTGGGAGCTGTTGATAAGTGCAGACAAGAAGGACTATGAACGTATCTGTGCTGAATATGGGGTTACTGACTTCCGCTGGATGCTCAAGAAACTGAATGAGATGAAAAAAGAGAGGGAAGAGGAACAAGCACAGGTATGTGTGCTATGCTACTGTGCCCACACATACTTTCAGGCTTTCAAGTATTTTACTGTATATTTTGTGCAAATAAATTCCACATAAAAAGAGATCTTGCACTGAGAACTATTGCTATAAGCAGGCTTCATAGCAAAAGGACAAAGGGCACAGATTTAAACTTATTTTTTTGTTGTAAAATGTTTTTAACAAATGAGTAAAATAAAGAATTTTTGCTAATGCATCATTTCAGTGTTTGAATGGGCTAAAAAAAAATCTGCCTGAATTAAGCTGCACATGGATTGTTTTTCTTCAGCCCATATTTGTTCAAACTCAACTTTTGGCCTACATCATGAAAGGATTATGGCATCTGATGTCACATGGAGAGTTCAGGCCTGTCAAGCTCTTTTATGTTCACAGCAGACGCTGTAGCAAAGAGGGTGGCCATTTTTTACAACTTAATTGTCCTCATGAGGAGAAAAAGTGTGAAAGCATTAAAAAATGAATGAAAATGAAATTGACACAGTTTATGAAAAGTTTTTTTTTTTCCCATGCAACACTATCTGCAAAACATTACTTTGGTTTATTCTGCAGTAAACCAGCTCAGTTGTGCAATCATCACCAAGAAGTACACTTTCAAGAATACATGATTCACTGCCAGATTGTGGGGCAGGTCACTACAAGAGAATTTTTAAGGGGGGGGGGGGTGAAGCAGCTATATTTCTAGTAATTTCAAAAAATAATAATAATAGTAATCAGTGATCAATTTCTAACATTATTCTTTCCTAACTTTTTTAGTCTCTGCTTTGGCTTTTCCACCTCAAATACTCAGTGTATTTCTTTGTGCCTCTCCAGTTCATTAAAAAGCTGACCAACCTAAAACATATTGATGTAAAAGGAGATGGAACAGCATCTTTTGAATTTGACCTGGACCTCATAGATCCCAGCAGTCGGATTTTCCTCTACAAGGTATTATGTCACTGTAAATATTCTCATGATCTTTATTAGGTAATTAATTTCGCTATATGTGCACTCAATTGTTATGGTTGCAATGCATGCTATGATGCATTTTGTGTTGTAATGAAAAGGGGGTAAAAACATGTATTATATGTATTATCAAGTATAGTTTGTTCTATTTAGCATCAATTATACTTATGCTTGCAAAAGGCACATTTACAGCCCAGTTTTTACAACAAGGAATGACATATGACGAATTATGGTTAAAATGATCTATTAAGAAAGTCAACCCAAACTTTTTTAAAAAATGAGTCATAAGAAATTCCTCAAAGCTGAAATACATTCTTCAGTAAATCATTTTAAGTTAAAGACAGATGATCATGTCAGGAAAATTCCTGAAATTCTGATCTCTTCAATTCATCAGTAAAAATGTATCAATGATACATACAGTACAGGACACATTAAGTAATGGAAACATGTTGCCATATATTAAAAATCTGTAACGTAAACTTTATTTCCTTTATTTACTTAACCAGGTTAGGTCAATTGAGAACTAAATTATCTTTTGCAGTGACAACCTGGATAATAAGTATGGCCAGGGATTGCAAGGGTTTATTTAGCAAATCAGATATCAGGATTTGAAAGATGGCACTCCCCTACATTACAGTACCCCATCACTGCACTATGGTTATGGATCCCAAGCAAAGAGTGCCCTCTACTGGCCTACTAACATGTCTTCCAGAAGCAAATTTGGTTTCCTAGGAGATCCAAGTACTTACCAGGCCCACAACTGTTAAGCTTCAGCAATTTGGCATTTCATGGATACAGGGTATTAAATGTGTCTGGCAATTAAATTTTAATATGAAGTTACAGCTTTTAAATATGTTATTAAATCTTTCGTTCAATTTGATAAATATGTAATGCTGTTAAAATGACGTTTCATCATGAACTAGATACAACCACAATTAGTTCAGTAACTTGCTGCTGTTAGGATAGGGATTTTTTTTTAAATGGGAAATTAATTTTAGGGAGTATACTTGGAACAGAGCAGTGATGACTCCAGACCTTCCATGAGTTTTGTAATCCTGGTCCACTGCACTGAATATATAGCTTGGGTACCAGATCATTACTTTTGAAAGAAAAACAAATTTGTGAATAAATACTGTGACGCACCTACTCTCTGCAGGATGGTGAGATGATCCCTTACACCTTAGAAGCTGACATGGAAATAAAACACAGCCTGAAAAAAATTGGGAAGAAATATGTTTTTAGTATAAAAGATCTTCTGCCTGATGATGCTGGTTTCTACCAAGTGGATGTTGAGGGTGTCAATATTTTCTCCACTGATTTCAAAAGTAAGTTTGACAATCTGTACAGAATTTTGTTTATGGTCATCTATGGGGCAAAAAAAATTAAACATGTCCTTTACTTTTGGTCCTTTATAAAGCATGAGATTTGTATCCAATGCAACATTACAAATTGCCATGTTCAATGTAGCCTGTGTTAGATTTACACCACACTCTCTGACCCTGATGTCCTAACTGGTGCAAATCACTCAAGCCCCACTTTTGAGCAGTTCCATCACAATAAAGCAGGTGTATGCACAATTTGCCGCATGGAGGCCAAAACAAAATAGACACCTATTAATTAGCTAAATATGAAAGACTATAGGCAACATCATTGATGGGTGATGTCCAACAATACCATTAACCATATATTAAAAGATAATGTAGCTATGGTTTTCAATATTTTATATAGCATAAACATCAAAACATTTTTAGAAAAAAAAAGACTGATTTGATTGTTTAGTCTTTCATGGTCGTGTATACTGGATATACATCGCCAATAAATGATGTCATTCATCAGCTCAACACTAGTGCACAGTACAACATAACCTGTTTCTTCAATTGTGCATTGATCACATCAGTTGGTTTGCTTAAATCCAAATCCAGAAAGAAAGAAAAGCAATCAGCTGTGGCAATCATACTTCCGCAACATCCTAAATCTCAGATTTTTCACTCTTCTCCTTCAGTTCCCATGGTCGATTTCATTGTCAAACTTCAGGAGGTGAAGGCCATGGAGAGAGAAGATGCACTCTTTGAGTGCGTGCTGTCCCACCCATTTTCCAGAGTCATATGGATGGGTAAGAACTCACCCCTGGAACAGGGGGAGAAGTATGATATCATTGCATCTGAGGACAAACTCATCCACAAATTACTGGTGAAAGATTGTTCACAGTTGGACAAAGGAATCTATGCTGCTGTAGCTGGCATCAAATCCTGCAGTGCCTGGCTTGTAGTTGAAGGTAAGCCAAAGATACCACCCATTTCTTTTTCATCCAAGAAGAAAAACATGAAAAAATTGTCTGTCTGTTCTAACAAATTACTAGTTCAGCTCCTCACCCCCTTCCTTCCTTTTCTTTTCCCTCCCTCCCTCCCTCCTTCCTGCCTTCCTTCCTTCCTTCCATGTGTTTTGTGGTGAAGCTGACAATGATCCAAATCTGAGAGGCAAAAAGAAACCTCGAAAGACAACCCAGGCCGGAGGATCAGGGGTTGACCTAGAGAAAGTTGCTCAGGAGCAGCAAGCTAAACTGCAGAAAGAAAAGGAGGAGAGAATAGAAACAGCCAAAAAAACAACAGAGGAAAAGCCTCCAGAGGTTCTACCGGCTGCTGTGCCAGTAGCCAAGGATGAGGGAGGAGCTCCAAAGAAAACAGCACCGGACTCTGATGGGTCTGGGAAAGCAGTCACCAAAGAATGCACACAACAAGAAGTGAAAATAGCTACTCCAAAGCCTGAGCCACGCACAGGTAAGATGCTGCATGAGCTGTGGACACTGCTACATGCAAATGTCATCATTTGAATGTGCGATTATCAATTTGTGCTGCTTATATTTGTGTTCACTCTTAATTGATACTATGTTATTATTCTGTTATTTTCTTGTGACCTTTTAATATTTTTCATTGAAAGGTTATAAATACAACACTTAAAGAGTTACTCAACCATAAATGATTATCAGTAACTCAGATGACCTACTTTACAATGCCTTGTATATTGAGAAACTGCAAAGTGGAAAACATGTCTGTTGATAGTCTGAAACTATGCCAGTACAGTACTCAAATAATAACTTGATTTAATCATTACAAATGTCACAAGATTGAGTTCCCAGGAATTTTCCATACCCATTGGCTTAAAAGAAAAAAACAAGGTAACTGTTACTATGTCTTAAGAATAATCTGTACATTAATGAAGCACTTTAAAGGCTACAGTATCAACACATTTGGGTAAATCCATCAGCTAGGATGCAGTTCACTAAAAAATGTGATTGCTACTTGTGCTTTTCAAATGCACACTTAAAATCTATTTTCAAAACTGAAAATGAAGAAAAAATGTCTCAGAAACAGACTTTGACAGTGGCTATGATAATTACTGATCAGATAAGGATGGTGCTACAAGGCAAGACACAATGATCTCGGACACCGCCAGTGGTAAGAATTTGCAAGGGTTGCACTGACATCTGCATGGACTCACACTATTATCAAAGTCATCTGGCAACAAATGACTTTGGAGGTGCTATGATTTATTACTGATGGGCAAAGTGTGTGATTTGAGGTGTCAGAATACTCTGACACCTCAAAAGGTATACAAATTGTGTAAAATAACTGCTAACTAATTAGAAAATGAATATATGAGTTGGCACTCATCCACTCAAGACATTTCTGCTTGCTATATACCAATCCACTAATACTAAACAGTTGAAAGAAAGCTTTGTCTAAAGTCTAATATATTTTTGCATAACAATGTATTGCAATATTATATTATTGTATATATATTCATTAAAAGGTGCACATGTTTACTGCAGAGAACAGTGAAGTACTAATGAATGAACCATTGAGATCAATTCTACATCCAAGTCAGCTGCTCAAGTTATGCTTAAGAATAATATCTTTAAAATTAAATTTGCTGGACCGCTGACTAAATAGCTCATCCCAGTAGCTGAATAAGCAAAAAAAAAACATAAGATGTGACAAACATGCAGCCCTATGTAAATAAATAGATACTACGTGAAGCTAAAAATAAATAAACACGACAAGAATTATCACAAAACAACTTATTATGATGAAAATATTCAAGATTTAAATATGGCTTCTTCAAAAATCAGCAGAAAAAATGCTGGCTGACACACACGTGTATGTCACTGTGGGGACAGGTGGTGAATATTCAGTTCTCAATGAATATTCATGAAATCCAGACCTGAATTTCATGCCACTTAATTTCATTTTCTGGTTATAGACTCATTTCTGTGATTACTGGTAATTACGGAGTAAAGACAAAACCAGCAGTGACATAAAAAAAAAAAAAAAACTAATAAAACGTGGTGAAGGTAGCTTGCTGGAATTTCATGGTCAGGATTATTTTCCATTAAGGTATAGAGATATTATAATTCACCTCAGTTAGAGAAAACAATTTAGTGATTTGGTGGGGTGGTTTGAGAATTGAGAATCACAGCAGCACAGTGCCCTATTTTGGAAATATTTTGGAACTGAACACCCCACCCCTGAGTTGGAAGCCCAGCTTCCTAGCCATTATGCCCTGTAGAATTCAGAGATGCATGCAAGATTCTCATAAGGAAATGTGACTAGGTAAAAGCTTCTGTATTGGTCACGTCGGGGTGGATTCAGGCAGGGCTCACTTGTATTATTCTGCATATATCAATTCTTTCTGCCAATTTCAGTGCATAAGAACCTCAACCACACAGGTCTGGATATCAATGAAGCCAAATATTTTCTGTATCAAGATGGTTCAGTTGCCATGAATGTCTATTAACTGCCTTGTCATTCAGTTGGGCGGACCCGTTTGAGATAACTGTCAAGGAGTGACAAGGGCAATTATTTATGTTAGGATAGGAAATATTATTCACATTAATTGGAACATCATTTTTCACATTGAGTGTAAAATCTGTCACATAACATTTTGGCTTCTCTAAAATGACCAGTTATTTTAGTATTAGTAGTGTGACAGGTTTTGATAAGAAGTGAACCATCTTGTTGTAAAGGATCTTTGATAGAGCCACTTACAGTAGATTCAAGTAAGAGCACTTAACTCAAGAGATGTGGAAGTGTAACTTAAGAAATCCAGCTCTGGATCCAGCCCTCTTATGACTGATATAAACTGCATAATTAAAGAGACCTCAACAAGTATCATGTTAAATGTTGAAAATGACAGCTATTTATATGATAATCATTGATCAGATAAGGATGGCACAGGACGGGGTAAAGGGCAAGACCCACTGGTCCCAGACATGGGCATTGGTAAGAGTTTGCAAGGGTTGCACTGACTGCTGCATGGATGGACATAATGTTACCATCAAAGTCATTTGAAAAAACAATGACTTTGAGACCAGGAGTGATTATAGACAAGGAGTGAATTGTGTGATTACTCAGGGAGATGTAGTTTATAAGCCCATAGACAACTCACATGTTTAATGATCTAGAACAATTTCTAACCAACTGTATAGGCAAAACTGTAGTAAACTAATGCAAACTGTAGAGTTTAATGCAGCTCTGAACACAAACACAAAATGCTGTCTTTATAAATCTAAGGCAAAATGTTCCCAATTGTTACGCTCATGAAATGGTGGATTTGAAATGATGGAGGATCCTCCAGCTCAGATTAATGTGCTCCAATCAGCATTCATGCCTGGCTGTGTATGTTTGTATATAGTGTATATATTTTATACTCTACTCTACTATTCAGATAACAACTAGTACTTCAATTGCTCTAATATTATACTCTTAAATGTTACAAAGGCATGTTCCTTAAAAAAGCTTTTCTGGACAACCATCATGTAAAACTGTGAAATGTTAGATATCACTGTGGCTATGATAATTATTGATCAGATAAGGATTCCACAACAAGGAGTAAAGTGCAAGACCCACTGGCCCCAGACATGGTCATTGGTAAGAATTTGCAAGGGTTGTACTGATGACTGCATGGATGGACATACTGTCATCATCAAAGTCATTTGAAAAACAATGACTTTGAGAGCAGGAATGACCTGTGAGCTGTTTGATTATTCAGGGATGTGCAAAATCTAGGCCCATTCACTTCTCATTAGCTTTACTGACCTAGAAAAATTGCTAACCAGCATACATAGACTGAACTGAAAATTTAACACAACTAGCCACCAAAACATAGCTAGAGTTGAAGGGTTCAACAAATGCTTGGCAGAGAATCACTAGAGAAGATACTCAGCGCCTGGCTATGTGTAGAGATGACGTGAGTGATGGTAGAGTTTAAGCAGTCATTGCATGCAAATGATATGCAACAAAATCTTAGACATAATACTTCAGTGTACATAACATTAATGTCTCAAACATAACGGTGTCCTAAAATGAGGGTCTATGCTGTAATTTCTATATGGTGAAACTAAAACGTATGAAAAGCAATCTGCACTTTGAATTGTCGATCTGCAATTCAATCCGTCAGATCTGACGCACTTGTCATAGACAAGGTCATTGGTAAAAGTTTGCAATGATTGTACTGATGACTGCATGGATAGACATACTGTCATCATCAAAGTCATTTGAAAAACAATGACTTTGGCAGTGAATATGACTGATATTCATGAGATAATTGTGTGATTACTTTAGGAAATGCTTCATCTAAATGAACTGACATCTCAAAAAAAAAATTTAGATGTCATCTGAAGAATGACTCTTAACCTAATATGTTTTTGAGCTAAATGCTAACAATAGGGTGGCACTTGTACATAAAAAACACATAAGGAATCCACTTGTTTTCAGCAAATTGATGAACTATTGATTAGTAAAAAAAATAATAAGACAGTCATAATACTATACTTACATAAGACAAACCCATTTAATACAATACAATGCATATGTCTGTAGATGCATTCTATTTGGGTTTTTTATTATTGCATTTTAAGAAAAAGTTATAACTTTAAGGTGCAACATTAAAAATATACAAATGGATGTAATACCTTATGCAGGCTTGTGATACACATAAATAATGTTCAGTAGCATAATCACAAAAATGCACAATGATAAGATAAGAAGGAGCATACAAGACAGAAAAGAAGCAAATAACAGATGTCTCTCTAATATGTAATATAATTTTGTCTGTGTTAGAGATAACAAACATTGGAATCATGGCCTTCATTAATGACCAATTAACAGTACAGCTGTGAAGCACAGAAAACTCAAAAATCTTTTTTTTTTTTTTTTTTAATTTTATTATCAATTATCGGACTTTACATGTTTTCCCTGAAGTGTGTGTTCCCCAAACATAAGCATCATGTAAAATTATGAAACTGCAGATATTTACTATATTTACTAGGCTATAATAATTATTGATCAGATAAGGATGCCACAGCACGGAGTTCAAGTCAAGACCCACTGGCTCCAGACATGGTCATTGGTAAGAGTTTACAAGCATTGCACTGATGACTGCATGGATGGACGTAACGTTACCATCAAAGTCATTTGAAAAACAATGACTTTGGCAGTGGGTATGATTCATAGTGATAAGAAAATTGTGTGATTATTCAGAAGAATTGTGGAACTAGGCTTTTTGACGTCTCAAATCATCATTGAGGAATGATTCTTTACATATTTACGTCAACCTATACTGAAATGAGCAATGGCCTACCTGTTAAGTTCACATTTAAGTGTTAATGTAAACATACGGTCAACTGTTCTGATATTACACAATGTTAAGTGTCAACGTAAACATACAATGCAAATGTTCCAATATTATGGAAAAGTTAAATGTAAACATACAGTGCAAATGTGTGAATATTGTGAAATGTTAAGTGTTAATCTAAAATTGCAGGGCGAATATTCCTCTATAATGGAATGATACATTTGCTAATTGTAACATTAACCATTTAAGGTAAATATAAGAAGTATGGATATACTTCTTGAGAATTACAGATTTTGTGCTTAATTATGTTATACATGCTATATTGTACATTGCAGCTACTGTGTATATTGAACTTGTTACTAATGTAGAAAAATGGTTTGTGGTTTACAATGGATACATAATACTTGACCCAAAAACCAAATCCAAACCTAACTTCATCTTATATAGTACAGACTGAATATGAAACAGGAATGTCAGGTCAACATCAGCAAACTTTTTTGGATATCATTTTATGAAAATCCATGTGTAATATTAAATAATATACAGTTTTTGTCTTTGTCACTGCTTACACTAAAACATTTTCAACAACCATCATGTGAAATTATGAAATGACAGATTTACAGAGGCTGCAATAATTATTGACCACATAAGGATGCCATAACAAGGAGTAAAGGGCAAGGCTTACTGGTCCCAAACATTTTTTTTTTACCTTTTATAGCTGAATTTTGTTATATGAGGAAGACAGTGGTTATCACCATTGAGTGACATGCAACTGGCAATAATTCTGCAAACTAATATAAACACATCTACGACTCTGAACACGTAGAAGCAAATTAACTGCCTACCAGTCAGCAGTGCTGATTTGTATGGTCAGGTGGCAAAGGAGGGTGAATCAGATGGCTTAGAGAAGTTAAATGACATGTACAACATACATGGCCCAGAGATCTGAAGACCTTCACATATGATGTGTATGTTCACTAAAAATGGTATATGGAATGCAATCATTGTACTTCAAACAGCATTTTGTCATTGGTAAGTACTGTGAAATAATGTAAAGTTTACTGTTAATTACTGTTTAATTACAGTTGATGTTCATTTATGTTAATTATACCTTAAAACAAATTTAACGATACTTATGTAACTGGACAAATATAATACATTCATAACATCACTTATCAGGTAATTATGCTATTGTAAGTCATTTTTTCCATTTCAGAGAGTACACTTCACTTCACCAGTGGTTTGTCAGATGTCACTGCTGCTAAGGGACAGGTGGTAGAGCTGATGTGTACACTAAGTGGTGACTGTGATGGCTTCTGGTCCAAAGATGGGGTAAAGGTGAGCACTTAAAATCCTTGATACATGAAAAATGAACCTCTGTAGAATTACAACTGTGTGAGTAAGGTTTTTTCTTTCTTCATATATTTGCACAGTTAAAAAAGTTTTAAAAATACTTTTACACACACACACACACACACACACACACACCCACATAGCAGTTTGTATAATAACTGTGGGCTCAGTGGGATCAGAAAATATCTTCATCACCCTTGTTGAAAATGTACAGTAAAGGCATTGCAAAAGGAACAACACAAATAAATACATTTTACGTTAAAAAAATCATGCAAGTCTGTGTTCTTCTATTTTAATACAAAACTTTTCTAAAAATTTGTGTGAACTTCAATATGTCTGGAACTTAAACATATTCAAGTTTTAATACTTTTTTTTTCTTTTAATCTGTGACACTTATTAAAACTTTTCTTGTTCAAATTCATTAATGATACCAATGATCTCTGAACCAGGTGATATCAGCGGCATTACCACCTACAAAACAACAGCTCATTTGTGTATTTACCTATGAAACTACATGCTGGTGGGTGACACAGACTCACAGAATGACTGCATTCTCATGACATCATGAAGAGTGATGCTGTCATATGGAAGTCACAATTAAAAACTAAATTTTTTGTTTGCAACCAAATGCATGGCACAAAGAGCCAAAAGAAAGCATAACTGTTTCTGAGGTTATCAACTGCTCAGAGAGTTTAGCATTGACTCCTTTGCCAAACGTGATTTTTCCCACTTGAAAACAGGTGTATGATTTTTCTACTGATGACTGTTTATGATCATAAGTGTGGTTACAGTGTTTTCTCTATCGTTATGTCTCTCATCAGCTCTCCTCCTCAGATGCATTGACTATCTCAAAAGATGGGACCAGCCACAAGCTGACAATTCACAGTTGCAAGGACAATGATGCAGGACAATACCAGTTTGAGGCAGAGGGATGTAAAACGGAGGCAAGGCTCACTGTGGCAGGTCAGAAAAGATGTCATTATTGTAATTTTATATTGCCATCATGGAACTAATCATATTACATTCTGAACAATGGTAATATAATCATCACATAAGCCTTTAGTATCGTTTCTAACACAGTTTCACATAGTCAGTCATGAGATACATTTACTTGCAATACTAAAAAAAGTATTCATCATACATTGTGATTCCAGACCCACCTATGTTTGACCTGGATGAATTGCATAAGTTCTCAAAGCCTGTGATTGTGCGAGTTGGGCAAAATGCAATATTCAGGATGGCCTTTACAAGCCAGGATCAAGTGGAGGTGAAGTGGTTCAAAGATGGCAAGGAGCTGTTGGATGGTGGCGCTGTGAAACTGGTAAAGGAGCCCACACACAGCCGGCTGCTAATCAGAGAGTGCCTGCGGACAGATTGCAGTGAGATCACAATCCAGCTCAAGAATAAAAATGGTACCGTTGAGGCCAAATCTAGACTCATTGTACTTGGTAAGTATAAAAAAAGAAGTGACAGATCACAAGCTTTGATGCTTTTTGCCAAAAACATTGTGTTAAAACAATATTCTTCATATTGTTATGCAAAAATATGGGGGTAAGCTGAGAAAGGTCATTTGGAAGAACCTGAAGTATCTAATGGTAAATAATGTATACCTCATAAATTTGGTCTAAATCGTCTATGATGCATAATTGCCAACCAGATGGCAATACAAACGGATACCATTTTCTTTGTTATTTGCAGACAAACCAGGCCCACCACAAGGCCCAGTGGAGGTGGTCAGTACATCTTCTACACTACTGGAAATCAAGTGGGGACCCCCAAAAGATGATGGTGGATCACCTGTTACCAATTACATTTTGGAACGCCAGCAAATTGGGGATAACACCTGGAAGGCACTGGGAGAGATCCCTGCAGATCCTACCATATACAGGGACAGGAATGTATCCCACGGCAGAAGGTACAGCTACCGTGTAAGAGCAATGAATGCAGAGGGAGTCAGCGAGCCACTGGAGACAGAGTACCTCATGGCGGGTACACTGGGTGAGCTCATGATCAGCCCTGTTTCCCTTTCTGTCACACTGCAACTAAGGTTCAAGTGTAACACAACACAGACTCATCTACCATGTGCTGCCTAAAACATACAAAGACTGGTAACTGCTCAATTATTTATTTGATAACTTTATTTTATATTTTTAAAGTGATGCATCATATTATTTGCCATGTTCCTTTGTGTTAAACTTGGGGTCAGTATTTTAGCAACCAACACATAGAATACTAGCTGTTTCGCTCGTAAAACCAGAAAATCATCAAGAGGGTTCATCAAACCAGCATTAACGTAAAAGCCAGAAGCATGAAATGTAGCTTTTTAAATTTAATTTTCAATTCCTTAAATTCCTTTAGCTCAGCATCTCAATTTCAAATGTCGCCCTTAGTAACAGAAACAGAAAACATTGATAATAAATGATAAATTAACAAAATAAATCACTCCTAAATAAACAGGCAATAAATCAGTTTTACTATCTTACCATTCACCACATAACCAAGAAAAAAACACTCATTATGCAAATAACTAAACAGGTTATTAGCCTATGCTACAGTCTAATTCTGCTCATTTCAAATATGCAGTATATTCTGTTATAAAGGGAACCAGGTAAATTTTCAAAATGTGTTAAATTTGTTAGAGATAAAATATGTGATGTGTTTTTAATTTAAAATGCATGAACACATTTTAGCAAATTAACTTCTGTATATTTAATGTTTTTCATATTTCATATGTTTTTCAAATATATTTTGAAAATTTTCCATTACAAAAATCTGTGGATCTATATATCCACACATTTTTCAACTCATACATATGCTATAGCCCTTTCCTGAGCTTTAAATCATTATTACTCATAGTCAGAGAGAGGAAAATGGTAAACAATATTTTTTCCTATTACCTTAATTTTATATGTTTTCTGTCATGTCTTAGTATTCCCCGGTGCACCTGATCCACCTAAAGTGGTCAGTGCTTTTAAGAATTGCATCAATCTGTCCTGGACTGCCCCTGAGGACACAAGAGGAACCAAAATTATAGGCTACATGTTGGAGAAGCGAAAGAAGGACACTACTCAGTGGATTGCTCTGAATCCTGTGAATGAACCTATTGAAGGTCTTTCTATCATGTATTCATTTGATTTACATTCAGTTTATGTTTGTTAGAATTCCTATTTTATTGTGACTGCAACTCTCGATCACCTCACAGATGAGAAGTATGCAGTGAAAGATGTCACTGAAGGAGTGGAGTATCAGTTCCGGGTATCAGCTATAAATGTTTCTGGCGCAGGAGACCCCAGCGGTCCCTCTGCACTTGTCTGTGCAAAGAACCCTGACAGTAAGTATTTTGAAATAAAATATCCCCACAACCAATTTTTCTTAATGATTAGAGGACAGAGTGTTATTTTTTTTAAATAGTACCTGGAGAATCCAAATGGGATTGTACCTCGAGAAACAAGGGTTACTAGGTAAAACTGCCTTAAGAAAATTGCGCTGTCAGCATTTACAAAACACAGAACAAACCAGGACTTGATTATACTTCATCCACAAACTATACCATGGCATGACAGTCAGCAAACAATGGATAAATATGCAGCAAATGAAAATTTCCATGACCGATGCCACACAATCATTCCTCAGGGCCAAAAATGACTATGTGCTTCTGACTGAATCCATGTCAACATAAGATATTACTGTGTCTGCTTTCCAGTGAAACCACGTTTCAAAAATCCAGAAGACTTTGTGGTGGTACGAGCAGGAAACTCTGTAAGACTAAAAATCAACTATGAGGTAAGTCGGCCAAACGTTTTATTGAAACTGAATAGAAAAATCAGGCTTATTTTTTTATTATTATTTAAAAGAAAATGCCACTTCAGGTGGAGTAAGTTCACAAGCATTCTATTCTATTTTATATCCCTCTTTATCCATAGGCATCTCCTTCACCAAATATCACATGGCTAAAGGACGGTGAACCTGTGGCCCCATGGATCAACATTATCAACACTGAAGGGACATCACAGCTTGTGGTCCCCTCATCAAAGCACTCTGATTCAGGCCTTTACACCATCATAGCCAAGAATTCAGTTGGTCAAGCAAGCTTTGATGTTGAGGTCAGAGTCACAGGTAATGCCCAATTCACTTTAAGACCATGTTTCCAATTAAACTGTGTTAGGACTTGAACACATGTGAAAGCAGAATAAGAATTTGTGTTTTTGTTTAAAACAAAGAATTTGCTAATATGTTAATATTTTAACAACATACTTCACTGATCAAGTTCATGTTCTGTAAATTAAGCTAAAATAATCAGAAGCAATGGTCCAACCTGCATTTGCAAAAATGGCAACACCGATTTTCAAAATATTTGCAGCTCAATGAAGAATCTAACAACCCCAGTAAAGCAATTTTTCTTGTGTTGTGGAAAAAAAGAAATCAGGAAAATATTTTGTGTGTTGCACCCATCTTTGGTCCCTGCTTCTAGATGAGCCCAAACGGCCAGGTCCCATAGAACTGGAGCAGAATGTCCATGGTAAAGTGATTGTGTCCTGGGCACCCTCTCCGGACCAAGAGCTGGATGACAGGCTGTATTATGTGGTGGCCCAGATTGACTCCAACACTCGAGTCTGGAAAATTGTGGCTGATCGCCTCTTGACCACCAGCTACACGGCCAACAACATCATGCCTGGTCGGGAGTACCACTTTCGCGTGTATGCCAAGAATGACATGGGTCTCTCTGAGCCCTCTGAATCACCAACCTGGGGGATCAACAGCCTCAAAAGTTTGTATATTTGCTTTTGTTTTCTTTATCACGTTCTTTCAAAACTTAAAAAATAAAAATAACTAAAAGCTGACATCTATGAAATAAAAGGGTTTCATCTATTTAATGGCAGTTACCCAACTAAAATACACTACACTCTCTATACTGCAGGCAGAACCCTTTCTAGCAATGGCTAAAAGAAGGTACTGTGAAGTACTCTAATTTACAAATTAACCTCATAACTGTTTTTTTTTTTTCTCTGTGTTTGGTTTATCCAGTGGGGGTGTCAACAAGTACACCAACAGCTATCAACTTTGAAAGGCCTCCATCAATCCTCGTTCCCTTGAAAGTACACACCCATCCAAATGGCTACCAGTGCTACATGACCTGTGCAGTGAGTGGGTGCCCAATGCCCCATGTCACATGGTATCTCAACAACACAAGCCTTGAATCTAACAACGACTACTACATCACCAATGCATATGGGGTCTCCTCTATGTACATCCTCAGGGTTTCACCAAAGGACAATGGAGAGTATAAAGTTGTTGCAGTCAACTCTTTTGGCAAGGCAGAATGCTCCACCAAACTCATTATCAAAGGTACTGGAACGATTATTTGAAAATGTGTACTACTTAACTTGAACAGTAGAAAGACCATTGCATGCTTGCATGTTTGGCACAGTGCAATGAAGGACAGACATAATGCACTGTTGTTGTAAGTAATTATTTTATTATTTTCTTTACAGAATAAAGCAGCAAGCTGGTCAAGATGGTGAAGCAGACTCTGGACAAGTGTTTAAAATTATAAGTTTAAATCTTATCCTAAATTGTATGGAAATGTTAAGAGTATATATGTCAAAGGCAGTTTTACATGACAAGTAAGCAGTAGCACATTGCAGCATGCCTCTGGAGTAATGGAGATTACTTAGACAAATGAGTGTCAACCTTGGGTAAGGTCTGAAGACTGAGGTGTGATGACCATGTGCTGATATGCAATAAAAATAAGGGTATTTTAGGGTTTTATGGTGTTTCCTTGAACAAATAGGGGGCTGCCTATAGCCTAGTGGCTAAGGTAAATGACTGGGACCCCTGAGGTTGGTGGTTCAAGTCCCAGTCCAGCCACAGCAAGAACAACATTGCTGTTGGGCCCTTGAGCAAGGCCCTTAACCCCACATTGCTCCCAGGGGAGATTGGCCCTTGGTTAGTCTAATCAACTGTAAGTCGCTTTGGATATCAGCTAAATGACAGTAATAATAATAATTCTTAAACTATTTTGCAGAAATGTGATTAGGCCTATACCTTCTTTTTCACAATGTATTTTCACATTGAAACATTCAATAAAATGTACCATTAATATCCGAGATCGGCCTCCCTCTGCTCCTATGTTTTTACGACTCTTCGTATTCAAGGTTGGAATAGGACAACATCGCATTTCACCTCTCAAGTGGAAATTTTAAAATCATTTACTGTTTACCCTTACACACGCATTGAATACAATTCTTCAATCATTTTTGGTTTCCAACCAACCAGACAAACCCTCACCTTATCCACTATGTCTCAAATAACTTTAGTACTATGAAAATGACTTAGACATTGAATTAGAAATAATGAACTGCAAGTACATAATAGTACGTAATGGTTCAGTTTATTTATTCATTTATTTATTTATTTTTCCTGAGAAACTTCACATGTTTCAGAATTTCAAAACATTTCCAAAGAACCAATTGCAACATGACAAACAGAAATAAATGTCTGGTAAGACATTGTGAATGAGCAACATTTTCTAGGCTTAAAGCAATTTACAGATTTAAACAGTTCCCTCTACTGAATTAAAATGGAATTACACTTGGGCTGGCTTGAAGATCAGTATTATGGTGATGCAGCTGAGATTTTGGAGTGACCACATGTGTACATAAGCAGTTCCATTAGCAAATGAAGTGAAACACAGACTTACAACTAGCTCAAACAACATATAATCCTATGTTGGACAACCTCTGTGTTATCCTAATTAATCAAATGAGAAGTACTTTCACAGACAAGTTGATGGTTGAATGACAGAGCAACACCACAACATTACACAATATAACATTTTGTTGAGTGGCCTTTCTCAAGCATGATACTGTGAAAATGTGACTATATCATCAAATAAGATGAACCAAATTTTAATGGAATGCAGTATGAGTCAAATAAAAATAAAGTAAAAAGTACTTAACATTAACACTAAATATTGCTGACATGTTATTCAAGTGTATATCAAGTTGAAGCCAAAATCAAGTGTAAGTATTATATTAAACTATTTGTGAATTAAAAGATGCATATTTACAAGGTAAAACTGCATTTACAGTTTCAGAAGAAACTGAGTTGTATGAGAAGCGTAAAATGTGACGTTTATCAATGTTGTATTGAATGATGATGTACACTACAGGTCTTCTCCATACAGAAAAACAATGATATGGTAGAGATTGATGATTGTACATACTGTGTATAGGAATGGCAATGATGACTGTCTGTAGGTATGGCAAGGTTTAGTTGCCAAATTATGGCATGGGTAAATAAGATAAATTAAAAAAGGTTTACTGTTTTATTATTAATTGTTGTTGTTTCTGTTGTTGCTGGCAGTTACTGTTGTTAGTTCGCACTTCACACACCTACGCACTGGGGATTTGAAGGGATATTTGCTAATGCCTGGTGCATGCCTTGGCAGCTGCACTCCTCATTTGTAGGCTACATGAAACTGAAACATGAAAACAATATGGAAGGCAATGCTTTTACACAAATGAAAATTGTGCCCTAAAAGCACAATCATCAACATCAGTGTTCATTATTATACTACATTGAATTACTGGCGCTGGATGAAAATTCTGTAAGTAACCAAGAGCACTGTACAGTAACACTAGCTGGCTAACATGTCAATTAATGATTGACATGTCAAGTTTTTTCAGGCTGTGACATACTAGTAACATTTTACAGATTGATTAATAAACACTGATCATTTGAAAGAAATGTCATGTTATTTTCTTCATTTTTTCATGTTTTCAAGGCAGAGGGGTTATTCTGGCACTGATGTTTGCCATTGTTGACAGCTTCACTCTGGCATATCTCCACTGGTTGCGCAAGTTATAGATATTAGCATTGAGACATACAAATTTCCCCCAGGCTGTCAGATCTTTTTCATCTTAACTACACCCCATTATAAAATAAAATAGAAACCAAGTTCAAACGTTGGACCAAACTTCCACTATCCTTCACTGGTCGAATCTCAGCAGTAAAAATGAAAACCCTTCCCCAAATAAACTACCTCTTCTCAATGCTCCCTGTCACCCCTAAACAAAAATGGTTCTAATCACTTGACTCGTTAACCACCCAATTCTACTGGAAAAACAAAAAACCAAGAATGAAACTCTAAAAACTACAATAGAAGAAATCCATAGGTGGCTTAGAAGTACCAAACTTTCATAACTGCTTCCTAGCAAATCAACTACAACATTTAAGTAAATAGATCCAATATCATGAGGATAACAACCCATGGATAGAACTGGAAAAGACTCAATGTAAAAAACGTTCAATTGCAGACCTACCCTTTCCTAATAAAACTATCAAACAACATCCCTGCTTCAAGAACAGTAATCTCCACAACCCTGACAGCCTGCTGGAAAGCCAACAGTGTAACCAATTCTTCACCTGCACCGAGTAAACACGCTCCCATCTGGCATAATCCTGACTTTAGCACTTGTCGCAACACTCCTCTCTTTTTCCCTGCGTGGCAACAAAAAGGCATTACTCACCTTAACCACCTCTTGCAAAACAACCAATTGATTTTGTGTGAGACATTAATACAGAAGTACGGAATTGTGAGCCATCAATTTCTACAATACCAACCGCTAAAATCTACAATTAAGTCAAAGATTAACATAAAAAGTAACCCATAAATCCATCTTCTTTAGCTACTCAAATCCTGCAAATGTCAGACCAACAAAACTATAAAATGTATCACATTTAGATGACACACCAAGAATCCCAATCACAAATGGGAAATGGACCTAACCATCACTACTAACTCTGACTTTTGGACACAAAACTGCAATACTACATTTCCAATGACTACCAATACGAACTGGCAACTCATACAAGACAAAATCTGACACAGATCTCACATCACTCAACATAAACTACTTGCATGCCACTTGGACCTGTCAACCAGTCCACACATTTTGGACCTCGGTTACACACAGACTCTCCTCTATCCTAGACTACAGAGTCCCATCATCCGCTTTGCTACGCCTCCTCAGAGGTATCACCCAATTTCACCCCCTCTCCCTCGTAAATACAAAAACCCCTACTCATTTCTCTAACTATTGCCAAGAAAACAATCCCTCAAAACTGGAAAAATAAAAATTCTTCAAACATCAACCAGTGGACCAACCTGCTAACAGAATACATCTTATCATCTCAATGTCTATTGCCCAAAACAATATATCAGCTTTCATTGACATCTGGAAACCATTTCTCACCTTTTTTAATCTCGCCCAAGACTCATCCATTTCCAAATTCCAAAACACTATTCGCTGAGTTTTACTCATTCACTTTACTTTTCCGCATTCTCTTTTCCCTCTTCTATCCCACTTCTTCTGTTTACTGATTACAATTATTATCAGTATCAACATAACCGTAACCTTATTTTTTAAGGTTAAACTCATGCTCACACATGCACACATACACCTACATTCCTTTTTCCATGTTTTTTTTTCTTTTGTTCCTTGCTCTTGTCGAGCTGTCTTGGTGATGCATTTGTTCTTGCAACTTTTTTTCTCTTGTTTTTGCTTTGCTTTGTTTGTTTGTTTTGTTATATGTCTACATTTCTACTACTTGTACTTTTTTCACTTCTATAAATTAAAATTAAGTTGTCCTCCGAATAGGGAGGGTGGAAGCCAGGCAGAAAAAAAAAAAAGATTATTAGCATGAAGCCTTTGCACAAAGCTTTCACTTTGTGAGTTCACTCTTGAACAAAAACAGTTTTTAATCCTAAATGTGAGTGGTGGTTGAGATGAGCAGTAGATTCACAGAGTGAAAGTATGTTCTTTAAAGCATGTTAAATCAATGTCCCATTATGTATAAAGCCCTTACTTTACCACCTCACAGCAGCAGCAGAAAGCTTGAAGGGTTAAGAGTAATGGCAGTTTTCAGCTTCATTGGTACTTGTGCCACTTTGCCAATACACTTATATATACCCGCCTGGCATACCTAAGGGAAGACCTTTGTGATGACTGTAAAAAATAATAAGTCGCAACTGTTGCTTGAGGAGTGTTTCCGAACAAAGGAAATCCTTGTGTCCATCACCATAGAGAAAGTCCATTCCCTATTACTTGAAATTGATTTTCTTGGGAAAGATAACCTTAAAATCCTGCAATTCATTTTCCTCATATTGCTGTTTGTTTTACCCTATGCACAGGATATAAGGCAGCGTTTATCTTAACTCTTTTCTTAAATTTTGGTCATTCTGTTCAGACATGATGGCTTCAAACAGCCTATGTACAGTCCGGCAGTTGTGTACAAGCTGTCTGGGCATGTCAAGCCCATTTAACCCCTGTCAGCATGTAATGCAAACCACTGCAGGCCACATACACCAGAAAGCCAAGACAGAAACATCTTTTTATAAGGTCAGAATTAGGATCGGCATGAACTCTTGAACTTTATCCATCATCAAATCTGCATTGGTGGCATCTCTGAGAATATACAGAATACATGCATCGTGGGTACACTGACGAGAGAAAGTGCATACAGTCACTACATGACTGAAATTGGCTCAGATAAACTTGGATTACATTCCAGATACAGATATCTACATTTAAGATCCACCGCATTGTCTTGACCCACATTAAACAATTTTTTAGTAGCAGCTGTAAACTTAGTGTTCATCGTGTCTCCAGGCAGGAGAACACCTTCTTCAATGACATACTCTCAGTGAGTCTGCATAACAGTGTTATAGTTTTTTCAATGACCCCTCTTATTACACTGTTTTTTTTCTGATGTTCTTGTTGCACTAATTCTTTTTTAAACCATTTTAATAGTTCTGATTAAGACATGCATTAAAGTCTGAGACTCCTCTAGCTAAACAAAACATTAGAATGAGCATTATCACATTATGGTTAGCTTTCTGTGGTGAAACTGACATTATTAAGGCATCAAGAAATAGTTATTGGAAACCCTGCATAACACAGTCAGTAAACTGAAATGACATTTAAATGTCAAACATTTGAACAATGCTGTAAACAAAAAAAGACACTCTGAATTGGGATACAATATCAGACTCAGTATCTATGAAGCACTGGCAACAGGAACAAATTGCAAAAGTACAATTAATGTCTACTGTAATATTTTTTGTGCCATCGCTGTAATTTAAATTATATTTCTCAGTAACATCACGAACAATACAGCCATTTTAGAATTGCAAGACAATCTTGCAAAACTTACCATTTACACAGTAGCATCAATAATGGTATCTTCACAAATTCAGTCAAAAATAATGATCGCCTAGAGAAAATTGAGGACAGTTTTGTAAGTAAAAGATCCTGGTCCTGCCAGTGGATCTCAAGGTTGCAAACAGCTGTTCTGTTTCTCTCATATGACTGTATGTGACTGCCAATCTTAAGTGAGGTTGGTATGAAGTTTGATATGCATGGCTGAAAATGATTCAGGGAAATTAAGTATAATGTACATTCTCATAATAAAACCTGACAGCAGCTTGCACAACTATATGCTGCATATGTTTCTTTAAAGTAATTTTTTTTCCTTTTATTTTTACAACCACAACAACAACAACAACAACAACAATAATAATAATAATAATAATAATAATAATAATTTACAAATATGTTCTACTCCATTGATTCATTAGTTACCAACTGTGTACCTGTGTGGAAGAACCCTAATAAGTGGTGTATCTGGGGGAGGATTAGTGAGCCAAGCTGTCTGACTGCCAAGGTTCAAGTAGCATATTCAGGGTACTCTGAAAATGTCCCCTGTGTCATTCACACTGAATGTTGTTTTAAAAAAGAACAGGCAGACACGCACGCCTCGAATGGCCAAATGTAAATGTAACTAACTTTGGCTCTTACCAACCCTTCTGGTTCTAGAGGTATATCATGCTACAAAGGGAATTCCTGGTATCAGGAAAGGGTCTCAAAGTGATTTCTTCACTGAGCCACAGTCAGAACATAATTATCCAAATGGTGAAAGTGCAGGAGAACATTTTCCAAGCAGTGGCTGCATTGCTAAAACCCCTCAAAGAGCAGCTGCACCCCAGCAGTTATGCCCCACCATTGAACCATGTACATACAGTGTGTGCTTTGCAACACAATCCATTATCATGTTGAAACATGTAGGAGTTTTATTCCATAAAACTGTGACAACATACTATGCACAAAGATGCCCAGAACATCAGAGTGGTATTCATGGTTCCTGGCACGGCAAGAACAGTGTATATTTCAGCTTTCCATTAATACAGAGTTTTAACTGAGAAGAGCTAACCAGTCTCCTTGTTTAATAAGAATGTTTGGCCTACACACACTGATCTTCACTGCAATATCTTCTTCAGTCTTCCACTTGATTTCTTCAAGAAATTGCAAACAGTTGATTTTGGAATGTTCAATTTCACTACAAATGGAAGGAACAGAATTTTTTCCTAAATGGGACCTTATAATGTTCTCTCTCTGCAATGTCTTGTCACATTTAATATTTCAATTATTCTCTGCCTGTAAACAATCAAAGATACTTGATATAATACTTGATATGATAAAAAGAGTAAAATGTATATCATTTTGCAGAGTCAAACCAAAGAAACCAGGTTTCAAACAAACATTTGGCTTAGGTCATCTATACTGATTATGTGTAACACAGATCTTCCAAAAAAAATGAAATGAAAGAAATCAGTCCGATGGGAGGTGTTAAGACTCTGGCACACCCAGCCCACAGTAAATATGTCTAAGTACATGTTCCTAAAACGTTTTATTACCAAGAAAATCTAGGAGGCAGCACTCAAATATCAGCTTCAGCAGAGGCAGCTCTGGCAGAGAGGAGCTGAGCAGGGAGCCCTGAAGACTGGACAGGTAAGTCACAGGGTGACACAGCCTGCAGTGCTTTCAGTGTGGAGAAACTGCTGTTTTGTCTGTAAACTTTGACATACCCAAAACCCATTCTGCCACTGTGATGCATCTCATGGACTTTTTTTTACTCAACATCCTTCTTCAGTTCTTCAGATTGTAGTGCCTCTTCTTACAATAATGTTACCAATGAGATTATATAATGTTGTAGTTAAACTATTAGTATCATCTGGAGAACAAATCCACCTTTAATAGAAACTTATATTAGTTTTACAGAATGCATTCACGCCAGTGTATGTTTTGCATATCTTTGCTCTATGTTCAGAGAAAGTATTCCATGTCTATTTTAGTTGTCTTAATCATCGTTAAATGGTTTGTTTGCAGTTAAAAATGTTGTCAATGTTAAATCACATTTTAAAGTCGCAAGTAAATGTTCTAAGGACAATTAAAAGCATTCTAGACCCTGAAAGATCCAGACCCTGAAATTATGAACCATTGTAGGATGAGTGACATAGTCCCACAGTAATTATTTTGTGTATCCAACATGAAATAAATTATAACATTGGATTGTATGTGGAAATCACAATCAAGATATCACACCTAAACTTATCTTTAATAGCTACAAGAATGTGTAAAAATGGTGGTATATATTTGTGCTTATGAGTTCCAATAGTCATTACAATGAGAGCTGGGTTAGGGCATCAGAAGGCCAAATATGTGTTAGAATATTTCTCAAATTTCATTTTGCAGTGTCCAATGTATTAAAAGAAAATAATAAAAAAAACTTATATAGAATATGTCTATATAAACTATGGACATATTCTACAGAGCTGTTGCAATTACCATGCATGAGTGAAAATTAACCAATCTGACATAGTTACAGGAAACATAATAGGATCACTTTTGGAGACAGTCATTTTATGGGGAAAGGATCCAATTGCTCTAGGATAGCAGTTTTATGGAGCAGCATTACATTGCTAAAACAGGTGTAAGTCGGTGAATCTGGACACAGCAATGACCTAAACTGTAACCATGAATAACATATCTGGTTATTGCTGTTTTGGCATGAAACAAATGTGTTTCCATCAGGAAAGACAAGGAGGGTTTTCCCTTCAAACACAGCAGGGGATCGGTTTTAATTTCCTGTCACCTACTCAACACCTTCTGGATTAGACAGCTCCTATATCAAGCTATATGGAACTATTTATTCTGTTCAGAGCTAATACGAAGCACATTTTCAGCTAATATAAAATAAAATACATTATTTTGGACATGCAACTGGTTATTCTTGAATATTGTTTTTTATTTGTTGTTGCCAAATGATTGAGTTTATGGTGGGTAATTGTTATTTTTTTCAACAAAATAATGTTGTGTTATTACATGCTAAAATATTAAACATATTTTATATATCTAAAATATTACAAATGTTTTATGTTGTAAATGAAGTTAATAAGTATAATAAATACTGTCCTATTTTGGAAAAAAATAGAGAGTTTGTGTATAACACAATGCATACAAAGATGTATAAAAATGTTAAGATAGTTTTGCTTGAATATGCACTTTCTAGTTACTTTTTGATCAAGCTTACTCCGCAAGTAAGCAGTGACACTGCAACAGATCTGATATAGTATGTCCATAGTTTTATGAGGCATGTGACCTATCAAATGCAGAGAGCTGAGATGGAATACCACAGCTTGTTAAGGATCCTGTGAACTTTTAGAATCTCATAAAGATGTTTACTATCCGTTTTGAGTTACCCCAGATGTACTGCATATTAAATCAAAATCTTAATATATCTTTATTGGTTGAAGAGATAAATATTTTCTAGGGCAAACATACAGTACACTTGGGACATTTGTGTAAAGACCAACTTAACAGAAATGTAGATTCAGTTCAAAAATCTAATTTTTCTCAATATTACAAGCATATAATTAGAATGAAGAATGCAACCAAGTGATGTTGAGGTTCTTACAACCAAAACAGTTATACTTGACTAACATGTCAACTGGAAGGTGTTAAGTCTATGAGCTGTCTTTTAATCCTGATGTCAATGGTGTGAATCTTGTCACGACTTACCACTGTGTTGTTTATTTCTGTGAAATCACTTGCATAAAAGCTTTTCAGAAGACCAGGACACTGTATTATTTATTTTTTACCACAGGTATATTAAGTCAGCTCAAAAGAGAACAAATCCCTTGGTAGATAGTGATTGCGTCTAGCTTAAGATGAATATTTCTAAGGGAAATTGATAATCATCTCCAGACATTTTTCCCAAGTTGTCTTGGTTAAATGTTAACTTTCATGAAGGAAACTAAATGATGTCCATGGTCAAAAAAATACAATAGCTATTCGTGAAATGTATTTAATGTATATGTTATAGCTGTGTGTTGAGTAAATGTTCAATTTTGTCTGTGTAAATAATCAGTAATGAATATTACAATGAATAGCATGGGACCTGCTCTTATAGACAGCTGTCTCAATCAGGTCAGCCCTTATAAATTCCTGAGTTTTTGAGAAAATAGGTCTTGTTTCACACCCTCAACAAACTTGAACTGTGCGTCATAAACCATGCACTAAGACAACAGTCAATGTTTTAACCAAATTCTCCCATCACCACTGCAATCACCCTAAAGTACAAGAACTGAATAGCCATGAGCAGGGATTAACTTTTAAACAAAAGCCAAAGGTCAAGTCTTTATTCCAGAATTTGTAACTGAGCAGTTATTGAAGTAAATACATGGTCTTATACTATGGATGCAGAAAATTTGCATCTCTGATTGGCTGGCAGGTGTCCATTAACTTCATATAACCTGGACACCTTGAACGTAGCCCTGTCCAAAGTTTTATCACCATTCTTCATCAAAACACTGTGGTGATACAATGGTAACAGCGCCTGCCATAACTTTGTCAGTAATGGTCAACTGTTTCATTCACTCATTAGCATTTAACTAATTCATTAGCTAAAGTATAAACACCACAATGGACCAGTTTCACATTATTTTTAATTTATTTGGCGAGGACAAAGCATTTGCGGATATCATCTATAATGATAGGATAAGGCTTACAATAATCATATATTGAGCCGAAAAAAGTGACCATATATTGAAATGATCACACCTAGCAAGTAAACGTGATGTAAACCGTATAACAACTTCCAAGTTGTCCCTTGTATCTGTGGGAATATATTCTGTGACCAGCTGTGACCAATCGCTAGAGAGCATGTGGGAAACAAGTGAACAAAGCCTTTGCACTAAAACACTGACATATATTTTTTTTCATGTTCAACTATATTATCACAGTGTTTCTTTTCACTTTTTCAGTTGAAAATTTAAGGGAGTCAGGGAGTGGGGTTTACTCAAAACATGTCAACACCAAATTCCTGCAGTAGACATACTGCCTGAACAGCAGGGCTGGTAGATAGGCCAAAAGATTAATGGCACACACAGTGTAATCTAAGTGGCTGATGAAGACATGCTGCATTGCAGCACAAGGAAGATTCATTTCTTCCCTCTTGTGCCAGTGTGTTTGGCAGCGACTGGCTGCCATGAATATCTGCACTATTTAGTCCTATGTAGTAAAGAAGTGGCAAGCTTTGCCCAGCCATGCCATCATCTAACAGATTCTAGGATAGGTGAATTCTTGGAATACAAAAAACATATTTATTGCATAAATGAACAAAAAATACATTATTTGACATCCAATACATATTAGTTCTTATATTAGTTCCTAATACATTAT
The DNA here is from genome assembly GCA_019788955.1 of Albula glossodonta. NCBI lineage: Eukaryota > Metazoa > Chordata > Actinopteri > Albuliformes > Albulidae > Albula > Albula glossodonta. The sequence goes on from JAFBMS010000004.1 coordinate 3,232,668, forward strand.
TATTATTATTATTATTATTATTATTATTATTATTCCTTACAGTGACACACTTTCGTAAAACAAATGTCCTCCAACATGTAAATATAGTGCAGGATAGCATTATTTCCTTATACCAATACATTTACAATGACTACATCACCACTATCATCTGTCTGCCATCCGTCACCCCCCTCCCTAGCAAATAAATATGAAAATATTGAATTTTACCTCATTGTAGGGCCAACAAGAAGTTGTGCAAGTTACTTCATATCACTTCACACAACAATTAAATTATGTAACTTTCCAATCAAATTCCATCTCTTTGTTTGCCAATTGGTACAAAATCCAGTATGAATCAAGGCCTAAAAAACTGCTAGCTTCTGACTGAACCTTGACACACCGATTCCAAAATGTTGCCACCACTATAGCAAACTGATAAGCTACTGCAAATTCACAAATGCCACACAGAACTCTGAACTGGAAGACCCAAGTAGCAATGGATTTCAGCACTTTATTCAGTGTAATATTTTGCAACATTTCATTCATTTAGGAGCATTAATTTAGTTAATCGCAAAAGCATATATTGAGCATGTACAGAACACAGTTGAAACATCCTTGGGGGCCCTCCAATTCCTGTTTTGTCCCCTTTAATATTAATCTAGCACACTACCTTACAGTAGGTTCTGTGACGTGGAGGCATAGTTATATAAGGGTGGGGGAGGGGGGGGGTCATCATTTGATTACTCTCAATGACTCTCACAGGGACTTGGTGTAGGAAAGGGTATGGTGGGGCATATGCAAGAGTTTAATGAGCCACTTTGCTGGTATCAGGGCCAGTAGGATTCTTGGAATGTCTCTGCTTTGTTTTGTTTTTTCCCTACATATGTCTTAAATAAAGCTTAGCACCAAGATTGAAAAGCCTTCTGCTGATGATTTCCTACTACTCACAATGACTGCAACACAAAATTAACCCTCTGACACTTTTTCCTTGCTTGTTTTTCTGTATTTTCAGATCAAGACAGCCTGCTGAATATTCAAAGTATCCGAAGACACCGAGATGTGGAAAAAACCAAAAGCTCAAGAACTGCCCCCTGGGCAGGGTAAGCACTACACAGCCTCACCCCCTTTCTTTCTTTAAACATTTAGCGACAAAGAATCTCACAGAATTTGAATATTATAAAAGGGCCAGGATGTGACTACTGGAGTATCTTTGCATAAATGCAAAAAGGTAAAGAAATACTTGTATGTCTATGTATGAATTTATTTCTATGAATGTCCAGCCGTGTTTGAAGCTATGTTATCCTACTATAACTACACAACAGCACACTGTTCAAAGAACTTCAGTTTGATGGTGGAAAAGCAATGTGATATGAACTGACGTGATGTCTCAAGGAAAAAAAAATGGGATTTACCAACTTTCACCTCCTTATCAACTTCTGAAATAAAAGAAATTACAAGCATCAAACCTCATCAATCAATGTCTAATCCTAATAAAAAATCCAAAGTGGTCACCTGAAGCTTGAAGAAAAAACATGTATTCCAGCACCAAAGAAAGAAGACCCACTCTGTATAGTTACATATTCTTTTAGCTTGTGCTTACAATACACTTCAGGGAACAAAAGCATATTAATGGCAACTGAAACAGGAAGAGAAGACCAAGAAATACAGATGCGATAATAAAGAAACGTACTTCTAATAATGGTATGATCAAAATCTGGGTGGCCCTGAAATACAACCTTGACCCATCTAAATCAGAAACAAAATCTTTGAAATAAAGCTTTGAAAAGAACACAAAAAGATCAGAGGATGTTTTTTTTTTTTTTTTTTTAGTCTTAAAGTCCTAAATTCCTAAGTACTACAGGTAGGTATTTATGTCCATGGTATAACACAGCTGAAGACATAGACAACACAAAGCATGCCATTAAGATGAAGTTACAACATCTTGGGATGGAGAAACAAAGCAAAACAAATCTGGATTAAGTTTAGAAAAATGGATAATATTTGAGGAATACATTTTGTTTTGATTGAGGTCTTTGTTGGTATATGTTTGTCTTCATAATCAAATAGGTATGTCTGGGCTTGATCTGTGAATAATGTTCTCCTGTCCTGCTTCCTTCTGCTTGTTTTCCAATGTTGTACACTCAAAGGGTTTTCAATAAAAGCCCATGATATAATACATTTATAATACCAGAAGAGACAGAGAACACAATCATGCTGAAGATGAAGACGCAGCATCTTGAAATGGAGAATGACAAAGCAAAACTGAATGAAGTTTATGAAACTCTCTATTGTTTGTGGAAAAATATTTTTGTCTGAGCTATTTTGACAGTATGTGCTTGTCTTCCCAATCCAAAAAAATGTCTGTGTTATGTCTGTGCTTTCTCTGTAAATAATGTTCTCCTGTCCTGCTTCCTTCCACTTGTTCATGAATGTTGTACAATAAAAGGTTTTCAAGCAAAGCCGAAGAAAAAAGGTAGGTGGCTGGAAAATGGAACAATAACAAGAACACTTTAATTTCCCTGTTTGCCTCACCTAAATACTATAGCATGAGCAATACTTTTTTTTTCCAATTTTTGTCTTTTTGAAAACTATGATCTGCTACATTGTTAAGTCTGTGTCTGAAAGAAAGAGCATGCACCTGTTTCTGTCAGTGCACTATGCAATTTTGCTTCAAAATCAAAAAGGTTAAATGCATCACAACATTCACATTGTAATGTTGTGAAATATTTACTTTTTTACACTTAATATTTTTAACTTTTCAAGCTCTTGTGCTGGAGGGTCATATGATCAGGAAGTTTAAATGCACTCTTTCAGGCCAAGTGATCTTGTGATTGAGTCCAGTGCCCCAAAATTCACATGTGGTTTTACAATGTCATGTACTTTTCTGCAATTATATATTCTTATTTTATTTGTCTCCGTTTTAGCTTTCCCTCATCTTGATACATTTAAATCAGGGTGTTGGGCCTCCTTTGAAAATCACTTTAAAAAATAAAACACAACATCAGTGAAATATGCATGCATACATTTGATAAGAGAGTACAGTGCTTGAGTGGTAAGAGAAAAGAAATATGACCTTCCAGTACCATGGCTGAACAATGCTGAAGGCTTCATGAACCTCACCAATGGCCAAATCAATTATTCATTGTTTAAGTTTTTCAACATATTAAATATCAATTGCAAATCAATTCTAAATTCTTGAAGCCTCAGTTTCCCATCACTACTGATCACATGGGAATGATACTACTGACAAAATAACACAAATGGTAAAATATGTGTTTTATAAGTTTTGGAGACTTTTACTTCACATTTTATACTCAATATTAACTCAGTATCTGAACTTAATCATGTTTATTCCTTTTATAACTTGCACACCACAAATATCATGTTTTATGCTTATCTTGTCAGTGGCAATCAGAAAAAGGTCAAGAGTTCCTGGTGTTATGATCACACAGTATGTGGAAGTGCTCCCAGAAGGAAAGACAACTCCGGACTTCACCCGCAAACCCATCGCCTTAACTATTCAGGAGGGTAAGACTCAAGATTTTCCTTTTGCAAAATTGACCCTTGAGGCTTTTAACATTTTGCTATACTCACATCAAATCAATGTATCTTTCACAAAATTAAAATGAACCTTTTTTCAAACATTTGTCTTTGACAAATGCTAAGCCCAGCCAGAAACAATGACGACAGCTGATTGTTCACAAGCCTGTAACTGGTAAAATGCCTTTTACAGAATACAGAAACCCCATGAAGCCAAATCACCAAAAGGAAATAACTGAAGTGGCTTAAAATGATAAAATCTTAAACTAAATTATTGGCCAAGAAATGTTTTTTTATGGAAAAATAAAGTAACACAGAACTATTCTCCTAGGTGTTTCACCAACAGAACGTTAACAAGTTGCTCAAGTCACTTACAAATACTCTATATATTCAGCTGAGCAGCTAGCTTCATACTTTGGCCCTCCTCAAATAAAGAACATAATAAATATCCAATCAGCTGATTCTCTCCACAATCATCCCTATGGCTCTGCACACTGGAAAAGCACAAAATAACCAGGATTCCACCCTGACTACCAACTATAGACTTCCAACAGCACAAACAAAAAGATTTCCTTAACAAAGAATTCCTAAAAAACAAGCATACAGTATTTCCCCTTCTCACATCCTTCATGATCAATATGAACTCTTGCCCTTAGGAATTTCAAGGTGCCGAACTGTAAAAAAGACAGCATACAGAACTCCTTTTTCCCAGTCTCTATAAGGATGCAAAACCAGCACTGGGGCTCATGCAGATGGCCATCCCTAGTGAGTAGAGTATCCCTGATCTTAACTGGCAAGTGTCTATTGAAGGGAGGAATGAAAATTAAAATAGGGATCAACTAATGAAATGTAATAATTTTCAGAAGCTAATCTTCAGAAATGTAAAATTGAGCTTTACAACATTTCTGTTAATATTCTTGGTCATTTCAAATGCAGCATTTGGTACAGAAAGTCAACATGATTGGACAAAAAAAAAATACTCATTCATCGCACAAAAGGAGGTATAGTATCCACTTGAACAAAGGCACAATGTTCCTTGGTAAAATGATACACAATATACGGGAAGGTCAATGAAACACCATGGTAGCCACTGTTCACTCACATATTATTGTGTGCAACTGCAGATTATCAGAGTATGTACAATTCCTATCCTTTTTAAAGTGCAGTACATGCATACTAACAAATTGCAAATCTGTTAAATTGAAAATCACAAAATGTCTACATATAAATTGAGAATTTAAGAAAGCTCAATGTTTTTTATATTGTCACAGGGAAATTAGCCTTCTTCAAAGCAGTTGTTACTGGGGATCCTCCACCAACAGTAACATGGGCAAGACAAAAAGGAGATGTTTCAGATCCGGAGAAATACCAGCCTATATATGACGAAAAGAACAGTGAATATATCTTCCAGGTCAGAACCTATTCTTTACCAGCACAACTATATATGCATAGGTTAAAAACGTTATATTGCCATGCTATCAAGTATGGTAATGCAATGTGCAATGTATAATAGTTTTCCAGGTGACTGACTCAAACTGCTATCCATTGGAACTGCTTTTATTCTAGATACGAATATCAGGATACAGAACTCTTTACATAATCACTTGTCAACTGAACATAATGTTAAACCCAAAAAGTATAAGAGTAAGAGTTTGCACACTTGACCAGCAGACTAGACCAAACTCAAAAAGTAGAAATCTGATAATGACTTTTAAATTTCAAACTCTGATGCAAAAAGGTGAAACTTTTTCCTTCACATTTTCCAAAAATACTATTAAAATTCAATCACAATTAGATAAATGTCCATGTCTGTGCACTTTTGCTATTTTTACAATTGAGTGTTCAATCTATGGGTCACCAAGAAGCAAAAATCAAGCTTCATTGTTTGTAAAATGATTGTAATATTCATTGATTAGAGTCTCTTGTTTTGAAAACGGCTCAGAATCCATGAAAAAAAGATAATTTTCAGTGACCTTCATATGGGGTACGGACACTACACATCTAGATGACCTGCTACTGCATTTCCTGATATACTTAACTAAATAATAGTTTAGTGTCCAATTAGCAGTTCCTTATCATTTGCTGATGAAATCATGGTATATCAATATATGGTTGAATTGTTAGATCAGTTTCAGAGTTTTACATATTCATGACTTTCAAATACACTTAAATTTCTGACATTTATATACCTCTGAAGCTCTGCTGTGCATTAAAGCATCTCCTAAACACAAAATTGGCTGTAAATACTAACCTTTCCTTATAACTGAATATTAGGTCTCTATAACCTTTCCTTATAACTGAATATTAGGTCTATACAACCTTAAATATTTTCAGCTTTTTCTGTATGTCAGGAAAATAAGACCATTACAGCACTACAGATTAATGGCTCATCTACAAATTGCATTTGTCGTCATTTTTTAAAAATTTACAAGTACAAATAAAATATTAGATAGAAAGTGCTAATACTGTTATGCATTTCCTTTCAATGGATAAATGTGAAAAAAAAAAAAAAAAAAAACATCTCAATACTGTAATATTTCAACAGATGCCCAATGTATCAGCAAGCCAAGCAGACACCTACAAATGCTTTGCAACTAATGAGTTCGGAAAGGCTGTTTGTACGGCCACATTAAATGTTATTGAAGGTAAGACCTGTCAAAATATGTTTTGGGCTCTTTCAACTACTCCCATTTCATGTACTGGTTAAAACATGCACTGCGTAATCATTTAATTTATAATGCAACCAGCAGGTGGCACTCCTGTAATGTAAAAATTTGGAATTGATAAAACACTAATCTTTATCCTGTCTTTCCAGTTGGATTCAAGACAAATAAACCAGCAGCAGGTTTGTCCTCTAATGAAAATTTAATAAAGTTGTAATAAATTTTACTTTTGATCTTGACTGAATATCTTTTAAAGTCATTTTTAACAACACAGCCACTGCTTCAACAAGGCACAAAATAAACATTGTGAAGAACACATGGTGTATACAGTATATAATCAAAATAATATGTAAGCTGTTGTGGATAACATTTATACTGGCCTCTGTATCACCCACCATGGCAGTGATTCTGTCTATGCAGACATAAATGCAATGTCATGATGTTAAAAGAGAAGAAAGGTACAAATTTGTTATGGCAGGCAACCATACTGAAATGTAATTTCATAAACACACACACACACATACACACACACACACACACACAGATGAAATCTCCAAGTACATTAAAAAACAATATAACAAACCTATTACAGGGATTAAATTTTATTTATAACTATTTGAAATGCTCTGTGTATCTTTTAAGCTCCAAAGGATCCTGCAGATTTCAGAAAACTTCTGAAGACACGGTAAGCCTCCTTGATCACAGAGATAATGATGTACAGAAAATAATTTGGAAAGCCTTCATTGTGAAAATTAATTAACATTACATAGAGGATATTATTCACTGTTTTTTATATTTACCCAAACTATTTTCCTCACGTATAAAGTACTCACGTATAAAGAAGCCTACAAGCCTCAATTTTTAAAAATCTATTAACCCTCAAATTAGCTGATAGACTTTTACATATTTTGTAGATTTTTGTTAATTACTTGAATTAATTCTATACTTCTCAAAATCAATAATTTAGAATGGGAACATTATCTTTTTAACCTTTTCCTTCTCAAGCGCTGTGCGTGCCAAACCAGAGCCAAAGAAAGAAGGAGAGATAGACCCAAAGTTCTGGGAAATCTTACTGAGTTCTCCAAAGAAGGACTACGAACAAATCTGTGCTGAGTTTGGTGTCACTGACTTCCGCTGGATGCTATCAAAACTAAACCAGATGAAAAAACAGAGAGAGGAAGAGCAAGCAAAGGTGTGTACCATGGGTAGATGCAAATTTTGAAAGTGGTAGTCCACATGTTTGTATCCCTTCAGGCATCTATGAAATCAATCTTCAATTCCAGAACATCATTCTTGTTCTGTGAAATTAGACTTAAAACGATGATACTGGTTTTGTTGCTTATATTTTACGGTAGGCTACTTCAAAATGTTATATGGAGCAGCTGTGTCTCCTAAGTGACTCTGAACTGTACGTGAAACGTGTTAGGGCTGTCATTGAATCAATGCAACCTGTAACAACAACAATATTTTTCACCCACATTTCATTAAAGGCAATTATTTGATTTTTTCTAGGTTGTTGAGTACCTTGCTAACCTAAAACATATTGAAGTTAAAGCAAATGGTTCAGCAGAGTTTGAATTGGACATGGATCTAAAGAACCCCCACAGTCATATTCTCCTCTACAAGGTGAGCCATATAAAAGAATAAAATAAAAGTGAATATGCTGGGTACATTATATGGTATATTACAAAATGTCTAAATATGCATGAGGAAATTTCACTGTCTTACATTTTTCTTTAATTCAGATGTTTAATCTTTTATGTCAGGTTTTGACAGAAATTCCACATCACAATTGTAACACAAGAAATGTTTTGAGTTCAAAATTATATCCTTGGCCCCTCTGGCACTTGTTTCCATCATAATTTTTCAACTTACACTTCTGCTACCCACTATTCAAATCCTATACAATAAATAGTCTGTGTGACAGTCTGGGGTGGAAACTTCATTTCCACCCCAGTGGAGAAACCTATATACATTACTTTGGCCCCTCTGCTGAGAACTCTCTGCTCTACAGCCAGACCATTCCCATTCTGTATGGACAGGTCTGCAAATCAGTATTCATATTGAACAATTCTTAATCATTATACTGATGACTACGGCATATTTACACATTAAAAAAGGGGGAGGGGGGTGCAATATGTATATAATGTTATGGGTGGTAAAACTTCTAAAAATAACAATACACCATTCAATTTCACATCACCACACCTGATTCTGTACAATATTAAGTATGTCATACAACTACACTACAGAACAGTATTAGTGTAACTCAATGGCATCTGCATTTTATAGGATGGTGAAATGGTTCCTTATAGTATTGACACGGATGCAAAGCACAACCTGAAGAAAATTGGCAGGAAATACGTGTTCAGTATCAAGGACCTCACAGCAAATGATGCTGGATTGTACCAAGTTGATGTTGACGATGCCAATGTCTTCTCTACTGACTTCAAGAGTAGGTTTTACTGTAGTTTAACCAGTGTCACATATATGTGATTTACTGCATCACTTACTTTTCAATTATTGTGTGTTGCATGACACAAGGGTAAACAACCCTATATTTTGGAAAACTGCATGCATACTACAGAAAAGTAAGTGTTTTTGAGACAGGTTCCCATCCAAAGTGTTGGCGGTATGTAGACTTTCTAGCAGGGAAGATAGGAACATTTTTAAAGATGTACAATGGTTGATTAATTGATGTTTAAATTATAGAATCAGTGTGACTACATATGAATACATGGTGTGAATAATGCATGAAATTGTGAAAAGCACTGGCAGTGTAGATATCAAAAGGCATCTTGTGTGCCAATTAAGTAATACAAAAAGTAATAAGATATTCCATAATCATCTGTCTTTCAGTTGTCCCTGTTGAGTTCCTTGTCAAAATTCAAGAAGTAAAGGCCATGGAGAGAGAGGATGCTGTCTTTGAATGTGTCCTTTCCCACCCCTTTCCAAAGATTGTGTGGGTGGGCAAGAACTTACCCCTGGAAAAGGGGGAGAAGTATGACATTACAGTGTCTGAGGACATGCTTGTCCACAAATTAGTGGTGAAAGACTGTATGCAGGTGGACAAAGGCATCTACACAGCTATTGCTGGCATCACATCTTGCAGTGCCTGGCTTATGGTTGAAGGTAGGACAAGTTTGATCTTGTTTTATTTGTCCTTTCAAACACAGCAGCAGCTGAGTGTTAAGGATGCAGTACTTACAATGATATCATTCTCACAACAGCAATTTTCATACATAGCAGTGTTTACAACAATAATGATTTCATTAAAGGTAGAGTCATAGTGGCTTTGAAATGTGATTCTGCTACATGCATCCTGTAGTACATATACAGTTATATCAAAAATATAAAGAAACTGCCAAAATGTTGTAAAGTACTTAACTCAATGTGCAGCATTTATGATGATGATGATGATTATTGTTATTATTATTATTATTTTAATTTTAATTTCAGTCTATGGAAGTCCAGTTCATATATAAAATTGTTAATTGAACAAAAGGCATGTGCTTTGTGCAAATACAGCACAATATGTTCTCACTCCCTCATTCTCCCCCTTTTGACCATGAACATGTTTAAGCCAACGATGACAGAAGCATGCGTGGGAAAAAGGCAGCCCGGAAAACTACTTGCGCAGGTGCAGGAGGAGCTGACCTGGAGAAAATAGCAAAAGAGCAGCAGGCTAAACTGCAGAAAGAAAGAGATGATGCTGAGGCTGCAAGAAGGGCCAAAGAAGCACAGGATGCAGCTGACAAAGCCAATGCAGGCAGTGGAGATGGGGGAGATGGATCAGGGAAAGATGGGGCTGGAGGTGATGGATTTGGGATAAATGGTGTTGGCAATGATGAGTCAGCAAAAGACGGATCAGGGAAAGATGGTTCTGAATCGGGGATGGATGGTGCTATAAATGATGGATCTGGGTTAGATGGAGCTGGAGGTGATAAATCAGACAAGGATGGGACAGGAAGTGGGTCTGGAGGAGATGGTTCTGCTGGAGATGGAACAGACGGAAAGAAGAAGCGCATTAGGACTGGCCCACTAGTGCCGGACACAGTTATAGGTATGAGGTTATATTTTTTTGAGGTTTTACATTTTTGCTGTCACAAGGATGCAATATCATTTTAATTAAGCTTGTTCATAAGTAAACAGCACAATGTAATATGCACAAAGCAGCTCCGCCCAGCCTGAGACAGCTTCGGTACGAGTGGAAATTAATTATTAAGTGGCAACATGCAGGGGACATATCACAACTGAAATATCTATCACAGAAGCACATATCAGTCATTTAACTTTCTTTCCCTCATGAATTAACTCTTTCCTTACAATGGCAATGTATGTGGTTGCCATTACATGCAAGCTGTAGATTCAAGTCTCCTGTCATACTTCTGACATCATAAACTGACATCAGATTATGTATAGAAAATCCTTTGTTTTAGGGGAGCTGTTTAAGGAAGAAAATCTATCTTGAAATGGAAACTATGATATGCCAATAACTGTCTCCTTCATCTTCCAGATCCTGGAGTTCACTTTGTGAGTGGCTTAGAAGATGTCCATGCTATTAAGGGACAGACAGCAGAGCTAGTCTGTAAGCTTAGCAGTGACAAGGCTAATGGGATGTGGTTTAAAGATGGAAAGCCAGTAAGTATTTATTATCATCAACAATCTTATCAAGAAAAAAGGACAATATCCATCACCTTCCTGAAATGGAACTGTATTGCCATCAATACAGCTCAAAAATCATTAATTTATCCAAATAAAAATAAAAATGAACACAAAGTGATGTACAGATTTTTATTATTTTTTATGTTAGCTATCTTCTAAAGATGGACTAACAATCAAAAAGGATGGAGCGTACCACAAACTGATAATCAACAACTGCAAGGAAGATGATACAGGAAAATACCGTTTTGAGGCAGACGGACGTAAAACAGAGGCAATGCTGGTTGTGGAAGGTTTGTGTTGCTGTCCCATTTGTTGTCCTCCCATGCTTGTAAATTTACAATTAGAACCAAACAAAAAAGTTTACAGCAAATGTATTTGTAAAGTTGCCATGGACAAAATACTTAAGGTAAAATCCTTAAGTGCTGGTACCCATTTCTGTTTTGTTGGTCATGCACTTTCTAGACCCACCCAGGTTTGATGCTGATGCCCTGGGTGAATTCTCAAAGCCTGTAATTGTGAGAGCTGGTGAAAAAGCAACCTTCAAAATGCCCTTTGAGGGCCGGGATCCAATGAAAGTCCAATGGTACAAGGAGGATGTAGAGTTGCTGAATGACACAAATGTAATGCTAGAGACAACATCGCAACACAGTCGCCTGCTTCTCAGCAAATGCCAGCGTAAAGATGGTGGAGAAGTCAAGATCAAGATCAAGAATGAGTTTGGTACAATTGAGGCTAAATCCAAACTCATTGTCCTGGGTAAGGAGAGTTTGCTTTGGACAGTCATCATTGTTAACAGATTACCAAGGAATCAGAAACTCCAAATACACTATTACATGACAAAAAGACAATAGCTCTGTTTCATTCTTTTCACTCATTTATCAAAATGTGGCTTTTGAGCATACTTCAAAGTGGTAACTGCAGTAATTCGGTAAAAATTTGGACAAAAAGCAGGATATAAGGAGGATATGCATCAATATATTCAAATTTTTAAAGTTTGATGAATAACAGAATCCCTTTTTTATGTCACTATCTTATTAGCAACGATAAACAATACCAACATGTAATTACTGGTTAGCTACTACGTTAAATTAAATATGCGAGATGTACATCATCCCCCCATTCACTGGGTGGCAGTAAATTACACTCAGGCTATCTGATGCCACTGCTTAATATTACCTTGCTCAATTAAGGCTTACTTTCAAACAATCTACAAGAGATATTCAGAATAATCACAAGTGTTTGCACACACTGTTTTGTAGTTGCAGAATTTATTTCACAGCTAGTTTGTTACTGTTTGCTAAACTGCTCACTCTGCTTCCATTTTGCATCCAGGCAGGAATCATTGTTTAGTAACACTAAAATGATGTGTAACAGAAGTACCTCTTACTGACATATGTTGATATATAGTTTTGTGAGATCTGCTGTGTTCCATAATGCATATGTAGGAAGATTTCAAGACATTAAGCATGCAAACATTTGTCAAACATGATTAAATGCATGCTGATCATGTTACAGCAAAACCTGTGGTATGGTACATCGTTTCAAACTTCAAGTGTGAATCAATTAAATAATATAATGAACTGTAACACTCCTGGATAATATAACAATGTCTGTGCCAGACAAGCCCACACCACCACAAGGTCCAGTGGAAGTGATTGAAAGCTCTGCCACCTGCATTGAGTTCAAGTGGCGACCACCAAGAGATGATGGTGGCTCTCCAGTGACTAATTACAACCTGGAGCGTCAGCAGGTGGGACGTAATACCTGGAAGAAGATTGGGGATATCCCTGGAGACCCCCCCTCCTACAGGGACACAGATGTAGATCATGGGAGAAAGTATTTCTACCGCATCAGGGCTATTTCAGCAGAGGGCATCAGTGATATAATGGAGACTAATGACATCATGGCTGGCACCAAGGGTAAGAAATCTCAAATCAAATTATTCCTGTTTCCCTTTAAACCCATTAATTCCTCATACATTACTCTACCAAGTTTGTTGTATTGCAATTACCATGCTGAGTAGGAGTCAAAACAGGCGCAAGATTTTTCTAGGGTCCTCATTAATCTAGTTGGCATGAACTGCAATCTAACTTTCAGCATGTACTGAAATCTAAGAAGGATGTGTCAACTATGCAGAAAAGTGGTTATTTTTACAGACAGAAGAAAGATGACTTAATCTTTGCAAATTTTCATGTACAAACCTGTCCCAATAAGAGCCTGTCTTTTGTCACAGCACTTCACACTTCAGCAAATAAACACCTGTTTCCATTAATCACCTGGTCAAAACAGTATTCAGTTTGTTAAAAAATAAACTTGCAAAGCAACTGAAATATTGTAAGCTCCCTATCTCCAAACAGTAAATAGTTTTCAGTGTGATTTTGCTGTTTTAAAACATAAATTTACCCTTCACAACCATCCAACCAACCCAGAACTGTATATCTGACATAATCTGGTTTTAATCATTTTAGGGGACAGTTTTAACAACATTGTGTTTTGATCCCTAAGCATTTCCGGGTCCACCAGCTGCACCCAAAGTGGTCAGTGCTTTCAAAGACTGCATCAATCTATCATGGACTGCACCTACCAACACAGGAGGAACCAGCATTGTGGGTTACAACCTGGAGAAACGAAAGAAGGGCAGCAACATCTGGACCTATGTGAACCCAGAGACAGAACCTATTAAAGGTCTGAGCATTATATTACAACATACTCAGTATTTGCATTTCAAGAGGAAGCTATGAGTCCATGAAACCATACAACCCAGCCATCAAAGCAAAACATTCATGAATAAAATCATCAAAAACCTTCAACAAATAGGCCTATGCCACCAAAGAGAGCATGTTGAACAGAATTTCACAAGCTTTGTTTATCTATGAATTGAATGTAATTCACTCAAATGATGTTTATATGTCTAATTAGTCTCTAAATACATGCATGCTTGCATTGTCAGTAGTGTGGAACTGTGACATGTGACATTGCAACTCTAGAATAACATATAAATGTTAACTTTTTGTTTAGATAAGAAGTATGCTGTCAAAGATGTCATTGAGGGAATGGAGTATGAGTTCCGTATATCAGCAATAAATTTCTCTGGTGCTGGAGAACCCAGTGCCCCATCCGAAGTTGTTCTTGCAAGAGACCCAAAAAGTAAGCAATACTTAAATTTGTACACAGAAATTGTACACAGAAAAAAGATCTATACATTTTTACACACACACACACACACACACACACACACACACACACATACATGTTTTGATCACAGCTATGTCTTTCCAGAGCCCCCTGGCAAAGTTATCAACCTGAAAGTAACAGACTCCAACTATACCACATTATCGCTGGCCTGGACTAAACCTAAAGAAGAGAAAGGGGTCCAAGATGAGGTCAAAGGCTACTTTGTGGAGATTAGGCCAGTAGAGAACCCAGAGTGGAGTCGTTGTAATTCTAACGCCATTACTATGACTAGTTTCAACATAAGGGGTCTAAAGTCAATGGCTATGTACTGGGTAAGGGTGATCGCCACCAATGAGGGAGGAGAGGGAGAGCCTCAAGGTCTGGACGACTACATCATTGCCATGCCACCTCCTGGTGAGTCCTATTTAAGTTTTATTTTCCGTTCATTTGTTTCTACTGTAACAACATTTTACTGAAGTTGGTGATATTCCAAATATCACACCTAGCTGAAATATTATTTTCTTTGTGGCTTGTTTTCAGTGAAGCCCAAATTCACAGATTCAAAAATGAAGACTTTCATGGTGGTCAGGGCAGGACATTCTGTTAGAATCAATATCAACTTTGAGGTAAGCGGTGGTAAAACCTCTCTTACCATCTGCAATTATTTAATTAAAATAGCATTCATGGTGTGAAAAGCTGAGGTAATATCTCGATGTGCTACTTAATTACAATTTCTGTGTTTTAGTTGTATCTGCATTTCAAATAGACCATGTGAAATAAACTCAAATCTAACAACAATATTAAAACAAATCAACAATCAAGTAACCTGCTTTTTTCTCTCACTTCCTTTTATTTTTTTTTTTCTTGCTTTCTCTGTGTGAAGGAAATCTCTTTATTTTGATTTTATCCAAAGGCTTCTCCATTGCCAGATATAATTTGGTTCAAGGATGGCATGCCTGTGGCTAAGCGTGTGACAATCAGCAATTCTGAGGGAGGATCACAGCTTCTGATTCCCACATCAGAGCGCTCTGATACAGGAATATACACCATTCTGGTCAAAAATATGTTTGGCCAGGAAACCTTCAGCACTGAGGTCAGAGTCACAGGTAATGCCACTCACCTTCAGGTTTTACAACCTTTGATTGCATGTTCAGACACTAACCTAACCCGGCAAAAGACATATAAAATAATATAAGAGATTGATAATAAGGCTTTGCCACATACTAAAAGTTGATGAGTGGAAGGCAGTAGGTGCACTGGTTGTGGGTTCGAGTGATCATGTTTCTGACCTGGCTCTAGATGATCCAAAGCCTCCAGGCCCAGTGGAGCTGGAGCAGAATGTCACCGGCACTGTGACATTGTCCTGGGCACCCTCTCCAGATGAGAAGCGTGATGATCGGCTGCACTACATGGTGTCCAAGCGTGACTCAGTCAAACAGACCTGGCATACTGTGGCAGACCGCCTCTTCAATAACAAGTTCACTGCCTGCAACATCTTGCCTGGCAGAGAATACTACTTCAGAGTCTATGCCAAGAATGATATGGGCCTCTCTGAACCTTCTGAATCACCTACCTGGGGAACCAAAAAAAGAAGAGGTTTGCAGAGTCATTTGAAAATAACACAAAAAAAGCTTAATCCCATGACTATGTAAATAGTATTATTGAAAGTTCAATTGCTGATGTTAATTTAATATGCTAACCTAAATTATTTACATTACATTATTTACACTACATTAAATTACTTTATACACTATGTTATTTACATTAACATTATGAGGGAAAAATGGTATATGTTTTTATTAGGGATACCCTAGGGATACCTACCATGTGGTTCACTCTATCAAGGCATAAGCTACAAATGTAAGCCTACTGGCACAGACATCAGAACCTGAGCCTTGGCTTACCTCTCTAGAACTCTAATTTTGCTTGTTGTGGAGCATATAAAAAGTGTGCATGGACTTCAGATGCAGTAATCCCTGCATCACTGGTGCAATAGCAGACATGGTGCATCATATGTAAACTAAAATTCCGACTAGGAGAAAAGGGAGGAAAATGAATAATATTCTTTAAATAAGAGAAAGCATGAAGTGCCATTTTGAGAAAATATAACTTTAAAATGAAGAAAAAATGCTGAAATGTCAGATCTCACTATTTTCTCATTTTGTTATTTATACAGAGAAGTTTGCCATCACCATTCCCTCATTTGGGGGCTTCAACTTTGAGACCCCACCATCATTTCTTGTCCCGTTAAAAATGCGTGCTGCTCCAAAAGGCTACGAGTGCTACATGAGCTGTGCTGTGAGTGGAGACCCCACTCCTCATGTCACATGGTATTACAACAACATCAGCCTCAACACAAACACCAACTACTACATCTCCAACACCTGTGGTGTTTGCTCCATGCTAATCCTCAGGGTGGGCACCAAGGACACGGGCGAGTACAAAGTCATTGCAGAAAATGCACTTGGCCGGGCAGAGTGCTCCACCAAACTTACCATTAGAGGTACAGGTCTCAATTATTAAAACTTCACAATTCTGTGTTGATAATTACATTACTTTAAAATGGTGCAACATTTTTTGCTTAATGTATTACTTTCTATAATGCTTTGTATCTGAGTGCTGCTAAGAATTATTCTCAGTCTTTCTCTTTTCATTATTTTTCAGAGTGAAGCAACAACAGATATGGCCAATTGTGATGATGCCAAATATTTAAATGTCAGCTTTGAGTTCCAGTTTTTTTGTTTTTCTTTTTTTGACTGAAAACATGACAATCTAATACTTAAAATATGATTGTTCCTTTTTCATTGGTCTACAATGTTAAATGATGAGATTTTTTGACTTTTAAAACGTTTGTTGAGCATTTGCTACCATTTAACATAGATACAATGTGTATTACTAAATTTATTAGGGGAATTTCATTACTTGCTCCATTGGGTCTCATAAACAAGACCAAATGCTATGATCTATATACTGTCTCTTAAATAGCAACGAGAGGTTTAATCTGGCTAAATTATCCATTCCCCTGCACTGGGTATGTGAGAATAATAACTGACTACATGGGCAGGAGGGTGCAGCAGCACATTCTGTATTATTTAATATTATTTAAAGAGTCTAGTGGCAGCACAAAATAAATCTAAAGTCGATGCTATGTGCATTTAATTGCATGTGTGTGAATATATGTGCTAAACTATCAATTCATACATGGAAGTGTAATAAACCTAAGTTAGTTAATGCTCTGGTGTTTTCATTAATACTAACAATTATACAGTTGTGGAACAGTTAAACCATATGCATACCAAAATCACCTTATCCAAAAATATCACTGAGGGAATAATCAACAATACAAATTTTGAAGTGGACTTATACAAGGGCTTGTATGGTATTGTGTTACGAAAACACCCTACATTACAAAGTGTCAACGAGACTATAAAATAGTAACTGACAGGGACATGTTTACAACAATTTCCTCAATTTGGATTGCCTAACTTTACTCACAAACCACATTAATTGCAAAAACCTTAACTGTCAAGTCAACCTTTACTGACACAACACAGAAAGTTTTAATTTTTTCAATTATTATACTTACCAATACATTATAATATTATGAATGCTGTTTTTCTTTGTGATGTCTTATTTGCCATGAAATACCCAATTCCTGAAAGTCGCTCTGATTGTGTTTGAAAGTGTTTGCTAAATAACTAAAACTTGAATGTAAAATGACTCAACTAAGAAAATTGAATCGTTGTTCTCTTCTTCAGCTATGGTGCATAATGTAGTGAACAAATATGGATTTGTTTTGAAAAGTGAATCGTTAGTTCACGTGTGTAAATGGCGCCTTCTGATTGGCTTTGAGAGAGAGTATATAAAGGGGTACTATTTGGCTGATTTGGGATAAATTCTGTGAAATAAAGGGCCACCACTGAGAGGCTTTGTTCTTTAGTATGTGAGTGTGTATACTTCTTTTGAGTGGAATCTTTTTCTTTGAAAATTGTTTTTTCTATTATTTTGGCCTGCTTTCATTTGGTATCCAGTATGTCCTAATCAGGGACATGACACATTAAAGCTAAACAATTTAAATATGAAATAGCAAAGGTCATACATTTTTATTTATTATTTGAATATTCATATTTTCTTTTCTCTAAATGAGGAATGCCTAATTGTACAGGGCATCTGAAACCTGTCTTTTAGCAACGGTCTTAAGTCAATTTAGTGCAGAAAAGCAGTCACTCTCCTACAAAGAATGATGCATAACTTCTTCATAACACTCTTCATTCTGCCAGCTGAGCTTTGCAGTAATTACATCAGAGAAATACACTTCACATGCAGCTGGAGTAAGCAACTGAAGGTGTCAAAATGGTAAGTAGATTCATTCATCCACAATGAGGGGAAGGCAGGGGCATCGCCAACGTTTGAATACCATTGGAACTTTATGGTCTAAGTTCATAATGGGTAAGTGCAGTACTCATGGTATGAACAGGATTGCAGTTAGTTATATATTGCACAGGTTAGTAAGAGCCAGAAGGCGGTCGATGGATATGCCGGCAGTATGGTAACGCCACTTCTGACGCTACGGAGTGGGATGTGTTGCATACGAGCGCACGTGGGATTGGGTTATTAGATAACATAGCACATGCTACGCCGCGAGTGGCTGCACGCCTGTGCGGACCGCCCATCCTTCTCCAGCTCAGGTCCCTACTGTAAGATTCTGTGTGACGCCGTTCTTTCTGTTTGCCAGTGACCACCGTTACAGGGATACTGCAGGTGCTGTTCTACTGTCTAAATGGTTCAATGAATGGAAATTCATAAGTGCATTAATGCATGAATCAACAACCGTTGGCTGGTTGGATAAATCTAAGCACTGAGAAAGATTATCCAAGTAACGCATTTAGTTTGCGACCCATCGTTATATGTTTTATATACGTGTGTTTTTTTTTTTTTCTACTTTTAGGGTACCATATTTAAAAGAACAAAATGACAACGGCAAGGCATCGCAAACCAAAAAACCACCACAAACGCGAGGAGAACAATTTTATAAATGAAGCTTTGGAACCAGAGTTGCGGAACGGAAACAGTTCTATGCTAATGTTCATATTACTAATATTTATAGTGGTTGGAGGAACCACTATCGCTTGGTTTTGTTACGAGCAACAACAAATCATTACCAATTTAACAGAAAATCTCACGGGCATGCAGATGAAAATGGTAAAATTCCAAACGTTCCAGGAGGAAATGATGACAAAAAATGTACAGGTAGGTTAGTTGTTTTATCTCTTCAAAATATCAGACCTCTTTTCTAAGGATGAACTGCGCGAGTGATTTTAAGTTTAAGTTAAGAGTGGCACATGGACTGTCATGGTTTGCTTATTGTTAATATTGCTTCAAATGGACAGGTGCAATAATTAATAATAACAATAAGCAGGAAATTAACCTTGTTTGAGTTGAACACATTCATTTGATTAAAACAAGCGCATTGACTGAACCAAGTTTAAACGACAATCATTCGGGAAAGTTCCGTATGGAGTGACAGCTGCATACCAATATCAAATTTCTCTCTGCAAACCTCATGGTCAACTTGGAGGAAAAAAAGCTATTTCTAAACCACCTGGCAAGGTGATTTAAATAACATGAACAGATGTTTTAATGAGGTGTTGGGACTACTGTAGTCACTGTCAGTCTTGTTGACGTGATATTAACGGGTTATGAGTCTTCTCATGGGTCAATTAACGTACACCTGTGCATCGCTTGTTGACAAACTCACTCCCTTTTACTTTTTCTTCTCCGGTCAGTAGCCTAAGTGGTTCGGCAGATATGTTCGTTTGGGTTCAGTTCGGAGAATAGCTAAAGCATAAAAACGTGTAGAGGAAACAGACGCATAACGTTGCATAACGTTCCCTCAAACTCTTCTAACTGTTTATTGCATGAATAAACAGACGAAATGTGAAGCTTGTTACTCGAAGTTAAAAATAGGAACGTGCAGCACGTTTGACCTTTTCTTGGTTGGTTAAAGTTAGCAAGCTAACGTGAACGTTTGTCCGTGTGGTAGAATAGTACTGTTTTGTCTATTTATTTATCAAGTATCTTTTTGTTCACAGTCATCTTGATACATGGCACCAGCTCATGCTGATGTTGTTATTGGGTAGCTAACGTTTTAAGTTTTGTACTAGCTAAACAAGTAATTAACTTGAGCGACTTCACAGCATTGCTTTTTCAGTTACTTACCTGAAAAGGTTTTATATCTGTGACTTTTGAAGTATTTCTAGTTGTAGCTGAAATCAAACAGCATCTACAGTTACAACGTGATATATTCTGCCGCTAGCAGTTTAACTGTAAATGAAAGAAATGTCCATGGAATTGCTGTTGCATTTATCATTAATCTCTTGGCACGCTTTGTACGTCCTACGTCAAGTACACTATGTAGAAGAGCAAGGCTTTGTTTCTGTACCACGCATCATTATTAGACCATTTGAATTTCGCCGTTGTATGTGGTGAAATAAACATAGCCTGTGCCATTTTTTTATTGAGGCTGACAGAGTAATCTTCGAATGACAGTACTTAAGCTCCTTACAAACGTTGAATGTTGCGTTTTTTTAATTATTTTTCTGTATTTTTGTGAAATAAATATCAGATCTGTAAAGGTCTACAAGAGTGATGTATTTTCTCACTATAAAATAAGGCAGAAACAAGCTTTATTTATCAAGGTGTTCTTTACATAAATGGTTGCTGACTTGCTGCAGAGTATCTTCCCAGTAAGCATGTCTTGTTCAGTGTTGAAAAATGTCAATGGACTAATACAAATTGTTACTGGGTTGTCGTTTTCCCTGTGCAGCTCCAACTTCCAGAGGGCTTTGATGAGCGGCTACATGCATTGGAAGGGGCCTATGCACAGGCACGAAGGCAGGTGGAGATGGCTGTGGCTGCAGCAGAGCAGTTGAAGAGCTCTGACCTCCGTGGCCAGGTGGTGTCCCTTCATACAGAAATGATGGTCAGGATGTCAGATCTGGAGCTGTCAACAGTTTCAATGGAACAACTTGAAGGTTTGCAGGAAGTGATAAAGAGCAAGACTGAGGAGTTTCAAGCTTTAAAGGAAAATCTTTCAGAAATTGCAAACACTAACTCAGTGCTGGCTGAGAATGTGGAGGGATTGTCTGCAAGCTTTGCCAGTGCAGAGACCAAGGTTGGAGAGCAGGCTATGCTGGTGGACACTCTGACTTCACAGCTGGAGGGTCAGTTCACAGAGCTTATGGGCCTGAAAGAGACACTGACACTACACAGAGCTCAGTTAGAGACAAGTGCACAGGAAATAGCAAGTGTTAAGTAAGTATTTTTTTACATAATACTTGTGATTGTAATAGTAATATTAATAATAATACAAAAAAGTGGTAGTATGCTTGTACCATTTTAAAAGCTCATATGTCAGTGGAGAATCAGCATATTATTGAACATTTTTGTGGAAGTGCTGATTATTGCACTGCAGGATTTTTGGCCTCTACATTCTCTTAGACCTGTGCATGTGTGCGTGTCTTTCAGGGGGCTGCTGGTCACCGAGCAGGCCAAAAGGTCCCAGAATATCGGCGAGCAGTTAAGTTTTCTCCGACAGAGCCTGGATGACCAGAATCGAGATACTCTGAGCCTTCATTCTTCCTTGAAGGAAAAGCTAGATGACATTCAAAGCCAGGTCAGCTTCAGGTCAATCATGGCTGCACTGTCCATGTGATTTAGACACATGGCATAGGGCAGCTCAGATTTGCTTCATATTGTTCATATGTCTACCACACTGTTTTCACCCCACACTAATCATGTGAAAACCCATACTCTGCTTCTGAGAAATGTGACACTGTGGTTAATAAAGGAACATTGCATTGTGTTTTTGGAAATGGGAGATTATTGATAAAATATATGGCCACCACATTTCAAAACCACAGAATGACAACCTCAACTGAACAAATATTATTG
Organism: Albula glossodonta; assembly: GCA_019788955.1. Classification (NCBI taxonomy): domain Eukaryota; kingdom Metazoa; phylum Chordata; class Actinopteri; order Albuliformes; family Albulidae; genus Albula; species Albula glossodonta. The sequence continues at coordinate 3,254,642 of JAFBMS010000004.1, forward strand.
CTCAAAATATGTGCATGAAATTAACATTCGTCTGACCTGTATGACTGGTCTGGCAGTCTTTTTCATGAACCGTTCTAGAAGAATTTGCCCCAATTTGCCTCAATTATTTCTAATATTGATGTTTGCTCCTTTTCCACTGCAAGAAAGCTAGCTTGAGCATGCTGACATAGTGCAGTATAAGCATAAGTCCTTTTCCATTGTATTATCTGTTTGTTAGGATTGTGGCACACATGATAATTAACAGTGGTGTCTTCCCAGTTTGGCATAATTTCTGCATGCTCATGGCATAGGGTTGACTAGATTCTGTTGTAGAGCCATCTACCTTTAGTTATGTTTCTTTGGACAGCTATGGAAGTGTCTTCTTTTCTCTCTGATATGTTTATTTTCTATTTTAAGAGTGGTGAAGTTAATGTAGACATGCAGTTAGAAAGGAAATGTCCACAGCTCATTTGCAAGTAGGCCAGCACAGTAATGCTGGCAGGTTATTATAACAAGGGATACTGCTACAAAAAAGATAATGGATAAACAACCAGAATCTGAACTATATAAGCTACTTGTCAATGATATTGAATGAGAGGTGCTCGCATCAGAATTTAAAAGTTTAGTTACTTAATGTGTGTGGAACCAGCAGCCCACTGTTTCAGCAAATTAAGGGGAAACATGGCACTCATACAGCTTTAATTGGTAAAAGAGTGACCAACAAGAAAACCAGATTCACTCTAATCCACAATCCCCAATAATGGTATCAATTTGACATTTGATGTAAAAATGGTCAATATTGCACCACAATCATAATAACAAGTAAAGCATTTTTTTAATTCACAGAGAACTTAAATGAGTCTGTTCATCTCCACAAATGACATTTCATGCAAGCATTGTTGTGCATTGTGCAATATTTAACTGTCACATGTGAAGTTTAGTGTTATCATATGTGAACTCTAAACTCTGAACTGTGATAACATTGCATAATCATACATCAGCAGGAAGGGTCTAACCTAACACACTGGCTACTGACCCCACAAATACAATGTCTTCTGTTTTATACTGTAGTTTTTGAAAGAACTTAGTCAGTACATACAATAATGTCAGGAGTATGGGAAAATAGCTTTGATTTAGAAGAAGACAGTACTAATGATGTACTTGCCATGGGCTGTAGTTTTCAAATAAAGATGTCATGGATGTTAAGCTAACTGTGTAAGGTGTTAAAAAAAAATTCTTAAACATACTGTACTGCCCTACATAGTATCGTTAGTTTAGCCTTGTGTTCCTATTTGAAATCCTCTAACCCTGAACCATCACTTTCAACATACTTGGGGTCCACTCCTTGATGTACAAACATGAAACCAGATAGAACATGAACTTCTAGACATTAGACATTTGTTTGAAAGCTATGTTAATAATTAGCTTTTATGGTACATGCATGGATCCATAGATATCATGGATCCTGTGGTTAACATGTTACTTATTGTATCTCATCATGACTGGTTTGTGTGTGTGTGCGCGCACGCGTGTGTAGTCCATACTCATAGTCCATGTCTCACATGTTACTCTTTGTTTCATTCTCCTTTCTAGCTGCAAAATGGAAATGAGCTGCATAGTCCCATCCCGGAGACTGTCCAGGTAGAACAACTAGAAGAGCTGTCATCTCTCGTCTTGAATGAGAAGCATATAGATCCAGATGAGCTGGAGCTCCAAGAGGAACAAGTGGGCCAGGAAATCCAAGAAGACCAACTGGGGCAGGAAGTTGAAAGTCAAGAGGAGAAAGTGGAACAGGTGGTCCAGGAAGAACTATTAGAGCAGGAAGCTGAATATCATGCAGCAGAAGTAGTACAAGATTCCCAGGGTGAAGAAGTAGAACAAGAAGTCCAGGGTGAAGAATTTGGACAGGAAGTGCAGGGTGAAGACATAAGAGGAGAAGACCAAATGGAGCTGGGAGTCCAGGACGAAGAAGTGGAACAGGAAGTTCAGGCAGGTGAAATGGAAACTGATTCAGAGCATCAGGAGGAACAGGAAGATTTGGCAGAGGAGCACCACAACATGGAGGAACAGCAAGACTTCATCACATCTGAACAAGAATGTAAGTGTGCCCTGTGATCTTTCATCAGTTGGGTAGGCTTTGGAATTTTCCATAGCTATATGGATATATGGATATAAAACTGACTAGTTTTCACAGAAGTGCTAGTCTGTATAAAACCTTCGGCACAAAAGCATGCCTACTGTAGAATGAATATTGCTTACACAGGATTTTGGTACTTCAAAAATACTTTTGAACATATCTTTGGTTTAGACATGTCTTTTTGAAGTGTTGTTCAGTAACATCTTCTTAATTTTGTATTTGCAGAGAGATATTTCTTCTGGGGATGTTTTCTGCTACAGCCTCGCACTGAGTGGAACAAACAAGTATACTTCCAAATAGTTTGCGACTAACAGGCATTGCCACAGTCAAGGTACTTTTTAAAAATGAAGGTAAAAATCACTGTAATGCAAATTTGTTGTTATTTGTTATATGTTGTTATTTTATATGCTCACAGAAAAAGATACCTCAAACAAATGATATACAAATGATATATCTGTAATTCAGGGTGTGCAGTAATATGTACAAGGGACTAGATGTGCCAATGTCAGCCTGAAAAGCCTTAAACTTTTCTTGATTGTATGCATGCAATTTTTTTCCTTCATAAATTTTCAATATTAACTGGACCTGTCTTCTGTCGAATAAAAAAAAAAACTCAGCACCTTCAAAAATACATTACCAGCCTTAGTCAGCAGAGGGCCACAGCTGTTTTTTTTTCTCCATGGGAATGAGGAAAACACAATCCAACAATCTAGAAAGCATAGAATTCAACAATAAACATGAAAACTATCTTTATTTTATATTTTGTCTTACAAATACTTCCTTCTTATATCTGCTGTGAAATATTGGAAATATTGAGAGAATAAAAACAGTAATATCTGTTTACATTGTCTGGATTACATTAAGTGAAACAGGGTTAAAAGGGCAATACATGTGTAAGTGAACATTTTCATAATGATATTTTGGTCCACCATAGAGAGTGATTAACAAACAGATATATGTTTGTCTTTTGTAATTTATGTAGTCACAGGAAGTCAAACTGCCAAGACATGGGTAATATATCACAATTGCATATCAAATCTTGGTAATATACTGAAATAAATGTTAGGTCCATACTTTTATAAACACTAATGTGTGTGCCTCTTTAGTTATTTGCGTTCTTTTGCTCTTAGTCATATTTCACCTTAGTCCGTATAATGTGTATCAGTGTGTATGCTAAGCATGGTATGACTGTGTGCTTTTCAATGCAAATGAGTATCTGATTACAATGCAATACACTGATTATTTATTGAAATAGTTCGCTATGTTTGACTGATAATGTGGGCAGAAGTAAATCTGAATGATCCCATGTAAGTAACACTACATTCTGAATGTATTAGTGGCTTACACTTTCATATCTCTGCCCTCCTATCCAACATCAGTGCAGAGAATTGCATTCATGCAGTAGAGCCTCAGTAGTCCAGAAACACCGCTTACTCATACGGGGAATAAAATAAGTGCCAGTTAAATTATGTCTGATTAACTGAATATATTGATGCAGATTTGCAAGAATTAAACCCAATTGGCATTACACTCATCATAGATTAGTAACAATACACAATAATCATAACTGGACATAGGGATGCATCTCTGCATATGAAACAACACTTTTAGATAATTAAGAAGCTGGACAGCAAAATCTAGCTTCTTTTCATCTTTATTACAGTCATTGAAATGGTATAATAAACCAAGGCACAGGTCCTTTGATAATGAACGTTTGAAATAAACCTATACCATAATCGATATATGTAGGGGAAAAGCAGTTTGGCATAGCATTATCAGTAAGAACAACAGTTTTTTATAAGGATTAAGGCATTACAAGATGCTTACTGATAAACTCCTGCTTCAGAGTTTAAGTGTTCTTTCCTCATACTCGTATCCTTTTGTGTAGTAGCATGGTTGACAGTGGTGTAGCCAGGAATGCCAAGTATACTCACCTAAACCTCTGGGGATGAATAGTATACCCACCTGTTAGCCTATAATACATACATCACCATTAAGATATATGTGTTTTGTATTGTGGATTTAAAGTATGTCAACCTCCTCAGACACTATCAATTGATTTTGAATAAGCCATTTATTTATATTAATTTTTAATATTATTTTTATTAATTTTGCACAGCCTATTAACTAATTTTTAGCAAGGGTGCTAATAATTCTGGAAGTGACTGCACCTAAAAATATGACCGCAATTATATAAGTAATGGTTTCAATAAAGGATTAAAATACTGTAAATGATAGTTTGACTTCAATGTCATTAATCCTGAATTTTCAGTCATCCAAAACACCCCCAGTATGCAGGATTATGATGGCTGAGGGTACTGTATTTGTATGGTTATTTCCTGTAAAACCTTTTAAATAAGTTCATAGATACTTCTCTTACTCTGTTTACCCGTCCCATTCTGCAACTTATTTTCTGACTTATATAGGAAATAAATTAAAACACAATAAGACCAAACACATTGGAACCACTTTTATGTGTTTCTGGGACCAGTATTTCAATTATTAGCTTGTTTTGTACCTCAATTCCCATTTCTCATTTTGTGTGATAGACTGTGCTGTATTCAACATTCAACATGCATTTTGGTTTCAGAAGAACTTCAATTCCCAGAATTATAAAAGAGGGGCATTCTTTCCTGTGCATTGAAGCAAATGTGTTTAGGAAGATTTGGCCCTTAGTGCTGATCCAAGATAAGTTACCACATGTTACACAAAATTTCAAGTCAGGAAAATTGAATTTGCCCCCCTTCAACCCAAACCAATCATATATCCCCAAGGGGGAGTATGGGTGAGGTCAAAGTCAGATCAGAGGTTATCGTCACTCGGCATGACATGTATGCATGAGAGGCGTAGAGAGCAGAGCTAATTGTAATGCTGGAACAGTACTGATGTCAATCACGTTTTCAAGTTCTAACCCCACTTGTGTCTTCTGTTACAGCAGTCTGTGCATATCTGCCAGCTATCTGATACAGTGGGCTGCTGTGGCTTTAAATAACATTCACAAATGGTTCATATTTCAGCAGATGACAACAACTGTAAGGCCTGTTTAAGGGTGTGAGAAGGCTTATCGATCCAAAAATAGTGTTGCTTTGGTTTTTTTCTATGTTGGTCAATGAAAGTAGTTTTAATATGAATTATAGTTTCCACTACAGAGCTTGCATAGCAAGTTTTCATTTACAAAATAAAATGGAAAAAAAAATGGTATTCATTTTTATTGTTAAAGCAACTTTCCTCAGTTATGATCTTTCTTAATGACATCAATGTGTTTTTCCAGTTGCAGGGCAGTGTGGGGCGCTAAAACCATAACTACTCTGTAGCTATTGGAAAAAAAATTGCACAATATTTGATGCTTCTTAAGCATTCCCTCAAGCATTAGAGCATTGGTGTTAAACTAATTGCCATGGTGTGCCATGTGCCATTTGTATTTGTGATGGTTTGTAAATCGGCAGAAGTCCTTTGCTGGAATTAAGACCAGCATACTCATGGCACTCTGTTGCACTAAGATTGGTGCCATTGGAAAAACTAATGAACTTTCCTGTTTCCATAATGTGCCTCACTATGGCTCATGTAATGTCTGGAAAGGACAGATCTAGATCTGTACTGTACTGCATCGTCACTGTCTCATTCAGATTTCAAATTTTGACTTTAACTGTATTAACTTGACCTGAAATAATGGTTTATAAGTTTTTTTTTTTTCATTTCAGTTTGACATCCTTGTCATCGCAGCTGTGCTGTACAAAGCACAAAAACAATTAAGTCATTTTAAGGGTTGTTGTGTTGCCTCCATCTCTAGGCCCTACATAGGATGGGTGGATCTAGGTGTTCATTCATAAAATATTTGTCCATTTCTCTTTCTTCTCCAGTTCTTCTCCATATCTTGCCACCCTGCCACCCCCCGCCCAAGAGGGTCTCCTCTGCTCTCATCATCTCACTGATATAGTATGACCTCTTGTTATCTTCAGTACAAAACCCACCATTTACTCCACTACTATTGGGGATAAGATGAGATAAAGGTTGCTATCTATGCTATTGCACATGTGTTGCAGAGTGAAAATTACCTGTTTTTACACAACTAAAAATGTGTGCAGTCTCTAGACATATTTCTTCAATTCTTTTTTATTTTTATTTCCATTTTTACTCAAATAGTTAAGAGCATTGGAACATACAGAGTTGTCATAAAGGCTGTTATCACCGTTATCACGTTCCATTTGCAAATCTTACCTCATTATAATTTTTTAAATCTAAAATACGTTGACCACACATTTGTAAATGTATTCCTAATGAGGACATGACTAAAACTGTGGGGTTCTCAGTGATCCTGTAGGCTGAATGGATAAGACTAGACTGCAGTTATTTTTTAACCTGAGATCTTGAGTCCTTGATTCCCATCTTGGTAAAATGTCCTATATTCTAGAAATAGATGCACTGAACCAGTCTTTTCCAGAATTACTCTGGAGCAATGACTAAAACACACATGTATCCAGATAGATATGAAAGCACACACTCACACATCCACACTCGCACTCACATACACAACACCAACTCACCTAGGACCCCCAGCTCATGTCCTGGATTTCCCTGAAAAAAAATAATGTGAAAACTTCAAATAAACTCATGGAACCTTGCATAATCCTATAGCTCTATACTCTAAATGTTTAGAATGAATGAATGAATTTGGATTGAACTATATTAATACTACACAGAATCAAAATTTGGTTGCAAGAAAGTGAAAACTAGTAGAGATATTCATTTTTTGAAAATCAAAGATTCTTAAGACTCTATTAATTTGATTACTTTAAAACATTCAGCAACAACTATTTACATGAATACATGTTGCAAATTATCCTTAGTGTTTCTTGATTATTCAGTACAAATTACAAGCCAATCCAGTGAAAAATAAGTCATTGGTTAGGCTTAGAATACACATACAAAAATGATGAAATTTAGCTCTGAGGGCCAAACTTCAAAAATGCATAGCTACAAAAGTGTTTGGAGTAGAGCAATAGGATTTTGCAAGGTCCCATGAATTTAATTCATAATTTAGAAGTTTTCTCAATATTTTTTTCAAGAACATTCATGACAAGAAACAGGGGAGTCCTAGGTGAGGTGGTATGGAATGACCCATACACACACACATTTGTCCCACATGCCATCTTTATTCTTATGTTCTGAACATACCTGTGGAGTTGTTCCTCCTGGGTACTCCACAGGAGGCACAGAGACTTACAGCTAAGGCCTTATCTGCTCCATCCTCAACTGTCAGCCATTTCACAAGAGTCTACCTATTTCCGGCCTCAGCACCACTTAGGGGCTTTTCTATGGATTCCAGTGTGTGTCTATTCCAATCACAGTCACTCAGTAAAGATAAATGTAATGATAGGTTAATACCAACAGTGTTCTTTTATTTATTTATTTGTTAGATGATGGCATACTGCAGCTATGATATTCAGTGTTCATGTGTAACCTTTATTTTAGTATATTATGGGCCTTTATGTTGTTGTTTGAATTTGCATTTTTTGTTAATTAATTTTGCTAATGGCAGTAATGCTCAAAAAACACATCAAAATGTATTCAATTGTTTTGTGTTCACACAGGACATTCAGGGTGAAAGTATTTTTGTAATATAAAATACACATTGGTAATGTTTTTCAGTACAAATTGCATAATATTTTTTTTTCTAAACCAAATAAATAAAAGTATAAGGTTATATATGCACAGTTTATAAAACAGAGATCTGGTCTTTCATATTATTTATGGAAAAAATATATAACTGATTGTAACCATGGGCATGACAAAAGATACATTTTAAATCATATGGCATACAAAATGTGTTATAAGGCAATGGTGTTATAATTTATTGAAGTTCTGCTTTATTTAATGTGAGATAATTTTGATGATTTGATTTTCTGAAGAATTTCGACTTTGTATACAACTCCACCTAGTGGCAAACATTTGCACAATATGGTCATTTCCATCACTATATTTAAAGAAAAGGAAACCAAAATAATCACCGTAAGCTAGTTGGAAAAAATGCCTGACTTACACTTTTTGTTCTTTATGTATTTTAACAATCTATGCAGGATGATAACAGTCCGTTCTTGGCCTACCTAAAAGCAATGTAAAAATGTCAACATGTTGCACAATTGTATAATCATACTTTTAGCATCAAATGTAAACATTGCTTTAAAATTACTGATGATACCAACTCACAGCTCCCTGAGTAAAACACTCCCAGACAAAAGTAGTTAAAAGGCCTTTATTTATTTTTCCTTTGCTTCAGTAATTTTGAACATTTATGATAAATCTGTTCTAAGACATGTCTTATTTGGTTCCCCTGAAATCTTTACAAGGATGTCTGATACAGTGTTGTTCATTAATACCAAGGAGCTGGTGCCTTTCTGTGAGAGGAACATTTGCAAAGTCACCCCTCATGGGGTTAAAACATGCGATCCACAGAAGGTACAACAACTGACATGTACACACCCACAACAACACGAAGACAGGACAAATCAACTACAGGGAACAAAACTGTCCTTGCTGTTAAAGAGATGGACAGGAGAAAGAGAACTGAGCAAATCAGAAAGAAAGAGACAGAGAATAGTTCTTTGGAATTTCATTCTACAGTGATAATAGCAGATGTTGAAAAGGATGGAAGACTTAAGCGGTTTCAGACAGAGGAATTGATAGTTTTGGCAGTATGCATTGAATATTTGAGATCTATCTCTGACATAACCACAGAAGATTTCAATGCAAATCCTACAGATAGCCTTCCACCGCATACCAGATAGACTGCACTTGGTATTGGGTAAGGTGAAAAATAACATAAAAACTTGAGAGACTTATAATAGACATGGATAATTAGTTTAACCACTTTGCCTGCTTGTCCTGATGCATGAGTATTCAGATATGATGCTGCTTGATGGGATGTAATAGAATCAGTGCAAAGCTAAACTGTCATTAAAAACATAGCACTGCAGCAACTATATCTAACTTATCAAAGATCAGTTTGGACCCACAAAAAATATTATAAAGAATAGCCTATAAATAAAAAAGATGGCACATAAGGAAATCGTGTTATACAAACATGTATTATGTAATACAAAAATGTAAGTGGAGGAGCCAGCTCGGATTTAAAATGATTAAAAATACTCAAATACAGTGTCTTCAAAGACCATGCTGGAATTTTGCTTTCAATATTTCTTTTCAGCTGAAGAAATTTCAATCTCTGACACAGAGCTCCTTATATAGTTTATATTTTATCTATAATTTTAATTAAAAATAATTAGTCTGTTTTTATCATACTATCACAGTAACAATCCCTTTAGATACTGTATGAATACATCCATACATGCATTGAGACAAAACAAACATACAGTACATTAATTTATATTATAGTCTTTTGGAATGGCTTGTAACACCATTAATGTGTCATATTAACAGCAATGCCAAGTGACAGCTTTTCTTCATATGGTGTAAATGAACTACACAGACATCCCAACCTGATGATAGAATATGCAAATAATCATCTAGACAATTATACCTGGAATGGTGTGTAGTACTGTGTTGTAATGTACTGAAATATTCTACCCATCACATGTGACTAAACAATTTCTTTACTTATAGCAGTCTCAGTGCAACAATGTCTGTCATTTAAAACTCATTGGTCTAAAATTTAGAAAGAGGGCAGGAGACCATAGCCATGTTGAATAGTCAGGTTGGAGAGAAAGGCCCACTTCCTTGAAAATGTTAATGTTTTTGCAAATTAAAATACACAGTCCATTTTTGCACATTTTACTTGACCCATAAATAATAGGGGAAATATTGCAGTCGCACTAATGAAAGCAGTGGACATCATTCCCATTACAGCAATTTTGTTGTCACATGTGAACATATAGGGTGTCACGCAGTGTGAGCCACATAGTGCACAAATAAATACAAGTGCATATCAGACAGGTAAAAGCAATGCATCTTTTCATTGTGTCCCATTGCATGCAACTTAAACACTTACATGAAAAAGTAGCAAATAGTATGACTGAAGCATTACAATTAAAATGGACACATTAAAAAACACAATGGAAAAGAAAATACCTTTCCCATAATTCTCTTTTCAGAGCAATACAAAGCTAAAATAATGCTAAAATTATACAATGAAAATAATGAAATGCAAATCTAATTTAAAACAAAAAAAAAAATGCATCCACAGGAACCAACAAGGTGCTACCCCTTGTTGGCTTGCTAAAATGACAGTTATAGGTTTTGTTATTCACATCAATCAATAAGAATAATGCATTTTAAATGAGCTCCTTTCAACACAGATGACCTCTGAGCTATCTCTGCTCAGGTCTTATGGCTTTATTTTTTCATATTATTCAACAATCTGTATACACATAAATACTATATATGCACACCTTTTGTTTAGTCAAAAGCTAAACATGGCATGTAGCATTCAAGAGGAAACAGAAGATACAGAGAATCTATACAGTACAACCACACAAAATACAACTTTAGTAGGGTATACAAAAGGGGCTCCAAGCTAGGGAGTGAAATGGATTGTGATTTGCTAAGATGTTATGGAACTGGCAAATTGTATTTTATCTTTATTAAATCCAATGCTTGGGCAATCCATTTACAAAGATTTTACATGATTGATATATGGAAAAAGCCAACATGAAACATAATCACATGTATAGGTCTGCACAAAATAATAGATGTGCAATCTATGATTCATTTTAGAATATAAGTGATGAGCTCATGAATATGAAGGATCAACATTTTATTAAATACACCATTAAGGGTATTAATATGGTGATATGTCTCCAGTGTATAATGTCCCATGAATTATCTTTGATTGGGTGAAAGACCACATAACATTTGCACAATGAACATGAAAAGTTTTACTAGACAGCATAAATGTATCATTTTTGCTTGGAGCCCCAGATATATATGCAGATCTGTTTATTATTGTTTGTTGACCTGCAGAGCAAACTGTAAAAACAAATAGGAATACAAATAAAGCAAATCTCACAAAATATAGCATGCCCTCAACAATATATCCCTAAGTCAACTCACACACAGTTACATAACACTCTACAGCAGAGGTGAGAATATAGTATGAATATCATTATTACATATCTGTATTTTACATTCTGTCCCATACCCATTTCGTGAAAAGTACAGAAAATATACAACAGGAGAATAGCTTTTCTCCATTTTATTATCAAAATGAGAAATGACACACACACAATATATTTGCATCTCTTTAAAACATGCGACTATTTACATTATTGTATAGAAACATGCACTATTAACAAATTTTACCTATGTATATATTTATAAGGAGAAAGACAGAGTATGAGAGAGAGAAAGAGAGAGAGGAAGAGAGAGTGATTGCTTCTATCTTTGTGTGTTGTATTTCAGTTTTCCCTTTCTCTTTTTTCTACAATTATTGAACTAGAATGATACATAAAACAAGAGGAGAAATTATTGTTTGATATTTGATGATTCCAAAGGTTGTAGAAGTGAAATCTTCAGAAAGACGTAAATGCCATAAATCATCAAAACAGTCTCTGAAATGTACTAAAAAGGAGCCATCTTTTGTCATACCAAATCACCTTATCACAGTCATTGAATGACTACATTATAAAGGCCTTCACATATATCTTATTGTATTTACAACCAGGTCTAAAACATATACATGCCATAACTTTCAATTACTGCCCATAGGCTACTTGTGTCTTAGAGTTACCTTGCCAATTGGCATGGAAGTATTATGTCAGAGCAGGTTGCCTAAGAGCCATGTTCATATAAGAACAGTTTAGTATCCACAGATCTCAAACATTACCAATCAATTCATTTCAGGGCCAGGATAGGACATATACCTTAAATATATTTGATTTTCAATATATTAAAATTATATGTATGCACATTCATAAAAAGTTAAATGATGCCTAGATCTCCACAGAATATTTCATTTGTTAATACAATAAATGGTAGATGTTAAAATGATTTATGATTTCAGTTATAAAATGTGTACATTGATTAAAAATTGGCTTAGTCTATGAAAAGACTGGGTAAAAACATTTTCAACGAGGAATCAAATATGAGCTTAATGGGATGGTGGTGATGAATCATAAATTGAAACAGGCGGTCATCCGTAGTTGTCCTGCTGTATATTTTCCATTGTATGAAAGATATGACGAGCATGAATTCATGGTCATTAAGAAGAATGTATCAGCAATAGGGATTCATTGATTCTGTAAGCCACAGTGAAACACATACATTGGAATTAATTTTGGCCCCATTTCGTCATTCCAAAATCAAGGGAATGACTGTTCCACTGTAGCTTGTTCACAACCTCTAATTCAAGATCAGTCATACTATGGACTAGCAGCACACATACTCTGATAACACTCTAACACACAATCAATTAGGCATCAAACTGGCAGTGTAGGATTGTACTCGTATTTCCTGAATTGGAATTTAGTCAAAGATCGATAGAAAGAGCAAAGGGCAAAGTGCATGTTTACTAGCATGCATGTGTTAAAGGCAAATTAATGGGAGGTTGGGAATTGACATACATACATTACTTTTCCTCAAATTCCATTTTTGTTTATTTTATGAACATTTAAAGGTAAGGTTTGAAGGTTCAAATGTCTAGATCTAAGACTGTAAAATAAAACATAAGAATAAAACAAAGTCTACAGCTCTTGAAGGTGCCACCAGCAGTAAAGAAATGCTTGTTTATTTCCATCCTACTGTGAAGGACTGTATCTCATGTATTTTTGAACTGCAGATATACCTCTTGATGTTAAAGTAAAAATATTTCTGAATTCATTGCTATTGAGAGTGGAGAGGCCCTATAGTTGATTTGGAGGCATCAAAATGGCAGATTTTCAGGCAGTTAAACAGACACCTATCCAACGCAACGTATGAAGGGTCCTTGTAATTAAGTCCCTAAGATATATTTTCATGGCTTATTATCTGGTAATGGGTCACCAAAAATCTTGCAAAATCATATATTAAAATGTTTGCTGATCAAACAATCCTTCTAAAACTAAAGGCACAGGGAGCTGAGACCATCTTGCTTTGCCAAAAGATATATGATTGAAGGAAAGTATGCATCTATATATATATACATACATGTGAGTATATGCAATTATTTGTGGGAATAACCTATGTGATTAAGACACTGTGGTCACATGGGTCTCATCCCACACATTCACTCAAAACATCGTAATCGTATGATATGAAGGGCATATGACAAAAAGTGAATTTGTAAGTTTAACTGGCTAAAAATGACTACAGGTAGCAACATAGTGATCCTACCAGCAATTGGTGAACCTTCGGTGGAATAGAATGACCGACATTATGAGATGGCAAATATTTTTATATTGTTATAATTTGTGTTGTATAATTTTCATATTTTAGTGCCTGAAACTCACCTTTTCATAATTACAAAAGACAGCAACTCGATAATCTCCCAAAAGGACCATTTCAATTGTAATAATTCATCTATCTTACCCTGTTCATTGTACAATCGGACTCATTCTTTTAAATCAAATTGTGAAATAATTTGATCGAAAATGACAGGATTATTCTTTTTCACTACTAATTATGATTTACTACTATTAGTTTCTGTTTTACTTTGTCAGTGTTTGACCATGTTTGTTATGTTGATAATCTATGAAATGCATGCAACGAGGCGTATTGAGTTAGTTGATTAATAGATTGCTTGCTGTGGGGGACGAGTTACTTCTTGCCGGCGAGGGCTGCCAGGGTTGCATCCACTTCCTCCTCAGGCTTGAGTGGATGCCACTGGGCAATGGGGCGGCGTGGGTTAGCCAACATGTCAGACCAGTGCCTCAGCTCCGTGCCTGTTGCCTTGCTGCCCACAAAGATCTTCCCAATGGCATCATTCTTCCCAATTTTGTCATAGTCCAGCACTGTGATTACAGCTTGGATTTTCTGGAGAAAAGCCAAATAAAGACAGTCATTGTTGGTTTTATTATGTTATAGCATTTTGGGATATATTATTACATAATGTTGGTTTTAATGCAGATCATTTATTCATAGACACAGACAAATTGCGCTTTGCTTGAAGTCATTATATATTGAGGCTACAGAGTCAGTGTTAGATTTACTAAGATCCCAATTTATTTCACATGAGCACCCAAAGTATCTTACCATTTAAGTCTGCAGGTGGTCAGTTAATTCATCATGTAAACGACTTCACTGGCAAAAGTCATATTCACAGGAGGGATTTTGAAAGTTTGAAAGGGAACACAACCTTCATTTACAAAAATATCTTCCAGTGGATGTCTGCCCACACTTTCACTGAATTCAAATACTACCCTTATAGCCCCTTGCTTTAAAAAAAACAATATTCCTCATGGTGTGCAGTATGTATCCACAAAGGCTCCTGTTCTTGTCGTTACTTAATCATTCTGAACAGTGGGTTATGGATGTCACGCAGCAATATTTTCCAATGGTAAGATGAGATCAGTAATAATACCTGCATCTGCTCCAAGGGGATCTCAAAGCTGAAGGATTCATTGTAGTAGGGGTTCAAAGTGTTCTTCTTCACAGTGGTCTTCTTCTTCTTCAGCCTCTTACCATTCTGTAGCAGGTGGATCTTCACATAGGGATCTGTGCACATACCAAGTAGAAAAATAAGTGAGCGCATAATATCAGCTGTACTGTAGACTTACACAGAAAGCACAAACAAACAAACAATAAATAAATCCTTTTTGATTCATTAATACATCTCTAGTAGCCAGACAAGCAATTGTACTGGATATGAAACATGGATCAATGCTGCCATGTTAGCTCACTGTACCTGACAGTCCACCCACATCCATCTTTTTCAGGTTCTTGGCCTCAAGGATGCAAATGGTGAGTTTGCCAGCTGTGGGGACGTAGCGAAGGGAGATGCAAATGTCTCCCAGTTTCTCAGGCTGTAAGAGTGAACAAGATCAAGGGTTGAGCATGATAAATGATGGCTTCTTGCTTTCTCCCCGCTCAACCACACATACACACACTCCTTGATGTGCATTGTTTTGGATGACACAGTTATGATGCAAAACATTAATGCTTCATTTTTTGTCTCAGCCCCTCTCAAGTGCTCATTTGAAAGTATACTTATGTATATAAGTGCATACTTGGAGAAGAATCTCAGGCATGGCGACTGTTCAAAAATGCTCAATTTAAATACTTTATGCAGAGAATTACTTAAAAATCATTGGATTACAGACAGTTTTAATTGACCAATTAAACAAATCATGTTATTCCATTCATTTTTTTCAAGTTGGATGCCTTAAGGAGGTCAAAAGGTAAATATGGCATTTGGGAGAAGATGAACATTTTCAGGTTAATTATTATAGATTGATAAATACTTGAACTGGTTGAGATATTAAGCAACCTGATTTACTCTTTTTAAAAAGATAACAATTGCTGTCTTGTCATCTAGGATGATACCTCCTCTTTTTCTGCACTCTCAAGATCCTTCCACTCCTCAATGGGCTGTCCTAAATCGACTTGGTTCATCGGCAGCTTAACTTCTCCAATGATATCATGCTTGGAAAAGCGGTCAAAGTCATAGACAGACATCACCAGGGTCTTTCCGCCCAGTTCCTGATACGGAACCTGAATATGAGAAACAGGGATAGAGAAGGGACAAACAAAGTGAAGATAAAAAAACATTCCTTTGTATATTTCCATTGTTGTTATAAAGATACCGTTAATATTATTAACCATATTATCCTCAAGCAAGTTATAAAACCTTATTTAAATAAGAGATAAGAGACTCATATCTTTTCCATCACAGCTGCACAGCAAAAACCTGCAGAACATTTAGAAGAGAGGGAAATGAAATCTCAACCCCCACATTTAAAAGAATCAGACAGAATAACATGGTGGGAATCTAGGCAAGATTGATCTTATCAATTATCTCTCAGAGTCCTAATACAGACTGAAGCTCCACTCTGTGCAGTTTTGAATGATGGCTCTCCTGAGTGTAATTTGAAAATATTGGAAAATATACCCTCTGTGGTCAGATTCACCTACATTACCATTTTCCAAGGTTTTTGGTTGCAAGGTCTTCCTTATGTTTGGTAGCCTTAGTTTAACCAGTTATTTTACGATGCGGGATGCAGCACTGTTACCTGTAAGTAATTTTAGCATACCTGTCTGGAAAAATGTATATGTAGATGTGTGTTCACAGCAGTGGTGCTCAAGAGTACTGTGTGTCTCATGATAGTTCAGATGTCAGATACCTGTTCTTAGCTCAGAAGTATTCTACTCCTTTAGCTAACACTTTATACAGTCATCCACAGACAGGAGCAGAGAAGGATCTGCTGTGTATAACCTTTACTTTTTATTATGGAGGAACAAGTGAACTGATGGGATGGGAAGGGTTGAAAGTGAAAAATAGAGTTGTGTGAACAGACTCTGGTGTTTCACCTGGGTTTGCTTGCCAAAGCCCTGGACAAAGTTCGCACATTGGTTCAGTGGTAAATCTCACCTGTATTAATATGGAACTTTCAAGGATATAATGAGCATGTAAATGTACATCTAAATTATTTGTGTGTCATGTGTGTTATGTTGTGTGTTATGTTTTTTTGAAAGAAAAAAAATGTTACCTTGAAAATGAAAGTTTCATTGAAGACAGGATTCAGTGTCTTCTTGTGCACCTTTGTATCAAACTTCTTCTTCTTATCAGGTAAGAGGAAGACCTTGACATATGGGTCAGAGGTACCTCCTGTATCCATGGAGATGAGGTCTGCAGCCTGAAGGATGCCCACTGTGAGCTGTAGAGAGAGAAGAGCAACTAAACCTTATTAGGTTTAATGTAATGTCACTCCTGTGGCTCTGTTTTCTGCCTAGGAAGTCAAGCATTGGTATAATTCAAATATAAAAATGGACAGTATAGTGGATAAGTTGTCATATGTAAGGTGTAATCCACAATGAAATGCAAATACAAAGTTAATACCTGATTGGGATGTTAAGAACACTCTGAGCAGAAGCTTATATTCCAATACCACACCCCTACCCTTACACCAATCTGCAAAACATGCTAGATGTAATTTGTTGAAAGAAAGCTACCAAATGAAAACCTTTTATATTCACAGATTAAATTGTTTTGTGAGGTACTATGACAACTAGTTGTAAAATTGCTTGTGCAAAATTAGCAACATTTAATATTCCCAAATTCAATAAATACTGGATGCACAACAAAACCATTTGGGAGAAAGTTGTTGCAACAGATATATTTGACTTCAACAAACTTTTTATTAATATTTAATGCTAGCTTCTGGTTATACCGCTCTGCAATGTTATTTGTAAATGGACTGCATATTGCACTGATTGTTTTGTGAAGCACTATGGCAAACAGTTGGCAACTTGCTAACACTAACTGAGTTAAAGTACAGTAACATTTGCAATCTGAGTAAATATTGCACCCATGACCACAAAATCACTATAAGTTTAACTAACCAAATGTAATAAACCATTGCTATGCTTACTGTCTGAAGTAGTCGGGGCCAGAAATAAATATATGGCTTTGGCGGTAGATAAGGTAGCTGAAGTATTAATGTGGAGTTGTGATTAAACATCTTTGGTTCAACTACCTTTAGTCTACTTCACTTGCCGACTGAAAAAAAGTTCAGCCATTTAGCATCCAGGACCATCTAGTCAATTAGTAAACCCGCACTAGTATTTTAAAGTCCTGCTATTATATTTTACATATCTGGATTTAATATATCATTTCCATGGGATTTGTATTGGATTTCTTGAAGTTGTACCATGCTATTTTAGAGTAATTTTTATTGTACATAGCAATTTTACAGTAGTGATTCAATATAACCCTTTATACTGATTTCTATAGCATGAAAAATTTCACTAGTCTGTAATAGTTTCCTATAGGTACGTATACTACATATTGAATGAACAACATGTTGATATTAACTGTTTTGGAGCATTCACTGTTGAGTAAGAAGGAAAGGTTACACTTATTAATTCTTTGTGTTTCTGTGTAGCACTAAGCATTATCTTAACTCACTGTGGTTCCTCTCACCAAGGTAAATGAACCACAGACGTCTGCTACATTTCTATGTAGCTTCCCCTTCATTCTCTTTCCTGAATATATTGCAATAGTACTGGCAGACAGTGGTTGCACATGTCATGAAACAAATTATATATCTTGATTTCATACAAAAAGTGTTATTTTACTATGAAATATGGCTATCTTACTCACAAATGTATTTGTGTCATTGCTGATTTAAGCAGTCTACAGTAAAATATGCAGTGCTAATAAAGCTGTTGCTTGAGGGTGTGTGAAAATTCGTACTGAGGACTTCTAGGACCTGAGATGAATATTATAATGTATGCACTTTCAACATCATTCTTATTGTTTGCCAGTACAATTACCAAGGTTGATATTAATGCATTAATTTTGTTTGTCAGTGCAATGCTTCTATATGGCCACCAGTCTCAGGCTGTTTTTTTCTCTCTGTGAATGTAGAGTTTCTGCCAACTAATGGCTTTTCCAAGCCCTATTACCATATGATTATGAGTACAGCAATATTAGCTTCCTCCACTATATTTTGAACTTAAAAACTGGATTTTTGGATGCAAATGGGTGTATATAATGATAAATGATATCTGTATTAGTTTTAAACTGAAAAGGCACTTGAAAAGCAGGCAGTGGATCCTGCTTAAGAACTAATCCTTGCTCCAGTGATAGGCCCTGCAGGCATGAACTGAATCCTGCTGTGCCATTGCTGAATGCGATAAGCGCAATTAGCCATAATGACACCCTGGCATGAAAGTTTTCAGTCAATCAGAGTATTCCCCGTCTCTTCGGTTGAAAGTAATGTCTCTAGTTAATTGTGTATTTGCAGTCTGACTTCTCTGACTGAAGATGTGCAGTCCAGCATTGCTGATGAATTGCAATGTTAAAACAACAAGTAGATAGTTGCAGGTGTAGATAGCTGCATGTGTATTTGTGGATGTGATAGTATGCACCCTTCACACCTGCTGTATGATACTGCAGTGTGGGATTTACAGTTTTGATTGTGCAGAAACCTTATAAAAGCTTTATAAGAGCCTTATAAGGAGCATTAAACAATATTAATGGTTACGTCACCAACAAATACCCGTCTTGTGTGCCCTTGATGTATTTTTGGCCAAGTACAGCAGGAATCTTTACCAGTTATGTTTGAAACAGGTACCACCATAATTAATTATATTGCCAGTTTGTAAGTTACAGAGTAAATATAAACTTGTGCCTCCCTTAGTATCTGTTATACTAACCTTTCCATCCTGGAAGTCATAATCAAGGGAGTATTGTAGCTTCCCAAGCTTCTCCGCCTCTTTCTCCTCTTCTTCCTTCTCCTCCTCTGTTTGCCCCGTTTCAGCATCATCATCATCATCATCCTGTTGTTTCTGTAAAAGGATCATAAAAGAGAGAATTAGAGATCTGAGGTCAAATGTGACACCAGACTGTGACCTCATCACAGCATGCCATACAAATGAAGCGCCATGGGAGCCTGTTTGGTCACAGAACTGACTGGCAGCATGTCCAGTTTACCTGCTTATTACCTGCTTGCAAAGCACTCATATGCTCTTAAAAAACGCAATCATTCAGAAAGTGATGTTTGCAACATGACTTGATTTCACACGTTCCGTAGGTGACACATCTTCTGTAACTATTAGGTGTTATTAGTATAGTTGTAAAGGTGGCACTGACCTGACACACAATCACCATTGCAAATGATGGGATTAAAAGCTGTCCATTTCAGGTCCCCATTTCAGGGATGCATCTCTCAAAAGTTCAAAACATGCGGCAGCTGTTTGTATAGCTCAACACAAAGCAACATGGAGAGCCATCGGCATGCTGATCGGACAGACATTTTGATACATAGGTGGAAAAAACCGGCAAAGGTAGGTTGATGCCGATATAATAAAGAACAAAGTATATGTAATATACTCCTGTCTATTATGAGATTCCTTTCATATAATTCTCACACAAAGAGATAACATGGACATTCTGTACACCTATACTCTTACAATGCTTTTACAATGCAGCCATAAACACATTCTATGAGATTCTCTACAGGTAAATTTATTCTGTTCTGAACAGAAACAAATAAAGCAATATGCTCCTCTCAGTTTGTAATCATAGTTAGGTAAATTGGAATTTGTTTCAGATTGTGAATGACTGTTAATGCATTATATTTCTTTTGCAACGTTCTTACATTCAAAATACCTTCAATGAATCAAATCTTGTGACTCTTCTGATTCAGTAACGTAGTAGTTGTTGATAAAAATCTAACTTGTATCCTTAAGGAAACCCAAAGAGAGTATAACATGCTTGGTTTGGCGTTGTCAATGATAACATGAGGAGCCATGTGTGTTTTGATACAGAGATAAAAACAGTCCCCTGAATGCAGTAAAACAAACTACTATCCCAATCCTCTCCTCTAACATATCAATCCACCCCATTCCATTTTGGCTAATAAAGGTATATCTAAGTCATTGTAGAGTCATTGTGAATATACCCTCCATAATCAACATACATACAGCAGTTGAGTAAGACAACCACATAGCTGTCCTATCTATCTGAAATGCTTCTTGAGATTATGCATTTATTTAAGGTACACTAATATTCTTTAAAGCTATCTTAGTGTGAGTTCAGTGCAGCATTAACAGTAATACAATATTATAATGATGATTCAATCGCTGTGCTTGCATGCATCAACATCCAGCTTCATGTTCATTCATGCGTGATCTATGAAATTATGATTTCTATGGTGCATTTGGGATTTAAAAGGGACAATGTTTTTTTTTTAATATTTGTTTGATGAAAATGTAAAAAGCACACAGTATTAGTTGTTGATGCCCAAACAAAAATATAAATAAACAGGCCAAAATCACAAATCTTAGATACTGTTCTGTTTTTGCTTACTACGTCCTAATGGTGAGAATTAACAGACAGCACATGGTCTGAAACTCTGTGCACTGCAGTTGCGTTTAGGAAGGCTGCCATTACATTTTACACCTCATGTATCACCTTGGAAAGCCACTCTCAAGTCAAGTCTCAATCATTCCCCTGTAGCTACTTAAAGGGCACATATGGTTTTTTGTATGTAAATGAAAGCATTTAAGATCAATCTTACGCATTGTGATCTGTGATAAAATATGCTATTTTGTACAATTATATATAAGCAAAAAACATACAACCTGTATGTAAATATGTAAACATATTTATGCAGTACTTTCACCCTTGCCACTATGTAGCCAACAAATAACCAACCATGCCCTTTAATACATGCATTCTGCCAGTGGTTAATTGTGCATTGCTGGTTGCACTCAGTCATCCAAACCTTCAACCTCGAGGTGAGAATTTCAGATGTGTATTCATTTCCTCAGAAAAAAAAAGAAAAAAAGAAAAAGCTTGAGTCAAGCATTTTTCTTCTCTCTGAGTTTTCATGGCACATAGCCTCTTCCTGACTTCCCCAGGATGGAGTGATCTGTGTGTCCAGTCAGAAAGCAGAAGGAGTACTGGCAATATCTCCCACTTGCTTTCAAAGAACTGAAGGGACTTAGATTGCCTGAATGTGGAAGGTACAACATTCAATCCCCAGCACCCCATATTCCCGCCCCAGCACCTGTACTTACACCACCCTGCCAGAGAGTGGCACTGTGAGCTGTCCACCTACCGTAGAGCAGAGATCCATGAGAGTCAAGAGAGACGGCGCACACACAAGACACAGAGCAGGAGGAGAGCAGAGAAAGAGGGAGAGGTTGAACTCATGGACACCAGTGAAGAAGACACAAGAGAGGCAGTCAACACCACAAGGGTACAGAGCTAATAAATGACACACTTCATCTTTGATAAAAGAGAAAAATATAATTTTGGATATACCTAAGGTCTTTGGGGCGTTTGGGGTTGATTTGGTAATGTCAGATTTTATTTATTACCATTAAATTTTGCCATATTTACTACTTTCTAGTTTAATTCATTTGAAAATAAAAAAAGACTCTTTCAGATATGCTTATGACCTTATTGGTAGGCTTTACAAGATACATATGTACCATAATTTAAAGAGTGGAAATGAATGAACTGCTTACATGATGAAATGTATCCATATTAATGATATCAGCCAGAGAACACACTTCACTGCAAGCACTTTTCTTATTTCATCTTCAAAACAACTAATTTATTTTATTCATAGTTTTATTTTTTCAGGTCCACTGACACAAAAAATTTCCATTATCCTTCGACATTATACCCCACTCACCAAAGCAATCAGACTTTAATTGGTAAAACTTCCTTGAAAACAGTTCATTACCCCCAAACCAATTACATCTCCGTCTCAACTGGAGTGTGTCATTTTTTTGCTCAGGTCCCAAAGCACAGAAAAATACAGCACTCACATTTTTAAACAAAAACACACTTTAAGAACAGATACAGTTGAAACGAGAGGAAGGGCTTACTGTCCATTAGTTTAAAAAGAAATTCCTATTAAATCTTCTTAACATTTGCATATTCAGTCACAGATTTTTTGTAGATACAAATGACAAATTATTTATGCTGGTTGCCAGGCCTTTTCTGTCAAGCTGTCATGATTTTTATGGAAGCTAGGTGACCGCCCAGGCTTGTTTTATTAAAAAATAGCAATACATATGCCTTAGCCTTACCAGAGAAATTGTTTAAATTTCTCTTTGTTTAGAAATTGTCTAAACAAAGCTAAGAAAAATTTTTGTGAATTCGACCACACTTTCCTTTAGATTTTTGTTCAAATAGCTACTGTATTTGTATGTTTTACTGTATTCTACTACATCTTAATTTACAGCTATTACTGATTTTAAACTGATCATAAAGAGAATTAACTTAATAAATACTCTTAAACTGGGGTGACAAATAAATCATTTTATTTTCATTGCAAACTGGCTAAAGCTCTAGACTACCAACAGGTTGCATCATTTTCATGGCAAATCAGCGGCAGTGTTTTCCTGTGTCCTTTTCATTGCATCAACCTTCATTGTTGTATGTTGCGATAGAAGTGTTTACAGCTGGCAGAGTAAAAAAATCACTGGATGCAGTCCTTTTGACAATGATTTACATCGGCTCACTTCAGTGCCCTATGTAGAAGGACACTACAGTTTTAAAAACAGCCAGCTTTCTGATGACCACATGTGGAGTAACTGAGCTCAGTTTAACAGAGAAAATAACTGACTAGTCATCATTCATCATCAGTCCTTCACACAGACATAGAAATAAATACAGGTATTGTTTTTTTTCTTATAAATCACAGGTTATGTTGCTGATGGCTTAACTAAGCAAATGATGTTCGTAAAGAAAAATAAAAGCACTTGCTTTTAGCTGTAAGCTAAAGCATAGGGAGTTACATAGGGAGTAAATAGAGAGGATGGACAGAAGCATGTTTTTTACAGGATGACTGAAGTTGTTTTGTCACAGTGCCAGGACAGTGTACAGTACCTCATCCCCCTTCATGTTCTTCATGTTGAAGCCACCCTTGTCCTTCTTGCCCTTCTTGTTCTTCTTCTTCTTACAGCAACACTTCTTGATGATGCAGAAGCAGCAGGTAAGAATAAGGAGGGCTGCTACCACAGCAATAGCAATGATTGCCCATGGAGGGACTGGGGACACACAAGGGAGACAATCATAATCCTTTGTATAGATTGACATAGATTCAGAATGGCTGCCAAAAACATAGAGGCAGTGCACCATTTCCAATATATTACAAGCCAAGGTGCCCCTACCTTACTGCAACATCAGGAAAAAACACATCTTATTATCAAATAGAGTGGGGAATTCAGTAGGAAACAAACAGGGTAACATCTGAGTGAAGTCAATAAAAACTCCATATTAATTTGTGAGGCTCACAACTCACGTGGGATCTTGTCGAACTCATTTAAGAACTTGCTCTTGATCTCCTCAAAGACATCATTCTTGTTGGCAGAACCCTCACCCCCGGTGGAGTTATCAGGCACGGTAGAGACAGCGGGGGTGGGGGGTGTGGTCATGACATTGGTGCCTGTAGGCTCTGGTCCTACCATGGCTTCTGGGTTCTTCTTAAACAAGTTCCACTTCATCCTTGACAACTAGGCCACACACAGTCCCTGTAAAAATGTATACATAGTAAAAGGCAAAGTTTAGAGAGATGAGCAGCTTTATATGTTAAGGGGAGAAACAGTGCCCTGCATGGTTCCTCCTATCATACATATCAATACATGGTCATAGATGCAGGTGTGAGATGGATAGTGTTTAAGAACTATGCTTATAAAGGAGGTCTATTATGAAAGTCAACTTTCAGACATTTTGACTTACAGGTAAAGCCCTTTGTGATGCAGCTAAAATACCTATAATTGGTGGGCTTAGTCTGATTATATTTTATAAGAGTTTATTGTTAAGTACTGAAATATATATTCAGGAAAAAATCTCAAAAGTAGCTTTTATGCCAATAATTGTAATGTAATCATTAATAAATGAAATACTGAGAGCTGCACAGAGTAAACTCCTGCAGAGGGCAGGCCTGGCTGAAGTGGGATCCAGTAGTTGAAGAGAATTAAAAGGAATTTCTGATTGGATAAAATTACAAAGACATAGCCAATGAAATTGTGGCTGTAACAGTAGTCATCCTTTTCAATTCCAATGGGGGTGGATAGATGTTAATAATTTAGCAAGCAACGTTACTCTTGGATAAGCCTTTTTTATAATTCAAAAGATGAGTCCAGTTATAAATTCAGTAACTCCTTGTCTGAGTGAGCTGGTGGCCCATAAGTTGAATGACTCAGTGAGATAGATAACTTGAGATGAACTAGAGAGAAGAGTAGAGACAAAATGGCGAACTGGAGAGTTCTCAGTGTGGAAGAAGTGCTTCCTGTTTCCTGCGTATTTTAAGAGCTGCCTCTGAGCCACAGAGCTGTGGTGATTATTTGGGTGTAGAGCTGCAATAATGTGTCTATCAGTTAACATTTAAAGTAATTAAGCAAATTTGCAAGCTTTTACTGACCTCCTACAGTGTATGTGGGCTTAAGGCTTGTGATACGTATAGGACTGTAACAGTGAAAACATAGAAAAAAACTGGTTTCAGCAAAAAAAGAGGTACTCCAGACAGAACATTGTATTGAATAGCCAACAATACACTGCTAGCATGAACACACATATATTGCATAACAACTTTTTGATGTCAAACTTAATAATTTCCCTAAATGGAAGCTGCAGGATAATTTTCGCCTTCCACTGCACACACACTGATAGCCTCAGCATATATATCATTACATAACATCCTTTTGATGTCAAACACAATCATGCCATGAAAAAGAAAACTGTGTGGTGATAAACACTTTAATTTCTCGGTTCTGCATTCTCACATTTACAGCCCTAAGATGGTGACAAGGGAAGTGTTACAGCTGCAGACCCACCAAACAAGAGAGAGAAAAAAACAATATTTAGAAAACTGACCGAGGCAATACCACCATGTCAAGGACATAAATGCATTAGTTCTTCCTTCATATAATTTATTACTTTTCATCTTTCCTTCTTTTTCTCGAGGAAATATTTTTCTGTGATCCAGACATTCTTCTCAACAGACTCCCTTGCTCACATTTTTGTTAGTAATATGACTTTGGTGAAACGATAACCTTTGAGGCACCAGTATGAGTCCTCAGGACAGCACACCACCCTGCAGTATGAAGCTAATAATGGTACAGAACGGTGTGGATCACTGCCTCTCATGACTGCTGCACACCAGAAACTACGAGCCGTGTTGTTGTAGTGACATCATTTAATGGTACCAAAGCAAGAAAATATGACTAAGTATGACTGCTCTGTTATTTAAATGTGAGGGGCTTTACCCTGAGGACTTAATGTGGTGGAGAGAAAACCTCCATTACCTGTGGGGGGGGGGGGGGGGGGGGGGGGTCCCTTATTAAAGACTGTCACTGTACAGTAATGTGCATCCATGCTATCATTCAGTATCAAGTTTTATAAATAAAACATTTATTAACATTTCCCCAAATACCTTGTAGCCATGACTGGAGTAAACCAGCATGGATTTTCATGAACAACTATATATGTAGCTTGTCTTATAAAGTGAATTGATATACTGTCAACACTGAAAAGTCACCACACACTACCAAGCCAGATGGATACAAAAATGGCACACCAATTAGCTGCACAGATACAGGTAGACTTTCAGCATAAAGGGTATGTAAAGGGTAATTAAAAACAGTCCAGAGATTGCAGGCTACCAGTGTCAAGACAGAGGAATGGAATTTACTTTCTCTCTGTTTCTGCTTTCTCTCTGCTGCCTTTATCAAATAAACTGGAT
Organism: Albula glossodonta; assembly: GCA_019788955.1. Lineage (NCBI taxonomy): Eukaryota > Metazoa > Chordata > Actinopteri > Albuliformes > Albulidae > Albula > Albula glossodonta. Next base: position 3,281,111 of record JAFBMS010000004.1, read on the forward strand.
ATAATGCTTATATCTAATAATATACATATTATTAATTATATAATTTAATATGGATATAATCTTTGTCACATATTTTATTATATTCACATGCAAAAACCAGTAATTAGTAAATCAATAAAGCATAATTAACAGCAATACTTGTTTTAGAATGCCTGTAGAGTAGATACTCCTCAGTATTCTTGAATATTAAATAACTATAAGTTATTAGTGGTTTTGCTTTGCAGTACCATCACCAAAGTCTCCTCAGAGGTCAGTACTGTTTATTGATATAAAAATGGGAATATCATATGAAGGTAATTTTTTCCCCCAACATTGTCCAGGGTGGCAAGCGATTGGTAGGATATGAACAAAGGCTAAGGTCATTTTGTGGGTGGTACACTGATGTTGGCTGCTTAACGCATACATCAAACAAATGCACAGCTGAAAATTAATACAGTTTGATATGTACACTAAGCTTCCTAAACAAAGAAAATACATGGAATCTGTTTATAAGGCCAATTGTAATAGGTGATTTGATTATGTGGCCTCTCTCAGTGTAAATAGCTCACAGATAAGCATGCTCACTCTGGAAATGATGACAGAAGGGGAAATACTGTCCATACCCAAAGGATAATGTTTAAACCTTGGAAAATGGAATACTTAAAAAAATCTCTTCAAAGAAATTTCTAAACCAAACTCAGGACATAGGATTGAGTATACTACCTTTATAAATAACATCTATGTTTATTCCAAAATTATGTGGCATCATTTTCAAACAAGCAGTATCAACAATTATAGGACTGCAGTAGTTCCATTAAAAACCTTTATAAATGAAGTTTGACTTGACAGTGGTGTTATACAAAGTTTGATTTTCCAATAAATGAGTGAATAGTAATAATAATAGGAATAACAACAACAACAACAACAATAATAATAATAATAATAATATGAATAATAATAACTTAAAGTATAATTGTTAATTACTTTAGCAATTGCACCATGAGTTTGGAGAAAAGAACTCTTTCTGTTTAATAATAGGGTACGGTCCATCCACACGGTCCTGAAAATGCCTTTGTGTTGCATTTCCTCATATTAATGCATTATACAGCACTGTGGCTCATGAGCTGATGGTAGAGAGAATGAAATATTCATGAATCTAAAATGTTTGAAATATGACTGCCCTCAGAGGACCCCTTCAATCGAGATGGAAGCTCAAGATCAGGTGAGTGGTGGCTGCAGTCAGTGACCAATGAAGCACCCAGCCAAGCCATTAAAGCTGTAGGGTCTTTAGATCAGAACAGTTCCATCAGCCTGTGTCTGAAAGGCTATACTAAAATTTATCCAAGCGCACCTACCCCATACATCATGAAAAGAGCACTGGAATTATTTCACTTACTTTTGTCATTTATAATTAATTAACCCTGAGGTGGCATTGACATTCACAATGTATTTTTTTGATGCTTATATAAGTTTTGTCGCTGCTAAAGTAAAGAAATTACCATGTAACATGTGACAGCTGGTGTCACAAGTAGGTAATAAGTTGGTGTCATTAAAGATGTGGTGTGGTGGGCATTTAATAAAGATCTCAAAAAATGTTTTTGAGAAAATAAGAGATTAAAGATTATGTAAGACAGGAGACAGTCTGAGAATCCTGTTAGCCTGGAGGCATTCTTAGACATTGGAAATTTGTATATAGTTTGTTTGCCAGTTCAACAAGTCCTTGGACAGAATTTTGTAACAGTTTGCTTTGACTTGGGTCAAATTGACCCAAAACATAAACCTTGTTACTATATTGGGTGAAATATACATTTTCGTCCATTAATATTTGAAAAACAAATGAAATACATATTTTTTCAGGTATAGCCCATATAAGATATTAAACATGACACATTTCTATATTTATTGTAAAAATAAAGTATTTTCATATTTCATCACATTTCTGAAATGTGCAAAAAGGAAAGCAAATAAAATTTTCTGTCAGCCTGGTTCTTTTAAATATTATTTTTAAAATGTACAGCACTGTGCTCTGTGACCCCAAAGAATGAGGAAGTTTCATTCAAAGGACTTCAAGTTTTATTTTTTGTAATAGTTATCTAGCAATAGCAATACATATCTGAGAAGCAAATATAGGGGACATGATCAAAATAAACACAGGAAAAGTCAACAGGTTTTGCAAAAATAACTGACAAATGCTTTGGGCTTCAGAAAACACTCTCCATGGGGATAACATTTTCAAGGAATAGCTCAAAGCCTTCGCTTCAGACATGCAGTCGAATGACTGAACTCTTCTGCAGTCTCCGGATGTAGTGAAGGTCCAGAGGTAACTGAGAGTCCTTTCTTGCAGACAGTGCAAGAAGTAGAAATCGATCAGATTTAGATGGTTAAGGTTACTTGGCAAATTAATCTCTTTGTCGATGTGAGTGGGCAGAGAATGAACCAATGACTTGCATTGAATAGAGAGAGACAAAGAGAGGAATGATGATTTCGTTCAGAGTTAAAAATTCTTTAGTAGCCCTGAGCAGCTTGCTTTGTTCATCCTTAACAGCTTCGAAGTGTGATTTTGCCATTAAATCAATATGGTTGGCTATTTAATTCAATGCCCGGCTGTGGGCTGTCTCTATTTGAACTTTCTGGGCAATGTAGAGTTACAGAATTTTAGGTCCAAGAAGCAAAGAGGTAGAACACTGGTGCTCTTTGAAGTCTAAACAACCCAACGCAGATTTTAAATCATTTTTTGTAAATTTTTGCCATATCCAAAATACAAAATAAAACCCATGAATGTAGTCATTATGAAAATATATAATGTATTTGTTATTTTGGTTTGTCAGCCTGTGCTAAACTTGTGTTTATTGTGAACAACTTTGAATTAATGGTGTTTTGTTTATTTTCTCCATCACATCCTCAAAAGGGATAAAATAAAGAAAGCATGAGCTTATTTTTGGGTCTCCTTCTTTGTGATCTTCCTTTTCCCTTCTGCTCGCCACCCTGCCATACTGCCACTATACATAAAATGTTATTAAAACGAGGATATCATAAGTAGGAGATTAAAGTCATGTTTGCCTTGCCTATAGGGGGCTCTCTCTCACATTTGTAGCTAGCTCTAGTGCACTGCTGCCACATCCACATCCCTCCTGAGCATGCATTGCTTAGTGTGGCCAGAGCCCAGATGCAGCAGATGATGTTGGGCGATATTGGCTCGGACTTTTGGCTTTATATCCTTTCATTTCCAGGCCAGTCTCTGGTGGGATGCTCTACAACAGACCTTTCCAAAAGAGACAGTATGTTGGGTTGTGATTTAGAGATGTGTATCTTGAAATAGTTTAGGCCAAATACCAAAGTAGACAATTAATTTGGGTTATTTTATGGGCAAATGACATTACACATTGTACAGGGGGTTGACATGTAATAATATCATTGTCACTTATATTCGAATGGCCTTTTGACTGTTCTGCTAATGCAAGAGTATATACTTGAGAAAATGCAGTGTATTTTCTTTGTGCAGTTTGCATGCTGATGGGAATCTTATCAGATTTGTAAATGGATAAATGACTGTGAAGTGGCACTGCAGGAGGAGAAAGTAGGAGTATGGCCATGTGATAGGTGACACATTTAAAAGGTTGCTGTCTATTCAACAAAACAGCAATGCTGGCTGTGATGTGCTATAGGAATCCTTGCTTATTTAACGTATCAAGTGCACTTTCATTATATATGCACAGGAACTACCAAGTTAAAGTAACAATTTAGTTACAATTTTGTAAACTCAGGTAAATTGCATTTTGTGTCTCAATACAGTTCTTTACATTGTAATATATTTTTGTATTTTTTACATTCAAATGTGTTGTTGTTAGAGAGTGTGGTTATTGTAATTATGGATTGTCGAAGATAAAAAATGACATGATGGTGGTAGACTGTGAACCTTTTTTGTGTGCCTCTATCACAAAATAATAAATTCCTCAATGTGTTGTTGCTCATATGAATTTGTTGTTAAATCACTGCATTATTTGATCTGTTCTTGCCCTGTTGCTGTCCTGCCTCCTGTCTCCTCTGACTCACTGTCCCGCTCTAAAGTTGTGAAGTGTAAGCTGAGTGAGCAGGTAAACAGACAAAGTCTGGGCTTTACTGAGTCAGCAGTCCTGTGGATTCCCAGAGGCTTTTGAAGTGCTAGTGTAGTGTAGAGTATTGCATAAAAATAATCAGGGTGTCTTTTCATATTGACAATAACTGGAACTAATTCACCACGTTTACTAAACGGTTGACAATATTAACAATTTTGTAATTGAAAAATACACAAAACAGTATGTAAATATGGGTATTATGGATGGATGGATATAATAAAATATGGTCATACAATCATAAAATGAAGCTCTCAGAATTATTTAAAAATGTTGTGTTTTCTCGAAAGGTTTTACTCTCAGGTTATGTTGTATCATAACAGTACAAATTATTTTTTTTCCTGTTTACATAGACATTTTGATTATTTAAATGTAAAGACACAAAATGAGCTTTTTGGGAAGGAAACATTTTGAAAATGCACTCTAAAAATGAAGGCTTTCTTGTCCTTCCATCTTGAGTGCTTTCCCACTTTACTTATGATTTCTGCAGTCTTCCACTAAAAATGCACACAGTGTTCTGGGTAATCAATCATTTTATTCACTATCTTTAGCAGAGATTCACACCAGCTCAACTAATGCAGAAGGACACAACCCTGCTCTGTGGTTCTAAAAATTCCTCATTCCTTCCTATCTAGTAATGAAGCCTGTAAATTGTTCAGTTTTCTTGTGTGTTAGCAATTGAAATAACATCTTTTAAGAGACCTCATTCATATTGTTGTAAGTGCACATTCAGCCTCTGAATGAATTTAAATATTGGCATTGCTATATTTACTTTTTCAAAGATTTTAACACAAGCACTTAAACTGGTGACACCTCATCCACAGAAGTCCATTCATTATAAAATTAATTCTTTTTGAGCCCATTTCATACATGTTATTGTCTGGTCTAATTTCTTGTCTAAGAAATGTATAAATAACCTTAACTTTTGCAGGGCACTATTTATTTCGGTAAACAGCACAGACTCAATCTTATTCATGTGCTATATGAGATGAAGGGCTGGTATGTCTCTTAGGACTGGAACACAAAAGAACAGGTGAAACTGGTCACTCATTCCACCTTCAGTTTGCAGGAGAATGTTTCAGGCTCCAGGATGATGCACTACTTCAAATATGAACATGTCAACACAAGATGGAAATCCGACTTGATGAAGAATGTACAATGTAACAAAGCAATTTAAATAGAATTCCCATGATAAATGACTTCTGGTGAAAACGTTTGCTAATTAATTTTATACATTCAAACAATATAGTATATTTATCAGTCTGATGCTATGTAGATAAATTCAGATACAACTGCAATGCAGACAGAATTGGTAATCATCCCAGACTACATCAGTAAGTGGAGAAACATGTTACAGTGTATTGACTGATTGAGAACATTGAATAAGGTGTATAGTTTTTTTAAAGCATTTCCAATAATGGGTGGTTTGTACTGGGGAGGCTGTGGGAATGTGTTGTGGGAAGAAATGGAGGCTGATTAATGTTCTGGTCAGTAATCTCAGTTAATGCATCTAGCAGAGAGATGACCAACAAAACGTGTGCTCTGCCAGCAATGTTGCAATACGTTTCATGTGAAGAGTGCAGTACCATTAATAATGCATGTGAGATGAATTCTGTACTTGTTATTTCCCCCTTTTTCTTTAGAATTAGAGCAGTCAAAAGAACAAATCCAGTATCACTAGTCTCATTTATTAATCAACTCTCTGACCAAATTTGGCCATAAATTGCAAAAACACTAATTTTCCTGCAAAGCTTGCCATTTTTCATATTAAATGTAATTATTGGCTAAGATCAAATCTCCTATCATATCTCAAAATATATTGATATAGATTAAGTAGATCCAAAAAAGGTAAAACATCCTAAATTTCTGCAGATATTTATAAAATAATAACACAAATTAGACCTTTCTGCAAGTAGTACAAAATGTATAGAACACTTCAGTGTAAGCCTGAAGTTTGATACCAGCCATGAGTTTTGTGTGGAACTCCTAAGGGGAGCTATTCCCCTCTGCTAGCTTTGAAGTGGGATTAGATTTAATATGGCCATGCTGAATGTGGTATGACAGCACATAGAAAATAATTGTCTTTAAAAATGTGTCTGTACCTCTGTTAATCATATGACAAGGTTCAGCTCTTATTATGCAGGTCTTCACAATCACTAACCCTATATTGTAATGGAAGTAATCTTAATGTATGAACAAACATGAATAAAAGTATAGGGAGGTTCATGGCAACAATAGTAGTAGGATGACCTTTGGGAAAAGTAAAGTAAATCTACTGCATTCAGATATGAGCAATTATTAGGCATTTTTTAAACCTGACTCTTGCATTGTTATGAGGAAAATTTGACCTGATAAATTACATCTGTGTCTAATCAAAATATAACACAAATTGAACATGCAGTATTGTTTTTTTTATTTCATTGCACCAGCCATAAAATATCATTAACCTTCAAAGGACAATACAACTAGTGAAAAATTAAAGTGTAAAGAATTGCACGGATTAACAAAACACATACTGTGTGATTGCTTTTTCTCAGAGTGATTGATAAATTCATCCATTCAGATACTTTTTCTTAAATATAGTCTAGGTGCCCTTTAAAGTCCTTAATGCTTCAAATATTAAAATGAAGAAACATTCATGGTATCCCAGCCAGTGTACTTGGGACCATACTATCTGTGATAAAATAGGAGCTCACCATATTTGTGTTTATTCCAAAATTCATTTCAGTTATCAGCTACATGAATAACCTCAATAGTTTATCTTTTGGGTTGCACTGTTCCAGTACGATGCTAGATGCATCAGTATCTGTAGAGAATAGAAAAGAGACCAAGAGAGTTGCTAATGGAGGAAATTCTTAGCCTCTTTACAGTCTTTTGTCCCAGCATTGGGGGCAGGGGGATGGGAATATTTATGCATTCACTCACTGAGAGAGCTATTGATCCTGCCTATCCCATTGTGCTCATGGGTCACTTTGCCCCCTGAGAATGCACATACACAGAAGAGCACAGATGGTGGTCTGCTTCACATTATGATAGTATGCACAGGAGCCAGCTCACCTTCCCTTCAATCAATGAAGATTCAAGAACCAGCCTGAACTTTGACCAATATCAAATAAAATCATTTAAATGAAATATTTAATCAATACTGGACAAATCATTATTATCATTTGTTGGATCAGTGGTCCAAGGGCAATATAACAACGCTCATCTATAAAGACTGTGTCTAGATTTAAACCAATTCATAACAAGTAATTACAAGCAATTCAAAATTGTGAATTAATATTGAATAAAACTGCAGTAACACCTCACAGAAAATAAATAAAAATACAGTAAAACCTCGCAGATATGACTCTCATAGATATGGACTGGCTGATCAACCAAACATTACATGAAATTTGAAGCAACATCCGAATTGTGCCTCTTCAATACCCAGCTCTGATGCAAGAAAACATGCTATGACACTGACAAATAAAGGAACATACTGTTGTCATGTCATCAATCCTTCAAAGTTGTGAAAGCATTAATGAATGTACATTAGTCCATTTTGATACATTCTATGTGAGTAAAGGACACCATGTGTTGACCACACATTCAAATGTTTGCAAAACTCCCATAATTCTATGGATGATCACCACCATGTGTGAATGTGAGAATCTCATTGAAGTGAATGGTTTGTATTGTGCATGAATGCATTTAAAATATGATTTAAACCGTCAGGAATCTTAATATATGAAGACATCTGATTTGTTTTGTATAGATAAAGCTTGAAAATGGCCGTATTGTTGTCCACACTTGGTTCTAAGAGATGTTTGCTTTTTCAGTAACAAAAAAAATGAACTGATTGATACTTTTATATAGATGGCATGCTACCATGAACATTCATTGACACAACAAAGGTGATGCTTTTCATTGGTTCAAACAAAGATAGCGATTGATAGCTCATAGCAGCACCACCTTTTGAGAGGGGTCAGGAATATGTGGCCCACATAGACTTTTACAACTACTTTACCTCTGTTTGAAAAGGTTCATGAAACCTCATTATTCTGTCACTATGGAGAGGTATTACAATATTTAGTTGGTAACTAGTTGCTGCTTATATAAATACAGAGGGAATGTTTTTCACTGTATCAGCTAAAACTAGATTTTTTTGCAAACATCAGTTAGTAGACTGGTAATCATCAGCTAACTAGCAAATTATATTATAAAAGTTATAGTATGAAACAAACCCATACTTTGAATAAGAATTTTCATATTGGAAGTGAGGGCTGGAGTAATTCACTGTGCAGCAGGCACAGTTAAAGATTTAAATATGTCATCCCTCCCACAGAGAAGAAAAATTAATCACACTCCTGACAGGAGGGTGGCACAGTCTGCAGACCAGCACTGTATCAACAGAAACTGAGATTTTTCTGTAACTGATACCAGTCTATGACAACCTGACATGATGACTCCACTCTAAATGTTTATCTCAAAGTACTTACTTTATGTCACAGAATTTGTAAAGGTGTGTTTTGTCTATGGTTTGCATTGACAAATGTGGCACTATTAACTGAAATATCCCAAACGACGTTAAATTGTATAGAATATGTAAAGACATGGCTAGTTAGCTGGCTTTCTACGGTGAATTAGTAGGATATGTTTCACTTCTCAGTATTGCCTCTTGCTGGTCAATGAGATTCCCATAGTCTGCGGGCAAAAATTGCTCATGCAGTGACTTCTTCCAACTCATGTCATGTCTGTGCAGTCTCACCGCATGACTGGAGGGAAAATGATGGTTGATATGACATATTTTGGAGAAGCATGAATGCCTGTTGTGAATACTTTACTATACCTAGGGATTTATAATGGAGGTGGCTCAATGAGTGTGGTTTCTGAATGTTGGTGTTGGAGATTCCAAAATGGGAGAAAAGGTATTAATAGAGAAGAACTGGAAAAGATACAGGTTACTGAACTATTTCTGTTTCCAAAAAATCAATGTTTTTTTTTGTTCTTCCTTACATAGATTCCATTCCATTACACTGAATGTGTTTCTTTAAGGTCAAAGCGTCATTCAGAACACTTGAATTTAAATGTAAATTATATGTGCAGCATATCTGTTCGTTCATTTCTCCTTGTCAACTTCCACAACTTGTTTTGTACCATCACAGTATTAGAGATGTGTGAATATGGAGATTAATGTCTGACAGCAAGAGCTTACAACAATCCAGAGCTGACTAATTAGTCAAGAAAAGCCATTAGGGAAATGACACAGTGATAAACAACAGCTGGAACATTTTATGGCTGAGGTTAAGAGTGACCTAGGGATGTATTTGATTGGCCTGATGACTGGGAAAAGAGTTGTCTGTGTGAGGCCAACATTCAATCAACATCTACCCTCAACTCTGACTTACAAATAAACAGCAGTGTTACTGTTTTTCATTACAGAAAGTTTGACAAGTACACTTGGTCATTACAGAACATGACATACAGTGTCTGTGAAGGAAAAATAACAGAGGCACTTATCAAAATGTTGAACGACTTGGGAAAATATTTATTGAATCTAGGCTAAGTCTATACTGAAAGACGTTGGCAAGACTGAATCTTTCCTACCCCAGAGTGCTTTGAATTTTGGTGGCAGGGGCACTGATAATAGATGGTGGATAAGGAATTGGTACATATTTTCAGTAGGGTATTGTCTGCCTAGTATAAACCCCCTCCCCCCACCTTTCTGAGAACACCTCTGGACAAACTCAAGGTGCTTTGTCCTGGATTAAACTTGGATTCCAGCCTGTTCTTTCCCGAGGACATGCCCTTGAGAACAGATTTATACCTCTCTGTTTATGTCAAGTGACAAACAGCATAACTCTACAGAAAATCAGCTCTTTCATTATCATTATGACTGCCTATAAATGGGAAATAGAAAGCAATGGCCTTCTGATAATGGTAAATTGATATCACTAGAATGTGCTGCTTCCCTAATTTCCTGTAAACTACAGGGACATTCATGGTGATCCAGATTATATGCGTATTATCTGATTCTGATGCAGATTGTCATGACATTGTTAACAAGTAGCTGCAGATCCTCTGACAGGTTACAGCTGCTCCTCAGTGCAAACTAACCATGGTTCATTTGCCCCATGAAACGCAGATGCTGCATCTCAGACCAGCAGAATGTCATACAAACTTACAGAATTACTTTTACTTGGAAAACACATTATTACTGTGTCAGTCATGTGTAATACAAAGTACCAATAATTGGTAGCCTTTGTAACAGCCATAACTATTTGGAAAGAATTAGTTTTTCATTTTCTAAAACATATAGGGTGTCCAGAATCTAATAAACAATTTTCAATAGTAACTTTTTGTAACATGTACAACATGATGCAATGAATGGATAAAGTTAACTCATAAGGTTGAAGCATAAGGGTTTTTGCAGGCTAATAGCATAGTCATTGCACAGCACAACAATCTCCTACTCAAACATATTCAAAAGGCAAGCCTGGATAAAAACAATATCACTATCCGCATGGCCTCTCTTCAAAACCCATATTGGCACAAAGCAGTTTCACACAGATCACTGGCCTAAGACCTTCTCAGAGAAAACTTAGGGTTCACATATTTATATCATAAACTGCATCAAAATTAATGATAAAAGACTAGACCAGGAATAAGAATGATTACATTATAACAATGGAAAATTTCTAAAATATTAATCACTATCTTTTTAGTCACTATCCATGGCTGTGAGAAGATTATTAATCTTTTTTCATCAAAAAAAAACAACAAAAAAACATTGCCTGAGTCCATGCAAAAACCTGGAGCACAGTTTATCATAAGTGGCTTACATGGCAGGCAATGGACCACCTTAACCTGGATTACACAGGAATGCACTGGAGGCTCAGCTAGTACTGGAATTCAGCCAGCCAAATGACACACAATACATCTATCATGCCATTTTCAGCACTCGTGGAAACAGTACAAATCCATCTTCCAAAAGCCTGTTGGAACTTCTGCAATTCAGCAAATGAAATCAAAGGAGGTATTCAGCCAAATAACCACAACAACTTTCACGAAGTCACATTTCATTTGCTGAACAATGTCAAACAGGCTGGGTAATCCACTGACTGCATGTATTCATGTGGAACGGGACAACATGAGCAGATAAAAGACTACCTAAAATTATAATGACTACTGAATGTGAGAAGTGCCAAAATCACAGAAAACTTGCGTACACAATGTGCATTTTCTAAGTTTAGTGTACTTTTCGCATTGCCTTGGATTTAAACACAGTAAGTAACACCAAAGTACTGTGGTGCTGAAATGACAGAGGAGCCTGAGGCTGGTTTGTCCTTGGATCTGTCCTTTCAATCCCCTGGCCAGAAAACTTTTTCCCATGGGAATCTTGGGCAGGCTCACTGCAGAGCTGACGAAGCTCCCAGAGCATCGCTACGGTGGCTAATTTACAATTTTACTCGTGCTGTCCGATGGCTCCCTGCCGGACAGGAAGCGAGGACAGAAGAGAGAGACGCTGACATTGGAGCAGAGTGCACCCCTCTCAATGAGATGATAAGGGGAGACTGTCCAAGCGGAGCGGCCAGCCGTTGTTTCGCAGATGACAGAGGGGGTCAATAAATGAGACCTCATGGGCTTCAGATGAGAAGCCTGTCTCTTCATGCTCCTCAGAATATTGACTTGACTGACTCTGAACCACACTGAGAGCTAGCCCTGACTGGGGCTTAGCTGCATGGCAAAAGAAGAGGTACAAAGCTGAATGAAACAAAGTGCTGAACAAACAGAAGCATGGATATTCCAAGTATAAGAGACAAAGTGTTACATGTCTAGATTGTGACAACATAAACCCAAAAGAACACATACTCTGAGAAACAGACAAATGAATATTTACAGCTGTATGCTGCAGACGTACAGCAGGGTACCAAACTGTGCTGCATATTTTTTTTCTTTCAGAGTATATGACAAGAAAAAGGAAATATTTCCTAAGAATCAGAAAATTGTTTTTTTTTTCCATACTCTTAATACACCTTTTAAAAACCACTCGTGCTGTGTTGTGTTGTCGCTAACTACACTCAGCAATGTATTAAAAATAACACAAGAGTTGTTTTCATTTGCATTAAAGTTTAATGCCTTGCTGACTTCTGCACATGATACATGTTAGCTATTATCACCAAACAATGAAGCTCAGTAACATCCTCTCACTCATTTTTGTTCCCCATATTTCTGTAACTGCAGTAAATCCACCTGGCCAGGTAAAAAGCTAGCTATCTGTCCTTCTGAAAGAGTTAAACCCCAGCAGGACAAGCCCTTACCAGTGAATTCACCTCTGTCTTGTCCTCCTTGATAGGCCGGCCCATCCAAAATCAAGGAGCTAAGGGTTAATATTTCAGCGTTGTAGTAACGTCCCTTGAGCGCTCTCCCATCAGCCTCAGAAACTGCAGTACCCTTTACTCCTCTCCACTGCAGCAGAACTCGCCCTGCCGTACTCTCTGTCTCTCTCTCTCTCTCTCATCACACCCCTCCCTCTCTCAATCCCCTCTCTCCTTCGCTAGCCTAAACACATCCCCCCTCCCTGTTAGTCCCACTCTCTCTCACACACACTGTTCTTCTCTGCCGAAGATACAGCACACTCCCTCTTTTTTATTTGTCTCTTCATCTACCTCTCTCATTTTTCCTTTTCCCTTTTTTTTCTCTCCCCCACTCTACCGCCTCTCTCCATGTCTCTCATGCTGCCTCCTGATTTTCAATGCTGGTCACACACCAGTGTATGCAGTACTCCCCTCGTCTAATCATGCTAAAGGATCAATATGTAACATTGTCTATCCCTGTCAGGCTAAATAATTCCCTGTTCACACATAGAAAAGAAGGGAAGAGTAAAGGAGGAGGAGAGTACACAATATGTGAGAGAAGCAATTCATAACCAGGAAGTGACTTTTATGACAGATTTCCTGAATTTGGAAGGGTGAACAAGATTACATGCTACATATTACATAAAAGTCCATTCCACTTCATTTCCTTAGCTACTCTTGACTTAGAAATATACAAGACACTGTCTTATTCATCATTCATAGAATCATTACTAAGACACAATGTGACTTTGTTTGTTGTTGTTGCATTGCAGTGGTAATATTATTATATGTTTTATTTCTTATATAAGGTATACAAAATTTAATGCAACACATCAGGGTTCTGAAGCATGAAGCCCCCACAATAGCTCTCAGGCCCATCCATGTTCTAACATTTCAGTTTCATCTAAGCACATAGCCATTTGCAGTGGTATTATCTGGGGTGGGGGGATGGGAGGTTACCATATCTGTTCTGTTATCCTAAGACAGTGTTAGGATTTCCTCTTCTCTGCTCAGCTAACAAAGGATGTATGCTTTGATGAAATTGGGTAAAAAGAAACATTATAGCTGAAGAGTAGGGATTCAGCAAGAGGCCTCTATCTCAAGTGTCCTACTACTCTCTCCTGAGCAGGGTTTAAACTTTACAGGAATGGCTGAGAAAATGCTTTGAACTTGCCTCTCTGTAACACAGTGATGAGTACCCATATGAGAACTGCTGATGTTCTTACACAGCATATCATTCCAGAGCAGAAAATTACAGCCATAATCATTAAGACATCAGTGTCCACACTGAATTAAATCATTCAACACACGGGTTCCCAAAAGACTAAATAATACATAATGACATGGCAAGATAATTATGGGATTGTTACACAGTGGAATTATTACTATAGAGTTGCTGAATTAATAACAATAGAAGTTGAGAATAATAGTGGAGGTAGAGATAATAATTCAAGATGTACTGTGCATTGGCAATAGGTAATGGAGAAGAAGTGGAATATGATGGCTTGGAACATGAGGAAGTGCAGTGGCTACAGGAAAAGAGTGATGCCAATGATAAAATGTTCAAAAATTATCTGTCAAAGGTCACATCACTATGTGAGATTAACTAGCCTACACTCCACTATTCTGAAGAAATGTATTCATATATAAATAGCTCTATGGACATTTTCTTTGAAAACTTTTAATGTCTGTTGCAGTGCTACTGTTACCCTGGAGAGAAAGAAATGTACAAGGCTGTTTAGTTTTTGTGTCACTGCTCTGGGGCTTTCCTGTCCGCTAGCCTCACCAGCGACACATCTGCTGAGGTCAGCAGCCGTGGACAGAAGAAAAATGATCACCTCCCTCACAGAAAAGTTATTTCTTCAGGACATTGGTTATAGGATGTCTTAAAATGAAATCAATATTGTATCTTTCACTGAAACAAAGCAGAAACCTTTCTTGTAGGTCCACAGCACTTTCAAGGAAAATATAGTATGTAAAATGCTTGTATGTTGAAATAATTAGGACGAATTCCTAAATAAAAAATCAAATATGACGTGGATTATTTTTGTTACCTGCACTGCATTACATAGTCAGAAAAAAAGTTCACCATATTTTTTTGTAATATGTCTATGATATAACATTGAATATCTGGACCTTAAACAAGCTTAATCCAACTAATTTGGTTTTATTAATTAACACTGTTTTTCTTTTCTGCTGTACATTCCTTTTCACTTCTTCATCCTGGAGAGAATTCAGGAACTTGGAGCACAGTGGCCTCACTAACAGACAGGCTCACTTGAGGTGTATTTCTTATAAAACCAGGTGTCAGCCATTGCCTTTGTGTAGGTCTTCTTTTGTAAAGCACAGCCTGCCAGACAAAAAGGGTAGCTTTTGGGGATTTATTTGCTTGAATTGTGGCTGTGTGGTTTGTGTTTTGTTTTAAATTGCTTATTTTGGCAGTTTTTTATTACTCTCTTCTTCCAAAAAAAAAAAAGATACAATGAATTGGTCTTTGACCTGGTTTTGACCGATCCTTTGTTTTCCTATTTTTCTTGCACTCACCACGTGGCAAAGAGGCCACATCTGCCCCTGTGTCTTAATGCCTACAACCGACTTCATTTTGACTCAGTTATTTGAATATTTTTAAGTATCTTGACTAATTTCACTTGTATTCCATTCTCATTTTAAAAAAATGAGGTACCTGAAATGTAACTTTGAACTCTAGAGTCGACCGAGCTTCAAAGAGAATCAAGGAGCTACTGTACCACTGGACAGGAATGTTAATCAGAATGCACAACACTCATGCTGCGTAATAAATTCAGGCCAGACTAATGTAACTTTAAAGACATTCAAAGTCTTGATCGGAACACTTCCCTGTCTGCCTAAACTTTGTGCATTTCAAAGAGACTGATCTATTCATTTTCACCATTAACATTAAGATGTGCTTTTCTATGCATTATATATCTGAAGTGCTATAATAGCAATGGTAATCTCCAATAAACTAAATAAATTATGTTAATAGTCATTCCTCAAAAATAGTAAAGATACTGAATATGTTTCCTCAGGACTGCACTAGTAGTCTTCTTGCTGTAGACTACCATATACACACACATACATACACACACTAACACACGAGCTATATACTTCAAGCTTTACACACGCCAAGGCTGAGCCCCTAATAAATATACTGTTTGGTTCTGTTCTGTTTCGGCTCGTTTCTCCATCAGTTTTCCAGTGCTGGTCTGTAATATGTCTGCTGTGCTGTAGCTTCAATTCCTAGGCTGTTGGTGTTTTAAGAAAATATCTCATGGAAATGCAGGCAATAAACAAGAAAGGGGAATGGGGAGGGAGGGTACAGAGGAATGAGTGTGGGAACTTATATGACAAGAACGGTAAATAGCTATGGACAAGAATAGATAGAGGAGGGTCTTCTGACCAGTAAGGATTACATTTTATTCCTGTCCAGTTCTACTTTACTAAAAGTAAATCCAGGTTTACTCTTAATTCTGCCTCCTCACATTCAACAACACCCATTTCAATGGTGGTAGGACTCTCTTCACCGCAATTCCAACCAAGTTCAGTTTTACATACCCTAATGTGGTGGGTGGGGGTGGGGGTGGGGGTGGGGGATGGAGTGCAAACTAATCTTCCTTACATACAGCTTTCAACTTTTTCTCTGACATCAATGCATAATGTTACCTTTTATAGTACTGCAACATAATGATACTGCTCCACAAAAAATAATCTACCAGCAATCTCTGATAAACCACATTCAGTCTTGAGACTTTATAGCTCATAGCAATGGCAAAACCATTATGTATAGCTCTGGAATTTAATGTCATTGTAAGCTATCCTTGTTAAAAGAAAAACAGTTGTTGGTATAACCTATAAAAATATGCTGTCTGTTGATATTTCTAAAAAAAGCCCTCACCATAGACAGCAATCTCGTGTGCTGAATAGTTCAGTGTCACCAGCTATGCTGCTGGCTAGTGTCATTAACACACATACACAAATTCAAAGACACAAAACTACACTTCTGAAACATAATATGATATTTCTCTTAATAGCAATAATGGTAAAAGAAAAACATATATATTCTGTTTGTATATTTATAAAATTGCAAGCAGTGAAATTATTCTTCCACCCATAAATCCATTGTCTACACCCACTTCATCCATTCTATGGTTGGGGGTGGGGCTGCAGCCTTTCCCAGCAGGCATTCCTCTTCCCCACCCGGAGACACACTGGACAGGTCACCAGTTCATTGTAGGGCCAGATAGACACACACACACACCTGCCAATGGGTCAAACACCCCTAAAATGCAAGTCTCGGGAGTTTGGTAGGAAACCCCAAACAAACCTAAGTCTCCTATGACATCACCTAACCCATTGTAAATAAACACCAGCTGCATGGAATAATTTAAAAACAAATGCATCCTTGTTTGATAATACAGTCATTCACAGTTCACCATAGCAATACTGAATACAACATAAGCATAACTATGAAAAACATACATAACTATTACTTACAGCAAAATGTTTAGGTCAACTGTATCCACAGGAGAATCTGTAAGAAAAATGTCACAAAATGTGTAGTCAGAAAAGTGTTTCTGCAAATTATAAACACACAAATCACAAAGGGTAGAAATTGTCTCTCAAAGCATGATTTTTACATTTTTGTTGTTATTCCAAGCATGTGGTGCAAATGTATAATTGCACAGTAATTTTATGAAATAATTAAATCACCTCACATTTTTACATGATTGCAAAAACCTAACCCAAACATCTGGACATAGTGAATTGTTTTGATAATACCCCAACTTTGAAATGAAACCTATGAAGCTAAATGAAACCCCTAGTCCTAATCCTACTTTTATGTCTAAATTAGTCAAATCCTGATCTTCTCACTGAATGAAAACAATTCATTTCTCGGGATATATTGATATGGTTAATATTTTCCAACAATATGCAGCATTTTTGGAGAATATTTGTATTTTTGTACATATTCTCAATAACCTGAAAATATTAAATCCAGGTTCATCAATATTACCTTTTGTTCCTTTTCAAAATCATTTCGGATAATTTCCAATGTCAAGATGTCCCAGTGACACATAAGGCACCATACTGGGGTGATTTTCCTCTTCCAGACTTAAGATACTCCATATAAAAAGTTTTTTTTTGTCATTTTTTCATTAAACCCTATTAAAGCATAGCATTGCAGAATGCTACACCCTAACCATACCACTACGTAAAACCAAAGCTTTACAATCACTCTAAAGAAGACAATTCAACAGCGTAGGTCATAATTTAATGTAAAGGGATACAGTTATGTTACATTGTACAGCTACAGTACAGATAATCAGTGCTTGTAACAGTTACTGGCTAATTGCACAGAAGCTATATGAGAGTGTATCACTGTATGAAAAGTGAAAGCTCTTTTCATACAGTGATACACTCTCATATAGCTTGACTGAAAATGTCATTTTCATTAGATAATTATCACTGATTCACTTATTGACACCATTCATTTCAATAAATTACAGATGGGGTCTGAGCCAAAACAAATTAGCAAAGTCATATTTCATTTAGTAGTTATTGCACTAACCAAAATTGAACATAGAAAAACATAGTAAAGAAAATTCTATGGAGAGATACTGCAGAAGTAGACTCAGTTTAAATGTATATAAAGCATGCAGGTGTGCAGCAGCTTAGTTTAATGTGAGATGACCCATGTAAGAGATTCACCCATACTACACCCAGGTAATGTCAGCTGTCCTATCTGGACCATGAAAAATACACTCTGATCGTACACTTTTATTTTGTGGGGACTATGATATTGAGATACATTCTTTATAAAGTACAGATTTTCAAACTGGAATCTTCCCTCTTCCTCCTGCAGTTGTTCTTCTGATTATGGGAATGGAGCAGTTTAAGACAGACATGTGATGGGAGAAGTTTGTTTGTAGTGATTGAAGCCCTTCATTTCCCTGGTCAGAGTGAATCATTTGAACATGATTAAGGTCAAAACATTAGAAGTGTGGCTGGGGATTCCCAGATTTACCAGCTCAGGTGTAATTATAGTTGTGCCCCCTTTCACCAGCCTCAACGCCTTTCTCATCCAGTCTCACCTGATCCTATACCCTTTGAGTCACTATGGTCAGACATCAACCTATATATGCAGAGGACCACCTTAACAGTGTGAACTAATCAGTGCTGAGTAGCCATCAAAGAGCTGCAGGCATCAAGCAAGCAGGGATTCCAAGTTGTTGTTTTTTTTCTTTATTCAAAACTTGGTTTACAACAGGAAACATTAATAAAGGACAACAATTCACCATAATACGTCTGTCTTTTTGTACACAGATTCCTGAACTGAAATTAACCAACTGGTTGCAAGCTTTATTGTATATGTAAGATCACCTGTGTTGTCTATCCCAGATGCTCAGCTTTATGTTTAAATGCATATGTGATCAAATTCCTGTGTGTTCTTTAGGTTTGTGAATCTTAGAGAGGCAGGGTGTAAATGGAATGAATCATTATCAGTCATGTGATTAATCTTGTAATTAGGAACATCATAATTGAAAGCTTCACCAGTGCTAGCTAATCCAAATGCAGTTGCTACAGAAAATCCTTGCGGGCAACTATCAGAATGCATATAGCCTTTTGAGAGACATTGTACAATAAAACAATGCAACTGAGCCCTTTGAAGTCTGTGGTCATTATACTTATGGCTTTAGCATGTACAAATTGAGAAATACCATTTAGACAAAGTGAATTTAGTGAGACCACTCTCCCAATAAAAAACACCAAATTTTGCTCTTGGAAATAAGGTTTTCAATATTTATTCTTCCTTTACAAAAGTCTACAAATGTAGGTGGAATTATGTCAGTGCTGGCATAATGTCCAACAGTCTGTTAACATGCATATTGCATATTGCATAAATATTGTATTGCATTGTAATGTAATGTAAAATTCATACTGATTCAGACATATTTTGATGTGTTACAGTGTATATAAAAGATGCCAAAGGAGACTTAGCACTTGGCACTCAATACATTGATGTAAATCCTGATACTTTGATTGCTATGTACTGTCCCTTTCATCTGAATTAAATCAATGAATGGATACATTCTGTTGAACAGAGGAACATGAGGCTTTGAGACATGACTCTTGGTAAACAACATACTTATGCATATAAATAATATTGACTTCACATGTTAATTCCATTTATGTCCAGCTTTATATGCTGTATGGGCATGGAGGCAAGGATTTTATGGGATGCAACATGGTGTTAGCATCAGAAACAATTTCATTTGGCACTGAGTATACCTATAGCGCACATCACCAGGAGGAGGACACATTATATGGGTATGTCAATGCAATTTCAATCTATGGTGGAAATTATAAAGCAGGATGGCTTTGACTGCTCATGCTTTTGTTAATCTGTAATGTCCAATGTCTGCACTTTCTGCCTTGTGATAGTATATAATGTCATGTGTTATGCTGGGCAATTTTACATAGGTATGGTGGCATGGAAAAATTTCTCTATTTGCCTAATTATAAGATCTCATCACACTCTGTCATACTGCCACTATTACATTCAATTCCTTCATAGACACAGCATTCCCATTTCTCACCATAGTATCACCAACATCCTGAGGCACACACCCAGCCCTTTCCTGGAGTGGAACTCATTGTTATACTGCACAGTGAATAATTTATATAAATACTCTGCCCGCTCTGACAGTGCTTCTTACCTTTAAAAAATGTAACATATCATGAATTTATATGTGGAAATTCCAATGACAAAGATTTAGAACCAGAATTTATTTTAACACTTAATTTACAATTGTCAGGTGTTCTGTATTAGGATAATTGATATCATCTTCTGACTGTAATCAAAGGAAGGAACTGGCACCTTGCCATCAGCACGAGACAGATTCCTCCCATACAGAACAGAAAGGGCCCGTAAAGGTGTAGTAGGTGTGAAACAGATGACACATTGAGAAGTGGTAGTGCTATGAGGAAAAAGATAACTAGACAGGCAACATGCCTATGACATGTCTCTTTACCTACTGATAAATTCATTCCAGTACAACTATTTTGGTACTACTGTACAGTGACAGTATTGAAACTTGAACAAAAATCTTGCTGTGGATCTATTTTACCGGTTAACTCTGTAGGCTTAGAAGGTTTGCACAAGTCACTCTATCAAATTGGCTCCAGCAGCTTCTAAATTATTGATCCCCCTCTGGACTCCCAGTGCATCGTGGGATTGTCTGTTTCCACCCTACGTGCTCCTCGGGCCCCATACCATAAGGGAGGCTCACTTGGCCAGAAAGAGTGCATGGTGCGCTCCAATATTTCATCCCCGCATGGCTGACCCAGCTCTCTCATGAGTACTGTGCAAAGACACAAAGAATTGATTACAAACGACATTTGTGGGGGAGGAAATGCTTGCCTGTAAAACAGGCTTTGTGTAAATGTGCTATTCAGGGTCGTGTTTCATCCTCCTGGACTGAAAGAGAGGCAGAAGAAAAGAGTGCTGCAGCACTGCTGCATTGCAGGGGTTTAATGTGGAGATATGAGGCGAGTGAGCACTGAGCGCGCTCACACAGCACGGCCAGCCTGCTGTGCATTTATATGCGCAGGCAGCCACTCACACACAGACACACATATACACATGCAGTCACTGATTCAGATTTTTATGTACACACAAATACACACAGGCACACACACCCACTGACTGAGATGTGTACACATGTGCAAAATCACATGTGCGCACAAGTACACACAAATACACACACACACACACGGGCACGTGCATGGGCACACACAATTTGACATAGCTGATATTATCACACTGTGAGTCCCTCAGCTTATTATTTGGAAACTGTGTTTTCCTGTGGGATACAGTATAAGATGTCTGTGAAATGAAGCTCAGAGTGGTGTCTGGACTGGATCCATGTTTCAGACAGGAACTGTTAGGGAGGTTGATAACAATGTTGGACAGAAATGTGAGCAAGGGAGGGACATAGAGTAAATGAAGACAGAGGATGGTGGGTGTGAACTGTTTTGATGCAAAATGCTGATATTAAACGTGAAGGACAATAAATAGGGAACATGATATAGTTCATGTTTATTTAATCATGGTGGATTTCCACTTTTTTTCTTTCTTTCAGGGTTACAAAACAAGCTAAAGGAAGTCACTCTATAATCACTAGTCCGAGCATTTTAAATCTGCTATATTTTGTCTATTGTAGAAAATTGAGTTATACAAGCTTTGACAAGTCTGCATAAAAATCAAAACACAGGATAAATTTGTATCAATGTAAATTCAGAGTATCCATATTGTGGCACAGCCTCTGTTTTGACAGACTAAATCACAGAGATTTCAAACTTATAACACAAAGGCTTTAAGATGTGAGGATGAATATGAAGAAAACAAGGTAAACTGCCTTCAGTGCCTGAAGGGGATCCTGGCTAAAGTAAAAAACACTGCTTTAGTGTTGTGAGTGGCGGGGTGGGGTGGGGGGGATGGGAGTGGGGAGCAGTGGTGTAAGTGGGCAGACGGGATTAAGGTAGTAGCAGTTACAATGTCCAGTGGCTACGTGCTATTTTCCTAGTACCTGAGTCTTATATCCAATGTTCTCGATGTGGAACTACACTCTTATTAATGTAATGCATTTATACTATAACATCAATGAGACCTTCAAAAAACTTCACTGTCATTTTTGTAAGCTGTGAGCACCATGTCCATCTATGACACTGTGTAGCGTGGGCGGGACGATGGGTGGGGGGCAGGGAGAGATGGGAGAGTTCCGCTGTAGCAGATTGCTGACAGTGGGGCATCTGTCACAGTCAGCAGAAAGAAGCCTCTGTGCTGATCATTTCCCTGTCAATGCTGATAATGCAGTGAGAATAGCAAGAGGAAGAATGTACTTGCAGTCACTTCAGTCATGCTGTGGGTAAGCCTGATAAATCTTTACAGGGGCAAAAAGAGGACACCATTTCTTCCCTCACTTTCTACACTCTTATTAACAACCGGAATGGATGAAAATTATCAATAAGAAGTTTTCAGGGAGTATGATGGGAAGAGACAAACACACACTCTGCTGGAGTTTAAATTCTCCAAGCAGAATAAAATGGTACAGTCAGTATTACCATTTAAAGCTTTCACATCCCTACAGTGCGAAAAAGTACAAGAAAATGAGGAGACTAAATGCACGCCATGTATGATGTGCCCACAGAATTACAAGAACAAATCATGTAAAGAAATGTAACCATGAGTCACTAACCACACCATGGACTCCATACTGGTATAGCATGTAGAGAGTGACAGCTTGTTTGTGTTCTTAATCTTACCTGAGGTGATTCCCTCAAGATCCTGCAGTCCTTTTCTTTTCTTTCCTTTTTTTTTGTTTTTATTAATGACTGATCTTATGTAAAAAGCCTGCACATTCTGGTACCATGGGGAAAAATATTTTAGGCTACCTGAAGATTGAGGCAAAAAATGTCGCTGACCACAACTATGCTACATGTTAACATGGGTTCAAATGATAGATTTCATAATATACTGCATGACTAATGGCCCATGATGTATAAAATACATGCATTCCACATATTTCCACATTTCCATGAATATTAAGGAAAAGCTAAAGAAAGCTGTTTTACATCATAACAGAAATTATATTGTAATTTGAAAAACTGGGCTTATTGATTGCTGTCTCTTTAGAAAATGCAATGTGGTTTCTATTATCTGAAAAGATATACATATATACATATGGAAATATACAAATACCTTCTCTAAAATATATGAAATGCAGCCCATTTTAATGTGCCATATCACCAAGAAAAAATAAATAGTGCCATAGAAACTATAAGGTTAAGGAGACTCATGACATGTATCTGTTAGACAGTCAAACCTGTCAACTTAGGAAGTGATAGACTGAAGGATAAAGGCTTCTTTGGGCCTTTTCAGCAAATGACTGAGGTCCTGTTGAAATTGGATTCCATATCTGTGGATTGATCTTTTTTGCTTGAGAATGCTTTAAGTGAAGTCACAGTCTTGCCATGCCCCCTAATCCATTAGTGAGAGGTGGATAAGAGGACGTTGTGTCATCACTGAAGGCCACTAAACACTTCACTGATAATCTCATTGCTCTTCCACTTTCTGCTGGCAGTAAAAGAGAGTCGGGAATGGAACAAGGACAGCATACCTTTCAGTGTACAAAGTTCCTATGCCCCCAGTCCCCCAATAACCAGCAATTTGTTAAATCCCTCTATTTAAATAAATATCCAGTATAATTGAATGAGAAAAAAAAACCCAGGGAAGCTTTTTGTGAGACATTAATTTGCTGTGTGCTTACTTAAGCACTATCTAAATACCCTGGGGTTATTTTCATGCTACTTGTACCTTTTTGACCAAAAATTACTATTTGGAAATGCATGTTAAATTATTATCAAATGATGTTAAGAATAACACATATTTATTGGTTTTTGCAGCCTTAAAGTTATGGATTATAGGACAGGTGAGAGTGGAGTTCTTGGGCCTTCCTGACAGGTGCAAAGTACTATTCATCAGGAAAACTATCAGAGGAAGCAGATAACAACAGTGGCGTAATAAGAGATGTGAGCTGTGGTATGACAATCCCCACAATGCAGAAGTATTGATTCGTTTTGCTTTGAAATATTGAGGGCATTATGCCTCATTTAGGTTTTCAAGCCCATAAGCCTCGGTGGATTCAAGCAGTCAGTTTGGTTGAAAAAGCTGGAATCAGATACCCCATATGAGTCAAAGAGTTTCACTTTTTTAGGTTGCTTTGGCTTTTGGCTGGCAAAATTTCATACCTCTTTGTGTTATTATTACCAGTATGTCCAACTGTAATTACATTTATTGACATTCAGGGGTTGTGAAAATTAACTAGGAGATCAAACTTGAAACAAAGGGAGTCACAGCATTAATGAAAACCTGACCTATGAAAGGTCTGAATGCAGGCAGGTCAGGAGGAAGGTGAGGACATAGGATTTCTCATACTTGCTAATAATTAACACTGAAGAACATCACCCTTAAGCCACTTTGAAATGACTATTTACATCTGTCTTATTTCCATTTTTTCATAGAATTGGATTCACACAGTTTTCATTAAAAAGTGTGAGGTTTGGGGGGGGGGGGAACCAAACCACCTCAACTAAATAGCTAAACTAAATAGCCTGATCTTAATGTCATCTCCTACACAGAGGTTACATTACATCAGCACTTGCATCTGCTGGAGTGATACTGCCAGAGTTTGGCCCTGGCTTTTGATTAAAACAACGATAAAGTCTTTAAATTACACACAAACAGTGGTTATGACCTTAAGAACCCCAAAGTGTGAAGAAATAGATCGTTAAGGTGTTAATAGAGTAAAAAGATATTTGTATGCAATTAAAATGAGATAAATGTGCTTTTTTACATTGCAGTTTTCATTGTTAGAAATAGTAGACTGCACTTTTGAGTAATATGCTTTACATGATCATAGAAACTGGGATTTTACATAATTATATCAATACATTTTACATTCATGAGTTATTTGTTTGATATTATAGTTGTTTATGTCACCCTGCTAACCTTACATAATCGGTACTTCTCTTGAGAAGTCAAAGGTTTTGCTTTGCTATGTTGTAAAGGCAAAGTTGGGAAATGCAGGACACATTTTTCTTCAGAGATTACCTGAAGTGAAATATGCAGCTGTCATCAGTGGCAGGGGGATTCACTGTAAACCCCACCATAAATATGAAAAGGAGTGGACACACCTTTTTGAGGCCTTTTAACACACTCCTTGCGGATTAAAAAGGAACATTTATTTCAGTATTTTTGTTGCAAGTTTGAGGGTACAGATCAGTTGAGGTCATGAAATTTAAGTCCAGGGCATTTTTCAGTAAATGAACTGTGTCTAAACTAAGGCCAAGAAGATTCCTCTGGGCCTGGAGGTGGTGTGGATTTGATGTTTTCATTCGTATGTTAATATCAGGGTCATTTCTGCAAATCAGGTATGCAGTCTAGAAGTGGCTCTGAGAATGGAAATTTAATTAACCATACATGTCCTAAGACCATCAAAAGTAATACAAAGTAATGTATCTTCAGGATAAAAAAAATCCTTTATTTTTAAATCCTTAGAATTTTTATCATATTGAGGAGTACTTTAGCAGTAGAAGAAATATCATAAGACCCATTGTAATGCATTTTCAAATTAGCACCAGTAAGCTGGAAAAGAAGCTATTTTCCCTTATATAAACTACTATATTTTCTTTGGACCTGTATTGTCACTAGATGCTGTCAGTTGCATTCGAAATGTACTTCCAATGCACACTTTTAATTCAGCAGCCTCATTTAGTAGTGTGGCCAATAATTTAATTAATGCTATTTCACTGGGCAGCTGGATTTTGACTATGCCAAGTCACAACTGGCTTTGTACCCCTAGGAGCATGATTAGTGTAAGTCAGCTTGCATCCCTCAGGTTATCACTGCATTAGCTCCTCCCAACAAAAAAGGTTCCCATTGGCTACCAAATGTCAATAAGAAATATTCCTCTCCTAACTAGTACTTATTCTCTTTCAGCAGTGTTTGGCCTGTAGGGTGGAAAATAGTAACTGACACATGTGACAAATTGATGAAACCAGAGGCACAAGTGATTCAGAGATGACTGGTCTGCTGTTGAACATCTGCTCATTAATCATGGACAGGCGAGCCATTGACAGATCAAAAGAGCATTGAGATAGCCTGGCCTCTTCCAACATCGCTGGCCGTCCTTAATATCCATGCAGGAATATGTCTGATTTATTTTCCTTGAGACCATCCTTGCTGCTGGTGCTGATTTTGTCCTTGGTAAGCATTAAATGCTTCCAAGCTTTGGGTGCATTATCACAATTCAGCTGTGTGTGTGCTGCAACCACAGAATACACATTAAAGTATATAAACTCACAGTATGGATGTTTTGCAACAAACATAATTCTCTGTGCATTGTGTTGCACTTGCTATAAATACACCCGCAGAAGTGAAAATCTGCTGCTTATGATTCTCAGTCTCTTTTTGTCAGTCTAAAATTACCTGAGTCGGCTAATCTATCAAGGGAAACTATTGTTTTCAAACATTGCAGTGGCTACAGCAAATGCCTTGCAACAATGTCATTTTCAGTAGACCCATGACAATACTGTCCTGTGTAGTACACTACATTAGTACATTTTTGGATTTGAGTACCACTACTTGTTTTAAACATGGAGCTAGCACTTGAAAATACTGACATCATGGACAAATATTCACATCATTCATTACTGAGGTAAAAGCAGACTTTTGTTATAATGGTAAATGGCTTTGTATATATCTGCTTAACTTGATCACAGTACCTGGCACATAGCATTTGAATAAATATCTCAAGGGCAGTGGTTTCTGGGGTCACCAAATGATTACAGGCCCTCAGTGTAGCAGGTGGGCAGTAAGTGCAAGATGGTATGGCAGAGCAGTATTGCTACAGTATTACTGCAGTATTTATTGACTCAAAAGACACTAATATGCAAAACTATGTACTACCTTAGATTGTATCTGACACCTTGCCCACATAGCTGGATATTTATTATAGAACTTCTGGTAAATCCTTCATCCAGGATCTAAACCTGTATCAGAAACAGAGATTCTCTCTTTCTCATACCAGTATGTGTGACTTGGTCAGTATGTCTGACCTGGAAAGTTCAGAAAATGTTCTGAACATATCAGAATGTGGATGTGTGAACATTCCACATGGTGTACAACTGAGCCCAGTACTGAACCTGTAAAAATCCAGCTTCATCAAAGAATGATATAAAATATGCAAGTAATGTACATTGAGAGCAATTATTGTAGAGTTTAACCAAAATAATTGTGATGATTTGGGGGTATCTGATCAAAACAGTGAGCTAGCTTGGCCTTAGACATGCCTATCTCACCACGATGTCAATGGATATGTCATTGCTAAGTAAACCATATGTTTCTGTCAATGTACATTTACTAAAAATTAGTAGCCACAGCGGTTTCCTGCATGCCTAAGGTAACATGCTAGCTGGACTGGTAATCCATGCAGGTTTTCTAAAAATCTCTGCAGCACTATAGGTAGCAATAGGTATTGGTAACATCTCAGCAAGAGGGTTTTATTCATGTTTTTGTAAATTAAAGTTGAACTAACTTAAATGCAAGGGCAAACAGGTTTGGGTGTTTGTCACGGGTCAGGATAAAACCTGAAATGTTCCATCATGGAGCTCAAATAGAAAAGCACAAAGACACAAGCACAATTACCAATCACTTGTGCATATGTACCTATAGCTATGGCACACAGCTCTGTAAAAATATTTTGTGTTTGAGTGCATATCATACAGACCAAGCTTGATGGATTTGCGTACTTATTGTGTATAGCAAATTACATTGTGTATAGCACTATTGTGTATAGCTTTAAGTAAAATGACCAGAATTTTACTGGATTTAAACTAATGTAGTGAAAAATCTATAGCAGTATACCAGAAAATAATTATGATCCAACAATGCTCATTGTGCCAAGTGAGACTATAGGAGTAAGGGGGATTGGAGGATTTCTGAAACTATAACCACCTCAGCCAACCAAATCCACCTTCAGAAAGCATAAGATACAACTTGTATTGTAAGCAATATCTGCCAAAAGTAGATGTTTTCTACAAGATATTAGAGAGAATGAGTGTGTTAAGTACAGTCAAGTGGAGAAATGGTCTAACATACACATATTGTTCCATTAAAACACTGCACTTGTTCTATGGGGGATCTGCAGATTCTCTGTGTTTGTATGACTGTGTGTGTTTATATGTGTGTGTAGCAGATTTCAGCTGAGAGATGACAGTGTTCTGGTGAGGGAAATGGCAGGCCTTGCCTCTTACATTGTGTAACAGATGATGTAAGAATAGAGCAGGCCCTGTCACACAGACATGGGCTCCCCATCCCTAGCGCAAAGCTCCTCTGCAGTGTCTTTCCACCCCAACCGAAGGGCACAAAAAGTAGGCCAGCCAGATTCATGGCCCAGCTGTTTCTCTCTCTCTCTCTCTCTCTCTCTCTTACTCTCTTCAGGCAGGGCACTGTGAGAGATGTGAAGCCTGAATTCCTTTAACCTAAACATGGAAAACCAGGTGCCCCATGCAACTTTTGTGGGTTAGATTGACTGAATACCGAAAAAAAGACCTTCTGAAAAGGATGTGATTATCTAGTAACTGAATAAACAAGTCTGGATAAGTCTCATTTTGTTTGGTTTGTCTTACTACCAACCATCTCTGTTTTAGTGGGCCACAAAGAGGTACAATTCACAGCCATTACCAACGTCCCTTCCCAAAAAATAGCAGCTGCCAGTATGGAGAGCAGCACCTATGTGCAAAACAAAGTTTACTCTCTACTGGAGCAAAACCTATTGAACATGCATATAAACTATGCATGATAACTGTTTTTTTCTTATTCTTTTATGTTCACTGATGTTCACCTTGAGCTGTGCCAATATTGATGATATTGTGTAGCTTCTCATGGCTTATCTTTTTAATTTATTTGCTGAAGACTGTACAAGCAAATAAATAAAGTGCACATTCAAAAATACATACATTTGATTGATTAACGTAATGATCACAGCATCGTTAGGAAAGTGGCTGCTTGTGTCATTCTTGCAGCTGTATCTGTTGGATAAAACCATATTACAGTTGGGATTTTTTAAACGTTTTGGAGCGATGAGTGAATTCATTATTCATCTCTCCCTTTTGAAAGTGTCCATATATAAAAACGTCAGTAAAAGTGGAGGAAAAGGAGGCGTTAAGAATTTGCTCAACACCAGAATATTTAGTTCTGGGCTGGACGATTCAATGACCCAGGAGAACAACCCAGCTGAGACCCACAAAGAAATTATTTAATGCACATCTGAATTGATCTTTTTACCTATTGATCTCAAGAGCTCTAATAGTTAATAGTGAGGGTTTTTTTCTGGAAAGTGTCATATATTGTTCTCGGTTGGCTTTTTCTTTCAATGATTCTGTTTTGAATTCAAATGGAAATGCAATGTAGACATTTGTAAGTGGTTCAGCAACATTTTTTTATTGACTTTGATAGTTCAGGGCCCTATGAACACTACTTGTGCCCTTTTGAAGTATATGCACATACAAGCTTGGAGATGACAGAGAGAACTGTTTTGTCTTGATAGCTTTCAGACCATAGTCACAACTGAAGTAATGCTTTTAAAATACTTTTTTGTTGTTCTGTGGGATCTGTGTCATCATTGAAAAAGGGGGTATAGAATCTCTGCTGTAAGTTTAAAGAAGGCAGAGCAAGACACTGCCTACAGACTGCTTGGCTCCCCAAACCAGCACTTACATCAGAATTCCTGCCTCGAGGCTGAAATTATTGGGATTCATTATAAATAGCAATTACATTCTGCTGGCTCAAGACTGAGACAACTTTGTATATTTCATCAACTTTTCATTTTTGATTGTTTCTCAATCAAACCATTCTCTACCATATACTCTGGTATTTGCTGCCAGCTGGACACTGGACTTGTTTTGGAGCAAATGCCATTTACCATCCTGTCAAAATGTGGGAAATAAAACAACCCATGAGCCATGCCACAGGGATGCTGTACAGAGGCTACTGGCTTACCATTGTTCATCTGGACAATCATGAATGGATCCAGTTTTAGAGATATTTGTATGTATGTGCACAGTGGTCAAGCAGCCACTATCATCTATCAAGCTTATTCATTTGCCATGTGTGACTCATTAATTGAATGTGTATTAGTACTGCTTATAAAAATAAAATCTTTAAAGTGAATAGACATGTTTTTGTTTCTCAGTTCTAACCCTCCACACAAAAAATGTTGCGGAAAATAAAAACAGAAAGATATGTTGTGTGTACACACTCTGCAAGGGTGCTGTTACTTCTTGGGTGCTCCTCAGAGGTGTTGCTCTGGGACTGGTTTTAGCTGCACAGATGTGCTTGTCTCTGCACACTTTTACATGTGACAGGTTCTGCTCAGGTGCACACCGGGCTCAGCTTGGTTTTGTGGTTTACTGTGATCTACTGTGATCTATTATGAAAACCCTTTTGACAGGGAGTGATGACCCTTTGTTATCATGGGCACTTCCTGGGCACTGGTCTCCCCATACTAATGCTGATATTCTGATTCTGCATGGAAGCTCAGCTCTCTAAAGGAGGGGACGTAACATTCGTGGTTACATTGTATTAGAGCTTTCAGCCAATCACAGAGTGACATGGTTATTCCCATACTCATGTTGTGTCTTGGCTCTTCTGTCAGAGATCTGATGTGCTATATGGAGCAATAGCATTTTCTACAAGGCTCTTAATTGTTTTTATGCAAATCATCTTTGGAACTTTCTCAGTAGACACACTTAAAATCAATTTATTGAAAATATTCAAACTGCAATCATTGGACCATACTGCTGACATTTAATGCTGCCGACTCAATCACTGCACTGTTGATAGTACACTGTTGGTGGTAAGTATAATGAATATTGCACAGTATGGCATTTCAAAGACAGCTTGACATAACTACACAGAATACAGTGATATGGTGAATAATAGTCAAGTACCAGCAGGCAATTGTCCCTGTGGTGCTACTTGACACTTTTTTGTTTCTCAGCCACCTTGTTCTGTTTTGATGATTGTCTTCATCAGAGAAACATTGATTATAACTTTGTGTCTGTTCCTTGTCTTTGCTTTTGCAATATTAGTAACCAACACAAATCAGAAAACTGCAGGCCAACATCTGGCCCACAGGGGGAAAAAATAAAATGAGATAACTTTTGTCTTTTCTTTGACCCATGTAGATACAGCATATCCAGAAAGTACCTGTTCTAAATGGATATAACTCACTCCCAGAACTTTGCTCCTCATTCTACCAGGTAAAGTCTTTGATCATACCTACACAAATCAGTTCAATTTTACTAACATATGTCCCCTGGGAATTCTCCAAAGTTTTTGAAAAATCATGTCTGTGCTTTCAAGTTCCCACAACACAGATGTAGAAAAATGAAATAATGAGAAAATAAGCAGATTTTTTTGACATGCCAGTGGAAAGGAAAAAAGAAGAGAGAGACTTACATGTGAATTGAAGTCACAACTCGGTATGACTGTTTTACATGTTAGACAAAGCGAGAGGCTGTGACTGGACCTCTTTGAGCTGCAGTGTGAAAGCTGAAGTGGGAGCAGCGCTGGTGACAGCGTGGGTCAAACAGCTCCGTCTCTGTGTGAGGGGGAGGAGAGGGGGTGTTTATAGCATGACTGACCTTCTGCACCCACTTTCCTTCCATGCCGATGAGAAAACAAACCTGCAGCTCTGACAATAAGAGCTCTGCTCCATACTACACACTGTGCTCCTGCCCTTACAATTTAAACAAAGCCCTCAAGCCTCTGAGACTTACTGGTGCTCTCCTCCTCCTCCTCTCCTCCTCCACCTCCTCCACCACCTCCACCTCCTCTCCAGAAATCAGTATGGAAAAAAGTATAGCTTCTGATGCTCACAGCACATATCATAAGTATGTCAAGTTGCATAACAGAGTCAAGCTTTTTCCTCTCTACCTTTGGATATGTTAAAAAATTCAACATGGCCCTTTAAAAGGAAGACAACTACCCACATCGCTGTTTCAATATAGAGCAAACCAAAGGAAGCACACAATGCAGACACAGTACAGCTGCATGCTGTCTCAGTTGTATTTGAATTTCATAGAAAATCTGACAAGAAGAAAGGAATTTGGTGCAACTATGATTTAAAGATAAGATATGTCTGTAAATTATTTCTTTAACTGAGCACCCTAGCTTATGTTTTCGGTGTTATTAATTGAAGCAGTCAATCAAGCTGTTTACTTCCATTCATACTACAGTGATTCATAATGAAGGTAATTGAAGTACTACTTTATGTGCCTATTCAATTATGACAAATTGATATTATGCACACAATTTGAGTGATTTAAAAATTAAGGGTACATGTTATGTGCTCTGTGTCTCAAATAAATGTTCATCTACCTATTTCATCAAATTTCTAAAATGTGCCTATTTTGTCACATACTAGTAGACTTAATGGTATTAAGAGATCTGAAAAAGGAGGCCTTTAATAAAAAAAAATCTATCCATCCGTTTCTCTTGCTTCATCTTTTTCTGGTGCTGTGTACTCTGCAGAATAGCACAGCAGACATTCTTACCCCACCTCACCATGCTGGCCCATCCTCTAGTTCCTCCCCCAACCCCTCCCCCTGGATTAATTATGCAGCACACTGCAGCACTCTGAGTCGGGCTGCAGTCGTGTCCCTCTCTCGTTCTCTCCCTCTGCATCATGGCTCTGAGCACGGGCTTGGCTGTGGAACATTAATGGGAAGCTACAGTATTCCATGCTTCCTTGGGTACTGCACCGCAGCAACTGAAACATGCAGCGCCTCTCTCAAAACACTGCCTGGAAGATGTTAAACAGCCTTATCAAACACCATAACATCTTAACACAAACAGAAGAAAATATACTGTCATGACCTGCATTTTTATTGTTGTAATATATTGCTTGTAATATAAGCCATAAATGCTCTTTTTTCAACATGGTGCAGAAATAATGGATCCAAATGAATACATACAACTTAAAGGAAGATTAATCACACTGGATGATCCATTCATTTTGATGTTGAGGAGGCTAATGTTTTTTCATCATGACAATACATGTTATATAAACACAGCACTGCTATATATACACTGTGAGGTTACTTTATTCTGTCTGTACACCTTTAAATAGGCACAAATAATGCATACTAATATTAATCGGTTATAAACAGATGCGTTTAGTTTTGATTTCAGTGTCAAATTTACTTCTTCTGTCTACTTTGGCTTCTTCTTTGATTTCTGTTTTCAATGGCAGAACCAAAAAAGAGCATGTTTAAAAATCTATAAATATACCCACAGTGCATTTCTTTTCCTGACACCACTATTCTAGAGACAATATCCAAATATAAACATTTGGGAAATGCAAATCACCCTGTTGAGCTGCAGGTTGCTTTGGAATGCTGGCTGAAAAAATAAAGGCCCAATTGACTAATCCTGATGGATTTTAGCCACATATCACATCCTGGAGTGCTGTGTTTCGCAATGACCCAAGGACAGTATTAGACATGTCAGTGGAAGTATGAGTATCTCATCCATATCAGGGAATTTCTGGACTCTTTCTTAAACAATTTCCTATGTGCTGTGTTGTAGGGTCATGCATATATTACAGATGTAAAGTAGCTATGTGTACAAAGCAAGTTAAGGGGCATTCTTTTTCCAACAAGATGCATAGTCTGCACAGTCCTGTGACACCATTCTTTGCTTAGGTTTTATTGGTATTTTATTGGATACAATCATGAATCGGGAACATAAAAATCACATTTAAACAGATAATCACAAACACTGGATATAGAAGTCTGATTTATCTTAATACATCTACCACTCACAAATTATTCTGAAAGAAAAGCCTATGGTGAACTAAACCAGTCTAAACTTACCGCTAACCCCTAACTGTACAATCCAACTGTACAAAAGCTGACAAGTTGTTGAATATAAGAAAGAACTATTTCATTTTGAATGAAATTTCATTTAAATTTCAAGAGCAAGTCTTTGCTAGCTTTTCATTTGCAGTGGATCATTTCTCACTAGTGTTGAAATAGCTTTCATTTAACTAAATATAAGAAAGAATACAAATAATTTCTTATAGAGACTAAAGAAATTATGTCTTGCATGTTACATGTTTAAGATGTGGAACTAGTTTCATTGCCCCTATATCTTTTTGAAAGTGGCCATACATTTTGTATAATATGGTGACCAAAATTGTATTTTTTAGTTGGCTGCAATGCATAAAACTTATATTCTGGAAAATATAAAATACTTTGTAAACACTGGGGTTGTGAAATAGGTTCTTGGAATTGCAACAAAATATTATGAAACAAAGCTGCTACAACAAGCGTGAATCAATATAACACAGAGCAGGTAGGGTGACAATATTTGACAATTCTAAGCCTCATAATAAATACACAGTAAAATTGCATAGGCATGTGACTGAGATTGATGAGCAAAATATCATCCTTCTCCAGATTAAGTTTCATCTTACGCATGTAAATGTCAGTAAGTAATATGCCAACTTTTTAAGCATTTTTTTTGTCAAATGAATCTGATGTCTTAAGTGTACATTGATTCACCTGTATTCAGCCTTCACAAAAATATATTAAACAATAAAACAGCAAAAAAAAAAAAAGTTCTCCCTCTCAAGATAATGATTGCATAAACACAAAATATCTTAACAAACCCTCTTTTACTAAAAGATTTCTTTGGGAAAGGAATTGCAGTGATCAAATTCATGTTTGT
This sequence comes from Albula glossodonta, assembly GCA_019788955.1. Classification (NCBI taxonomy): domain Eukaryota; kingdom Metazoa; phylum Chordata; class Actinopteri; order Albuliformes; family Albulidae; genus Albula; species Albula glossodonta. The sequence goes on from JAFBMS010000004.1 coordinate 3,315,916, forward strand.
TTTCATTAGTGTGAAAATGCATAATTGCTGGATGTTGTAGGTCTAAACCCAACTGAGTGGATCTTTGCTATGGCTTATACTTTTATCAGGATGATACCAACAGACAAAAACTAGTACTGCAATATGGTGCCAAAACTGATACACGTCTTATCCATGTGATTACACTCCTTAAAAAAGTCAAAGACACTCACAAAGGAAGAAGTGGATTTCCTATGTCTGACATAGGAACAGTTAAGTAATTACAGCAAGCGGTATGATTAAAAAGAGAGAATAACTGCTGCAACTGTCAAATCTCCACCACAACAAATCTGCACAATTTGGATGGTTGTCTGGTCTTACATAAACTTGAAAATCAGAATTACTTTAGACCCTTTTTCAATGGAGATGACATTATGTTTTTATTTTAAGATTGATTAATTATATCTTTCTACAATTTATGTTTTTTTTGATGTGTGGGCCCTTGTGTGTGGGCAAACAGTTAACTTTCTTGACAAAATAGACACTATGGAGCAGGAGTTTCCCATCAAACTTCCATTCCATAAACAGTTGTTTGTTTCACAAAGTATAATGTGCGAATTTCCAGATCCTTTCATGCCTTTGTTACAGATGCAAAGTGACTCAAATGAGATTGATCTAGACAGGCATTCTGGGTCAGAATTTGAAAACGGCACATTCTGTGATGAGAAGCAACATGACTCAATTTCACAATCCATCAAGCAAACTGTATTCTTTGGAGACAAGTGTTTCCCAGAGAGCAGGGGATAGGAAAGGCGGGGGATGGGGTTCCCTTATGGAACTCTCCAGGCTATGCATCCTTCACAGGCCTCAATTTCGCTGTCCATGAAACAGCCATAAAAACACAGAGCTAATGCATCCTCAAGTCTCCACAAAATTGAACTACCCAAGCACTGCCTCCTAATAACAACGTATCTTTCAAGAATTACAAAAGCAGTGGCTGCAGTTTTTGAGGGAACTGCTTTTAATAGACAACACCATTACTCACAATAGCAGCGGAGTAGTTATATCATGGTCCCTTGGCCTCAGAGCATTGATACCTCCATGTTATTCAGCCAGTGTATCTCCATGATATTGGTGATTAAAAAGCCCTGCACAGTTTTTTTTATCTGCTGCAACATCTGCCGGGCCTGTGCAGCCCACGCGCAGGGACAGTGATATATCAGAAAGGCTCCAGAACACTTCTGTTCTCCAATAATCTGGGCTTCTTAGGGCCTGGTGCAGCAGCACCCTCATCGACTCTCCCTGAGGAGGAGCGGCATGACACACCTCCTCAGTGGCAGCATGTGGCAAGGCCTAAGACTTGCAATGCTACCTTGCGCTACAATGCACCCTCTGTGATAACTGAAAGAAGTGCCTCCCTGATGCCAAAGCCAGTTTTTCTCTTAAACTATCTTATAATCAATTTTCTACAAAGACTTATTCACCATGGCAAACTAAACTGAACAGAAAATAAGCTTTCATACAAAAACTGCAACAACTACACCGTGATCCATCACTACAACAAACTGCATTATATTTCAGTTGCTTGAGAATAAATGCATACACCAACGGTTGGTGCGACAGATGTGAACAAATATTTGGATAACAAAGAATTAAGCATAATGTGTGCACTTTTTTTAACTAACAGAAAATACTAGATTTATTCAACCATGATGTTTCTGTTGGTCTTTAAGGTCAATGAAAGTTAATGTAAAGTATCAGTTAATGTTCCTGTACTTTGGTCAATCCAAATTGATCAAGACTTTTATGTTGTGCACCTGCTCAAGTGTTGGAGTCACAGCCTCTCCCTCTTTAGTCTAGAGCATTCCAATCGCTCTGAATGACTGTTTCCCTCCCAAGTAGTAGATGTCAGAGTGATTGCAAACCCAATGGCTGTTCATTAAAGAGATCCACAGTTCTTGGACAGCTAATTTCCTCACATCACTGTTCATGTTAGTTAAACCAAATTAGTCACATCACACTTTTCAATGTGTTTTGTATAATTTGTCATTCAGTATGCACTGTGATCTATACCATACCAAAACCCATTCACTAAAAAATATGAATGTACAAGTTAGTTAGGCTTGATGTAAATCTATTAATATACTGTACTTTTATACATACAGTATAAAGGTACAGTATATTAATTCTTATCTCTTAAAATTACACATTTTTGAGTCTGTGAAGTTTCTAAAAGAAAATGACAGACTTTGTGGTTTTCTGGCTCTCAAAAAATATCTAGCTTTCCACTGTTACTGTCACTTATAGCCATGTATGACCTTCAGCTGGAAAATGTGTTCAACCATTGTGTCAATCAAACCTGAGCTTCAAAGGTTTTAAACTACTCATCCCCTATGAACTGAAACCCCAGATCTGAGAAAACATGCTAGCGCCTGTAACAGAGCTCAGAAACCATGCAGGACATTTTTCAGAAGGTCCAACATCTTACACTGGCAATCTCCATCCCTGATTCCTCCTCCCTCCTCATTGCCTGCATGCTCTCAATGCAATACATCAAAGAAAAAAATATATAAATATATATTTATGATATTATAGGGTATCATTGTCTTCTGCGATTGTCATAACTAAATTCACCCACTAAAACTATTATTCTTTATGGTTTTAAGGTGAATGTTGCAGACAGTTAAGGAAGCCTTTAGAGTCCATCTGAAAACTGCAATGACCACAGTTATACAGAGGACTGCAACATCCAGCCCAGATGTAAAAGCTGCATCTTACCGTATGGAAAGAGGTCCTCCTAAGCAAAAATGGAACTAATGATAGTAATAACAACAATGTACTTCTGAGGTCCCTTCAGGACACTTTTAAAGACTCTTCAAAGAGAAAAAAAGAGAATTTGCTCTTGAGGATAAATCAGTACTTTCTTCTAACCCCTCCAGAAGATAAGCCTCTTCTCTTTCTTATTCCCAGGTACACGTCTGATTCTTTTCCTTATAGCTCTGTCACACATACAGTCACTCTAAAGCACACACCCTGGGTCTGAACTGTTACATTAATTACAGAAGATAAGTAGAAAACAGTCATACATACTGTATACACTCACATGCACTGCAGTTCTTCCTTCCCACCAGCCCCTCTGGTATCTTACTGCTGTATTTCCCGGCACTGCAGCCTCATTGGCTGAGCAACTGTTCAATAAAAAAACTCCTCGTTTTTAATTGGGAGGGAGATCCTATTTCACACAAGACCCTGGATTTCTACATTGGTTTTGCCCTGCCCCCATTTCATTTTTTTTTGTCTAAGTGCTCATAGTGCGGAATGCTGAGCTTTGCAAATTGGACCCACAGCACAGTGGAGGAGGGCAGGGAAGCAATAGGGGGAGGTGTGCGTGTGCGTGTATGTGTGTGTGTGTGTGTGTGAGAGAGAGAGAGAGAGAGAGAGAGAGGGAGAGAAAGAGAGAGAGAGCCAATCAATCGAGCGACTGTGGAATGGCAGAGACACAGAGCACGGTGCAATGCAGGGGCTCGGAGGGCTGCAGAGGGAGGCTGCCAGAGGCTCTCCTCCTCTGGGCTTCGCCACAGCACACACAACACAGCCACTGTGCACCTTTTCAGCTCTCTGCGAGCCTGCTTTCCATCCATTCCGCGAGGGGTGCAGTCACTCACAGACGACAGGCACCGAAATACAGGCTTAGCAGACTTCCACCAGGGGACCTCCAGCAGCCCAGCTGCATGCAGATAATCCATTTTGCTTCATGAATTAGTAAAAATGCCCCCAGGAGGAAAATCAGAAGAAAAAAGACATCTCACCTAAAGTAAGTTGCCCATGCAATATCTAGACTGGGTTACTAATTCTGAATAGCATCATATATAATGAGTCTCATTGAAATCATTTGAATTTTGCTGTCTATCACATAGAAACACAGTGTGTAACTACAGTTAACTGGAATGGAAAAGTCCCATATTCATTCCAATTTCAGTTACGCAGATTGGTGGATAATTGTGCTTCATTTGTGTTCCCACAAACACCCAAAATACATTAAATATTACAAATTCATTCAATATATATATTTCTGTTCTTATGGAAGATGTTCATTCAAAAACAAGAACAAGATATAAGGGAGGTTCAATATTCTAGAAATATTCTTGCTAATGAAATAAAATCCATGTAGAGATACACCATTATGTAATACCAATAGACCAGTTACTTTAATGGATATAAAATAAAGACACATTCAACTAATCAAATAAAGGAATGTAGTGTTAGGAAATAATTAAACTTTTTTAATTGGCAATAAAAGATTGTTCCCATCTAATACCGATAAAAAAAAACAAACTCATTTCTATGCCATGATGTACAATCACCTTCTTCGCTCACAGCAGCAGATTTCCTTGCTACTCTGGCAGTGATCACCTGCTCTGATTCACAGCCTGTTTGGGGTTGTTTGCATCAGTTCACAATCCAATTAGAACCCAAATACAGACTTTGTATGTGGTTGACTCCACACTCAGTTCCTTGCATACAGGTAAGGTTTTCACACATTTATACTCCCAGTTCCCATGTATACTTTGCCTTTGTCTTTTTTCTCTGAGGTTTGAGACTGAGGAGCTTTTTGAATACAAACTAGTTATTTTCACAGACAGTTCTGTTTGTCCAGGATTTTGACCACAGTTTTGCCCCAGCTTGCTTAATCACAAAAATGAGGTAGAGACACATTTATTTGTGTATCTGTGTTCATTTTACTGATGCTAAAGTAAGATGGGCACACTGAATCACCTGCCAGCTGAAACATCAGGATTATTGTACATCTGGGCTCGGTGCCAGGGCCTTGTAGTGCATGGCACCCTCCCAGAATTGTTGAGAGTGATGCAGCAGCAGACTGCTCAAGGTCTGTGCAGCACCAATGATTAAAGAAAATCACCCATCCCTTAATAATGCCTGTTCTCTACTATGATTTATCTGTGGTCCACATCACAGTGCAAACAACATGAGCAAAGAACACTATAAATGGTATAAGCTATTTACAGACCTTTCGGGTGAAGGACCTGTCATTGCAAAATATGTGCTAAGGCTACACATTGTGAACACATGAGTAGGGGAACTGAACATGAATCTTAAATGTGAATCCAAAGGGCAGAATGACTTATACAGACATTATTATTGCTATCACTATCATTGGCCGTCTTTCTTCCATTCATGTGTATAACCTCAGTGTAAGTTGAACAGTGGGTCTGAAATTGCATTTTGAAGGGACGATGTTACAGTTGGATCCACTGCCCTTAGCTGAAATTCTCTTTGTGTGCTCAGAAGTGGGTCCAGTATTAAATATAATTGCTTTTTTCCAAGGAAGGCAATGGGATGTAAACTAATTTAGAGAAGGTGTTATGGCAAAGCGATTCACACCACCTTCCTTGTCTCTCATACACCCACATATATATATACACACACACATACACACGCTCACCCACACATAAACACACTTGCACAAACAAGCATGGACACACACACTAACACACAATTGTAAACATTTGCAGCTAATCTGCCATTCTGCAATTTGGAAAGAGAAATGATCTTGTGGTTTTTAGCCTGGCTTATGTGTGTGTATATATATATATATATATATATATATATCCACCTTTATTATTCATACCTGGTTAAATCTCCACACCTTGGACATCATGGTGTTTTTTATGTCTTGAAAATAACACTGCTAGCTGTCCCCATTTATTATTTATACTAAAAGCCTTGCCAGTCTATACCATTTGAGCAAGAAAAATGTTTTGTTGAAGCCATCCCACCTCATTGCATTACATTGAAAAGCCTGTCAGCATCTTAAACAGTGACCCCTGCTGTTTGTTTATGTATGGGAACTTTACAGTACAAAAAGGAGTGCAAACAAGGTGACAGGAACAGTATATTGTGTTCTAAACTGTGCTGCCATCTACTGTTTACACAAGGAAGCACAGTATTGTATAATACAAATTGTTTAATACTGTATGCCTTTATTTGATTGCACATGACAACAAAAATTAACAAATAGCAGATAACTAATCAGGGTTGTTTCCATTGAAGTACAGCACTTACAAAAATAATAAAAAAGCCAACAGTGCCAGCATGCAAAACTTATCTGCAGCAACTCAGCAAAATGGAAATTAAGAGGCAAAATTCAACAAGGATAGAGGTTAAACTTCCTTTCTCATTTCAATAAGTGTAAATGATTACAGAGCAAGCAATATTACAGACATAATTTTGAGAAATATTAAAAAAAAAAAAAAAAAACAACTAAATTAATTCATTTGAACCGCAAATCATTTTGCAAATATTTGATATTGTTTAGAAATGTTACAGCAAAATTGTATTCTTTCACATATAACTAACCTAAATTAGCATTACATTCATTCAATAGCAAGTTAAAAGTGAGGAATTATATAGTTATATCTGGTTTTACTCTTTTCTGCATAACAGGCATCTCATAAACAACAGCTTCCCTTTTATGTCAGTAAGATCTGCACTGGACCCACGGAGGATGTTTTGTTGCTTCATGGGCACGCTGAAACAAATCATTAATAATCACTGCTAAAGCTTCAGAGAAGCATGGTTACTGACAAAACAAAAATAGCTATTGAAAAAGGAAATCTCAAAAATATCATCTGATAGAGTCACCAATGCATACAATACCTTTGAATGAGGTCAACTCCTCTGGATTTGCTTTTGGTGGCAAAACTTTGAAAACAAACAGAGGAAATGTAAAAGTGAGGAGGAGGAATGTCATTCACAAGTAATAGCAGTTGTAATGCAGCAATGTTGGGTATAAAATAAATTTAAATGGTCATAATAGTACATAAAATAGCAAAAAAATGGAATATTATTCATATACAAGTCAAACCAGTAAACATTAAAACAATTAATGGATAAGATAATGAGCCTTACCTTCCTTCCGGCGCTGAATGTTGACAACAGAATAGACTCCCCCATCATCTCCTGGATCACTTAAGTCTACATGTGCATAATAAAGACTGAATATCAATATGGACAGGTACAATTACCCAATTAGTAGAACACAAAAACAACTTACAGTAGAACCAAAGGTTCACCAAACTGAATGGATGGTGTGACAGTGTGCCCGTTTAATGACTGAGTATTAACTTGAAACACTACTACACTTTAACATTGATAAAAAGTGTTAAACACTTTTTTTTTTTACATAAAAATGACATAAGTAATTACATAAAAGGACACCTTGTAGCACTGTTGCTAAAGAATACCTGCTTATGAACCAGCCCTCCAATACACACACATATTGGTAGTACAAATCTGTTTTATTAGGCAAATTATTAACTGGCCAGGTAGGGTGCAAAATACATAGATACAGTTAGAAAGAGAAGAGAAGTGGCTTATTCTTATCACTAGCTAGCTTCCTTTAAATAAACTCAGGTATCTAGCTTCTTGACATACATATACATATCTCTCTACAGATGGTTGATGGAGAAATGCCCAAAGTGATTGTGGACAACTCCACCTCTTAGGATACACACCGATCCAGAAAGCTTTGAAAAAGTAAGTACACCCCTTGGAAAGTTATGTCTTTTATGACATATTTGGTCCTATGGATATTTAATCTTCATTTTGACAGTGCTGATAGACTGCTAATTTACCAAATAAAATGGACAAATCAAAGCACATGAGTTAATTGTCAAAACAAGATAAGAAAATAGTGGTAGAGATAGGGACTACTGGTAGGAAGAAGCCTCCACTCTGCTCTTAAATGACTAAGAGATGACTAAGGTTTGCAATAACAGATTGTAAAAGAATTAAGAGATACTAACATCTTTATATCTGAAATGTGTTTTTGTTTATTAAATATTCCAAAATAACAGTGACAAACAAAGTTTAACAATACAATATTATGACATAAATTATGAAATGATGACTCACCTTTTGTTTTAGGAGGCTCTTGCACATCGCCATTCTTTCTATACATCAACAAACTTCCTTCAGCCAAGTTTTCTGGAATAGATATTGTTGAGCAGGTAGATAGTACAATAATCAATAAGCAGGTTCTCTGGTGGAGAATAGGCATATAGGCAGCAGCATGTACTTTGGAAGGTGGGAGGAGAGGGTGGCCAATATTGTTTTCAGCACAAATTGAAAGACTGACAGTTAAGGGATATTATACTTAGACACATTAAGGAAGCTTACCTGTACTTGACTTTGTCATTGAGAAAAACATGTCACTTTCTACTGTCTCCTTTTTACCTGTTAGCAGGGTAGCAAACATAATGAAAAGCCAGTTTTTAACCTTTTCATTTGAAAATGGTGGAATCTACATATCTACACATTTTGTAACATAGATTTGGAATATACTTCATCAACCCACATTATTTATGGCTTTTCTGTTTTTTTTTCTATACTTTACTGCATCATCAAAATGTGATAAATATGGCAAAAACTTTGGATAAACAGTGAATTTATTCTCACCTGTCCTCTTTTTTAATTGCAAACACATGCATCCCATTATGACAATAACAAAACCAAGTAGAAGACAGCCAGCAACAGACACAAGGACCTTCCGCATTTGAACTGGTAGGCAAGTCCATAACAAACATAGGAATGAAACAGAAATTAGAAAGACTTCTGTTAATTGGCAGCATTTTGAGCTGCATTCACAATCCAGAATTAATACAAAGACCACAACTTCTGGTGTCTTCAGAACACCAAACCATATTGTTATAGTAGCACGCTTCAAAAGCCTGTTGAGGTATCAGTGATCTCAAAGTCAGTGGCATTTAAAATACAGTGGGATTTTCTTCATACATTTTGATTAGCATACTTTAACAGTGGTGTAGCAACAAGAGGGGGTGAGTGGATCAGGAGAGAGTCTAATACATCACATAGAACCTTTAATCAGGTACTTGGAGGAGTACAGCTTACTGATTTGATTTGTCCTATATCCATCACTGATGACGGTGTAAGACGGCACCCCTGTCCTGTTCCCTCTGCATCTGTATTCACTTTGGTAGGAGCCATTTCCAGGGATCAGAGTGTATCTGTCCCTGCTGTGGTTCAGTAGAAGGTGCTGGCTGTCTCTATACCATGTGTAGTTCCACTCATCAGAGCTCCCCTCAACATCACACCTCAGAGTCAAACTGTCAGTCCTGAAGATTTCTGTCCATCCAGTCTCCAGAATTATGACAGCCCAAGGACGAGCTAGAACGGGAGAAGTGTCATTAAAGCATTAATCAGAGCCTCAAGTTAAATCACTTAAATTCAGCTATAACTCATAACATAAATCTGAAATATAAATTAACTAAATATAATTAACTACTTGTGTTCTTTGTGTGTGAACATTTGCCCATTTGAATCAGTGTATGTTTTAATAATTATTTTATGAATAATTTTATCTTCAATGCAGTCTGAGTTAACTCTGAAAAGAAGAATTATATAAATAAAGAATGATTGGTTTCTCTTGCTGAGAAAAATGGTCCTGCTTATTTATTTTGTTACCAGTTATGTTGAGCTGCACAGCATCACTGTACAATGAGTAGAAAGGCTGTCTTCCTCTCTCAGCTCTACAAAAGTATTCTCCACTGTGAGACAAAGCAGCAGAGCTAATGGTGTAGCTGGACCCATCAGTGCTGCTGAGGTCAGTGCTTTGCCGTGCTGCGCCCTGTCTGTCTTTGTGCCAGTGATACTGCCAGCCAGCAGGGCCTGTGCTAACCCCACAGCTCAGGGTCACTGTGTCTCCTGTGAAGATCCATCCACTGGGCAGTTTCTGGGTCACCAGCAGTTTTGGGTTGTCTAAATATTTATTCATAAAACATTGCACTGTAAATAATACCTTACTATTTCTACATTAAGACACACAGATATAGATCATGGCTACAAACAGATCTATGACAAAAATGTAATAAAGTAATTGCAATTACTGGATTTTTTATTTTAAGATCTGGATTTTAATGTGACTTACCAAAAACATTAATTATAACACCATTGTTGAACTAAGTGGGACATTACCTAGGTTGATACACAAAATTATCTAGGAGAGACCACCCTATCTTCAACAAGCGTGCAAGGATTTTTTTACCTAGCCACAGAATTTTTTTATTTTAAAATTGGGATTTTTATGTAGCAAACAACAACTTACCAAAAACCTTTAGTGTAACATTATTGCTATTGCCAGTTTTCAGTGGTCTTGCTTTATGCTCTCCTTTACACGTGTACGTCCCAGAGTCTGATGGACCAGCAGAAGCTATGCTGTAGAAGTCTCTAGTCCTGTCTACAGAGAGTTTCTGTCCATTTCTGTACCACAGATATCCCCAATCATTCACAGCTCCCTCAAGCTTACAACTCAGAGTCACTCTCTCTGTGTTAAAGATCTCTGTCCAGTTATACTGTAGGGTCAGCACCATGTGTGGGAGATCTGCGGAAACCGGGACACAAAACTCAAGATGTTAAGATGGACTTTTGCCTTTTCACATCCATCACCAGACCTGTGGTCATCAAAATTTCAAACAAATATTTAACTATGGTTAAATAAATAATTATGTCTCAAAAGAACAGAAAAGATGCTTTTGATTAGCCTCTCTTTACACTCAATGGTAACACAAAATGAAAGTTTACACAACTCACAATCTTCTGTTTCTCAATAAATATATTTTATGTAATCACAGTATGTCATTACATTTCACCATTTCATATGTTGGTGGCATAAAATGGTGTTGTTCAGTAAAGTACTGAATATATTTGTAAAAAAAAAAAAAAAGTAGCAGCATCAAACCAATATTTATTATAGTATAATATCACCTATCAAGGTAAATGATAAAGCGGAGTAAATGACATTCTGTTATGTTTTTCTGGAGAGTCCATGCAGTTGCACTGTGAACTACATTTTACACAACAGTAAACAGCCCCCACAACCACCCCCCAAGACAAATGGCTTTCAGTAATTAGAATTTTCATGAAAAGACAATTTACACAAAATTTATATTTTGAACTTGAACATGTCTGAATACTGAAACATCACTCACCATATACATTCAGTATCACATGCTTGCTGACTTTACTGTAAACATCTCTTCCTTGTATTTTCCCCATGCAGGTGTATACTCCCCTGTGTGACTTCTCTATACTCTGGATTGTGTATGTTTTTTCCCTGTTGAAGTCCCTACTGATAGAGTCCCCATCCTTGCACCATTGATACCTCCAAACAGCCTGACTGTTCTGAATGTCACAGGTCAGAGTCACCTGCTCACTGGGGTAGAACCCGCTATAGTTTGGTTCCATGGTCAAAGCAGAAATGGGGGAAGCTGCATGAGAAAACCAGTCACAGCAATGTGTAAGAAAATTGAGCAATTATTCAAACCACACATACATTTATCGCTATGTATCATGCCATAAGACGTGCCATAAGACATTTGTGAATAAAATGAACAAAATTCTAAAAATAAAACATTTTGTGGAATGTGATATATTTTAGAGAATTTTAATCATTTTTTTTTATTTTAAATTATGTATTTAATAATATATAATTTACAAATTCATTCAAGATATAATACACTTTTCAAATAATAACAGCGGCTCACCAAGAACATTGATTGTAACAGAATTGCTGCTGGTAGTGTAAAGTTTTCTGTTCTTATGCTCTCCTTTACATGTGTAAGTCCCAGAGTCGGACTGACCAGCAGAGTGAATATTGTACATGTCTCTAGTCCTGTCTACAGAGAGTTTCTGTCCATTTCTGTACCACAGATATCCCCAATCATTCACAGCTCCCTCAAGCTTACAACTCAGAGTCACTCTCTCTGTGTTAAAGACCTCAGTCCATCTAGGCTGCAGGGTCAACGTCACTTGAGGGAGAGCTGCAGAGATCAGGATGGAAAAGTCAAGATATAAGATGGAGTCAGCAGCATTTTTTTGTTTTTTTTTACATCCATTACCAGGTATGTGCTGATAAACTTTTCCTACAAACTCTGTGACACCATAATTACAGAAATGATTACTTCTCAAACTAATAGCAATTCATCCTTGAGAGTAATGTCCCTTTATACTCAATGGCTAAACAATTTGTAAAAGTCAACATTACTTACAAGCTGATATTTAACAATAAAGAACATATTTTAAATAAGATTTGAATTTTATGTACTAAAAAACTTACCTGAAACATGCAGTTGAACACTATTGCTACTGTAAGTGTTCAGTTGTCTCTCCTTATGCTCTCCTTTACATGTGTAAGTCCCAGAGTCTGATGGACCAGCAGAAGCTATGCTGTAGGAGTCTCTAGTCCTGTCTACAGAGAGTTTCTGTCCATTTCTGTACCACAGATATCCCCAATCATTCACAGCTCCCTCAAGCTTACAACTCAGAGTCACTCTCTCTTCGTTATAGATCTCTGTCCAGCCAGGCTGCGGGGTCAGCACCAGGCGTGGAAGAGCTGGAGAGATCAGAACACAAAACTCATGGAGTCATCAGAACTGTACTTGGCTTTTTACATCCATTACCAGGCATGTGTTGATAAACTTTTCCTACAAACCCTGTGACACCATAATTACAGAAATGATTACTTCTCAAACTAATAGCAATTCATCCTTGAGAGTAATGTCCCTTTATACTCAATGGCTAAACACTTTGTAAAAGATGACATTACTTACAAGCTGTTATTTAACAATAAATAACATATTTTAAATATGATTTGTATTTTATGCACTAAACAACTTACCAGAAACATGCAGTTGAACACTATTGCTACTGTAAGTGTTCAGTTGTCTCTCCTTATGCTCTCCTTTACACGTGTACGTCCCAGAGTCTGATGGACCAGCAGAAGCTATGCTGTAGGAGTCTCTAGTCCTGTCTACAGAGAGTTTCTGTCCATTTCTGTACCACAGATATCCCCAATCATTCACAGCTCCCTCAAGCTTACAACTCAGAGTCACTCTCTCTGTGTTATAGATCTCTGTCCAGCCAGGCTGCGGGGTCAGCACCAGGCGTGGGAGATCTGGAGAAATCAGAACACAAAACTCATGGAGTCATCAGAACTGTACTTGGCTTTTTAAATTCATTACCAGGCATGTGGTGATCAATTTTTCATACAAATATTTAACTACAGTTAAATAGATGATTGCCTCTCAAATTAATGATACATGATATGCCTTCATTAACCCTCAATGGTTGCACAAAATGGTCATGTTTATACAATTCAGCTTCTTTTTATACAATACATTTTATGTAATCACAATGTGTAATTACATTCTATTGTTTATGCATGTTGTTGGCCTACAATGGTGTTGTTCAGTATAGTATTGAACATAATTGAGCATTTATTATCTTACATTAGCTTATGATATCCCCAATAGAGGGAAAGTATTAAAAGTAGAAATGACATTATTTTTGGCTTTTCTCGGTCCATGCAATTGCACTTCCCCATCTTGATGGTCAGTAAGGGCAGAGAAGTGCTTTGCAACCAAAATTTGCATGCAGTGGCTACTTAAGCGCCATCCCAGCCTGCAAATTCATGACAAACTTCAGTGAAGGAAAGACAGGGTGTGCAGAGCTTAAAGATCACTCATAACTCTTAGAACAGCAGGCACATGTACCCCAGAGTTCTACTTCTTCATCAGCTCAACTTCAAGCTGCATATGGAACACCTCCAGATGTAACAGAAATAATTTTTATTTACAATTTTGTTCAAAAAAATATTCAAGTTTGAAACCACAGTCAAAGATCATGCCCTTATAACCATCAACATCGTATTGTCTTACTTTTTACACTCAGAGTATGGGGAGAGCTCATAATTACATCAGATCCATTCCTCGCTTCACATTTGTATTGCGCACTGTCAGACTCTATCAGTTTCAGGTTGTATGTCAATAATCCTTCTCCAGTGTGTGTACTGAGTCTAGTCTCTTGTGTGCCACTTAATTTGACCAAGGAATAGTCCCATCTGGTGAAAGAATCCAGTTCTGATCCTTTGACTTTACAGGTGAAAGTCACAGTCTCTCCTTCCATCATTTCTGTGTGTGGTGGCTCGGCAGTCAGGATCACCTGAGCTCTGGACTCTAAAAAAGAAATACTATAATGGTCAAACAGAATACTATCTGATAGCCTTCTAAAATAAGCACTCACCATCAATTAACATGAATATAAATATTACTTGTATGTAATGTTATTATATGAATATTTATATTTATTAGACATGGATGTTCATTCATAATTCCAATTGTTTTATTTAAGTTTTGCCATTATTTTCAGATCAGAGGAGAATGAATACCTTTGATGTCAAAGTCTATCAATATTTGAATATTTCAGAGAGCAGGCCAAAGAGTAGAAACATGTCGTATTAAATAAACACCTGCATATAAATCAAAAAATGAATATAACATGTTTACCTGACTGTTGCACAAAGAAAATCAGCACAGTGAGAACTGGGAAAAAAAATAAAATAATTGGAAACTGGCATTTACTCACCAAATCATGACATAAATCAGCTGTGTAAACATGATACACATTTTTTCTCCATATACACTGTTTTCATTTACATTCTAGTAGTTAATAAACATGTACATCTGACATAGAAAAAGGCTCATTTCTGTTCCGTTCACTACAAGACTGTGGACCATGAGTTCTGTGCTACATAGGTGCATTGTCCACATAGCAACCAATCTTCCAAGAGTATGATGTCATAAGTCCTCCAGACACAGAGTGATAATTTGTGGTGGAGTTTTCTGAAATGAGGGCATGGCCATTGTTGGGTTAGGGGGAACTCATGTTGAGACTTCATTTAGTTTTCTCTCTGCAACATCTGAATGCCTCAATAAGAGGAGTATGTCAAGCATGTCTATTGCCAGACATTTATACAGAAACCTTATTTTTCTAAAATGTATTTTAGTGGCACAAAACTGTCTCCCTGGGGAAATAACTGTAGTTGTACCCTAGTATAACCAGAATAGGGAGTTTCAAGAGAACAGCATCATTTGACAGTTCATTCAATATTGTAATTTTCTAGAGCTATGGTCTGCTAATTATGCTTCATTAAAACATTTTGTAACATTCAAGTATGAATCTTTGACTGGATTTATGAT
The DNA here is from genome assembly GCA_019788955.1 of Albula glossodonta. NCBI lineage: Eukaryota > Metazoa > Chordata > Actinopteri > Albuliformes > Albulidae > Albula > Albula glossodonta. The sequence continues at coordinate 3,330,948 of JAFBMS010000004.1, forward strand.
TTAAAGGTCAGTGCCGCATTTTGTCATTTCAGGTTATGTTTTGTAACATTTTGGTTTGAAGGAGCGTTCCCATTGTAATACGAATAATACAATCGCCTAGTTTATATGATAATAACTTATGTATGAACCACATGACAAGTAAAAATAAAACAATAAGCATGCGTTTTTACTTTTGAATATTTACTTCATGGCCAACCAGCTTTCGCAATGATCTGAGTCTTATTTTCACATGCTGTGTGCTGTTGGGTATGTTTCGCGATAAAGTTGGCTTTAAGAATGAACAAATGTGTTTCTGAGGTTCTTAAGCACCAAATGTTCATTCTGCAAGTGGGTTTCCTAAAACACAATAGTCAGCCAACCTGTTATTTAATCGCTGAAGCAGTAGTACTTGATAAATCGATGTGATGTAGTCATACGGAACTCACTTTAACCGACAAATACTAAAATATAAAATGTTTATAATGCGAAAACATTGTGTTATCGGTAAGTATTGAAAATTAAAATGTCGAATACGCGTTTTCAAACAATCGTATGTACATAATAATAGCGTAACTACCTAAGCAAACATTTTGTTCGTTTGTCCTGCGCACTTCATTGTTATTCGGTTAAGTTTGTTGCCTGGCCATTTCGCCACCAAGTCAAGGAGTAGATCCTAGGCATCACACATTTAAAACAGCTTACATTTTTCTACTAAATCGGATCATTCAGGAAGAGAGACACAATGGCAATCAAGGTACTATTTATTGTACCTGTAACCTGGGTGATGAATGTTTGGGCGCATGAAACCTTGGGATAACTTCCAGTATGTCGTTCCGTGTCGTGCGTAGTGTGTAGGCGTGACACAGGACCAAGGCTGTGACGGAGTGCGGCGTTTGAAACAATAGTAGCGTTAAGACCAACCTCTGAGAGTACTTTCCGCTGACATTATGACACTGCTGTAAGAAGTTGTGCTGCAAGAGCAGACTACTGCGAGAGGACTCTTAAACATTTATTTTCAAATATTGGCGGCTAATGTCACTATATGTAGGAACGTCTTTAGGAGTAACAGCCATACTACTTTCCAACAAAATGAGAATAAAGGAAGTTTATAAAATTCTTACATTTATTTAATGTGTGTTCATGAAGATCTTCATTAACTACTTGAAAATTATTTTTACAAAAAAAAAAAGAGTTAATAATACAATAATAACAGATATTGAAGTGGTAGTTAATAACTTGTTAAGCACACCCTTAAAAACTGATCAAAACTCACCTTTGTTGAATCCACACATCTTTAGCTTTCTCACCCATCCCCTATTTCAGAAGCATGAAGACCTTCAGCTTTGCCTCTGTCAGTTTGGCTGCTGGTGTGCTCCTTATATGCTATTGTGGGTTTTTCTGCTGTGAGTCACCAGTGTGGTCATGGCTGTTTTATTCAGATAATTTCAGAAATGGAGAATGTATACAACCAAACACATATACAAATACACACATGTGAATCTGTTTCAGAATGTGCTCCTCTGTAATTTTGTCATTTAAATGCAATTAAAATAACTAATTTACTTCTGTGTGTGTAAAAAATTGGTTTCAACAATGCAAGCAGTTGTTAAATGATGATGCAAAACAAATAAGTAAAACAGTGTTACAGCTAATGCATGCATTGTTAAGCCAGCACACTTAGAGGCAGGGGACAATATAATGTTATTTAACACCTGCTTTTAATGACATTAATTTGGTAATGAGGTACTGTTTACCAGGCAGATAGATTAAAATGGTGGGGTTATAACAAACCCCATGCCCTAAACATTTGTTTATATCAGAAGTGTTTGAATGAATACTCCAATGTTTCCCAGTCAGCCAAAGTATTTAGCCTCATGCTAAACTGACCCTCTCCCACCAGCTGAGGAGGAGGCAACTGCTAACATGCCACCCTCTTACTGACACAATGATAAGGTCACTTTGTTCCACACTGTAGTTGCACCAGCAATCACATGCTGCCTGTGTCACTTGAGGATGATAAAGACTGTATATGCACAATGTGGCTAAGGTCCCCGGCCAACCAGAACTGACCACTACAGATTGATGAGTTTAAATAGCTGAATCTTTCAATGTGGCGAAGGTAGGCCAAAATGTTGCCTCTGTCTATAGCTAGTAAAGGCGCAGCTAGGACTCGAGCACGCAGTAGCAGAGCTTATGCCTGCTTCCCAAATGAACGTCTTACTGAGTAAGCAACCCAGAGGCACTACCCAACTAATTCTCAAATAAATATGTTTTATTACAAATTTATTACAGCATTATACACAGGATTCTTTAGAAGATACATTAATTGTGCAGAGAAAACATCTGTAAAAGTTCACCATCATACATTTTTCTCTCTTCCTAAAAGGCAGCCCAACCTCCTTCCAATTTTTAACCGTGTATCCAGATAAAAGTTATTCTTAATATGATTGGTCCTCCCAAACTAACCACTGGTCCAAGCCTGGCCCCATTTTAAAAAGTGTAAAACCCCTACTCTGTACTGAGTAAAAAAAATAAAGTATCACTCCCCATCTTATCTAAAGTCTAACAAAATATTATTTTAATTGTGATGTAAAGTGCTTATAGGATAGTAAAATAACTTCAGACCCACCTCTGTAACAAACTCAGAACAAACCAAAAAATATATGGACAAATATAAAATGCAATGTGCACATATAACAGTTGTGCATTTCTGCGTCTCATGTCTGAAAATCTCACAATTTTTTTTTTCAGCAGTGAAATCATTTGTGAGGAGTCTCTTAATTTTCAGAATGCGATCTAGGGTGTCTTGTGTGTTTGTCATCTAAAGATTAAGGAAAGATGGGTACAAATATAAATTGGCAAGCAAAGTAACACAAAGGTTACAAGCCATGATATGGTATAAAGCTAAACTAAATTCTGGTCTGATGTTGATTCTCATCCACGTACAAGAGCATGCCATGAAATTATTAATAAAATCGATTTTAATGTATTTTCTGTAACATTTTCTCTTGTCCACCCCTATTTGCATTAATTAAAGATCCAAATGTATGCGAATCACATTTGTTTGAGTGAACATTTTTTTGTTCGTACATTGCTTTCATCACATACTTTCTATGTGTGCCAATTAAAGACTACGAAAACAGGAAACCATTGTGCACAGGGTCAGTGTCATATTTTCCATCCTCTATTTTTTCAAGACCCACAACCACCTCTGGCCAAAAAGTGGTTCCTCTTCATCACGTGTGGTGTTTTTTACAGCCTTGGATGATGTCAGCAATACAAATCCATGATCACAACATCTATCAAGTTTCAGGCCATGGTAATATTGTGAACATGTGAACATGATGCCTGAGTTGAACATACATAAATTAGTGGAAAAATAATGGCTGATGGCGCGGGATTCTTTTCGTCTGAGCAGAAACTAAAGATTCTATACTATAATTTAAAAGAGTAAGGAAAAGACTATTACACAACAAGAAATCAGTATGAAAACTACTTGCCACAGTGAAACATTTGTCATTGTGCTTTACTGGGATAGTACTACAAGTCATTGCATGAACACTGTTATCTGAGTAGGTTGTACACATGTGCAGCACTATTTTGTTTTCATGGTGTGTCTATGAGCACCAAGTCTGTGTGATCAGACAGCCTGGCATCTGCATTTCTTTTAACTCACAAGATACAGAAAGCCACAAGGTCCTGTGCAAATGTGAGTTGTGAGAACTTGCAACAAGTTATCAGCATAAATGGTGCAGCTGTGAGTCCTGTGACTGGGTGTTTGAGCCCAAGCTGCACCATTCATGGCTATGACTGGAGTCCTGCATGTTGGTAAGGCAACAATTGGCTTTGCATCACCAATTGACAAGCTTGTCACGCTCTCTTTCCAGTAGCTACTCCTGGATTGTCAAGTGCCTGCAAGTGCATGAACCAAGTATACACTAAATTCATGTTCCACATAGGCAAAAATGCATCTGGTTGGAAGGAGTGTTTGATTGGCTGACTCCTACACCAAAGTAGAATGATAAATGATGGCATTACTATGCTCACATGAGAATAATTGTGCCAGAGCACACCTGCAAATAGAACAGTGCAGCAGACCTGTGGCTCAGTGATACAAACCACATCCTTGTTTGTTGCCATTGCCTTTCATGTTTTATATATAATGCATATTTATGATGTTTTCTGTGGCATAAGCTGCACCATCAACCATTTAAGGACAACATTTGAAAGCAGTGGTAAAGGGTTACTCTGAATCAGAGGTGAATACCATATTCATCTTATGTGAATCTACAGCCAAACAGAAAGTGCCTCAGAGATTCCCTAAACTGAGCTAAGATGGTATGGTAGGCTTGGGTGGGGGTGACAGTCCCTCCTGCTTTTGGTGAGCAGCAAAAGGTCAGTAATGCAGAAAGGTGGGCTGTACTTGGGACATATCCCTTTGGCAGCCTGCCCTCTATCACTATGCCAGACTCTCCAAGCAGCCATGATAATGAGAGTGACGCATAACACACATGGAGTTTATCCAATCTGTATCCACTCACCTTTAACTGACCCGGCTTGGATTCCACAAGGAGACAGACATTCTAGATTTGCTGTATACACTCTTCATGACTGGAATTCAAAGGTTGTAAGTTAAGATCCTATATAGGAAATCTTAGTTTTACCCTTGAGAACCAAGCTAACACCATAGCTCTGTGAGTAACATTCATCTGTACCACTAATGTGGTATACATGTGCATTACTTTAAGGTATAGCATGCATATCCACCAAAGCCAGAATTTCTGATAAGTTGTATGACGTTTTGAATGAGGAAATAAGTTATCAATATTAGTGAGAGCAGATGCGGATAAATGCATTGATATATCTGAATGGTATTAGGAGAATTCATATATGTGATAGGGGTGTGTTTTAAGTTTTTTTTGAGAAATGAAGGTGAATTAGAAGTTAGGACAAGGCCTAAACGAACACACACACACAATTCAGTTCATTCAGAGGATGGCATGAACAGAAAATGATTCTTTCATGAAGACGTAACAGAGGACAGGAAGCTACAGAGGTAGAGTGTGACCACTAAATGTTGTTTAAATTCAGAAACAGTCTAATGGTTTAAGAAGTGAGAATACTGGCATAATCCATAGAAAGAATTTGAATGCTCATGACTCTTCATCCCCTTGCCAAATGTTCTTTTGGCCTTGACACGTTTCTGGAAAAAATCACATTAGCCTTTCTTCTCAAGTTAGCTGACACAGTAAAAATGACCAGAATAAAACTTTTGAAACAGAACAGTTTTAAAACAATTTTAAAACTAATTGTGCTGGGATTGAAACCATGGTATTTATTGCAATACATGTTCAAGGATTTAATATGGGTTCCTTACACTTATTACAATACAGTTTTTGTGGTGGTTCACTCATTTATTGAGTATGGACCTGTTGCAAAATAGACAGTCAGGAAACAACATAAGAAGAAAAACAGTTTAAGTACATAAACAGTTGTTACATCTTGACTCATATTTATCATTATTAGGCATTTTTATCTACAATTAAATAGCTACAATGAAACAAAGGCAGCTACAAAGGTTGTGTCTGAATGAACACAATGGGGCAAATCAAATCTTTCAATGTTATCTCCCTTTATATACATGATTCCTCTCAACCTCAGCTTTCAATCACCTCCTGTGGGAATAAAATGGAAATGATGCACTTCATTAAGATCATTGCATTTAAACTTATTGAATGATACAAATGGAAAAAAAAAACAGTGTTAACCATTTGACAGCACACCATTACTCACAGAGGAATTCTGAAGATCAACCTACAGCATTTGCAATTACAAACAGCTAAGTGAACACCTTTATTTTCAGTATGTGTATGCTGTTAACAAGAATGTACAGAGCAGAATTTCTTGGAAGGTTACTTTTATATTCAGTGTGGTTCATTGTTTCTGTCAAAGCTACACTGAGTGTTGCACAGTCACTTTTCCACACATTTCTACAGGAAAGATATAATAATATTTGGAGATTGTATAAGCATGCTGGAACAAAAAGGCTCCTCAACATTGTGATAGTATGCACTCATTAACATAAATGGAATGGAATATTACTTTAATCAATATCAAAAACAAGCCTTCCTCATTTGGCTCATTATTGGAAATGTTCCTGACAAGCCTGATGGCTCCAGCATGTGCGTGTGGAAAATTGTATCAGAGCAGAATCTGGAAATAAACCACTGTGTCTCTCACACAGGCTAGCTGCTGAGTTAAGGAAATGTGATGAAGTTGCTCGGCAGATCATAATTTATGGGACATTGCCACTGGGAGCCTTCGTATAGAAGAGGCCATGTATCTCCCCCCAAGTTTAGAGCCCCGCCATGTAAGGTAGAAACAGAAGGCAAACAGGTGTGTCATCTCACAGGGACCCAAATAGAGAATCAAACAGGAGCACAGATGCACCCTTTTGTCCACTTAACCCCTGCCCCCCTCTCTCCACCCCCATCTGAGGCACAGTTCACCTATACGCCTCTCATCTGATCCTCTCACACACGTAAAGTCACAAACGACGGTCCAGCTCATATTTCACACAGTGCAGCAGACCTAACAAACATGCTTGCATGGAAGTGCACTGTAGTCTGAGCAAAGCAGGCAAGTAGATGTGTTACTATTTTTTGTTACAGTTTGACACCAAGCAATTTAATCTCATCTCAGCAAGGCTCTTACTACAGTGTCCCAGAAAGGAACCCTTTACACAATCCTTTTCAGGTTATTTTATTAGTTTGCTGAACTGTTGTCATGTCTGCTAAATGACTATAATTTTAAAAATTCCACCTAGTATTACTACTTCTATTTTTATGCACATGGATCAAAACAATCTTACACCACACTCAGTTTAACAGATTATAAACATAGAAGGTGACTGCATAAAATATGTCTGTACCAGCACAAATGTTCTGCCTTCATAAAAATGTAAATTTACTGTTGGTCAATTATAATGTACCTTTTTCACTCACCTGGATGTGTTTATGTGTGGCTCTTGCTGTTTTATTTCTTTTCTGCATCTGGGTTAATGACCTCTGTAGTAGGAAAGTGGCCATAGTTCAAAATTAAAATAAAAAGGTATGTATTAGTGTATAACAAATTTACTACATATTACTACATACAGATTCACTGTTGTTATTCTTATTATTATTAAAATGTATGTTGGGCTACTTTCTAATGAAATAATAAGGGAAAAAGAATCTGTCTTCATGACTATAAAGACCCACTCCAGACCTGAAGTTACATCTTGATTTTCTGCAAAAAACTCATAAACTGAAAGTATAAGTTTCAAAACTGAAATTAAATACCTTCAGCATTACCAACTTGGCTCTGTAACCTGAACCTTTCTGGTTCCATGACTTTGCCAATATAACCACTGCCAACATGCAAATCTCTGTACTTACGTTTGACTTCCAGCTTGCAGGCCACAGTGGCCTCTCCATGGGCGTTCTTGGCTCTGCAGGTGTACACGCCACCATCAAAGCTGGAGGGCTTGCGGATCTCCAAAGAGCAGATTCCCTGGTGATTGATCATTCTGAACTTGGGGTCTTCACCGATGATCATTGAGTTCTTCATCCATTCAATCTTGGGCTGCAGAGATTACAGGCCCGATCAAATCAGTCACTTTTTAAAGTTATTTTTTAAAAGGCACATATGTTTTTTTTTAATGAGTATACAAATGCCATGAAAGCATTTATTTCAAATCACACAGTGAACACTCAAAAAATACTTTATCCATTGACCCAAATATTGATAATTAAGCTCCAGTTAAACTCTGTAAACATAGATATATGTTCACTGTAAAGTGCATAATCTTACTTATTTGTTAAACATTACACAATGAACAGCCTATGATAGTATTTGAAATTATGCTCCCCATTGGAATAATCTTTGGAGACCAGCTCTGCTACTAACTTAGTAAGGAGTTATGATCTACTGATGATCACCAAGGACCTGTATATGATAGTAGGGGGAGGTGGGATTTCACACATTGGTGCATTGCATCTCTCTCTCTCTCTCTCTTTCTCTCTTTCTCTCTCACACAAACACAGACACATACACACACACACACACACACACACACACACACACACCAACACATCCTGCATATTCCCTTCATCAGTCAGTTGAAGTAATCCTCTCCAGAAATGATACATAGAACCAGATAGCTGCTTATGTACTGCTTATGAGTGCAGACACTCTCTTGGGAACATCAGACCAATGGGCCTCTTTGTAGAGGCCCAACCTTCACTGGATCCTCCAGAGTCTTCTCATTCCAGCCCAGCCATGAGTAAACACACTGACAGAGGGCCACAGGGTGCCAGGGTGTGAGTTTACAGTGACAAATATTTCCCTAAAAATGAAACAGCAGCTGCTAATGCATGGGTCACTCTCTTGTAGTCCCCAGCAGGTTAGAGGCCTGACCTCTTTGCCATTCTAGCATACCATACTTTGTGCGGTGACATTGTGACTAGCCAGAAAACATTTGATAATCTTCAGCTTCTGAATAATAGCACTGAGCAGTATAAATGAAACAGACCCTTCAGCAGTAACTGTGAACTTGAGCCACTGATATCGGCATTGTGCATGCCGAGAGCTCCACAGCAGTATACTGACACCTCTTCGTGTGCCTGCACTTTGTGTGAGACAAACCATTCATTGAAAAAAAGAAGTACCCTGGAGCTGGACTCCTACTTCTGTCCACTAGAGGAGCACTACAAGGAATCTGTGATAACACCCCAAAACTATCAGATACAACAAGAGGCAACTGCAGACCCTAACAGACTCTGTTAAATGATAGCGAAAGAGAGGTAGTAATTTACCCAAAGTGGCATTTTAAAGGTTAGTGAGAATGATTATATGCAGGGTTTGTCAACTGCTATATACTCTCTGATATACATTTTTTAGTATAGTCACATTGAGAAACTGCACTTTATACATTACAGACTACATTAAGTACTGCCTCTTTCATATACTCAAATTTGTGAACATACTGAATGCTACTATAAAAGTATATGTTTGCAAATCTAGTAGTGCCAGCTGTAATATTAATTTCTTATTATTTTGTAAGCCCTCTCTACACTTTAGGACATAAACAGAAAATGCAGCACATCATTTACACATATTGATTAATAATATTTTGGTTATGTAATCCACATTGGATGGGAAAAAATAAAAGCAATAAAGTGAAAATCAGTGGACACATGTTCCTGTATAATCAGCGTCTACCTGTGCAAGCGATGCTGTATCACTTTTGCACCACTGGTGCATGCTCTGTTAAGATGCTTTCCACAACATCAGCTGAGCCATCACAATGTATGCCTGGTATCAGGGTCAGTCCTGAGTAGCTGACTCTGATAGATCACTTCCACTATATAATAATGACTACTTAGACAATATTAAAAACAAATCATATCATCGTCACATCATCATGTCACACATTCATATAATTATATCTATAACTATAACACTGCCACATTACTGGCCAATAAAATCATAAACCAAAAGGCTGTATGACTACATCAAATAGCAAAACTACCCAACTACTGCTTGTGCTTCACAGGCATAAAAACTGGCCCTCTCAGACACTGTAATAACTTGTCACGTTGAAAAGGTGGCTTGTAAGCATGTAATATGTAATTAAGATATCTGCTATATTAAAAGCAAAGCAGGAAAAGGTGTTGCTGTACACCATTCAATGTTTATAAATATCCCTGCCTCATAAAAAAGAATGGCATTTCACTTGCAGACACTTGCATGATTTGACCTGTAGGCATTCGAAACGCTTAGCACTGTGCCTTGGGTGCAGGGTGGAGGATGTTCAGGAGCTGGATGGAAAAAGCCTCATGGGAGTGCAGTTCGTGACGGTGGGAGGCCTCACCATGAATTCTCTGCTCTTGCTGTTGTCAATCAGAAAGGACCACCTCAGCTGTTCCGAAACCCTACTCCTGACCTCTCAGTCAGGCTCAATATTTTAAAAAAGAGTCTGCTTCAAAAGTCTCTCCGACAGGTTTAGAGTTAACATAAAAAAGGTCCTCTTAGGCAGTCAGTTTAAACAAATGCAGGATTAGGTGAACCATGCGCCTCAGGCATGTAAAATGACTGTACACAGTATGAGTCAGAGGGATTTATGATTGCATAAACAGTCTCTGGTCCTGGCTTAGTCCTTTAGCAGGACCACAGTGCAGTCCTGGGAGGGGTGCTGCATAAGACACTTACCTTAGGACATCCTCTCACAGCGCAGAGCAGTTTGGTAGTGTAGCCCACGGTGGCTGCCCGGTCGCTGAGGGGTGTAGTGAACTTGGGGGCCTCGCTGAAGTCATGCTCCTTGTATTCCGGGGGTTGATAGTTGATTCCTGTAAGGGCCAAACCATGACTATGCACATGCTGCAGAACAAATAGCGAACAGCAAATAGAAATGGTTTGCTTTTCGTTCCTTTTGTGATATACCAGTATTTCCATTACCATTAATTTGGCATCCAACAAAGCTCACACACCACCTTCCTTTAACAACACGGACATTTTTTCATGAAATAAAACGGAAAATAATATTGAATATTGAATTTTGAATATTGAATAATAAAATAAAACAAAACTTTTAAAATGGCTATAATTGCTTAATTTTCTTAATTATTCTTGCTGTCTAATGAACATTGCTGAAGTGTCTTTATGATGTAAAATAAATAAATAAAAACCTTGAAATTGATGCCAGGCCCTCCTCAAAAATTACCCCATATGAGAGAGATAATACAAGAGATAATACAAGGTATCACATGCATACCAAGCATACCCTATGAACTCTCACCTGTTTTCTGAATATATGCTGTGGTCTTTGCGATGGTTGCCTCCTCGCTAAGGCCAACTTTGTTCTCTGCTAAGACCCTGAATGAGTAGGTGTTGCCCATGATGAGGTCAGAGATGGTGGCATTGAGCCTATGGTAGTGCTCCAGTACAGTGAACCAGTCCTGAAATGGAACCAAAGCCTGACTTTAGCCTGGAAGCCGATTTCCTCTGTGGGCATAATGTTTACAGAATGCATATAGGCTACAAATATTGTCATATCTCCCTAAATGATTATTCAGACCATTTTAAAACTGTGGTGAACTGGGACTGTGTTGTGCTCTGTCTTCAAAGTAGATCACTAATTTTCATTCTTTCAGAAAAAAGGAAAATGTGGACTGAAGAGGACTCACTCACCCCTGTCTTCTTGTCAGCCTTCTGGATGGTGTAACCTGTGATTTCTGTGTTGCCACTGTCCTTGGGTGGGGTCCACTCCAGGGCAACATTGAAGCCCCAGGTGTCCACAAGCTTGACAGTAGTTGGGGGACCTGGAAGCTCTGCAAGACCCCAAGCACAGTACTCTTTTCACTGCTCCAAAAAGGACCCATTTCATTAAAGATAGATAAAATGTTGTCTCAACAGAAGGGTTTGATACTGAAAGAAATTATCTCATGGTATTGTTGGTAGAGTTAGCCTTAATGAGCCTCAAAATGGATGAAACGATTAAGTGTTATCAGTGAATTAGTTATTTGGAGAAATAAGTGTTTCCTTTACAGAGACAGTTCAAACAAGCTCTGAACATAAGGAAGTTAAAACACCCTAAATCTCCCATTGCTAATTCCTATAGCATGACACAAACAAAGATGTTAAGAAGGAATTATATTACAGCTTCTGTATTCTGTATATCAGCACAATAACTAAAAAAGAAAAAACAAAAAATGCTTACTCACCTACAATTTGAAGAATAATGGTTGCTCTGTCCTCGAAACTGTCAACCTTGACGCACATCTCGTACTTGCCCGAGTGATCTCTCTCTGACTGCCGGATGAACAAAATGCTGTCCCTGTCAGTGTTTCTGATGTTCACCTTCTTTGGGTCCAGAGGCTGGCCATCCTTGGTCCAGGTCACCACAGGTTTAGGTTTGCCCTTGAGATACATAAAGTGCATGAATGGCACTGTTAAGTTATTCACTTAATCATTTGTTTTTAGTTTTACAGTGAATAGTAAATGCTGTATGGTACGTGCATATGCTCAGCTAAACATTTCCCTATAGGCAGACAGCTTGTACACAATCAAAGCCAACTTTCATTTTCTGTAAGACTATCACAGAAGTGCTTCAGTCACACTCATGTGCCCATACACATTTGTATGCAGTAAAAACAGTTGTGTTGGTACGGATCATAACGTTCATGAAAATATATATGATATTTGCATGAATTAATTGGTCAGACCAGGGATGTTGCTCAACTTTTAGCACTACTGGGGCACAGTAGTGCCCAAATCCTCACACTTGCAATTTATGATACATTTTTAGAAACTGGTTATTTTTCATGAGTATTTACTGGGGCACAGCAAATTATTACTGGGGCACGTGTCCCAGTAAATAGCGTCTGGTGACCCCTGGTTCAGGCACAAGACATGTGCTTTTTTTAAATATTGGGGCAGTCTCCATTAACATATCACTACTGCACCATGGAGACTGTATTATCCATGTAATAAAGGTGCACACTGCACAGGACCTGGTTTGATAAAAATGCAATACTTACAGAGAAGGGGATTACAACGTTGACCTTTTCGCCAACCTTTTTGACAAGCCTTGCTCTCAGGTAACGCGGCACACGGATTTTGGGACGATCTGAATGGAAAGGTGGTAGCAAACATGCATTAAGAAACTCTTTAAAAATGTCCAAAAAGATAAGTACATTCATAAAATTATGCTCATTTAATCTTGTTTCAAGCTGTGAATTCTATATTGTTTTTGAAAAAAAAAAAAAATCATACACTTTTAATCAATTAGACGAATGTTTCTGTAACTCAGTGTAGCTCCAACAACATTTACATTACTCTGCTGTTCAAACTGCAGCAGGGATGTAAGTTTACCATTTAAACTATGAAGGAATGTACATTGTGAGAAGCCATATCTGCTGAGAGTGGATCAGTGATCCTTCTAACAGATGCTCTACAGAAAACATACTCCACCCCCCTCTAAGCATATAGTGATGAGACAGAGTTGTGGCCAGCAACACAGCCTTGGTCCATAACATCAGACAACAGCATTGACAGAACCATCTCACAAGAAAGTTGACTTCAAGCCTTCATCTCATTACCTTGTTTAAGAGGTCCATTCAGTTTTTTTTTTCATCTTAAAAATTGAAAAGGCATGCATAAAAGAAAATAACTATCTGAAGTACTAAGCTAAATCAGTAATTATACAGCTTATCATTAAGAGGCATCACTCAAACAAATACAAATCCTGACAAAGTGAAACACAATGTTGACAGTGAGGAAGTGCAACAACAGAATGAAAAGAGGGTTGTGAAAGTCAAGTGTGGTTATGAATACTCTTGCAGTGTCCTGATTTGACACCCTACTGGGAAGGGCTGGGCTTAAAACGAGTATGGAATGTCAGAACCCCTGGCATGCTTCAAGATAAACAGTGCATCCCTCACAAGCTCAAAGCGTTTATGCGACATATGAGATAGCAACTCAACCTTCCGTCTGAATTTCACCCACACATCCCAACCTCCACACACTCACACACACCCCCAGCACGCATACAGACACACACACACACACACACACATACTTGTCCACTTGTCACTTTTCTTCTCCTTGGACCAAAGGAAGCTTCCTGCACTCTGGCACAAATTAAATCTTTTGCACCCTAATCCCAGTTAATAGCTGTACTTCCCAGTTATTTTCCAGGGATCTGGGGGGTGGAGGGGGGGGGGGTGGTGGTGCTGGTGCTGGCTTGCATTCTTTCATGAAGTCAGGACCTGCTTCAAGGTGAGACTCAACAGACATGCTACAAGGTTCATCGGTGAAGAATGGTGCCAGTCAGCTCTGCCAGGGAGCTCAACCCAACATATCCAATTAGTCTCCAGTTACAATTCAACTTTCCACATCAATGACCTAATTATTCCTCTCTCCCCATTTTAACAGGCTGCATTTTCTCATGCACTCTGCAGATTCTGTTGATTCATGGAGTTTACATTTTTACTTTCGTCTTGCACTAAATTGCAGTGTTGCCATGATTGAAGTTTGGCATAATCCCTGGGCCAACCTCCTGCCAGGATTCTGCCAAGGGGGTCAGGAGATGGTCAAGACTGTACTCTAAAGGTTGTCACTTACAGATCCCTGGAAAGTGTCCCACTGAAGTTCTCAGAGAGAAGCCAAATATTTCAGTGGTTGCCCTTTCATTTTACCTAACTTAGCATAGCATATTTTCACATCACTTCCAAAATTTGGCCTTAAGCAGCTTAACATTTACTCAAAGACAAATATTATATCCTCTCCAGCTTTTCAATAGTGTCATTGACAGTGAAAACCAAATTAAAACAAGTCTGGCATGTTTTAAAAATGTTGCAAAAACTATGGCAAATATAGAGCTCACTCAAGTTTGTTTTTTCGCAGAAAAGGATAAACTGCCAACTTGATGAACTGAACAATCTATCCTCAGGACACAGTAACACTTATTAAGTCCTGTGAGAAAGCAAACTTGGTCAGGATATTTGTAACAGCACATTGACTGACAATGCTGCCTGGTGTTTGCATATTTATAAATGAATGGGTATGAAAGAATGTGCTAGCAGGTGCCAACTGGATTCATCTTTCCCCAGCTGGGAAACTCATTCAGCTGTAGGTTTGAGCAGTAGACCTCTATCACCTTTACCTTCTTTCCTCCACACCCTCATGCCAACAACTTCAGCCAAGACTATCAGAAGAAAGAATTACATAAAGTCTCATCTGTCTGTTTTCAGTATCTCAGCACAAGTCTTGATTCTCAATAGATGTACTATCTGAAGATATTTTGAAAGACATTTCACTGACTGACCAGGACCCATTTACAAAGAGTACACCTTGTGTCCCTGCAAAATGCACATCACACACAGGACAGGGGGATATGTGCTTTGTCAGTGGAGAAGGACAACACTTACCCACAATTTCACGCACAATTACAGGGTCAGCCAGAACAGCAGGGGGACTCCGACCACCCAGGTTGACAGAAACTACACGGATGTGCAGAATGTCCCCAGTGGTGAGGTCTTTAATCACAAAGCGGTTGGCTGGTGTGAGTTCTGCGTTCACCACAACCCAGTCGGTGGCTGCATGACGGAGCAGGAAAAAGAGTCATTTTACTTTAGACTTACAAAACTGAAAATTCACCTCATAAGTTGTTTTAATGAATTTAATTTAAGATCATATCCAACAATTATGCAAGTGTCTGCTGCTGACACTAGCATTGGCTGTCATTCTAAATGCAGGCTTCATCGACACCGCTGCAGACTAAAATGCCCCGTTCCTAATAGGGATAGAATGTAGTGGTAGAATAAATCTACTGTTGACACATTGGAGACAGGTGCAGTGCATCTGTTGGCTCTGCAATTAAGGTTGCAATTTACAATTCTCTGTTAAACTTAAGATGCAGTACAGTCTGCCATTCCTCTACTCAATTCATTTGGAAGGGTGTGATGCATTTAACAAGTCCTTTACAAGAATTCCATTAATACATTAAATAGGACTATGCTTTTTTTTTCTTTGCTAATCTGTTCCCCCTCATTGTCAAATAAGGAAATTCATTATTTGCAGGCCAGGCAAATCTGACTTTGAACAATCTACAGTTTATCACTGACCAATGCACAACAGGAAGCCAAACTGCTAACTGAAGCCCTTCGTTATGCATTCATTAAGCAATGAAAGAAAGCCTCCAACTGTTCTTGAACACACTTGCATTGCACTCACTTTGGTCTTTGCAGTATTCCACTGCGTATCCATCAAGGCCAGAGCCAATGTTCTCTGGAGGCCTCCATTTGATTGTTACGGATGTATCGTTGACATCCTCCACAGTCAGATTCAAAGGTTCGCTGGTGGGCACTGTGCCACATTTCCGAAAATGAAAAACATACTTGAGTTACAGCCTGAAATGGAAGTGTTGAACAGATTTCACAATTACAAGTGTCAAAACTGTTAAATAAGAAGATGAGGAAGCCCAGTTCACGCAAAAATGGGTTTTCTGCTTAGAGATGCTATACCTTCCGGAGGTGGTGGCGTAGGTGCTTTGGGTTCCTCAGCTGGGGGAGCATCAGCCGGTGCACCTGATGTTAAATTTGCAAGAATATTAGAGCGATACTGACAGCCTATTTTAAAGGGCCATATGTAATAACTGTGACAGAGGGTGAATTCCACATTCACCATTCCAACACACTTTGCGACCCAATTCCATTAAACACCGAAACAGCAATTAACGATGAATTCACGATTACAATGTGGAATTGACCCCTGTTTTGAGGGAAAACATATTTTGGTCGTTTTATGATGGTTTACCCTCAGCGGGGACTTCTGGGGCAGCAGCAGGTTCCTCGGAAGATGGAGCAGCGGCAACAGCAGCAGCTGATTTTAAATGTTAGATGTTAACTTACTGAAAATGCATGTTAAACGTTAGCCTGCAGGGTCACAGTTAGGCTACATGACGGTAAAATGTAAATATGGGTCCCCGCTTGTCATATAATCCCCACCCCCTTCAGTAAAACATCGGAGCAAAAGCATGATCTAATAGGTTCTCTGGGAATGCTATGGGACTATGCTTTACCGTCTGCAGGCGTCTCGGGTGCGGCGGCAGCTGGTTCTTCCGCAGCGGGAGCAGTGGCTGGTGTTAAATGTTAAAACGACAGCTGTTAAATGTTAATGCCACCTGTGGCTTATGATAGTTGTACAGTGTTAATATATAAACCTGACAAAATGCTTAGGGACAACGGAGAGTTAATAAATATGGTTAACACAAATAATTACCAGTTAAGCGTTGTCAGCAGTCTTTGAGTTTAGTCCAAAGCAACGTTTTAGTTTTTAATTTTAACTTCGTGTATTAGCAAACTGTAGCTGGGCACTGTCAATACCAGCCGTACTTCCAGACAGTAAATATCACATATCAAAAAACCCATGGGAACGCTGTAATTTATGTTAGTGCCTTATCAAACAAGAGCGCTTGGCTTTATTGTATTTATGTGTATTAGATGTATTCTTTTGTTTTGTCAAAAATTGTTAGTCAACGGAACTGTAATGAAAGCAAACATTAACAACGACTGCCGATATTACATGCGTAAAAGTGTCATTGAAACACATCTGCAGAAACCGTGGAGAAGCATAACGCTTTACCCTGAGCCACAGCCGGTGCTTCTGATTCTGGGGCAGCAGGGGGAGCAGCGTTGGTTTCCTCAGCAGCGGGAGCCTCGGAGGCTGGCGTTAAATGTTAGACTTCGAATTAGCGGTGCTCAAAAATATAACTAGGTAAAGCTAGATAAACCACAAGGCACGCAATGGCGTGGACGTTTTTTTTTTTTTTTTCTTTTTTTTTTTAAGGGAGGACAAGATACATGCAAATCGTGAATACTGCGTTCTCTGTCAATATATTCTAATAAAAAGTGGTTTATCCAGCTTTTCAATTACTTTATTGTAAGTACTGTTAACTTTAGAAGGCTATTTTGGAAGGCAGTTAAGTGTTATATATATATATATAAAACTATATTCATGATTAATAGCCAGGTTAAATGAAAACACACTGAGCACATGTAATTAAGCATCAGTCCGGCTTGAAGCGTTACCGTCAGCGGGTTTCTCTGGTTCTGCTGGTGCGGGAGCAGTGATCTCTTCAGCAGCAGGAGCGACAGTGGCGTCAGCTGATGTTAAATGTTAATATGTACATAGTTTTAAAAATGAATTTCTTATGGCAAAACACCACAAGAAACATCCAATGGTTATTAACTTGTAAATGCATAATAAATGCAGAATACAGGCAGTAGCCAAGGGCACACCTTATCTGGTACCTTTAAGCCGTTATGTAGAAACTAGACAATTTGATTCTGTGGACATTAAACAAATCCTATTAAGAATTGTCTTTCACAGAAGCTGAAACGGCAAGTAAAAAATTATTCTCGGCACCGACTGTTTACATAAATTAGTATGGGTTATTATTAGCTGTGTATTCAAAATGACAAAGCTTTACAAAGCGCAGTTTTTCGTTGGATTTTTGGATTTCCCTCCTTGAGTACCCTCTTGTTCCTTGTTACCTTCTGAGGGAGCAGCAGGTTCTTCAGCGGGTGGGGCCGGAGCAGCTTCAGCAGGAGCTGCTTCCGCTGGAGGTGCGCCTTCAGCCGGTGGAGCTGTCTCGGCCGGAGCTGCTTCAGCGGGCGGAGCTTCAGCTGGAGGAGCCTCAGCAGGTGCGGGCTCAGGTGCTGGCTCGGGTGCGGGCTCCGGGGCAGGTGCTGGCGCGGCCTTCTTCGCCGCCTTGGCCGGCGCCTTCTTTATCACAGGCTTGGCTGGCATGCTGCTTGAATTCCTGGAGCGACGGTCCGTCCTTTGGGTAAAGTGTCTCCAGGGAGCTGGAGGTTGTCTACTTTATATAGCTGCTGCTCTAGACAACAAGGGACTCCACCCCTCTTCCGTTTTATATGTGACAGGCGCTCATCGCCAAGACCGCTTCTTCGTCATTCGCAGATAGTCAAGGTACCTTGATGGTGACACGTCCCAAGGTTAGATCTGAACAGGCGTAGTTCGGCGCAGACAATTTGAGTCATACAAACATTTCCATTCAGCACTAATTGTCTTTATCGTTCTTGCATGATGAATATCTTATCGAATTAAATTAAGGACAATAGTTTTTGAAATACAAACCACACTGATTAGCTTTCCACTTGCAAAAGTAGACCAAATTTACTCAATTTGTTTGGTGATAAAATCGTATGTTGACGTTTGGTACAGTGTACATGCACCATCAATTTAGCCAAAAGTAGAGAAATCACACAGACATTTTCGGTTATATATGGATGTTTCTTGCTATATGTGGAAATTTCAGTTATATCTGGATATCTCTGGAAATGTAAGACACGTACCCACCCCCCCCCCCCCCCCCCCGATATCTACCTGCTAAGGCATACTTAAGAGATCAGTTATGGAGAGGCTTGAGAGACACGTTGCTAATGCCAAAAAACTTATGTGTACATAGTCTACACATGTTTTGACAGCAAGCTTTTCCAAAAATGCGTCACAATAATCAGACCTTAACATATTTGCTAACAAAAAGAAAAAAAAATGACATACTAAAACGAAATTAGTAATTCGATCAAACATTCCCTGCACTGCTGAATTTAAAAATGAATTTTCAACCGATGATAATTAAACTATATTTTTTACTTTTGTCTTTTATTGCCAGCTCTTCAGTGGAAGTCGTGCAATTACTTAAGTGTTCAGGCTTCTTTGAAAAGAAAAAAAAAACATTTTGATGTATTGAATGGCATGACTTTATTGAGACAAACTGACAGGTTTAGACAGATGGATGTGTGGTCTTGAAACATGCCATTATGCACCCTATATATACAGGGCTTCATTGAAGTAATACAAAGGCTTCATTCAACCTTTACTCTCAGATGCCTTTTACATTTCCTTATTTTTTAATGATTGTTGCCGCGGATGAGTTGAATATTTACACAGTTTACAATTATGTTATCCTGTACAAAATAGAAAGAAACTTAAAAATAATCACTTCAGAAAAGGAAAGATCTGTTACTTAAAAAAGGGTATATAAATCCCCTTCCCCAAGGGAAAAAAAGAGCAATTCAATGCAGAGTTCAATGAAGGGCTTTGCAAACACACCAACATGACATGCATTTACAACATTTAGAATTCCATCAAATTTGCACGTCAGTTACGTTATATACCATCATTACATTTTTAAAAATGAAGAACAAGCTTTGAAAGATTGTGTGACTATTCAGCAACCCTTATTGGCCCCAGGTTGAGAAAGCATTCAATACATACCTTTCATATCTTAATTCCCTTGACTTTCCCTGAACATTTGGATCAATGTGAGACACTGCTTCTAGTCATAATCTACATTTGGTTTTGGGAGACCTTAAGGTTGGTATTGTCCTTAAAATGAAAGGGAATCTTGAATGGCTCCATTAAGCACTTGAGCACTAGGAGTGCTTTGGTTTGGATGTGCCAAGCATTTATCAAATCTCTCTTTCATTGGCCCTTCTCCTTTTCATATGAAGTTGGATTATCCCTATATTTCTAATGTTAGAGGCAGATGGTAAGATAATCAATCAGTGAAGACCCTATGTAGCTTTTAATGCACTTCATTAATATACAGTTGTTATAAGGTGGTTAGGAGTGCAGAAGCTTAACACATTTAACTATAGCAAGAGCAGCCAATGGAGATCCAAGAAACCAGGGCTGAGTAACAAAAAGAGCACACCCTATAGGTCTCCAGCAGTAGGGTTGGCCACACCTGTTCTAGAATGTATTATTCATAGGGTGGATTGCTCTAGTGATATGGCACATTACACACAAAACACCCTTAATCTAACCATATCAACAAATCATCTCAGTAACCATTATTTTAAAAAAAATACCAAATGCCTTGGCACTTCTCCATAAACAGCGTCACTGGATTGTCCAACCAAACCAATTCACCACCTAAACCAACTCAAATGGGGTCAAGCCAATAATGTTGGTCAGAGATACTTGAAACATCAAGTATCACTCAGATGTAGTGAATTAAGGCTGTGGGTCCAATATATTAAGTTCATAATCAAACACAATTAAAATTCACAACACATTAAGGCTTGAGACAGATGGTCCTACCTACTGTACATGCCCATCTCGATAACACTTATACAGTCATAGAAAAAAAAAATCACTCATTTACACATTACTTACAATACAGAGCACATACAGGTATAAAAGTCACACTACTTCCATGTATGTGATGAATTTAAGCTCTCAAAGAAGGACAGTATTGTTGAAGCATGTCCTGCTTGCCAAAGCCAGTAGAAGTTGCTGTATAGTCCCCTTTACGTGAAATAGATGCTTAATTTCAGCACTGTACACACAAAAAACAGCTATAACAGTTGGTGGACTTTCACACAGAATGGGGCCTGATGATAAGGAAAGGATACACATTGGCATGTGGTACCAGCATGCTCAGGAAAGCAAAATGTGGGAAAAAAGGAAACACCTTAAAATTCCCTGCTTCAAGTTTGTCTCTATTACACTGCATTCTTTACCCAATTATTTTCTGTCATCACAATCATAAGAAACAGTACCTAGCATTTTTGCATTTCATATTCCAAATCAGGAATTAAGGTTATCCTACTGCACTCTTATTTGAGTTCAGGAAAAACGCAGAGGAACATTTACCCACAAGGAATTAACCCTTTTAAGATGGAAGGGAAAAACCATCTGAAAAATGACTACCTTCTGATGAATTTACAAGTATGGATGTTGAGGAAATCTGATCTTCTCTGATTCAATAGCTTACACATGGGATGTTTAAAATGTATACTTCTCAAGCATAACTTCAGAACCATGTATTCCATGTCTAAGCTTGCAAAGTACAGCAAAGGATAAAAGTTTTCAGCAGATTCAGGCAAA
The DNA here is from genome assembly GCA_019788955.1 of Albula glossodonta. Taxonomy (NCBI): domain Eukaryota; kingdom Metazoa; phylum Chordata; class Actinopteri; order Albuliformes; family Albulidae; genus Albula; species Albula glossodonta. The sequence goes on from JAFBMS010000004.1 coordinate 3,352,386, forward strand.
CGCAAATGTATCATTCATGTAAAAGTATAAAATTAATTGGATGAATTGGCACCTCTACTTTCTTTTTAAAGTAATAGATTTAAGAAAGGAAACACAACAGAAAGAGAACTACTTAAGGTTTTTTTTTTTTTTTCCAAAATAAGGATTGAGTTGCTTCAAACATCTTTTAAATCCAATCAGTTTTTGTAATGAAACATATTCCTAGATTATTAGTTATGAATAAAGCAGTGTTTTAATCATATGTACAGATGACATTTTTTTATAAGAAAGCATTGATATTACAACCTCAGAAATAAGATATAAAATGTGTTTTCCTATGTTGTCTCTGAGGATAAGGTAATTATATAAAGAGTAAGACATGACCCATATTAACAAGTATTTTCTGTGAGATGGGTATTCCAAAACACAACTGAAGTTTTTGTTACACTTGGTTTCCCCATCCAATCCCACTCTACAAAACTTGCATGCAGCTCAACTTTACAGCCTTTGTTCTTTTTTACTAAGTCTATAATGGGAGCTTTCTGGTCTGTGGTTGTGCCATTTGACCTATGACCTTACTGTGCTCTTGTAATATACCAATCTCTGTGATATGTCAGGTTTCAGAATATGCCCACATTTCCACTTTCATTACAGGCTAACACAAAGCAAATACAGTACCTCAAACTGCAATCACTGTTATTATTCATTCAATAATATTCAGTTTTCTCATCATATCTCCTAATCTGTTGGTTCAATTAGTTGTCAACATTAAGCACATGCAAAATTTGAGCCTGCTATCTCTATGGTCTGATGACAGAATGACTCAACAATAGCAACATATTGGGGAACCAGTGGATTTCTTTTCTTTAAAATTCTGCAGTATAGTATGTATAGTTGTAGTGTTCATTGAAAAGGCTGAATTTAAAAAAAAAAATACCCGTTAAATATCTTACAGAAGGATGTAGCACCATTAGCAGTTGGATGCTTGAGTGTGCCCAGATATTAAAGGAAACATCCTGTAATCTCAGCTGAGAGCCAATGGACTGAAATCCTCTTAAAACACAGGAAATATGTCCTGTCACTCATACAGATTGTTATGGTTCAGAAATATATCAATACTTGCGCTGATTGTGGGAGTAGATGAGGTTGTCTCTTTAAAGGAACCACCACGGGCATAGTTTGATAGCACCAATATCATAGACAATGTTATACTCTAAGGCTCAAAAACCAATATGTGATACTGTATGAAGGCAATACATGAGAACAGTTGTTACATTTGAATTCCTTCAGACTCTTTCTTAAGTAAGTATTATTAAACAACCTCTATGCAAGAATGCAGCTCAGTTATTTGGTTCAGCATAAAAGACATTTGCACATTAAGAGAAGTTATTCCAAAGACTGCCAAAAGTATTTAAAAGCAGGTATCATATGTTAGTGTCAAATATCTATATTGTTGTCAACAGTCATCTATTATTCATTAGACATTACCTTAAAATGCACAGTCTCCATCTGATGCTACTTTGCACTCAGATAATTGCATGGAACATAGTTCATAAATCATTTCATAACATCTGTTTCAAATAGTAGGAAGAGGAAGAATTGCATTGAGAAGCATGGCATTGTTGTGCTGTCAAAAGAGACAATCCAGATGATGTAAAATACAATTCTGTCAAATTTGATTTTATATTGACCAAACAAGCATAGCTATATTGTCAAAGATCTAAGTATGAGAATATCTCCATCTGTTAAAATGAACATCACTGAGTTTGTCCTCACTTTCATTTGTGGCGTTTAAACCTGACCTGACAAAATTACACCAATAATTTGTAAAATAACATAAGTGATTTCTTTTGTGTTGAGTGGAAATTAAATTTATGTTAAATTGAATTAGCTGTGCTCTTTACCACTGTTGACGATAAGTGCATTTAAAATTAGTACAAATAATACAGAAAAGCAGAGACCAACATGGTTATGCAACGGCTTGCATACTACCCGCTGCAGGCTGAGTTAATGTTCTGTTGTTTTTGGTCTAATATGTATTTCTATGAATTTACCCTCACATTCCATAAGATTAATTGATTGACTAAGCAAAGCCAAAAAAAAAAAAAATAAATAAATAAAACCAGTTAAAGTGCATCTTGACTCTAATCAGGTATGATTTCAGTTACCTAAAAAATAAAAGTAAAAACATGTGTCTTTCTTCCAATGACCTTCAAATGAATTTCACATTTATACTAGATAAGTTATTACTTAAATAATAACAGTATAGGATATGGTTCTATAGGTACAGAATAAAGCACAACTTTCATGTCATCCAATCCTATGTAATCTTGTAGTAAGGAGACACATTAAGGCGTTTATTTGAGCACCACATTTCATCATGCAAATTGCATAAGTTTGGGTTTGCCTTCACAGCACTTAATATTTGACCCTATAAGACAAGATTGGGTTTTTTTTTACATTAAAAGAACACAATGCCATTATTTTCCAATCTCTAAGAACATCATAGATACCTCACTTGCAGTTTAAATATGTTTGGCCTCCTTTTCACTCATTCATTAACTTGTTGATTTAAAAACAAGCAGTACAGTTTTGTCATTCCAGTCAGATAATATTGACTAGAAGTCACTCTAGTCATAGTTTATGAGTGAAAAAGTGAAGGAAACTTGTTATCAACTTTTGCCTTGCTAAAGCAAGAAAAAGCTTTAGTCATGGCTGTGCTGTGGCTCCACCTACAAGCTGTGATATCCAATGACCTGTAAGAATACTGTCTTATCATCAATCATCCTGTCTCCTTGAGCTGTACATAGGGGCAGTGGTGAAACAGATCATGTTCCTAAATAAATGGAATTAGCAATTATATACGGTTTAACCTTTATGAAATATTCTTTGAGAATATGAACAAAAAAGTAATACAAGTAACTTTGTTTAAAATCTGTTGCAATGATAATCGTGCATCTGCAGAATAAGTATAATTAAACAGGATGATTAAATTATTTTTTGCTCTTTTAAGTTTATAGATGGCATTGGTTATAACAGTACCTTTCTGAGATACAGACCAAAAGTTCTTTCTGCAAAAACCACACAATACCAAATTTGAAATCTCAGAGCATATAGTATCACACATACAACACATATAACTATCCAAAGTGCTCAGTCTCCAGTTAGATGGAGCTTAAAGAGTGGGTTTGAGGTTGGGATCTGCCACAGTTTCTCTGTCAGGAGACTCAATGAAATTAGCTGCCTCCTGCAATTTCAACAGCATAGCCATCTGTGATGGAAACAAGTGAGAGTGAAGGATGAGTGAGCAGAACAAGAGAATGGGCAGACAGAGGGGTGGGCATTGAAAGAAAAAAGGAAGGAGAGTAAATAAACTAAATTACAGTTTACTTCTCATAATTTAATCTACCATCCTATTGTTACATACTTAATTTAACCAATGCATGTATCAGGAGAAAGTAAGACAGTAACTAATGCTGCTAACAGGAATTAAGTGGAACCAACTAAATACTATAAAATAAAATTAATGTATGGAATTATCAATATGTAATTACATGTCATTTTATATAACACTTAAGGCTATGAAAGCACATATAAAACACTGAGTGGCGTTTTATATAGTAATAATAACCCCATCAGTTAAGGAGTAAATGGAGGCTTACCAGTGGGTCAGACTCCACAGAGCTGGGTGGAGTCTCCTTGATGAGCCTTTCTTCACTGGGCTGTCCTGGGCTGCCAGGGCCCGTACTGGGAGGTGGCAGGTGGAAGAGCTTAGCTTGGTCCTGCTGAGCGGATGGCCAGGGCAAAGTGCCCCTCACCCACTCCACTGGATCCTCCCACGCTGCCTTCTGACCATGGACCTGGAATAAAACAGCCAGAGCAAAGCTGAGGGTGACTATAGTCCAAAGGCCTCCACAGCAGTAGTCATCGTGGAGGGTCCTAAACCAAGCAGGCCCTCAAAAATGACACAATTCCATCTTGTCATCCTGGGTTCACTTATGAAATGCTTCAGAATGGGGTCTTCTATCTCTCACCTTGATGCCATCTTTGGCTCCTTCCTGCAGGTAGGGGATAATGGAATGGTTCCATAGGTCTATGAACCAGGAGCGGAATTCCTCCACTGTGACTGGGCATGACAGGAAGAAACAGGGTCCTGCGGACAGACACACAAACACACCTTGTTACTAATAAGCCAGAGAACATCAGTACCCATTCCCCTCCTTCCAATGCATGAATATGAGTCCACTCAATTTCTCAAACAAAATGGCAACTACTATAACTACCATAAGGCATCCAAAAGCAAAAATAAGAGTTATCATCAACCACCATTACCAAATCATCCACAGAAAGCCAGATGGTGTATCAAAAGCCTTCATCAGAGCAAAAATACCAGAACTAAAAGAAAATATCATCTTTCAACCTCAACCCCACATAGTTACCATCTGCAGTCTGTGCATATGAATGAGAGCATACCAATAAGGAAGTCAGAGGTACTGTGCTTCTCCAGGAAGGTATGAAGATGGTACCAGAGCTTTGGCACCCAGTCCAGCACCCTCAGAAGATCTTCACTGCCTACACTTCCTTCATCCTCTGCCTCCATCAACTTCCTGCGCAGGTAGCGCACTAAGAAACCATTGGCTGGCTCCACATTGTTGGAGAAGGTCACCATCCTGGAGTCAGGTTACAAGGACAGGGAAATGAAACACCCGTGCAAGCACAGCTACAATTACACTCACAAAACACCCGTGGACAGCTTAGGACAAACAGAACAGCCTGATCTTGTACACATTTGATCATACTTTTACAATAAGTGGTATAGTGCCAGATTCCCACCTGAAGCTGAGGTGCAGACCATGATTAGGTGTCATCTTCACAGGCTGATTGGTTGTTCCAATGATGTATGGACTGAAAGAAGGATGTGATGCAGTTAATATTTTAGTACCAAAGTCTGTTGTGTTCACCAATAAATTATGTACAGATCTGACCTTCAGCTCACCATTTGTGGTATTTGCAGGTAAGGGCACCGTTGACCAGCTCACTGATGGATGATGCATCACTTACATCATCCAGGATAATCACTAAGGGAATGTCCCCAGTGTTGGTCTCCCTGTCAATCTGATTGGCCAGATTTGACAGGTACAGCTGAAGGTCCTGAAAGTCCAATAAAAAAGAGGTGCCACTACTGCCTCCATAGAAAAAAAGAACATATTTAAGCAATACCTTTAAAATGTGACAATGACAAAACCAGTTACATTACATATTAACTCTAACCCGCTCAGAAATACAAAATTATATGGTGCACCTATTCACTTAACTCTTGCTTATAATTGTGGGCACTCAGTGTTATGGCCTCCTCTCCTTTTCTAATCACAATCATTGTCTCTCTTTCTTCAGAGCATGGACCCACTTGAAAAAGCTATTCCGAGTTTTGGACAAAGATTTTATTCCTTGTATAAACAACTCTATTTTTCCCACACAAAATTAACTAATTAACAAATACACATGGGTTTAAATTTGTAGTTCCTACAGTTCATTTGCTCCTTGTGTCCAATATAAGCCTCTGTGTAGTAAGACCCAGCAGCCCTCACCTTGCAGGACTGACGGTGCATGTTGAAAGTGATCGCCACACCTGGGGTGACCTCGCGGCCACTGCGTTCTACCAAGTACTCTGCTAGCCTGGAGGTAAGGTAAGTCTTTCCTGTTCCACTGGGTCCTGTGAGGACCAGCCGACGATGTTTGAGCAGAAGGCTGATGTAGTGTTGCATCATGGGCTTTGGAATGAGAGTTTCAAACACCAGGCAGTCCACGCACTTCTCCTTCAGACCTGGACATGGATGCAGCGTTTTAATCTACGAGCTCAGCACTGCTCCAATTGACACTCAAAGCACAAGGCAAGTTAAAAGACGTTTTAACCTTGATTTCTCACAGGGCTGTGGCCTATACCCATATTTATAAGTTAAAATAGTAATATTTGTGGATGAGGCCTTTGTTTGTGATCCTAGAACAATACTCGTATTTGAATAGCACACCACATGAATATCACATGTAGCTCACAACACCTTGAAGCATGGCTCCTGATTAAAAAAGGTTATTTAATGAGTAAAGCCAGTCCTTTTCTGTGTAAACTCTGCTTTTATGCACCAAGATAAGACCACAAGTATGCCATTGAGCAATATGACTTGCTTGACCGATAGGTGGCTGTAATGTTGTGTTGTGTTTCCTAAACTGCAACACACGCCAGACAGAAGAGATTCTCCTGGGGTTGTCTTTATAGTGGATTCTCCTGGAGTTGTCCTTATGGGAGAATCTGTTTTTGGAGAGGCATGTGAGGCACCAAAATCCAATTTATACAAAGATGGAATCAAACTGTCCATCATGATCATATTTCTGTGTCCTAACCACTCAAATCTAATAATACAGACACGTTTTTCCACCTGCACATTCCAGCAGTATTTTTCAGAGATATTGATATGCTGAGCGTGCAAGCCAGGGGCATGACTACTTCAGGGGAAGTAACTTAGGCTGGATATGTTGTAAGGAAGAGTTATGTAGCAATTGTGTGGCAATAATGTTCTGCTTTTTATCAGTACAGGCAGTGCTGTGGAGCGGGAGACCTGAATTTGGTTCCCAGCTCCAGTAAGTAAATTACTCTGGTAAGCCACCTTAAAATGCCCCCTCTTGTGACGATATCTTTTGGATGAATCAAGTTAGGGATTAAACCAGAATGTTAACGGTGTTTACTTGTAATATCCAGTGGTAATTAGCTGACAGTCCACATCAGATAAACGCTGGGGGAAATGGCAGACAGTATGTACACAGGAGAAGCTGCAAAGGCCATGTGGTTATGTTGCTTAGTTTGTTCCATGCAGATTTTCTGTATCACATGACACTCATAAACAAACTGGAGTGCAGACAGTCTGGCCTAAAAATAGGTCCAGACCCACAGCAGGGGGTCCATGCCTCTCTGCGGTGTGACATTTCATCCTGTGGACCTGTGCTTAGGGACTCTGGCAAGTCCACTGTCTGAGAGGTTGCCCATCTGGGCCTTGGCTGACATTCAAGAATTGGGACCACCACTCCCCTCAAGACTGCCTCTGCCACTCGGCTATTCCTGGCTCGCACACCTCGATCCTCTCAAATCCCCAGTCACTGCACTAGCTGGTGAAGGACAGTGCTCAAGGGAGCACACCCTAACGTAGACTCACTGCATCCTTGGAATATGCAATTCACAAAAAGGAAATGGCTGCAAACCAAGCTCAGTGCTGATGTAAAGGATAATACCATGAGTTGGTTTTGAACCTTAAATACAGTTATGAAACCGCCATGTGGGTCTGCAGTTATGTTATTTGCTTTACATTATTTGCAGTTACATTGATTATATGTTATCCCCCTGTTGCTCCAAAGATAACTCATACTTTCAGTTTCAATTTGAATTACACATTCCAACATTCAAAACCAATCATAACCCTTTCATGTAAAATTATTTACTTCCTCACCAAAATACCAATGGTTATTCTGGTGTGAAGTGGGATGACTAAAACCATGATCAATCTAGCAAACTACCTGGGTATTATTATAAAAGCATGACTGGCTATAGGCAGTATACCAAAGAAAAACAGCAACTATGATGTTTTTTAACATTAATTTGTTTAAATGTTCAAAAAAGTACAGAATTATGCATATGTAGTATTATGTATCATCATAATACTTCAGACATAGAGGGACATGTTGGAGACCCAGATAAAACAGAAGAAGCTTGGAAACTTTTTAAACTATGGGATCCTTTGTGGCACACCTTTCAGGGCAAGAGCAATGGTGCAGGGACTCTTGCCCATGCAGCGGAAGGGAGTGGCTTCAGGAACTTCTCCCCCAATCACCCTCTTGATGTGGTTGATGTGGTAACAGTAGATGGAGTCGGTGGAGAGGACCAGGCTGGAGGTGGGGTCTACCTTAGCAATGTAGTCCTAAGGATGAGACAAATGCTTGTTTCAGTGAACTTATGTTGGCTACGGATGACGACAGCTACCTGCTGTGCCAGGTTTGGAGTCTCACCTTGAAGGCCTGGCTGATGGCAATATCCAACATTGCCCAGTCTGTTCTTCCATTGATCCTCACCCATCCAATAAAGAACTCCAGCTGTTTCACCTCCTGCATGTTGGAAGGAATCAGTGAAGAATCTAAGGCAACATTACATTAGCAATCAAGAAGGATCAATTAGAAATCCTATTGTGAAGTTTAGGTGCTCAAGACTGAAACATGAATATTTGAATTTTTGTGCTTCATATAGTCACTATCTGTACCTGTCCATTAGCCATATCTATAGCGGTAGTGTTTTAAACCAAAAGTTAGAGGTAAATTGGTTTTCTTTCTTAATTTCAATGAGTTTTTTAGATGAAAGACAGGGGCACTCACATCTTTGAAAACTCGCTGGTCAGGCAAACGTACAACTACCCGGAGACGGACATCATCTCTGTGAATAGGCCGGCTCACAGCTTCCACCGGAGTGACATCTACAGAGTACAGCACAAGAGTGTGAGATTTACTGCACTGAAAAATGAAATGGTAGTGATCACTCATCAACAGTCATTCATGTATAATAAATGGTCCTGAAGTGCAATGTGTAATCCCTGGTCAGGAAACTTTCAACTAATAATGTAAGGTAATGTGCAGTTCAAGTCAAATAAAACTAATTACCACTACTTGTCAAGTGTGTTTTTATTTAGTTAGAGAGGGGCTACAGACTGCACCCACCTGCATCTTTGCCTTCATTCAGGCTCAGGCTGAAAGACTTGGTTAGGGACATAGCTGCTGAAAGCCGTGGAGAGGAGGTCAACAGTGGGGTCAGGCCTGCTGCCTGAGAGGTGCAGGGCAGGGCAGGGGTGGGGGTGCCTGTCTTCAACTGGTCATTCTCTGCTTTTAGGTTCTCCACAGTCATCTGTGAGGGGCAGTGTGGTCAAAGGGGAGGAGTTATTGTTAACACGTGGCATCTGCATGCTTTGAAGTACTTTTGTGAATTACCAGCAAACTCCAGAAACATTCATAGATAATATGGTACAATAATCTCAAAAAGTGTTAGGTGCTGATCTGTTATCAGTATTGGGGTTATCCTCACACCTGCATGTTAGTCATGGCCTCCTGCAGCTGCTCCAGCTGGTGGGCAGAGCTCAGGGCTTCTAGCCGGATGTCTGTCAGTTTCCGTTCCTTCTCCCACAGCTCAGAGCGCAGGTCTGACACAACCTTTTCATCATTCTCTGCCTCTTCACCACCCTCAAAAATCCTGTGCAAAACAGTGCAGACATGTGAGCCTGGCTGTCTCAGTCCAACAAAGCACATGTTCATCGTGTTGACAAAGTGAAAAGTATAGCAGTCAATCACCCACTCACATCAACCACCCAAAAGACTTTATTTCTATAGCAACACACTATGACTGGTTCTAAACAGAAAATCACTGGTAGCTCATGCCAGCTCTCGTTATTTTTGGGTTCATAGATCTTGAAATGGCACTCACACCATCAGTACCAGTTTTCAACATAAAGCACCTCTGGCATGGGGAACTTACACAGAGGCGGAGGCAGAGGTAGGGGACCTGAGGGAAGGGGGGGGATTTTCCCCTCCATCATGGGGCAGTTTTGGGGAGGATGGGGCTGAGGAGTCGGGCGTAGCAATCTCCTCAATGTCTGAGTATGAGGTGCCAGACTTTGGGCCCTTCTTAATGCTAAACGCCTTGTTGAAGGAACTTCTTAACTGAAAAGAAATAAGATGAAGAGGATCAACTGTGAGATATATTTGAAACCCACAATATAGGAGATGTGTTGATACCCAGGCTAGGTAGATATGCCCTGTAGGAGAAACTGTAAATGCAATGATTAAGTCACAGTACTTCAGCTAGTGGATAAGACATTTTATTTTCTACATCACAGGACTACCCCTTTGGTGAATGCAGCACTATATCTTTCCTAAGTGAGAGTAATTGATATGCTAGGATAGATCAAGTGACAGGATATCTACTGAAATATCCAGAACTGATTTTCACAACATACTATTTTCAACAGGTTAACTTCAAAGGTGCCTTGCTGTGGAATACAGTTGAAAACTTAAAACTCGTCAAATGGCATTATCATTACATTGTTTTGTGTAATAGCATTGTATTATGTATTTAAACATGAGCATTTAAACATTTAAGGTATATGACCTACAAACATAAAACGCAGGACTAATTAAACAAAAGTATCAATATTATGGTATGAATAACTAATGATTCGTTTTAGAGGTCCAGAAGCACATCAACATAATAAAAATGAAAACAGAAAATGTAATGGGGACAATTTTTTTCCCATTTTCACAACCACCACCTCATTCACTATGGCTTCACTGTCATGGAACATGGTAAGTACACGTTTGAGAAAAGGGTTGCAGTCTTGTAAGGACAAGAAAAGAAACGAGACAAAACTTAGCACTGGTTGTATCACAGACATTATACCGTGCTTCGACATGTTCAATCATTTGTTAGGAATTTACTAGAATTATTCAGACAAGTAACAGCCTTGACGGTGGAATAATGGTAAACAGAGGGAACATAAAATGAAGCTGTATGCAGCCTTTCCAAAAATGTTGAAGTATGACTCATCAAGGCAAAGGCAGCAGAAAGGGTGGGGGGGGGCATGTAGAGGGTTTTACAGAAGGAGATACTCACCTCACACACCTGAAATAAATAGCGTGTAGGCATGGGAGAAAAATGAGAGTCATACTTGTTATCAAATTTGGAATGCTCACATCTCTAGCACACACAGCAGGGCACAGGAAAAGCTTTAAAGATGAGGCTGGACACGAGACTAGAATGTGAATATAAAACAAAAACAAACTGTGGTTTCCATCTCCCATAAACAAAATTAGCTATTTGATAACACAAGATAACAATGAGGTAAAATTTCTTAAGTATTTAGTTGAAGTAATTCAATTATGATGAGTGTGTACACAATTAAAAAATATGTAGTCTTTAACGATTGTATTTATAACTGAAATGTTTGCATATACAATTATGTCAGCAGTTTATTCTGATATGTAAATTTCTGGCTTTATTCTTCTCTTTTTAACTTTTACTAGCTATTCCACCATCCAGTTAGCCATCCATATCTTCAGGTTAGCTAGTTAAGTTTTCCATCCAGCGTATTGATTTTCCAAAGTTGTGTTCTGTAGAAATAGTGTCATATGGACATTTCTTTAAGGACTACTTATATGAGCATAGATGTTGTGAAACCCAGGATTGAGAAACACAATCAGGCAAGATACCTTAGGGAGATCTGATGTTGATTGATTTAACACACTGTTTTTCATTCAATCTTTGGCAGGTATCACATGCTGACCCAATGAATGTTTGAAGACAGATGTTTGCTGTTTAATGACATATTGATTAATTAAAATTATGAGAATGATTTTGTGGGGGATGTATTTCAAAATTATGGAAATGCATTGGGTTTAGTAGTATGAAGGATGGACTTTTCTCTCACCCAGCTTTTCTTCTTTTTCTTCTTGGCATCAGCATCCTTGCAGCTGCCCACGCTCGAGTGGCTGGTGATACTGTTGAGGCTTGAGATGCTCTCTGATGAGTTCTGACGCTTGATCCGTAGTTCTGTGACACAGAAGTATGAGAATGACACACACACACACACACACACACACACACACACACACATACACACATTTAATTAGAAACTCAGATATACAGAACACAAAGGTTGTTAGGCCTAGGATACACCTGAAACAAATTAACTAATGACACATTTTCAGATGCAAAAAGGTGTGTAATTAAAGTGATATAACCCTTTCTTTTGATAAAACAGATAAAACTATAAAAAAATTGACCAAAGGAAACAATTTAGCCCTATTGTTAAAGAATACTATGTTTAACAAGCATGTGTGGACAGCTAAGCAGAATTGAGAGTGAGAGAGAGAGAGAGAGTAAATGCATATATCGGGCCATGTCATGAATGAACAGAGACCAAGCCCTGTTGAAAGTTTTGAAGTGTTATGTAGAGGTCAGTGCTGGATAGGAAGGGCAGTCAACACATCTGTCAACACATTCCCCCCTGCCTTTTCACAGGAAGACAAGAGGGAAGGACAAAATTACACTACAGCAAGTGTGTATTACTCCTTTTAGTCCATGTTTTTTCCCCTCCTTTTTAAAAAGTATGACTGAGATTGTGAAGCAGCAAAGCCTATTAATAAGTCAAATTCATATTAACTTAGAAATCAATTATAAACAGTTTCTAATGGAGAATCTACATTACTTGCATGCTTAATGTTTGCTTCATAATGGGAAAAACATAACATGCTCTGGTAATATGGACTGTGAGTAAGAGTTACGATCGTATCCCCATCCATCCATACCTTTGGGGGCAATTTCAGAGGAGTTAAGTGCCCCCTGGATGGTCACCTGTGCCTCTGTGTTTTTGGTCTTCAGAACCTCGATAGTTTCTTTTAGATCTGACAGCTCTGTATCCTGCAAAGACCAAACCAATCAGAACAAAACACTTTTCAAATTCTCTTTTCCTCACACATCTACAAGAAGGTATGCAGCGGAACATGGATTATCCTAGCCCTGCAATGCACTAACTAATTATATGCAGACTGTGGGGTACCAGTTAACACTGAGGATAAAAACTTTGCTTTCTCAGTTTTGAGCAAAGCAGCATACGTAAGACTGAACTATACAGCAGTGTTTATTACTATTACTATTTTGAGGGGTTCACCCAATTCTGTTGTAATAGTGCTGTATGTTAGGCTTACCTTTTGCTCAGCACTAACAGATAGCGACTGTAGCCGTGATGTCATGAGGGCCAGGCTCTGCTCAAATGCTGCTACCAGGTTGGCCTGTGCGTAGAGATGAAAGAAAGATATAGATCAGTCACTCAGTGAAGACAATAAAACATAAGGGCCACGTCACTGCACGCCAAACACATACTCTTTTCCATAATTTTCTGGACAGCAGTAGAGAGAGTGGGAAGGAGGGGAAAGGGCAGACGAGGGGTGTGATGGAAAAGCCCATTGTGTAAAATGTGGGGGGGGGGGGGGGGGTGATGGAGGTGGGGTCGATGGCTTTGATGCTGAAAGGAGAAAAAACATGAGGTTTGATTTTCGGACCTCGACCTGTCAAACCAGAGATAACATGTTTGATAGCAATGACATCTCTCACACTGCGTCCACAGCTGACCACATGCAATCTAATGAAGACTTATCCTTAATTCTGGTCCCCCATAATGCAATTTGCAACAGTTGATTTGAATACGCTTAAACAATGTGTTGGAGCTTACTGCAGAAAAAGAAAGAAAGAAAGAAAGAAAGAAAGAAAGAAAGAAAGAAAGAAAGAAAGAAAGAAAGAAAGAAAGAAAGAAAGAAAGAAAGAAAGAAAGTGTATTGATGTATGTTAATATGGGATAATCCTGTGTTATGAGCTAGTTATGTGTGTTACGTATATGTGTGTGTGTGTGTCTATTTGTGCTTGTACACATGTGTGTATTTAGACTGTTACCTGATTTAAAAGCACAGTTCAACCCAGGATAAAGGGTTGGCTGGAGGTGAGACCTGATCTGAATATGGTTAAAAATAGGGCTGCAGACGGGTTCTCTCAGTCTGTAACAGGTCGCCAGCAAGGCACAGAGTCATGCGACAAAAACAGGGGGCCTGGAAGCAGCAGTCGAACAAACCTGGCCTAACTGCTACACCCAACATCCGACGGAGTGGGTCAGCGGCCGGCAGGCAGATGGGCAGCACGTTGTCCCGATGGTCATTAGAAACAATGGCAGAGTGGGGTGCGGGAGAGAGGGACAGTGTTAGGGCTGGGGATATACACAGAATTTTCAACATCCTCCCCATACAGACCTGGGTCCAATTAATTAGTTCACCAATTAGTTAAATTACATATGTTGCTTCAATTACATCAATTCAATGTTTGGTACTTCACTTGTGGAATTTAAATGGCAATTATGTTTCATCTGCACTGAATGAGGTACCACTTAATAAAAATTCAAAATAACTGGCATTGAAATTTGGATATGGTCAACATTAAGAAAAAAAAAAAACTACTGAACCCAGGTCTGCCTACAATTGCATGGTTATTCATCCACACTGCACACAGTGACAACCTTCAAAACATCCTCAACACTCACACAAGGTAATAAGGAACAAAGCCAAAAGATTTGGTTAGTAGTGCGGAATGCCTTTAAACTCCAAACTTTTTGTACACATTGGTGCTAATTTCATTCACTCCCAGGTTGGGCAACATATACGAATAGGAAAAAAATCCAACTGGTTGGTAGTCCTGAAACTGATTATCACCACAATAAAGCTGCTGATGAAGGAACAGTGACAGGTAGATTCTGCAGGAAGGCCTATGTCAAAGGTAGAAAATGCAAATTAAACTGCACCTTTTAAAGGCTTTTAAATTATTTAAATATTTAAATGTGTAACATTTAACAAGCATAAACATATTTCCTCAACTGTGTATATAAAATACTTTGGGCAGTTGGCAGAATATAAGTGTAACAGTAAGTAATGATTGAATGGGGTTAGATAGCTGGTTGACAATGACCAAGGCAGGAACTCAATTTTGGCTCAACTGTCAGTAGTGAAATTCTATATTAAGAAATTCATCCCTACACACTGAATATTTTCTTGACCGGGAAATTATTTAGTTTTGTATTGAAAATATGGGAAATGGCCAGTTCCAAAAACAGAAAACACAGAAGGGGTATATGGAGAAAAACACTAAACGAAAATGGAGGAGCCACAAGCACAGCATGGATTTTGGGGTAGTGGCATTCTCCTAATAAATCAGTTCTCAGGCAACAAATTTAACTGAAACAAATGGGGGGTAATGTCCTGTGTAAAGGTATCGTTCACCTGGGTGTGGGAAGTGATAAAGCACTAGTGTACCCTACACTCAGCCACACGCAATGAAATTTAGACATAGTCACCCACAGACAAATGCATGCTCACATTATAAAGGTCACAAATCGCACACAATATCTTGGTCCACAAATTATTACATAGTCAAACCACTTGAGCTACAATGCCAAAGAAACTTTTCAAGAATGTAGAATCCATTCTGCAAGCTGGAGGACCACCTCCATAAATCCATCCATGAGTGATGGAGATTAATGCTCTGCATTAGAACAGGTCCTCTGAGTGCCTAGCTGTCATTCCAAATACAGCATTTTAGTCATGGTTCAAGATGGTCTCCATAGTCCACATGCTGCAGGCTTCACACACAGATGGCTGACATTCCATTTCAACTCAGATATCGCCCTCTGAGGTATCCCTGAATGGTGCTAGTTGGACTGTAAAGTCATTTCTGCCTGCCGGATTGAATGCTCTGCATGCATAGAAAACATCCGGCCTGTTTGCTCCCAGCCAAAATACAGACCACTCTGGATAGCATTTACTCCTACTGGCATAAAAATGAGAAAGAGGCACCAGAGCCTTGCTTGATAGGGAAACTGTTTTAAGAAAGGTGCAGATTTTAGTTCTGTGTGGACCTCTAAAATGTTGTCACCTCTTCCACAACATTTCTTTTTGGATGACTGATCATATCATCTACAAATTCAAGCCAAGACAATAATAACTGCAAATCAGGTAAACAGTACCAATTATAATAATGATAAAAATGAAGGCCAATGACCTAAAAGTGTCCTCGAAATTAGAGTGACAGCACATTTTACTTCCTACTTCAGCACAAACAACCTCTGCAGATATCAGTATGATGAGATGCTCCCATGAGGTATGCGCAGAGTTAACCACAGCCACAAGTCAACACAGATCACTGCCAGGTCAAGCTTTGGCATTCTCTCCATGTTTTCACAGTATATATGTCTTAATGACTCATCATATATAGTACACACTTTAATTATGCATATAGGCCTCACTACGGCCTTTTACTGGCCTTAACTCAAATTACAGTAAGATGATAAGAGCTACATGGTAAATAAAATACATTTCTAAGGATATGTATGTGTGTCTTGGTAAACTTGGACTGGCTGTATGGTGTGGTGGTTTTGGGAACTGGGTTGTTCCATGGGTGCAGGGTGGTTCCTAGGTGGATCACTGTCCATAAGAAAAACAATTCATCTAAAATGATTCAAGGACATAAGAATAAGAATACAAAAATCACAAGTTATGCCACTCATTATGGATAAGGGTACCCACTGAACAGATTAACAATTAAATATAATACAGCTATTTACTAGCATCTTTGCAGTCAACACAAGAAAAAACCTGTCTTGCCTTGACTGACCCAAGGGTAGACCCATCTGTCCCTTACTGCCTCTTTTACAGAACAGCAAGCAATAGGACAGCAACACTGAAAAAAGGCTTAATTAACGAATTGTTATATGCTAATTCACAACATTATCTGTCATTCTTGACACAGGTCTCAACTAAAATGGCATTAGATTTTAAATCAAAGTTACAGTTGAATTACCCACCATTGTTTGTAAACAGAATTCAGATTAAAGGAAAGGCCAAATGTGGCTAACCTGCAGCACAGAGAATATGCCTTAGAACGTATGAGTTTTGCTCAGCTCTGAATATGTGTACCTTCCCCAGTACTTTCTGCAGTGCTTGGTGGAGAGGAGCAAAGGACTGTGGGAGAGGGTGATGGGGGATACAAATGGACACGGGATAAGAAAGGTACTGCTGGGTTCAAAAAATGACAGATTTGCACTGACAGCTGATACAGATTAAAGCTCTACCATTGTTATTTTTACTGTTATAACTGATCTTGAAGGATTTTGGTAGCTCATCCTAAATTTGTGCTTCAATGGGGCACAGCTGCAGAGGCACTGTGGACTGCAGTCTGCACCCATGGGATACCTACGTTTTCAGACAGCTGGTTGGTAAGGCTGGCCACCTTCTCCTGGGAAGTCTCCAACTCCTTCCTCAGTTTACGGATTTGCTAAAAAGAGCACATCAGTTGCACTTCAGTATTAAAGATACAGGCCCTTTCCACAAAACAAGAAAAAAATATCATGCTCCGTTGAATACATGATTCATTTTGTACTCTCGACATCATTGAAAATGAGGGCATGCCCTCAATGATTCCTCGAGATTTAAATAATGGTTGAATGAATGAATGAATGAATGAATTAGTGCCAAGGGTAACTAGAGCTGTTGTCAAATTATTGGTCTCAGGTGTTCAAGAGTCTACATACAAATAGGGGAGAAAGTACAGTACTACTGGACACCCACTTGAAGTGCCAAAGATTCCATTAAAATGACATGGTCATACATCTAAATAACACATGTATTTGATGATTTAGCACTGCACATCACTGTGGATTAAGATTAATCAAAATGTGTATTATACATCTTAAATTAGACTGCATGGTTATACCATCTAATATTTGTACAAAACTCTGGATGAGGTATGAATGAGGTAATATGACCTTCCATGTCCATAAAATTGCAAATAGTTTTTTCTGATGTATTTTTGATATGTGAGAAACACACTGCACTGGATGAAATGGTTAATGTACTGTAGAGCACAGAGTGAACAAGGTTACGGGAGACGACTGGGGAAAGTGAACATCAAACTCTCAATTCAACTTTGAGTCACAGCCTGTTTCCATCTTTAGCAGTGGATCCCTATGATGGTAGCAACATGAGGCGTTTTGATGGGTTTGCTGCCAAATGCAATGCGGGCTGTGCCAATTTAGAATGAAATGGGATGAGATGAAAGAGCAGATATAGCATGAATGAGTATAAAACCAGACCGGAGTTGGGGGATGGAGGGACACACTTACCTCTCCCTGCACTCGCTCTTCAGCCTGACAAAGCATGAGGGCGGAGAGAGAGAAAAAGAATAAGGGACCAGGGGGACAGCAGCTAAGACTAGAGGGGACAGGTGTGGGTGGAACTCATTCTAAAGGGATCACAGGTGTGAACTATTCAGGGCAAGAGTCAATACTGGGGTCACATGTACTTCTTGTAGTCTGTGGGGAAGAGGTCAAGAGACCTTCCTCAACCCCTTAAAAACTTTAGCTTATTTGTTGATCAGTAGGAAATTCTCAGGTGACTGTGTGTGTGCTTTTCAGTGCACATTTGTATGCATGAGAGCATATGTGCCTCTCCCCAATCAATATCAACAGCTTTCTGATGACTGAGGTCAAAAGTATAACTTCAGATAGATCCTGACGACTCAAGGAAATAAGATCCAACACTGCTACTACCTCTGCAGTGTTACATGTTTAAATCTATTGAAGGCTAGAGAAGACTGGCACTCTACTCTAGGCAGTGAGTTGCAGAACTGGACAAAGCCACACTATTCTACCAGAGCTGGCAGTCACACTGGAGACTGTGCTTCCCGTGGGCATGCTAGCAGAACTTTCTGGACTCAATTTTGCTGTAGTCTGCAACTTTTACTCACCGAGGAGTAGTTTGATGAAGCACTGGATGCGAGAGAAAGGACTGAGCCATGGACTGAGTTAGAGAAATATAAAAAGAGACACAGTGGAGATAAATAAGCATATATTTAAAAAAATGTTAAATGATAAGGGCGACTGCTTTAACCTAATACTCCACAATAACACATACAGTCACATACACATATAAGATCTCAACATTCCAGACCATATACTGTTATAAGGAAGACCAATAAAAAGTCTTCATTTGCTGTAAGCCAGTTTCATGCTGAGGATTCATAACCTGCCTCCTTTAGCAATGATTTTGAAGAGGGCCTCAGTTGCTTCAACACATGTAGTAAGGAGGAATGGCAGAGATACAACAAACCACAGTGATGCAGTAGCAACCAAACTGGGTTTCATCCATCAGAGGTTTACATAATTATAATCCAGAAAAAGAGAGACACTAACGAACACTAGGGGGCAAGCTTGCCTCATTTCTTTATTTAGAGCTCTGAGAATGATTTAGTTACATAGGGTGTCTGGGGACAGATTAACCCTGAAGTGTCAGTCTTTAATGGCACCAAAGCCCAGAGACACCAGGGGCTGCTGGCTCTCTCACCGTCTTCCCCAGGCTCACGGAAGGATCCGGAACGTATCATGCTCTTGGGCCTGTCGACCAGAGAGAGGCTGCTGCCCAGCGGGGAGGCAGTGTACAGCTCAAAGGCAGAGTCGTGGGTGGGAATGCTGTTGGAGCGGGTGATCCGGGGGGGGGCACCTCCATTTGTGGTGGGGGCCACTACAGGGGACAGGAGAGAGGTGAGAGTGGGGTAGACATACACCCACCACTTCTGATATTTCTGTAGGGCACTGACAGCTAAAGACATAGACATAACTAGTTGCCTCTTCTTTTAAATTTCAAAACAGTGATGAATCGAAAATAACCCAGCATTATGCTTCACCACCTCAGTAACTCAACTATAAAGACAGAAGAAGCTTTCTCCAGCCCTCTCATAAGGATGCACCAAAGGCATAGCTATTGATATGGAATAACTAGACACTGAATAGTGTGAATAAGTGGGATGAATAATATTCATCCTTATAACACATACACAGTTTCCTATGAGGACGGATTCAATCTGAATGGTACTCCCTGCTAAAGCAATTATGAACCCAAGAATTTCCTTCCAGTGCTTTCAATGTTACTGGAACTCACCTACATTTGTGGGAGGGACCTTGCCTGTAGAGTGGGAGACAGCGGTGGGAGAAGGCAGCTGCGGGGGGCTGTCAGATTCCGTCAGGCTGACAATGGTGTGGGAGTGCCTCCTCTCCTTCCCTTCCTTAACCTCATCATCAGGCTGACCATAGCGGCTGCAGAGTGGGATAGCAACCATTGCTGTTGTGGCTACAGTGCTGTATGTAAAATCATTGTTTACAGTGTAATTAAAGTGTTTTTAGACCCTTTTGATGTTTTAGATGGCAAAGATACGATTACCTCAGTCCTTTCTTGGGTAGGGTGTTTCTATCCCTTTGTGAGCTAAGAACAGGAGAAAATAACATTAAATATCTAAAAGGATGAAGGTAAAGATGACCTGTCAATTTTATCCTTGCATTATCTGTGAAACTTAATTATAACAGCCATTTTCCTTTGTAGGTAGTATTGGTAAATAAGTAATTTCTGATCTGACCAACAGAGGGAGCCTGTTGTATCTATACAATTTCATAGATGTCTTGTGCAGCTCAGCACGATTACAACATAACAGTGTTACATCAATTTATGCTGACACAGACAAAAAATATGCTTTACAAAGAGAGTACGATGGCATGGGAATTGTGTGTGGAAGTAAATCCAGTCACAGACCAGGGTGCTCTCATCGCTAAGTAGGCTCCAAATCATTGCCCACGTTTTTAATCAAACAGTTTTGTTTAATACAGTATGTTTTACAATGTTTAGAATGACTGATGAGTGAATACTTACCTAATGGGAAGAACAAAATGCTAATAGTATAAAATAATGACCAGTAAAGGTTTGTCAATGGATAATTCAGGTAGTTGACACTCTGCTTAAATAAGTGAACTAACTGAAAACAGTTACTCTTATTGTACCAGGTCCCTCAAAGATTATGACCATAGCTGTGTGTATATGTGCATAGTCAAAGTTTCATTTAATGTTGCAAACTACAATTGCAACAGTATAAATACAAATGTCTGTCAGAATGTGATTTTTGCCAACACTACCTTGGGTGAAAGGCATGTTACACAAGACATTTTTAAAAAGCTGCAGTCTTTCAGTGGGTTTTCCATTTTTTTTTGGAAACCATTGGTATAAAATATCAGGCCCACCTCCCAGCTCAGCAGGGGGCTATACTTTACTGCAGAAGTGAATCATGGGAGTTGGAGCATGAGGACTAGGACTTGGGGGAATGGAGGAGGTAGGGTCATTACTCACTGGGGCCCAGACTGCAGCCCTCCCATAAGCAGAGACAAACTCTTCACACTAATGCAGCATGACAGCACAAAATACCAACTTCATCAGCCTCAAAAGACATGAGCCATATGCATACCCAGTGCTGCCAGCAGTGAGTGTGTGTGTTTCTGTGTGTGCGCAAGTGTGTGGATGCAAGGTTTCGTGTTTTTGTTTGGGTATATGGTTTGTGGTTGCAAGCACTTGCATGTGTGTGTGTGTGTGTGTGTGTGTGTGTGTGTCTGTGTGTGTTTGTGCACTTAGGTATGTTTATAAGGGTTTGGCACTGGTGAATGTTTGTATTTAGGATTCATGGAGGCTAGAAACCCCACCTGTCTGGTAGTGTGATGGAAGCCCTGCTGCCAGCACCCCAGACTCCTCCACCCCTCTCATCCTCCCGCTCCCCAGGCCCCGGCGGCAGGCTTAGGCCAAGAGGCAGGGACTCCATACTGCGGTGCATCCCAGCCAGCCTGGGGTACATTAGGGGTGAACTGGAGAAACAGTCAGTGGAGTCGATGTGGAGGATGGGTGCAGGGCTGGGTGTGAGCCTGGGGGTGCTACTCGATCCGGCTAGGTCCTGGAGCTTTGAGTAGGGGGGCACTTTGGGTGGGAGGTCCTGCAGGCCCAAGCAGGAGTCCAGGCTGTTGGAGTTCACCTTGTCTAGGTGAGCCAGGCTGGGTGGACGGCCTAGTGACTTGCTGCCAAGCATCCTATGAATTACACATGAGAACCAAACATCAAACACCACAACAGCATGAAGACTGTCTGCTTCTTATAAATAAAAAAATATGAACAAAATGTCAAGATTCTTATTTTAAAAAGGCAAAAGTCAATATGACGAGATGCCATGGGGACTTTTAAAACAGTCTAAAACATCTTGAAGCCCTTTTTGTCAGGCTGCAAATGTTTTATAAGTATGGTGTACTGCTTCTGTGAGTACAGATTACATTTTTTTTTCACCCATGTTCACTTGGAGTTAGCACTCCCATTGAAGCAGATGGCCAAATCCAGAGCTCAGCTATGCTCATGAGAAATTGAGTTTTCTACTTAGAAGCTAATGGGGCACATGTCTGAGTAAGATGATTTCTCTTTCATTGGATGACACACGTCACCTTTAGCCTACAGTGCATTCACAACAGTTGTATCTACTTTTGTGCCTGCAGTAAAATTTAACTGCAATTTCTGTATGTATGACTTTTCTCCTATTAGAGGATTCCACAGCAAAGAACCACATTTTCAGCATTAATGCAATAAAATTCTCCCATAACCCCATAGCACCTAATGTGACATAAGCTGCAGAATACATGTTGACATCCTCCTGTCATACGTGTGGATTAAGCAACTTCACTGTAAACCCTTGAGACAGAAGACAGAGGGGAGTAATGCTGAAGGAACCACAGTCTGTTTTACCAGAATTTAAAAAAAATGATATGCACATAAAAATCATAAATGCCAGAATTGTGAATGTCAAAGAAACAATTTTAGTAACTGCCGTTCTGTCTGGAGGGGTATGTGAAATGGATGTGTCAGTCTATGGAGCATCCTGCGGTATGGATTCTGCTTGACAACAGAAGCAGCTTTTCTCATTCTTATAGTGTGGAATTGCTAGTACAAGAGCTGATCTCAGAAATATTACTAGATTTTTACACCACAATTCTCATGCTATGGCTAACATGAGCTTGAAAGTGAATATTGATGAGGAACATGATGTAGGAATGTAATGATGTAGGAATTTCAGACAGAGAGCATTTTCATTGGATATGTTCAGCACTAAGCGCATGAAAAGACAGCTCGCCCCAAAAGAAAGTGTTAGAGGGGGCTTGTGGTGAAACACATGGATGGGGTGAGATAGGATGGGTACCTGTGAGTGATGGGTGAGGACAGGTCAGAGTACTTGCTGCCACTGGACTGCCTCAGGCCCTGCAGTTTGGCCGTGGTCTCCCCTGGGGTCAGTAGGGTCTTCACAGGCCCACACTCTTGGTCAGATGCCACCGCCTTGGCTTTCGCCTTTTCTTTTTCCTTCTCGCGGTCAGTCTGGTTAACGGGACCTATGCTAGCCCGGCTGGCCTTGCTGCTGCCTGGTTCCTTCACCCTGGTGCTGCCAGACCCAGTGGGGCTGAGGGCAGGGCTGGTGATGGGGGCAGGCTTGAGGCTGAGCAGGGTGGTGTCTATGGTGCTGCTGATGGGCCGCGAAGCCGGGCGGCCAGTCAGGCTCATTGCGCTGGATTTGGCAGGTCGGGGGAGGCTACGGTACTGAATACTGTTGCGAGCATTGGGGGAGAGGAAGCCCTGGTCAAGACCAGATGCATCTATGCTGTTCTTGCGACCTCCTGCACCACCCATGCTCCCGCCTCCACCAATTGGCTTGATGGGGATGCCAGATGACTTGGGCGTCTTTCCGACGGTGGCAGAGCCACTGGAGATGGTGGCTCCACTTGCTGTCATCACAGTAGCTGTGCCTGTGGCAGGAGGGGGCTTCTTGTAGCCAAAGGATCCCCCTGCAGTGGGCCGCACCAAGCCTGAGGGGGGTTTGCCTCGGTCCCTTCCAGCATCTGAACAGGAGCGCTGCAGGCCTGAAGCCTTTACTGCCACCTTGGCCTTATCCACTGGCTTCTGATCACTCTTTTGTGCTGGAAATGACATAAAAGAGCATTTCAATTATGAACAATCAGTTGTGTATATATATGTGTGTGTGTGTGTGTGTGTGTTTGTATGTGCAATATTTTAGCAATCCCATGACTCAAACCAAGGTATACAACATCTATATCTTAAATGTGGAACACACCTCACCAGAAAGTGGTTTGGATAACTTACTGATATGTCCTCTGTCTGGATATCAGCTCACCTCCCTCTGCAAGTTTAATGAATATGAGCTCTTACAATTGAAACCACTTTAGAACAGACTGGTTCTCATTGTTTGGTTCATGAATAAAAGCATGAGTCTTTGCTACAAGGCTGAGTGAATGACCTTTGAGTAGTACCACATCAAGAGCTGTTATTCCAAAGTACTTAGTGACAGAACTATGAGAAAACCACAGTTGGATGGAGAATCAAACAGTCATCCCTCCCCGGCAGTCAAACAAAACCGGGGAGAATATCAGATAACTGGAAGAATTCATTTTGGCATGAGCAGTAACGAGTGACATTACAATCACGTTTAGGTAGATTGAACGCATGAAAGCAACAGTTTATGATTTAAGCCATAAGAAGACAGCTGATATATGGTATAAGCATGAGACATCTGCATTTACTTAGAAACATCAGCATATTCTGGGTTGGAAGCATGAATAACACAGAGTCGTGGTTCTTAGCGGAATGTCGCATCTCTGGTCTTCATCCTTCAGACTTCAAACTGCAAGCACATTGATTAAACCCACACTATAAAGTGACATTTTAAAATTTTAAGCTTAACACTCAATTATAAAAAAAAAAATGTTCTCATTTAGCCCATGCTGCTTACAGTCAACCATAAAACTAATCATGTTCAAAGTAAAACCACTCTCTGAGTAGTCGAGTTTTCAGCGCACAAGTACAGTAAAATTTCTAATACATAAGAGTAAATATGATCCACATAATGCCCTCTGTTAACTAATACAGAGCATTTGTTTGTGTAGAGGCTGTAGCTGCACAATGTAGTTTTTGTCAGAATTTGAACATTTCAAAATCTTTGTCAGGCTCAGTTATAACTTTAAAAAGTCACGTTATGACACTTAGTCTCAAATGGTCAACTGTCATTAAGCACTTTTCAGCAAAGGAACCACCGTGTGAGAAATATGACACTTCTGCGGCATTGACGAACTCTGTCATAATGCTTAGATCAGGAGCTGCGCCAGGGAACCAGCATGTCAGGGCTATGCAACAAAAGAGCTGCAGGAGGGAGGGACGACTGCAGCATTCTCTCTAATCTGGAGACAGGATGAGAGGGGGAGAGAGGCAGAAAGAGAGGACGAAAAGGCAGAGAGACGGAGGAAGAGAAGCAAAAATGATCAAGGGAGAGAGCTGTTGATGCAGAAAGAGAGTGATGGAAAGAGATAAAGAACAAAAAAACGGAGAAGCAGAGGTCACTGGAAAAAAAGAGGAAAAGAAGGGATAGATGAAGATGAAGAAAAGGAGTATAAGGGAGCAGAAATCAATAGATACACTGGGGTAATTATCATCCCTTCATTTAGAGGAAAAAAATCTGGACAATTGCTTATCATGATCATAACAATTCCCCCTAAGTCAGCAACAATGCAATGTCTAACAGTAACAGTAAGTTGGCACCTGAGTGGAATGCCAAAAGTCATTCTGAGCATTTCCTAACCAAGGCCATACTGTGCCTCAGGGCAGAACACTGATGTAAATAACACATCAAATGTATTTTTAAATCCAATTGTTTTGTAGTTTATTTTTCTCCAAGCTTAGAGTGTCTCATTGTATTAAAATGCCTGCCCCAGTACTGCAGCATCCTCTGTCCACAGATACACTCTCCTGTGCAGCACATGCTGCCAGCTGCTGCTGTTTCAAAATGCAAACAGCTGAGCTGCCATGACATTGGGTCAAAAGAGTACTCTTAATGGGCAGCTAGTGAAAGCAGTCCCTTACTGATCAGAGGGATCTTACAAGTATGAGACAAGGAAAATCTTGCTGAATACAGCCCTCCTTCTGAGAAATGCTTCAGGCATATATGTGCTCCCCTGCAGGGCTGCTGGACATCGTCAGCATATGTCAGGATTTTTCAAATATTATATTAGTATACAGGGAGTCCTCGGGTTACGACGGTCTCGAGTTACGACGTTTCGTGGTTACTACGCACTTCCATAAATTATTTAAAAAACCTTGTTTCGACCTACGCGGGTTGATTCGTAAATACGAACACAGAAATAAAGATAAGAAATTGTTCTCTCTTTTTTTATTACTGTTTCATTTAATTACTGTATTTTATATGTCCTTCATGTGTTGTGTGTACAGAGTGAGTGACTTAAGGTGTTAACTTTGGTATAATTTAGGTATAAATTCCGACTTACGTCGAAAATCGACTTACGACAAGTCGTAGGAACGGAACTCGTTCGTAAGTCGAGGACCCCCTGTATATGCTATTACAAAAATAAGATTCCCTAAACATATGCAAAAATCTGCTCAAACAAAGCATGAATAAAAATAGTAATTTATGGTTTTCAAACAAATTAGTATACAGCATCACGACCCTGCGCCCAAAAGAATCTTCTTTCCATGGAGAGGTCTGTTTTTGTGGATTTTATCATTGCAATTTTCCCATTTCATTGCCTGAACTAACAATCACTAAAACACATAATTATACACTTCAGATCATGGACCATTATTGGGAGATGGTTATACAGTGGTTCTGCATTTCTGTCCTAAACATTCCAAAGCCAAAGCACACGTCAGCATTCTGCAGGACTCGTATTTGTGATGGAGGAGAGGTTTGCTTTCGAGGGCAGAGCTATACAGTAATCCTGCTGACACAGGCTTTAATCAGCCAGAAGGAGGTTTTCCCCTCTTCCTTTCTGTCTTTGTTTTCAGCTGCAGTTCAGACAGCATAATGAACACTTCCCAGTCTGGACAGAGTATTTCATTTTCATTTTTGAGGCTTTTCTGCTCTATGTTGGCTAGGAGCCCAACCGAGTGTGCCTTCCACAAACCCACTTACAAGCATTCAGCAAAGTAGTGTAATGTCTCTTGAGTGAGAAACAATCACAGTGAAAAAAAAAAATTCAACATTGATTTAAATCACCTATTTTACTTTATTCTTCAAAATGCATTCTACTACCCACAAGACAAAAAAGAGAATCTTTTCATAACTGTATGTATCAGCTTTGAATATCAGATACAGCAGTTCCTAAAGTCTATGAATCACTAGTTTGGATTGGACTGTGTAGATGAGGCCAGGTAGTGCATGACAGACGCATGCTGCAGCCATCTTGAGATTCTCCCTTTTTTTTTTGTGGAGTAAGCTGGTTTTAGTTTTGGTCCCCTTGGCTTCCATAAAGGAAATGAATTAAAGTACTTATATTCATGTGTTCTGTGTTTTTTAAAATGTTGAAATGATTTAATTCAATGTAGACAGGAATTATCTTTGTTCCTTTCAACATTAATAAGAAACAGATCCAAGTGCTCTCTTTCATTTCAGTACACTTGGGCACAAAATTAAACAACACCGTCACTGAAAAAAGACATCTGAAAAGCTTGTCCCATCAGGACTGTGCTACACTCCCCATTCAACACTGCATTTCAGTTTAGCGAATTGGTCTGTAAAGCCCCGTTATGACTGTCTGTGGCATTTAAACGAAATTTATGAGCATCCTGTTAGATCCAAGGATTAACAGATTAACAAAAATGAAGATGAAATGGCAAATATGCATAATTTACACAACTATAACAGTGGTATTGTAAGCCCCTAAAAACCTTTGCCCTAAAAACCATGCCTAACTGTTTCTGACAGGGGAATATGACATGGTTCATGATCTAGGGCTCCATGGAGAAGATCACTTCTCCATAGATGGGATTGGTTTTAAGCAAAATAATTGGCCATAATGATCTGTGTTTTTATGTGTTCCATTTTAAAATGCACAGTCTAATCAAAACTGGAATGCATTGTCTACAATGAGAGTAGACATGTTTTTTGTTATTATACATGCCACTTGATAACAAGCCGAAACAAAAAATGCATCCCCAACTACAATCATAACCCACATGCTTTTATGACCAAAACAACTTTCAGTGTGGGCGATGCGGGATTAAATTGTTCATACTGCATCTGAAATGATTATGAGGTTTAAGAAGATGCTAGAAATCCAGGGAACAGACAAACATTTTTTTTTTGCTTTTGTCCCACACGAAGGCCTTCATTTCTGGCAAAAAATGTCCACCCAAAACTCCATACTCTATGTGAAAGTGAGGCACTTGCTTGGACAGCACATAGCTCCTGCTCTCTTTCATACCATTCTATCATAACGCATAGCTCTTGTTCAGTGGGCGGGATTAGGAGATGGAGCAGACAGATGTGTAAGCATGTAACTGCTATACCTAATCTCCACAGCACAATCCTGACCAAGAACTGACATTCATGTATACACACACACACACACACACACACACACACACACACACACACTCACACACTCTTTCTGTTTAAAAGCCCTTACCTGCAACTTTCAGCAGGCTATGGGAGGTGTGGGTGATGGGGGAGGTCACCCCAACAGGGGGGTTGCGGCTCTTTTTGAAGGTGCCAGGATGGCCCAGGTTTTGGGGCTTCTTGAGTTCTGTCTTGCCAGCAGAAATGTCCTCACCAGTGCTCTCCAGGGGGCGACACTTCCTCCACTTGCTGGAGGACTCTGTCTTAAGGCTGCCTGTGTCATAGCTGCCACCCTCTCCCTTTCGGTGGGGTCTACCATCCTCACTGTACCAGGACAGGCCACTCTCTGCCAGGGAACGTTTCTCAGCATCTGTGCGCAGCTGTGGAGAGGAGGGAACACCAGAGGCATGATTATCTGAAATCCTTATGCCTGAAGAGGGTCAGACAGTGTTGTACCAGGAGTTCTTCATTTCAGTCAGAAACCACATACGTGATTGCGGAAAGGCATGTGGTAACCTTAAAGGATAACTGTTTGTTGTAACTTACACAGAGTATGTTTAGTTTGCATACATTTTAAATGGACCTGTTCATGAGCTAAACTTATGATATTTTGGGCCACAGGAGTTTAACACACAATTTGACCTTCATCCAGCTGCATGTGCACTGCATCTACTCTAAACACGATATCCGTTTGTCCCTTTTTGATTGATTTAGTTGTGATGTGAACTTTCATTTTTTTGAAGTCAACTGAGTAGACCCACAAGAATAATGCATGTTAGTGTTTCTGTTTTAAGCTAAGCTGAGCTGAGCTGCCCTTTTATGAACACTTGCAGTCAAAATGACAAAACCACAACCATCAACAGAAATACTTGCAACAACAAGAATACGATTTTTTTAAATCCAAAATATTCAATTAATAAATACTGCGCATAAGCATAAAATAGCTAATAGTCTCCTGCCTACCTCTGAACAAAATGCGTGTACAATGACACAGATCTAAGAAAGCAAAATAAAAACACAAACACACCAAAATGATAATGCAGAACCTCATAAAGACAAACTTTTCTGAGGGCTTTTTATGTGGAAAAATATTTTTTATTAAATATTTAGTGAAGTAAATTTCATGCAGAAATATACTGAGCAGTAAATAAGGGGAAATACTTTTAAGGGAGAAAATTTAAAGTTTAATTCTGAGTTGCATTCAATAAAACACAAGTGATACTTCTTGCCAGAGGCTCCATCTGTCCTGTCCTTTTGAATTTCCCCTTTGTAAGCGGTGTTTATCTTGAAGATCCATGTTATCACAAAGAAAGATCCCTTGCATCATACGGTAAATGCCTTGTTTATTAAAACCAATAGCCCCAGAACAACAAAGATACTGTCTGAATAATGTCTGGCCGTCTATTGCAAATCCGAGAGGATATAATGTCTCTATCCTAATAAATCCTTCTGGACATTGATCATTTGTTCTGGTGACATTTCCTGAGACATTTTTGAAAGGTCTCGGTTCCTTAAGGGACAGCAGGAAGGACAGCGTGATATGCTGATCCAAGAACAGACAGCACAGCTGCGACCACATAAAGCACTGTGTATGCACAGCTATTCTCTGTGCCGTGCCCCAGTGAGTTGCACACATCAGAACATACATCTGGGCACAGTGCCACATCCTTTCAACACATCCAGCCACCTGCTGTGTGCCCGTTACTGAATCCATCATGGACATATTCCTTGTTGCTACTGACTACAACCCATATGCCCCAGTTTGTCTGAAAAGGTGATATATCCCATGTAACATCCAGGTCTGCTTGTTTCAAATGAAAAATGTCATCCACAGATGGAACATGGTTAGGCTCTCAGTAGGTAAAAGGAAGGGGAGGGCAAGTCTAATATGCTGATGGCAGGTGGTGTTGGGGGTACGAAAGGGGTACATGATGGGAGAGAGGGCTGAAAATGGGTCCATTCGCCTGGTAATTTGATGCACAGCTGCAGATGACATATTCAAGAACTGCTCTCTCTGAAAATGGCAAATCCCTGCTTTCAGCATCACCAGACAAGAGGTTACCATGGCAGCACTGTATCTCCTCTGCAGCAGGCAGCCCTGACCAGCTCCTACTGCGCCAGAGAGGGACGCACCAAAGGTTTGACGCCATTTTCTCTGGTGGAAGTAGAGTATCATCTTCCCTGCTTTCGTAACACAGAGAGATGTTTACTTGTGAACAACTGTCTCTTGATTTCCCTGGTGAAATGAAATAGAATGGAGTAATCATGTGCTGACAGTAGTTAGTTTATGACCACAGTTGCAAATAAAAAGCAACTGCAGAGCTTAGGAAAGCAAGTGTAATATGTTAACTCTATGACTGGAATTGTGTGTGTATGCGAATGGGTTATGATTCTGAAATTGTTCCTAAGAAGCATAGCATAAATAAATGATACAATATTTGATACATTTACAGTGTTAGCTTATTTAGCATAAATAAATTATACAATACTTGATACAATTGTACAGCTTATTTATCTGTCTTGGAGGTAAAATAATCAAGGCCATTAAATAGAAACTGATAAACTGTTTAATGATGTGTGGAAATGTTAATACCACTATTGTCTGATGAATGTCATATTGGTTGTTGGATATGATTGTCCAAAATCATCTGCATTGCATTTTCCTTTCGCCATTACTAAATGGAACAGTGTCATGACCATTGATAATCTAGTGATGATCTCTGTGTTGATGCTGTTAATACATCTCTGACATCACAAACAAAATTGTTTGCTATACAAACTAGATCTATTCAACAATTTGGTATTGCCATATTCTTGTAAACCACTCTTTTCATAGAATGCATGCTTATCATAGTTTCTATCATAGAAAATCACCACGTGTTGGTAACTCAATAACAAGTACGTTTTTAACAATTTCTCATGGAATGGTCTGGCAGTTATGACCGATTTTCCACTCTGATATGCTTTGTAAATATGGCATCTGGTTTACTGGCTGATCTGTGTTTATATCCATGTTGTTATGCTCTGCTGACCATGGCTTGTCATGGTAACCTGAAATAACCTGAGCAGATGTGGCAAACATCAAGCTGGGAGATGTGGGGTGAGTCACACACTCTTCAGGGATGCAGTGAGTGGGTGGGTGGAGGAGGAGCAGTGGTTTATTAAACTTATCAAACATAGGCTCAGGGACAAAAATGGCAGTAGTGATGATAACTATGATTAAGATGATGATGAGGATGATATTAAAGAAAATGAAATAGTGATATGTAATTTTCACTCACTTGGAAGATCCAGTGTTATTCTGTGCCAGATGCCTGATCTTAACCAATTGCTGTGATCTTTTTTCTCACCCAGTTATGACACTTTCATATTGTTGAACACGACCAAGTCAGCATATTGGATTCATAATGTTTGGGGTTACCTAGTTGCATATTCTGGATAAGGATGGATAGAATTCTATATCTGTCTTATTAAGCTGCTCACAGATAATGAAAAAAATGACAACTTGATAATCTAAGTAAGTCAATAGCAATGAGAATCATCAATAATTCAGAATTGTAACTTACAGTGAAGGCAAAGTTGCCAAGTTGAATGCTGTGATGAACAAAAATGAAAAAGTTTTAAAATATATCCTTTACTTCAGAAGTAGGGACTTCTTAAAAATTTAGATTCATGGAAGTCGCAAGGGTAAAAATAAGGAAAACAATATGAGAGAAACTGAACATGTGGACAAAATGAAGTAACCAATGCTTCAATTTCACAGCAGTTCAAACCATCTGATACTGACATTGTATCTCCAAAGCAGGAGATTTCTTAGGTTATTGAGCCTTTCACACAAACTTAACTATGTTGTTGACATAATGCAATTTTAATTTATATGCCATGAACCAATCTGGCATGAGCCAGCTATTTAACTTGCTGCTTAGCGGACTTTTCACTCACCACAATGGAGGAGTTTCGACGGGAGCCAATGGGTGTTGTGGGTAGAGAGTTGAGGGAGGAGCTAGCATTGAAGTCCTCAGAACTGAGGTTGTCTGATCCATCGCTTAGGCCACTACTGATGGAACTGCTCTCATCCCAGCTGCAGGTGACACAGGAGAGAGGGACTGGTCAGAGCAGTGCATCATTGGAAAAACAAATCAGCAGCCACACAACAGGGAGGTAGGACAATGCGGGCAAAAGTAAACAACACACACCAAATCTGATGTCTTTAATAAAACATCTGTAATACACAGTTGCAATTATTTGAGTCAACAGTACAAATATTGACAACCTATTTTATGAATTGTGTATACTTAAAATATAAAAAAAATGCAAATGTCTTCATGGTTAATTTGATCTTACTTCCATTAGTCAAATGATAAATACACCTGTTGGCCTAAAGTAGCATAAACTCCAAATAGACTTGTAAAAACATAATTTATTTTGTCCTACCACATTTACATTTGATACAGTCATTGAATATCTATGATGCTACACATCTAAGATACAGTTGCACATCAAGCACATTCCCAGAAGGATCTATTTGCAGAACAGTTTGGAATATAGCTCATCTTGCCATGGATGACATATTATGCAAATCAAATTCCAGTTCACATTTCACTATGCTTAGGGTCAGCACTGCAGGATGCATAGCAAGATATTCCCTGAAAACTAATGGATGGGCCTGCCTACACAGTGCACCCTGAAGTAACCTGGTTCACCTCCATCTGACAACCTGCCGAGCTTAATTAAAGGATGCACTGCTATACAATGGGCAAGCTCTAAGATGGTTTGCTTAACATCTGTGGCTTCTAAAAACATTCAGATGCCTATGTTTTCATTTTCCTGGTCCAAATACACTTGTCTTTATTTCAATTTTACATAAATGGCCACACAAAGGGCATACAGTTATACTGAATTTGGAGCTCTAAAGGTGACAGAAACTACGACATGTTTTATAGCTGGAATCTGTGGGAGTGAAACATAACTGTAAGAGGTGCCAGTTCTTTTTGGTCTCACCCATCTGTTTCAGGAAAGGGTGCCAGGCTACTGACAGGAGAGTTTGGAATCTCTCCCTCTGAGAGCGGTGAGATACATTAAGCTTCTGGTAGGCCTGCGCTTTCCCTTTGTATTCACTCCAGGAACAACAAATGCATGAGTCTTCCGTAAAGAACAACTCTCAAACTCTTTCACTAGGACTGTCTTCTCAGGAAAGTGAATTTACATAATGTATCTCTGGGCCAAACTTTGAAAATGGTTATATCTCTTTTATTTGTGTTTAATATTTGTTTTTAACATGACATGCTGCAAAATCACTTGGGAGAAATGAAAACCACATGATGTCAGTGGCTGTTCAGGCGACTGACAGGGAAGCAAGTTAAGGAAAATCACAGTGACACTGCCTTTAGGGAGCACAAGATGACGTTGTGCTGTATCTTCCTGGGACAGGCACTCATCAGGTTATGGGAAGGTGACCATTTGGGTGGCTGTGCAGTTAATGTTATAAACTGTAACCTAGTTATAAGCCAAGCCACTGTGTCACACTGTTGTTCAAACAATGTAAAAATGTCTACCATAAAATAGGATACTACTCATACACACGACAGTGAAAAGATGTTTACACCAAGTCAATATTTTATCAGTTATTCCAGGCACTATGTCATGCTACCAGACTTAAGAGTGATAAGCACTGTATGGCGTGCAGTGATAGGACCTCTAATGAAATGGAGCACTCTTGGGTTCAGCCAGAAAGATTATGGAGCAGATCTTTGGTGTGGAAATGAGGAAAGCCACCAAGGTTTGTCACCTAGTTGGTGAGAGGAAAGTGAGACCACTTGAGTTCCATGTTTGCACTAAGCTCAACTTAAATTCAGTTTGAGTGGATATATTGTCTTGTTTGAGTATAAAATCACTCCCACAAGACAAATGGATAGTATGAGCCAAGAAGGTAGATATTTGGCTCACAATCTCTGCCCATTTTTGCAGCAGAAAGAGTTTAGCTTATTGGTAGAGTACAGGGTCCAGTGAAATCTTTAATTTCAAAGGAAAGCTTATGTTACTCTGGGCAGAAAATTGCTTTTTATGTGCCCGCTGAGTAGGAAGCATAGAAATCGTGCACAACCTATACATAAGGTACCACTTTGAAGTTGGCCCATCAATGTCTTTCCTGTGTGTCAGTGAGACAGACTCAAATATTTAAAAATTAACAGGCTTGCTGATCCGAGCAGGACAACTGCTTTGGTGTTCTGCACAACATGTTAGGATTTGAATCTGATTCTGACAGATGAGAAACACTGTACTCTTGATGGAGAAAGGTTGTTTGCAACAGCAGTGTCTCACTTTGACAAACTGAAGGACTCTACAAAACAATCATACCGTACTAGTAAAGCTTTTCATTCCACAACCACTCACCAGCAATGCAAAAATGCCATTATGCCTTAATTGGACTTTTCAGTATATTATGGCACTGCAGGCCTCGGGCAGGTCATTAACCACCCTAATTAGACTGGATAAAAAAGATAAGATGTGCACTCTAATATAAGCCTTGTCAGATGGAATCTTCATCCCCTCAGGGCTGACCTGACTTACCATGTCAAAATCATATATAAAGATTTGAGTATAGTACTGGATATGGTTCAATGTGTCACCAATACAGATTGTTATTGTCAGATCATTATAGGCAGCATTCAGACAACCCTGTATAGGTAATAAAGGCTTAGAACCTTAATCACTAACACAATGAAGTTGGGTTGGTGCAAGATGAGATGTCTGATAGATTGAAAGAGATAAACTGGTCCGTTCTGTGTTTATTGTTTTCTTTTGTTTTTCTCACTGGTATCAAAATGGGGTTCAGACAATGCTGCTACTGATGAGCTGAATTCGTTACTAGCTCCATTAGGCTTTTAAAATCCAAACTGCACAAAGCTGCAAATAAATCTCCACCTATTAATTTAACCACCAGATCAATTCAATCATGCATGATGGTACAGATCTGAAATAATCTGGCATGTTCTGCAGTTGGGAGAATGAAGTGTAAGAGAACTATATTATACCAGTAAACACATTATCTAGATGCATGGCTATCAGAAGCAGTCCCAGACCCCCCAAACACATGGAAACCAAAGAACTAAACAAGGCAAGAACAAGTGTCAATGAGTATCCAGGTCCTGTTAACCTAGCTTTGTTATTAGGGTCCAGAGAAAGAATAAAATCAGGGAGTCAGGGAAATACAACTACGATCACATGTATGCAATTACATTTTTTTAGATATTATTCTGTTACCACAAATGATCACCAAATTGGCATGACATCAAATTATAAAAATCAATTTGATAGTGGAAAGGGCATGACTCAAAATGGGCTGACTCACCCTTTCACTTTTAAGATCCATAGTGATGAATTAACCACTATGGTTTCAAACTCAACATTCAACAGCAACAGAGTACAGAAATATAGTAGCGATACCTGAAAAATGGAAAGTACAGTCGGGGATTTGAGGAACAGCGGAGATAATCACACAGAAGGGCCAGAAGAACCATCGATATAGTTATACCATGAGGACACACTTCAAATTGTCTACATCAGCATTGGTTGGTATTTCATTTTTCAGATGGTTTTGAATGTGTTCAAATTTCAACCTCTGCAACAGCAACTGACTTCCCCCCCAAACACTCTCTTACCATGCAGTCCCACATTCTCAGATTCACCCAACACAGTAATTAGCACCTCGCTAGCATTATCCTTAAATATGCAGACACTAGGCACTGTATTCATAATACATTGTTTGTGAGCTCTTCACCTTCCAGCCAAATACCACTACAGGATCTGCAGGTCATGATGTGGATCTGCTGGACATTTTTATCTCATATCATCCATCCTACAATATAGATATGCAAAAAAAAGTCTATTATGAATTGCAAATTCATTTAAACAAAATAAAAATATATGAGGACTGTAAAAGTAGCTGTGGTGATCCTGTGGTTTATGGATATCATTGTATGCATCCATTCTGCAGAGCATTTAATAGACATGGCTCCTGCAGCTCTGTTGAACAATAGAAAAGCAGAGGGGAAGCCATGCCTAGCAGGACAGATGGACCACAATATGTGGCGCTAGACTACCTCACCAGCACAGCCTAAGGGGCCAAACTGCCCAGACATTAGATGACTCCATACACTACAGGATGCAAAAACACAAGCACTTATGTAAGTACAAAGAATTAATGCGCTAATGGTGTTCATGTGCTCTCTTGAGCCGAGGCTGAGATAGAGAGACTGGAGAAGTCAATCAATGCGAGTGTTTTAACATGGCTGCGAGGTGCACTGTAAGAAAACAGTTGGTGACCACAGGCTTGTTTCTCCAGTTCTAAGATGACTTCATTTTCCACAAAGGAACATGTTCAGTAAATATCAGCATTAATGAGGCTCTACAGTCATGGAGGGAGGGAGGATTACAGGCAAACTACTGGCAAGTTGACTTCAATATGATATTTAACTCATGCAGATTTTTTTTTTTTTTTTTTTTGTGAAAAGAATTCATTTCACTTTGCTTTCCTAATCAGCTGTGCTCACAGTGGAAAAATAAGCAAACATTTTTTTGTATCCCAATCATATATAGCCATGGTAATGTTCATACACAATTTGATTTACTGATGATTACTTATCAGGCTGAAGTAATGTTTCTGTAACTGACAGTTATTCTGTCTCTCAAAAGGATTATACTTGACTGGGAGAATGTCATGTGGTGATGGTGCAGGAGGTGGCACAGGACACTCAACAATCTTGGTACATTCAGACAACCTGGACCAGGGCCAGCTACAGAGCAGAGAATCTTGTCATGGTTACAGAGCAGAGAATCTTGTCATGGCTGCCATATATGGGCAGTGCATTACAGACTCTTCAGTATGGTGCTATGCGAGACAACATATTTACAGAACTGAAAGTGTTATTTCCTTCTCATTAGATATATTCATTGCCATCAGGTCTTGTTCATGTGCCCCCCCACCCTAACAAATTGCTTTCCAGGTTAAAGCATGCATACACACACATGCACACACTTCAGAGTTATAATCATTTCTCTGTTTGTCACAATCTAGTTGATGAAATAAACATACCTGACTGAAATTGACATTTTTGAACCCAAAGTCATAACCCTCTACACCAATAATGTGATAAATCATATACAGAGTCCTGTAGTTTGACACATGTCATAGATATAAAACTTATATCTTTCCATTAGTACAGTTTTCATCTTAAATTCTGAGACACATCACGTGGGTGGGTTCTTTATGGATGCTTCTGCTAAGGCAGAAATAAAATTAGATTTATGGTGAGCAGTGCCATATACACAGATTTATGAATTTCAGATTTACAACAAGCTTGGTTTCTTTCCCTTTTTCCCACCAACCACACAATCATTGAGATTATTTTCTTTTACTGTATAAAATAAGTCTAGTCTATGATTCCCTCACACTTGGCCAATCCTGCCAACAGGGATTATTATACTTCATGATTATGCGGTGACATTTTTATAACCTGTCATCACTAACCTACTTGGAGAAAAGTTTGAAGACTTTCCCACATTTTGATTGTGTTCAAACATAAATCGGTTTTGTTCGTGACAGAGGAGATTTGGGATTACCAAGTTACCTACATGAGTATTCAGCCCAGGGAGCCACTGAGACACATAACCACAAGCACTAATTTCACTATGCAGTGTGCTCAAGCTGTCTGAGCAGGATGTGACTACACAGGGTAACACAGGGCAGTACAGCCAGTTAGGCTTCCTAGGGGTAATGTGCTGTACAGCCTCTCCTCAGTTCTACTGTTGGATGTAGCTCAGTATATGTGTCACCTTGTGGTCTATGAAGGCTGGGTGGTATATCGATCAAATCTTCCATCCTGTTAAACCCATTCAGTTGTGTTAAGACTCATGAAGACCTCTGAAAGTGTGAAAGCTCTTGGTCACACACGTGCATCAGTGAGAGTATATAGACAATTTTGAAAGATGATACCCTATAAGTGGTTAAAAGTCTTTCATAAAACTCTCTCTTTCAAAGTGCTTCGTAAGCCATGCAAGGGGTCATCGTAAATGGACAAGAGTATAGCCACTAGGTTTAGATGAGGTTTCTGGCATTTAGTGTGCATCGCTCCTCCATGCTGTCTGTGAGTAAAGGCTTATGATGGAAGTCCTGAGGGTCTAAGCTCTCAATTCACTCCAGTAGGTATCAGACACAAGGTCTCGGAATCCCAGACGCTCTCTTGGGTGTGAAGCATTAGGGCGGATCGTTCTGTCCCAAAACAAACCGTCCTCATCAGGAGTGACATTTAAATGATGAAGTGAGGCCCACTTTAACAGTCTGCCAATGCAGCCTGGAGAATCACACACAAGGGAGCAGAGAAGCTGGAGTGGCCCCTCCAATTGCCCCCAGAGGGTTATCTGTGAAGCATGTAGAGCTCTTTCAAAACCATGACAAGAGGTGGGAGAAACTCCACTACTGGCTGAGACAGGAGGCCAGCAGGAGGTTCCTGTTTTACATGGCGGTGTTCCAAACTTGGCGGTTAATTTAAGTGAACACGCTATTATTTGAATCTCTGATATTATGAAAACTTTTGGTTTGGACGGTCCACACCCCCTGCAGGCATGGTGCAAACTAAAAGGAGCTGTCGTGAGGAGGGGTATGGCCTTTACCCTGTTTGGGTGTATTTCTCAATACAGCTGTTTCAGCTGGATAGCTGGCTCACTGAACACTAAACAGACAGCTGGGAAAGAAATCAGGGGAATGAGAAAAAAGGCACAGAATCTTTCAGAAAAAGGGTTCCTTCTATATGCTTCATCCAAAATGTCTGAAGAGTGCATACTGTTTTTTTTCAATAACTAATAATCACAATCAAACCCCATATTGTTAATGACTTTTGTGTGTACTACTATTTACATGATTTAAATGATAGGCATCTTGTGTACTAAATCATTTCTAGAATTAGCAGCAACTTAATACTAAATATTCATTTGAAACTGAAGGATTTAGAAAAAACTTTCATGTAAGCCAATTAAACAGTAAAGAGTGCTTTGAACAACAAGACCTCAGAAAAAACTGAGGGAGAAGTCCAGACAGTCATCTTGATATGAGCTGATGCTGGCATTAAACATAACATTCTATGAAGTACTAATTCTAATTTGTGTCAGAAAGAGAAAAGGGTAAAGGGGTATTGTCCCTGTCTCATCACACAAGTGAGACACATCTGGTAAATGGGACCAGTCCCATCTTCGTCGGAGGCATTCTCCACCGATGAAAAGACAGAAAATTTTAACGATAACACACGATACGGCGAGCCAACCAGTAATATCGGAAATCCAAATGAATGAATAAATAAATACATAATCAGAATACCAAACAATGAAACAACAAGGAAACAAACAAACAAGGGAAACAAGAAGCTAAATTCAGTTAACGTACGTAGATGAAAACCGATTCCTATTATCGGTGACTTGGTAACTCAAATAATGCAACCCAATAAAATGAATTACAAGTAGAAAGTGATTTGTTTTGTCCATTAGAAAGCTCTCATAACATTATATAAGGATTTTCACCTTCTAATGAACTAATCAGAAGGTCACTGATTGGAGCAAGCCGGCAGAGTATGATAATGTTGGCCATTTTACCGTAGTCATGTTTGCCTCAACAATGAAAAGTAGTGATCTTATTTCTTAAAAAGGATCACCAACAATCATTCAGCAAACAAACAAGAACTATAAACTGAACTGATAAAGCCCCCTTTTTAAACAGATTCAAGCTAATGATTGGGTACTCTGTAGCTAATTATACAATTTCCTTGTTTTGGGATGATGGGCTATGTAGCCATCACCAGCCATAAAATAACAGAATAAAGTCCCAGATAAATCAACCACAGAGATATGGCAGTGATCCTTTTGACCTTGTCTGATGAGGTCAGCTATAGATCATTACTAAATCACCAAATGTTTGTGAGGGGCTGCAGGGTGGAGAACACAACATAAATACCCAGAGTACAGTGACTCCAGAGACACATTTCTGAGGTGGGGCACTTAACAAATCCTCTATCTTCCTGTTAGCTGTGGTGGATCTGTCCAACACATGGTTCACTGAGAGAGCCCAAGGGATTCAATGACAGAGTGAATGAACATCCCTTCCCTCATCTTCATATTCATCATTCTCTGTGGTCTCTGAGTGGCAAATCCTGTGACCATGTGACACTTTCTCCAGCTTTTCAGGCCCTAACAAGTGTACTCTAGACTTGACTATTACAATCTTCAACCTGGATGTTTCTTGGTTTGTTATCCAATGAAACTATATGCTTAAAGATAGGGGACAGCCATATGTGAACATATTCTTCCATAACCAATTAAAGGAATGCATGTTTAACTTGTGCAGATGAAAACAGTACACCAAAACAGTACAGGGAAAACTGTATTATCATTAGAAGAACTGCATCTTAAAACATGTGATTCCAAACCTTCAAAGAGTCCCCCCCCCCCCCCCCCCCCCCCCCCTTTTTTTTTTCCTTGCAACATCCCTCCCATTCAAACAACCTTATTTCAAATAACATCCAATCTATAGTTAACTGTGCGCTAGAACCGAATACTGTTTCTTCTATATATAACGACTATTCACCAAGAAAAAAAGGACTACGCCTCTTCCCTGTATCATTTACAAGGATTGAGAACATGCTACGATTTTACCTATCCATCTCTTTAGCTCCTCAGTTTACCCTTTTAAGTATGGAACATACATAAACAGGAATGTATTTAATACGAAGCTATATTTACATACAGTATGCACACACCTGGCATTTGATTAATCACAAAAGAAACGGTAAAGATACCAAGGACATGCATAGCCTTATGCACTGTACCGTTGTTACTATTTACCTTACGCATTCAGTAAAACTCTTAACCGCTTCTGTACGCTACCCTGTACCTTCCTGAGTCATCTTTTTTTTTTTGTCTTTTACTTTACTTTAAACAGTGGAATAAAATTTAAGTTACGCCCTTCAACCAGTCGCGATGAGTAAGGGTGAGTTGCCGACAGAAGTGCCTACATCACGGTTATTGTTGCTTACCTTGAAATGAAGTGCATTGTCCTTCCCAGCTGCTGAGCCGGCAGCTGCAGCGTTTTGCCATTGATAATGTGTCCACTCATCCTTTTGCCTCTTTGTTCATTAGACATATACTCATTATTATCTCGTATGTTCAACGCCTCTGTAACAGAGGTGGGTTTCACTCAAATGTAAAGGTTTTGCCAAAAATACGCAGCACTTGCCCACATGGAGAGAACAGACACGGATGGGCAACACCCCCAAATCTGCCCTCCACCCCCTTCCTGACCGCAACCAGATGGAATTTTTTAATGCTCCTAAAGCTGCCGCGAGCAAAACACAACATACACACGTGTGTATCATATTTCACCACAGGAAACATGCGAATTGCTTTCATAGATTTGAAACCTTAACAAAGGACCGCATGACGTGGTTTTCCAGCTTGTCCACAGTTTGTCTATTTAGGGATGAAATATACTGTATTACTTTACGAAATATGGGATTTGGCTTGACTTCACATATATGTTCTTTTTTATGCATTATATACGAAATGAATGCATATTCAATATAATATACTAGTAACACTCAGTGTGAGATACTGTCAAATTATAGACATCTTTCACAGAAAGATGAATTGTGAAAAAAAAAACTTTGAGTTCTCAAA
Organism: Albula glossodonta; assembly: GCA_019788955.1. NCBI lineage: Eukaryota > Metazoa > Chordata > Actinopteri > Albuliformes > Albulidae > Albula > Albula glossodonta. The sequence continues at coordinate 3,394,015 of JAFBMS010000004.1, forward strand.
ATATTTGCTGTTTTGTTCCTTAAACATCCAGAATGGGGGAGGTGTTCCTTCATTAATGACTCCTCTTCATAAAGAGAAGTTTGTCAAATGTTGTACATCATCCAGACTGTCCCACTTTGCTCTGTGACTGTCGAAGGTGGCCCTTCCTCAAAAACTTTCTAAAAAGTCCTCTCAGTTTGATGATTGCTTGATTATGTCTTGAAAGCATATCTTAGTTAATAGTCCTTGTTTTGTGTTTGTTTCTCCAGTCTAAATATTCTATACAGGTTGGTGGTTTGTGTTTACATTTCTCTCCACCTCTGCTGGAAAACAAAAATGTCTATGTTGGAAAGTTTAAGCTCATAATCAATTAATTAATTATGCATGGGCTGGTTCCTAGGTACCAGGTTTTTTGGCAACGGCACAGTTACTATCCCATACACAGCAGAATCACACAATGCTAATCAGCTGCCAAGTTTTCAATGTGTTGAAAATGATTACAAACTTTGACACTCCCAAGCTGGTGTGGCATTAAATTTGAAAGTAAATGTTAAAATACGTTCAGAAAATTTGGTTGTTTGTGCTTTGACCATGTGTGCTTAAACATGACTATTTGCCATAAGAAAAAAACCTGACTTCAGGCTACAATACCTTTTGAGATTTTATGTTTTTTTTTTTTTTTTTTAATGGCATTGGTACTTTCAGAACAAAATGAAAGTCTCTTCAGTCAACCCTGTTAACTCCCTGTTGCCTATCACAGGGATGCATGATTTAATGCTAACTTGACCCCTCTGACTCCCTGAAAGTTAAACAGGAAGACTGAGGTTACTTCCTCCTGCCATTCTAATGCTCTGAACCATATCCAAACACAAAAACAAACTGACTTTTCTCTTCACTGCCTCACGAGAAGTGTTTAGTTTCATGCTAAACACATAAATGACATGCAGGCAGTAACCTCCAGCTCCTACGTTATATTTGGCATAAGGTTTGGTCACTTTTCAAATCAATAAATGGAAAATTTACAAAAAATTTTCCCCAGAATTGTTAACCTTATCTAGGGATGGGGTATTAGCAGAAGGTGTGATTGTTTTTTTGTAAATGTTTTGGTTTGGGCATTGTCAAGGAAACAGAGGTAAAAAGATGAACACAAGACACAAAAATTTTGATAACTGCTTTAAAGGGTCTGTTTTAGAAAACATGCAGAAGTGTGAGGTTAGAAGAAGCTAAATAAATCCACAACCATGTTAATATTAGAATAACAATACTCTTGAGATGATCAGGTAGTACAAATATTATTGTATAAGAGATTACTGTGAGGTCACTTTCAAGCTTTTGTTGCAGATTACCTGTTCCAAGGACAACAAATGTGTCTTAACCTCCATGAGAGAGAACCTCAAGGTCTTCTAACTATGATATTCTTCATTGAAATATTTCTTGACACACCGAATGAAATATCATGGTACACTGTGACAATTCACAGAAGAAAAGATGTTGGAGGTCCATTGAACCTTGATTGCCTTGTACATTGTGGGAACAGATTCTTTAAGGAATTAGTGTGAAAAAATATAATCCATAAGACTACTGTGCCAGACTAAAAAATAACAATGGTCATTGATTACAAGGGGGAAAATGAAAACCAAACTGAGTGCAACAGAGCAACACAAGGGGATGTGTGTATGGATTTGGGCCCTCGAAGGACCTAATTTCCTCAGAAAACGAAGGGTTTCAACTTAGCCTTTTGCTCGATGGCTTGATATTATCGACCTGAGAAAAATGGCAGGTCCTCTGACCATGCAACACAGATTCCTTGAGTAAGACAATGAAAATTCAGACACCAGAGAGAAAACAGCAGTAAAGTAGGCTTGTCACACCAGACAATAGATGAATATCATTTAATAATATATAATATCTGACAATAAATATGCTTATGCTGCAAAACTGCCTAAAAGGATTATGATGGTGATGACAAGGACTTTTTTGTGCCAATCTCTTGTGATCTGCCTGCCATCCTCAGTGATTGTTCCTACTTCCTCACATGTGTATTCCTTTACACTGATCAACTGCCAGTTTAATGTAGATGCAAGAACATTGCAATGAATGACATTCCTGACAAACTTGCTTAATTTGTCAGATGGTGAACCTAGTAATGGTTTGCAAAGTGATGTCAGTCTATGCACACAACCAGGTTTGGGGGGGTCACTTTGAAGTGGATGTCGTGATTCTATTTTTGTACCCCCATCCATACCACAATCACTTTGTGTACTGCACTTAATCTGTATTTGCTCTGCCCCACTACGTATGATGCCCTCTACTGCCCAAGCAATAGAGTGGCACTTTGGTGGAGTCAAGAATGCATGAGGAGGAGCTCCTAGTATACGCAGTTAATATGGTAATAAAGAAAGAATTCACCCTATTTAAAGTTTGCTTGAAAAAAAAAACTGTTAATAGTGAATAATTATGAACTTTTCAGAATTCTGTTCTTATTTATTATGAAAAGGTTCACCTGTTGATTTATTGGAACATCATAAAAGTATGTTCTCATTAAAAATGATTCTCCTTATTCTAGGGTCCTTGTGATTAAAGAATGAATAAAAATAACTGATGGCTTCCCATAGGTTAGCACATACAAGGAGAACTTTGGCCAACTGCAAAACCATTCTATGTGTGGGAGGATGAAAAATATATTTCAGTTTTAAACTCCTTTACAACAGGTGCCAAGTCCAAGATAGGGTGATAGCATATAAAAGATTTATTTATATAAACACGGCAACAATGCTACACAGGGCCAACACTAGCTCATTATGTTTGTTTGTGTATGTGGATGTTTGTGTCTGTGTGTTCATTCAGATGAGTATGTATGCCTGTGTGTGCATCTTTCAACATGGATATGTATGTGTCCTCTTTCTCAAACTCACGTTCACACACAGTTACAGCACGGACCCTTCACCCCTCTTTTCACAGCGCCCTCCTATTAGGAACAGGTCCTCTCTGTGGGGTTCCCTGTAGAGAGTGTGGTCAGTGTCAGGTTCATCAAGGCTTGCCAGGATTTCAGAACATGAGACAGGAATCATGTTCACTGGATTCCTGTTTTGCATTGCTTTATAATCTGAGGATGATATGGCTTAGAGAACCATGCCTGTATCCAGCAGTAGCACTCTGTGGCAGCCTTGGTGTTAGATCAGGTCTCAGGCCAAGGGGTTCACAGCACGGTGGCAGAGAGGCAGTTCTGCACAGTACTGCGACAGCACCTCCCACTGCCTGCCAGTATTTCCCTCTGCTCCTGTCTCAAGTGACTATGTTTATTAACCCCAATAAATTCATTTAACAACTACACAATTTCTTATATACAATGAGCACCATGCTGTCATTTAATATTTACTCAAATGATGATTGTGCTTCAAGAAAACAGCATCTAGAAGTTCTAGAAAATTGCTCTTATTTAGATTATATCGTTGTAATAGTGAAAGCCTGAAGTTTCAATTTAAAGCACAAATTAATATACAATTCAGCTCAATTTGGAGTCATGTTAATACGATAATAAAGGATCTCATTGACTCTAAAACATTATTACATTCTATTTATTTTGTGTAAAAATACACAAAATAAAATAGAAAAGAACATTACTGAATGTGTTACCTGCTCTTCAGATGGATTAACACATGAGTGAAGACAGCAGGTTCAAGGAGGGTGAAATATGCAGTTACAATATTCTCCCAGCAGGTGGCGAAAGGAGCCTGCAGAGGCACCTTAATGCACATGCAATGGTACTGTTTTTCGCCTGACACACCCCTCTCCATGTTGCTCATAAAGTGAAGGCTCTCAAGGTGCTGATAGTGGTGGTGGTGGCTGGCAAAGTGGGGAGGTGCAAAACGTAGCCTCTTACTGAGAAGTCAGGAGCGTTAGGAAACCAAAGTGGGTGTAACCCTGTTTCTGACATTGAGGCCAGGAAATTTGGGGGTGCACTTTGCAGCTACAGAGGTGGTCCTACAAGACAGTTTCCAAACTCTATAATTAAAATCAGCGAGCCTTTTCAGTCTGGGCTCCTTGGTGCAATTAGAAAGCTAAATAGCACCTTTTGGAACTTGTTTGGACCCATGTCAAGGCCAAACTCTCTCTTCAAGGCCTAGCCTTGTCATTGCCTCCTTTCCTTTTATGACTGACAGAAACTGAGGTAAAGTTTCTGAAGAATGACTGCCTCTGGACAATGTACTGTGCATTTGCACATCCTATAGTTCTAATGGATGTCATGGGTTCAAGTATTTCTGAAAAACCATGTCACTTAAATCCCTGTCAAATGTAACACTTATTTCACTGACTGCTGTATTTATGTCTACTGGTTTATGACTATTTGTTACTACCTACTAGTTACTAATGAGTTAAAATCAACTGAGCTACGATGATCAAATTAACCGATTAAACATCTCAGGTGCTGAACATAATCAGGTAAATCCATCTATCTGGAAAAGAATTTTAATGAAACATCTCTAATCATTTAACGGTCTTTACAGCTATTAATGTATTACTTTTTGCATATAAACACTAGGGATTTGTAAGAGCACTAATGATTAAATATGCCTTGATATACAATAGTGGTGCATGCTTCCTTTAATTATAAGGGAAAAAAACTCAGCTTTACTTCACTAGGAGGAAAAGCGGATTTTTTAAGGCGGAATTCTTTATGCATTTTTGTTTTTGATGGGCTTTGTCAAAGGCACAAAAAAGGGGATTGCACAGGTACCAGTGCAGCGGTGCAGGAAGAATTTAGAGACTTATTGTTGTGTCTGTCTGAGAATGAGGCACAGGGATCCTCTGTAAATGGACTTTTGCTGGCCACTGAGCTGGAAAAAGGGTGCATGTTTTCAATCAGCCACACGAAACACTCCAGGGGAGATGCTCAGGGAGGGGGGGGGGGGCAGTGCTGCCTCACTGGTTTCCATGGAAAGACCCGCCTGCTCTCCACATACTATCCCCATCACAACATCATTTCACAAAGGCCTCTTCCACCTTCCACATATAGTGTGTACAAACGACAACCAAAAACTCTCTAGAAGAAACAACTTTCTAAAAGGAAACAAAAACCAAGAAAGAGACAAAGATATGAGCAGCCTGACAAGACCCACAAGTTAGTGTACCTTTCTGTGAGGGAAAAGATGACATCATGGATATAAAACATGCGTGAGTCACATTTTGCTGGGTCATATTGATGGCACAAAGAGTGTGGAAACTTGTAGTGGAGGTCGTTTCACATTGCCTGCAGACAGCTGGGGCTGGAGAGTAAAAATCCAATGATGCCACTGTGCATGAAGACCAACCAAGGCTTGTTTGGGTGGGGGAGAAGCTTGAATTTCCTCCTTCTTGAGGGGAAGCAATGTGTCAAACGTCTGACCCATGTAGAAGTTCCTGGCTGAGTCTTCAGCCCAGATGTTTCCTGTGAAGCTTGACGTGTGGAGTGTGGCCTACATCGAGTAATAGTCGGGTGTTTGGAGTCAGGAAAGCAGATCTAGAGGCCCAGTGTAGCCAGTTTACCTTAGAAGTGGAACCCAGTACAACCCTCATACCAAACCCAAACCAGAGTGGAATTCCATCAATGAAATCCACATTTTCCTGATACTGTACTCTTACTCTTACCAAAATATTTTGTTATCCTGGTGAAAATATTTAGCTTCTGATACCAAGTAACTTTCCTCATGAAAGTAAATGCCTGCAGAAGTAATACTGAGCACTTGACAACACCAAACAACAATATAATGACAAAAACATGAAAAAAATGTAGTATAGTTTATATGTTTTAAATTATGGAGACAATCTAAGGTCAAATTTCTATTTTACCGCACAGTATTTAGTGTAGTATCCTCTCTGTCCATTGCCCATTCTGTGTAAGGTTAAGTCACAAATAGCCCCTGCAAAGTTAACACATACAAACCTTAACCTGTCAAACTGGCTTCAGGGCTGCCTTTTCAATGATGGGGTTATTTAATGGGTTAATAATTGCTAAAAGGGTTTTGTAATTGTGAGGTTTTTTACTACCCTGAGGGGGTATGAATCACACCCCCTAGTTCTGGCTACAGGTTTTCAGTGTTTGCTTTACTGTTGCTGCAGTGCAGCCACACTTTCATATGAATCAGTGTGGTCACTGCCAGGACCTGGTTGTCCGATGTGAAAGACTGAGCCAGGCATCAGTCCTGCTCTGGGTGTCCCTGGTGGGAGGGCTAAGTGTGTCATGTTCCCCAGGACAATGCTGCAGAACCAGATGCTGTCCAGAGCAGTGCTGGCCATTGGCTCCTCTCTGAGGCTAATCTCTTTGTGCTCATGCAGTGTTCTCATGGAAAGGCTTGAAAATGGCCATGGTATCAGCTGAAACTAGTGTGGCTGCATGGTTTTGCTTCATATCCATCTGATTTTAAATTGATAAAACTGTTTTGGAAATGACCTCCTGGACCTCCTGCTAAAATATAGAAATGCTGCATTTCTTAGAAAGTATAGGGCTTTTTTATTTTTTATTTTTATTTTTAGTATTCAATACCTGATCCTGGTTCAGCTGAACAAATAAATTATTTATTCGTATAGATTTACACTTACTGAATACAGTATACTGCACTTAAATATTTACTTAGCACAGAGCAAAATTATAATCTTCTGTTTTGATTTAACATTTGCAGAGTATACATATGACCTTCTGAGTCTGATGCCCTTGCCCTGATACAAACACTACTTACCATCAGTCTCCCATTACTCATGTTGGCAGGGGGGCGGGGCCCCATGTGATGGTTCACATATTACAGGAGGCAGCATATTTGCAGCTTAGCACAACGGGAGCAATGGGAGGCTGATTCTGCAGAGTGCCACGGACCCACTTTTATCCTTGCACAAACTGGCCAGTTTGACCTGCCAGAGCTTTGGGGTCCTTGATGTACAATGATATTCCCCCAAACCCCACTATTTCTTCATAACCCTCTGTCTTCACTGCTTAGGGGAAGGGGGAGGTGAGGTGCTACTCAGAGCTGTCTGCTTCCCAGGCATGTGGAAAGCTTTGTAGCAGTTGTCATGGAAATGCTCACAGACAGAAATAGATTAATGTAGTATTGAGTCAAGGGGGAGGAGGGTTTCTGCAATTGTAAGATATATTGTTCTTCAATCAGGTAATGAAAAATACCCATGTTTTGCTTACATTTCACTCACTGTTACATTTGTAATTGTACTGAAGATGATCATTGATCATGGCTGTTTCCTAGACAGGTGCAGAAATTTGTGAAAGCATCCTTCATGTTTGTGCACATATTCTCTATATCCTACTGACCTTTGTAAAAGTGACCAGGGCTCATACATCTTGAATTAAAAAGCAAACTGCAACTCAAGGCATTTTGTCATTGTCTCAATGCATTAGTGCAGGCTGGGAATGTTATCAGCTTCATGTCAGCAGGAATTACTCATAGATGAATCACATCTGATAGACATTCAGAAGTAAAGCATCAAATGCAGCAATGCTGTCTTGACATGTTTCTGAGGGTGGAAGTAGCTTTTTAAATGGAGCTTGATTAATAAGGTCAGGATTGTGAGGCTATCAATCCACATCATCTTATCACTCAGTTGAATTATATTCTGTTGCACATGCATTATTTACAATAACATGGAAAGAGCATAAAAATTCATGTGCTTGACCCACACACACACACACACACATGCACACACAGACATACACACACACAAACAGCTCCACTGTGATTCAGGAGAGGCTGTTGCCATGGTAACATCTCCTGGCTCAGTGACTGTGTAAAGCCATCTTGGCTTCTCCTCCACAGCTGGGCTCTGTGTGCATTACCTGATGAACATACAGAATCACAGCTACAGCACACACGACTGAAATGTGTTGTCAATTATACCACTGCAATCCCTTGACAGAATGCACCACTGAACTGTAACAACAAAGCACATTTCTGTGCTCCACTGTACCATACACCATATACTAGAGCAATACAGACACAATCAACAAAGCGGTAGAACAGACAAATCCAAATATACCTCTACACCATTGCATACTGGCAACTCCATTTTATACAACAGTACCTATGTAAAGTGTATGGTATCAGTATATATGTTACCAAGAATACAATTTGCAATGCAATCACCAAAATAAAGAAGATGGAAATTCAAACTGATAAATGCTGTTGGTTATGGCTCTCCAAAGACTAAAGGTGTCATATGACTGTGAGGGTGAGATTAGCAGGACATTACTCCTAATACATTGAACATATCTTGCCCCACACTCCCTCATGGGAATCAGGTTACCCTTCTAGTGTAATTACATTCTAACTCTGAAGTCTGAAACACAATGGATAAGTGATACAAGCTACAGGTACCATTTAGTTTCTATTTTGTGTTGTTTTCAATAGAAAAAAGAAGTCAACAGTCAACACAGGTGAGTATAAACAGCCTCTCATCAAACACTGAGCACATGGCAGCATCAGTAACATGAAAAGACCATGGTTCTAGAAATAGCCAGAGTTGATTTGCAAATAACTATTGCAAATCAGGTTCTGGTCTTACAATAACCTCTGGACAACAGCTACATCACTGTGTCATGCTTTTCTGCATGATGAATAAAGAAGTTTTTTATCACAGATTGGGGGATAAATGTTTTATAATGGTCTGCATTCAGCCTCTTTTTCCATTCAAAGGAGTTTTCCTCAGTAATGCTCTGAACCACACTATACTGGTTCTGTACTCTTGCAGCATTATTCCACAGTCAAGAAACAAAGAGAACCTGAAGCATGAAGGTTAAAGTCATTGGAAAAATGGTACCATTCCCTCCATTACCCTTGCGGTACGTTTCCATAGCAATGTGGGGAGTGCTTGGAGATAAGTATCTCTCAGAAATGTCACATGCTAACAGTCTCTATGTGCCTAAAGGTTTGTGTGCATTGTTCTTCACTCCTCATTTTTCTCACCTCTTTCCTCTAATGAATAAATGGGAATTCATCTAATATAAATAAGATTAGGAAATGAACATGGTTAGGAAAATTAAAAAAAAAAAAATAGCATGCTTTGTAAATTTATTAGTTGTTTCAGTAAATGACTGTTGTATTTCACTGACTCAGCTCTGTACAGACAAGTATCTTTAGAGTGTACATTAAAACAATTGTCTCACATAAAATTGCATGTTGGTGCAGCACAATTTCATTTGAAAGTTTGAACAAAAGTACAAGTACGTGTTTACTAATCTTATTTTTACTATTCTTATAAAAGCCTTACATTTGCATGAAATTATGCAGTAAGCAAAGAGGTTTGACCAAGGTTCTGTGATTACAGTTCCTTTGATGAAAGACCTGCAGACAGGTGGAACACAGCATGCAGTTACGAGCTCCTGCTGTGCTCACTGTTACCGTGACAACCCTGCCCTGCAGAACTGGACTTCTGAGACAGAGGCTGCCCTATGCTGACCACAGCAAAATTCAAAATTGACATCCTGGAGAAAAGATGAACCTAATACCTGACATCCCAGACCAGAGTTCTCTTCTCGAAATGCATTACCTCAGCCGTGTTTGGAGGGTCCATGCCAGATACGTATAGTGCCATTGACTTTTGGGGGTCCTTAGGTCACTCCATAAGGCTACTCATGATTTCTTACTGTGGCCTTTTGTCATTACAGAGTTTCTCTTGCAGTGCCCAAGCACACAATGGTTCTATGTTGTGTGGTGGCATTCACACTGATGCCCGGGCATCTGTAAATAAAGTTCATTTTTATGTGTTGTAAAGGCCAGAAGATTATTCAAGATAATCATATGGCCAGCATCACCTTCTGTTATATCTCCTTGTTTCCACCCAATGCATCATCATTATGTGGTTGGGGAAGGAGTTGTTTGTTGACAAAAGGAAATACTGGTTCTATGTGTGCATGCAAAGGCAAAATAAATGTTGATGTCAAACCTGTGAATCACTGAATATGGTTGTTTGATTGAATGCAGGTGAAATAGGACAATCTAATATGAAATCATTTCCCTAGCTCCAGTATTTTCTATTTCTATTTCTATTGACATCAGCACATGGTATTCTTGTGGAACAAACTGGAGAAAGGAATATCATATCAATGCTTAAATTTCTGGTGACGTTGCCCTTTAAGTGGAGTCTGGCAAAGAGACCTGAGTGTGAAATGGGCAGTGGAAGAACACACATCATGGTCCATTAAAACCGTTTTCTCAGCAGCATATAATGCAGGGTGTGAGCAGTGTAAGAGTCTGGATGCAATCCAGTGTGGCCACTCGTCTCTCCTAATCCTATAACAGTACCCTGTGGCCCCACATTATGTGCTCTCTGGCACTCTACTTGCCTATGTCACCACTCCCTCTCTCTCTCTCTCTCTCTCTCTCTCTCTCTGTCTCTCTCTCTCACCCCTCTCCTTCTTGCTATCCCACCCATAGCTTTGCAGCACTGTTGCCATCTTTAAATCCCTGCTACTTTAGGAAAACACTGTGCCTCAACTCTGGTGGACTGGCCTGGATTCCTGCATCCCCCTCTGCCCAGAGCAGAGCCTGATTGCAGTTGTTGTTTGAGAATGCTGAAGGGTGGGTCTCTTGAATGAAATAACCATGTCACCATCCACAAAAAATGTAATTAAATAAACTTGCATCATCTCCTCTTGACATTTGAGATAATCTTCGAGAATATTTTGCATAAAGGTACATTCAAAGACAAATGCAAAAGTGGTTATTTCAAAGCAGTTACTTGCCTGATATCTCTGTACATTAAAACACATCCATCTGTGCTATGCGAATGAGTCATGTCACCATAACAACAAACAAACAACAGAAAGCTAAAACTAAAGCAGAGACTGTGGTGGGAGGTTGAGGGAAGAAATGCCATAAAGATGGAATATGTAAAGTAAGCAAATGTATCTAAGATGCAGATATGCTCAATGACAGGCGCCAAAGTTATCCTCTGAAATACTGCACTCAATCAGAGTTCCAAAAACTGAACTCCACAAAAAGGCCTATTGCACACCACAAGAGGACCAGAAACTGAGCTGCATGAGTTACCCTTAAATTTGCTTCAAAGCAGGACTAGAAACTAATCTGCATGAAGAGAATAACCCCACAAATGCACCAGCTAGGCTTTATGAGAGGGCCTTCCACTCCCTGTGATACTGGGGGTCTCATAAAACTCTAAATTACTGCAGCACTGTGATCTTGCTTGATGTTTAAAAGTTTTGTTTTCAATCCCTTTCATGTTTACAAATATTAACAATTGCTATTATACTATCTCGGCCAGCCATCTTGTTTAAATTTCAACTCCATGTGGTTCTAATGGGTAGAATTGCAATGCATTGATATAATAATCAAAAGACTGTTGGGCTTGAATTTCAAGCTAAAGATAAAATACCAACAATAAAGGCACAGTGCCTGTCCTTTATATAGAAACAGAAAAGTCAAATTCCGTGTGGCTTCCTATGGAACTGCCAATATCTACATGCTGGATACCTTCTCTTTTTGAATCTTTACTGTCTATATAAACTGTAATATAAAAAGCAATACATCACCATACATCTGTCTGGATAAATCTTGCATCTCTTTCACAAATAAGTGATTCTAGTCAGTGTGTTTAAGAGCTGAGATAAGCGCAGTAAAGCTTAATAAACATTCAGGTCGGGACACTTCAAGTTTTCTCATAACCCAACAGAGAGTACCCATCAAACATTTACCAGCTAATAACTTGCATTGTCATCACATTTCAAAAACTTATTCCTTAGGCCTTTGGTATAAGTGATGTTTGCTTCAGTACAGTGATGTGTGTGCTGAATATACCTAATGACATAAATGTTAGCTGGCAATAATTTACATATTGCACTCTCTTGCAGAAGATTAAATCAGCTGAATCAGCTAACAGATGGGGGAGTTTGAGTTGAACTCTATATATAATCTGAAGAGATTCAAACCTTTGACCCCAATGTTCCAAACCACCACTACAGGCACAGAACCTGACACAAGGCATTGCATCAAACACTGCCCGAATTCCAGCACAAGCCCCAAAACTGTGCCACTACGTATTCATAATTGGCCCATCATTTTAAGTATTTATAAACTCAAGGGAAGAGCTCTCTTTCATGTGACATAAGAAAAGAAGAAGATGACATGAGCTGCCTGTTCAAATGCCAAACTGGCTGTCATGATTTGATTAAGGCTGAGTGGTATGCTTGAGTGATGAAGTGCTAATTCCAAAAACATCCAAAATCTTACTCCCATGTATGAGATAAGTTTATCATCTAGGATTCATGTGGCTCTGATCAGTGTATTTGCTTGCAACTCTGCACTTCAATGCTACACATCCCAACCTTCTAAACTACACATCACAAACAAATTACAAAGTGATGAATCACATGACTCAGACAATATGTCTGGTATTGACACACAAGGCACAGGATAAGGGCACAGTGACTCCTACCCATTTCCCAGGTCGTCATCCTCGTTCAGGCTCTTGCTCAGGACGTCGCTGTCACTCAGGTAACCAGACTTGAGGTCAGCATCATCAGCGTCCATGCCCTCAATGAGCTGGATGCGAGAGACCTGGTTGAGTCGCCCGGGGCTGCGCATGGGCATGGTGTGGGAAGCGTACTGGGCGGCCCCCTGCCCACTGTGGTACCCACCTCCGGTGGAGGATGGGGCATCGCCAGCCTGCAAGCGTGGGCTTGACTGGCCATAGCGCCAGGAAAGAGGGGAAGAGCGGTTGGACATGCTGGACATGCTGCGAGCGTTGGTCTCATCGCTGTCATAGCATACGTTGGTCTCCACAGAGCTGGGTGGAGAGCGAGAGAAAGAGAGCAAGGGAGAGAGAGAGAAAGATAATACCAGAATATGAAGTATAGATGTGTACAGGTATAAAAAATTGAAGCACCAGTGCAAGTCCAGGTCAAAGTGTACAAAGTGTTATGTCTGGCCAGTGCAAATTGTATTCTATGGTATACCGGCTTCCAGAGTTCCACAGGCACAACACCACTCTTTGAACTCAAGTTCAGCTGAGTACACCCACACTATGTCAGTATAAATGTCCCCAAACCATTGTGGAGCCATTAGAATCCCTGTTGGAATATAACTGTGATTACAGTTTTTCTCTCTTCCTTGTCCATAACCTTCAGCTTCAGAATATGAAATATAATTTATACACGATTAAAGGTTCAGTCCACCTCTGAAATATATTTTAAGCTTTCTATGAGATTAAACACACATACACACATACACACACACACACACACACACACACACACACACACACACACACACACATATATATCCATACATTCCTCTTTTTATATCCTTAGAACCACTCCTGTGCATCATCACCTTCCCCTCTTCTGAATATGTTTCCATTATAACCCTTATCCATAGCAGAATCCCAAGACCTATTAATTATAGCAGCAGGAAGCTGCAGCTTGCCGGAGGCCAAGAATGATTATTGCCCATGTGAGGAATCTTTATCCAAGTGTTACTATGATGTGCATGAGACTCAAATAAAGTCATAATGAAACTGATTGATCTCATGACCCCATGTGACATTTGTGAAATAGCTACTTAACAAGAGTGATTATAACATGCATCCACCATTCCCTGCTGGCAGAGAATCTCACATCTGAACATGCTCAACCAAGGTCATACTTATGAGGGTGTGAACCAGTAGTATTTCAGCAAAGAGAGAGGTTAACAAAGTAGGAACTAGCCCATTCATCAGAAAACCATTTCTATTGAGAGTAAATCACATCCAATGATGTGCATAGATGACCCAGTTACCACAGGCTTAGTTTCCCGTCCTTGGTGAGTCCTTGGCCTAAGAGCTCTGCAGCATTTCTGCACACAAAGACATGCAGACCAATAAGTGAGTTAGCAATGGAGATACATTTTTCATTTTTTTCAGCAAATCATTAAAAAAAGACAATTTCAATTGACAATATACTTATTATAGGAAGTATTGGAGACACTGACATCAGAAGCTACAGGCTGCAAAAGTGTGAGTCTGGTTTTGAAGTGGAAAGTTTTAGAGAAAACAGGGCATGCTGTAAAATTGATGTTGGTTTTGTGGATTGTGGCTTGCTACTCTGTCCCCCTATGGCTGGTCTTGTCTGCTGAGTCTGTCGATTGCATAAGCAGATGTGTCAACCCAAGTGAATAATTCAAAGGCTGCCTTTCCTCTATGTGCATGGGGTGATGTTGAACTTATTTTTACCATCATGGATGTTTTATTTACAGAGGAGCTCACCGGTGCCATATCTGTACCAGGGTATCTTTGGGATAATAAATTATCCTAATAAATCACCCCAGGTGACCACATTTCCTTGATCTTACATTTATGGTTGTATGTCTTTAACGATTCCATTCTGCGGCATTCAATAAAAATACAATACAATTTCTTTGTCATACACGCTGTTGTCATTCATGCTGTAGGAATTAGTGATAATAATGAATTAATTATGCTGTTGTGATTGTATGCTTCAGTGGGACAAATAATTAGAATATATGGGAACAAAAATGTCAAAGGTTTGCATCACAGAGCACTTCATTTTGTCATGAGTCCACACTGTACCTGTGCAAAGCAAGAAATTCAAGGGTGTAGTCAAGTCTAATTGTCTTTAGTAATGCTTGTTGTAATATTGCTTGTTGCTTTCCTTTAACTAAAAACACCTGGGAAACTTGGTTAGAAAGGTTATACCTCCCTGTCTAAGTCCCCAGTTATATGACATTTCTTTCCCCTGTATACCTGCCAACTGTAGTGACTTCTGCAGCCACACTGGGATTACAATCCAGCAGGTGTGTATGCAACATTCACCTCAGACAATATGAACATTTCACTCCATTCTGCTGTCATAACTGGAATTAAAATAGCCTATAGAACATAGCCATGGGACAGGAACACTACCATATAAATAGGTCACAGCAGACTTTTTTCTTTTGAGTGCAGAACAATTTGTGGGAATCAACTGGTTGTACGCTATCATACCTGTCTGGAAGAAGTTGTCTTTATTTTTTTTCTCCAAGCAAAAACTTTGTAAAGCTTTTTATTTCCATACTTTTTTTCAAAAGTCCAATAAGTGTTTGGACAGTAATGCAATATACTCATAATCGTCAAAAATGCCAACCTGTAAATTTTGCATTGTTGTTGCTGTCTGTCTACTTATAGTTAGCTACACTTGTTTTAAATATATGGAATTAACTGGCTCTGGCCATTAAATGCTGTAAGGCTTTTGTAAAATCCTGTTGTACAGCTAGCAAAGGTTAAAGGGTAGGTTAAATAGATGACTGTTTGCAGCAAGTTACTGAACCTTACTGATCTCTGAGATTCTACAAAAAATCACATATTGTAACTATTTAGAGAAGTTTAAAATGTCTTTCTGCCTGTACTTATCTGTGTATCATAGATGTGCTCCTCATCATATATGCAGCAGATGAGTTTTACTCATTATTTCAGTTGTTATATACACTCGTTCTTCCTGAGGTACGTAAAAATGATATACTTAGGATCACTTCTTTAAAATCCCTACTGTAAATGGCATCATCTTCAGCACTGTTATGTTTGAAAAGTGGCACATGGCATGGTAAGGAACAAAATAACTAAATAACCCTTAAGCCGTAAGATCAATGTATAAAAATACATTACATAAATACATTAATTTGACTGTGAAATGACCTGTTTTAGTGCTCAGCAAGAACAAATGTATGGTGGTAATTCTACTTTCTCAAGAGTTTTGACTTAAGGCTGAGGATTATTGGTTTTTGGAAAACATTAAATAGTTAATTGGGGAAAGAGGATGGATGGAGCCATAGCATAAAAAGCAGATGGAAATCAAACATGGGTCTCTCTCCATTAACTGTGCTTCCATACAGTCTCCTCAGCTGAAGTCTGCAGCGCGTCATCAAGAGGGCTGCACAATGCAAGCACAACACTGTAACAAAGCCTGGACATGCAGCTGGCCAGTGACTCACACAATGGGAGATTCATCAGGATTCTGAGACAAAGAAGGGCCCAGAACCACAATAAAACAAACTAGTAACTGCAGAACAGAAAGCTGCTGTCAGGTGTTTATGTGGAGAAAAAGAAGCAGCTGATCCAGCCTTAGCCATAAAACTGTGCATGTGTGTGTGTGTGTGTGTGTGCGTGCACACCAGCGCGCATGTACATGCATGTGTGTGTGCATAGATGTGTATTGACTTGGAAGAAAATATGAATATTTAAAAATTCAGATTCTGTAAAACCCTGAAACCATCATAATTTAATATTTGTAAATATCTGAAGATGTCAGACAAAATGCATGCACAGAAAACAATGTGAGGAATTTCAAAGATAATGAAAAGTTATTTTTATAAAATGACTCATAATTCAATTTCTGTTGGAACTAGTACTATCAAGTAATGCAGGAACACTGTGTTTAGAGTAGAAATCTCTCTGCTTTGTGCATCACGCATCCATGGGCTTCCATGCCATGGCTGGGAATTTGTTGAAAGAAGACACTGCTGGTCCTTTTTTGCTGTCCAATTGCTAAATAGTAGGAATATAGCTGCACTTTTCTGTTTGAATTAGTGTGTTGGCCTGTACTGTGAAGAGGGAAAAGTAATTGTATTTAGCTACATTAAGTAACCTAGCTTTATTTTGAATTAGCAATATTCAGCTTGGAATGATTAGGCTTTGCTAATATTCAGATCATGCGCAAAGCATTTTACAACAGCAGAAAATGACAGCAGTTTTTTTTAAAAGTAAATTATTTCCCAACATTAAGTCAAGTTAAAGAAATCAGTACAGCTCTCCATGGTTTTGTATGCTGTTAAATTGAGTGAGGGTAGTCCTGTCTTCTCAGAGCAGCATTATCTCAAATGAGCCACCTGTGCCCTAAATATTCCCTCACCATGATAACACTGAAAGCTAAAGCTTCATTCTACACAACACAGTCTGAAAATGACAAAAAAGCTTTGTGCAATGTTAAATATGAAAATCTTAGTTTGCCCATCCAGGTAAATGCTGCCAGGCTGTGCTTCCCTGCAATTGCGCTTAAACTTATCTCACCCACAGTATATGCCTACAGCATAGAAAAGTCATAAACAAGCCATATACTTCAAAGATTCAGTTGTGTCCTGATAATTGTCTTTCCATTATTCTGTTTCCATTGCAAAGATAGAATATTACATATGCTTGACAATTCCAATGAAATTGAGGTGGAACTGATGGCACTGTATCAATTGCAGCAGAGCGTTGCTCAGCAGACTGAAATGTGTGCATAATGAACTATGTCAGTGTCACATATCTGCTAATCCAAATGCTTTAATTACAGTTCAAATGAAAGCTGAAAACAAGACAGGGATACTTACTTTATGTCACTGGTGTCCTACATGCTAATGGCTAATTAGCAGGCCAGTCAAATTAGCAAAATGGATTTCCTGCAAAGTCTTTCCTTCAAATATATCAGGATGTACATCACGTGCTGCTCACCTATGGCCGAGCTGTGCTCCGCGCAGACTGGACATGGTGTCCTCCAGGTTCTGTCTGAGGTCCAGGACATTTTGCACAGTACGCTTTCTCTGGGACTCAGGGTCTGTGGGAGAGAATATTGAGAGCCTCTGTTAGATGTACTTGCCCTCCTTCACTCATGTAAGAATCTTAAATAAATTAGTGCGTAACACATTTAACACAGTGAGTGCATACTGTGTTATTAGGAAGCTAAGGATAGGTATGGAGTTCCATGAATTTGAAATGGGGTTAGTATAGTGTAGTCTGGGGTACACAAACTGATATTGGGTTACAGTAAAAGAGACTGAGAGTGCTGGAGAGATCCAGCTTACCTGTGTGATTGCATTAATGTCTGTCTGTCTACAAAGTTTTAATTTAATTAAGGTCATGCTCATAAGCATTCTGTTGTAGTCATGCCAACTATTCCATTTGTCTATTTACAATAATGGAATATGCATAAATCAATCCTTGTACATGTTTAAAACGTATATTGTTGAACATAGATATTTTTTCCGATGAATACAGCTTTTATAGTATGGTTTATCATGTGACGCTCCCTAAATAGCACATGGTTGGATTAATATTAAAATATGCAGAATATATAAATACACACACACACAAATGCACACCAGCCAGATCTAGTCATCTATAATAATCATTAATTATGTGTGATATATCATAATATAACATTCTATTTTATATAATTAATTAATGTGGTTACAATTATGATGTTTTTTGGCCTTACAATAATAAAATATCCACCCTCACAATCTTAAAACTAGCATTAAGTATGTAATGACAGCAATACATCAAACTGACATATGCCATAGCGATTGGCCATGACCCCTTAATGAACATCCCCTCTCGATTTCAAAGAAAGGAGAGAAAGGAGGGGAGGGGGTACCCCCCTCACAATCCCTCACCAGCTCACAGCCACCTTGTCTATGCCCAGTGGAATCAATGGTGAGCACACGAGTTCCCATTAATAGACAAATACTGCCCGTGGATCAGCCACAGTGCCTCACCATGGCAACGCCCCCCCCCACTCCCACCCCCCGTGTTAGCTCTAGCGGCACGTACATCCCTTTCTTGTAGAATATTAATGCAGTCGCCTGTTTGCCTCTACTGCAGTAGATGTAGAATCCCACCAGGAAGCACGGCCTGACATTTTGTGTACAGCAGCCTGTAGGAACCCCGAAACTGAAGAGGGTGGAGACAGCAAAGGGTCTACAATCTACAACATCATTTTTGTGCATTTCCTGCAGTGATAAAATTAGTAGTGGCCATGATGCAGCTTAGAGTTGCCCAGTATACAAACACCCTAGTCTTTATGCAAATAATGTTTTTTTGTGTAAAGCTTTGTGAAGGAATATTCTTCTCTCTTCATGGAATTCTGCAAATTTTGCACCATCGTCATTTAGAGTTGTTTGGATTGTATGTAAAGGTAATAAAGAAATTGTAAAAAAAATCTCATTGTTCATTGATCATACAACAATAAAAAATATAAACTGAGGGAGAAACATTGCAGGCAGCAATGTATGCTGTTGCTACATTTGCACTCCATTTAATTTTCAGGTGTGGTTTCTCAAAAGCCCTGAACAACTGCTTCAGCCAAAAAGCATTCCATTTTTGCCATTTCTCTATGGAAAATTATTCATTCTATACATCATATTAGAACATTATATACATATTTCAGGGTCATGAATCGTGCATTTAGAATTTAGTGATGAAAGAAAATACAAACAGCCAAAACAACAGTACTCTTTAGGTAATTATAATCCTCAAGTAGCAACTGTGTTGAGTGGAGACAAAAGTATGATTGAATGCCACAGCTTGTAATTCTTATTGACAAGTTGACAAATCACCCACACAAACAGCCATGCATTTCCTTACCCTGGTGGGGCCAGAGGCCGTTAATCACTGGCTCCATCCACTGAAATCACTTTCTCTGGGTTCATTGATATTATGTCCAGTTTGCATTCTGAGCATGGGGTTGTGTGGTGGTACCCATGATTTTAGGATGAAGGAGACATCTGATAATTTTACTTGTCAGCATGCAGTGATTTGGATTAAAATCTTTGGATTTCTAGGGTAGGATCATGGGTGTATTTTTCCTCTCTATAATCATGATAACATGATAAGTTCATCAGGGTGAGCTCCTGCTGGATGTTCCTGTGCTAAATTGAGTCTGACAGGTGAGCGGCAGAATGCCCTGGACCTCCTGGTAAAAGCCACAGCTGGCCAGAGAAGAGGACAGAGAAGGGGTTATATCCTATAGTGATGAGGTCTGGAACAATATGAACAGCTGTCCTTTCAATGTGGAACAACCATATATACAACAGTTCTGCTCAGAAAGCTGGGTGAAAAAGCTGTTGTGTGGTCATAGTGAGATGAAATGTTAGATCCATACAGTTAACACTGGGTGGCATGTGAAGGTTGAGATTCCAGTAGAGAATACAAGGATATGAAAAGGGTCAGCTCCCTACAGGAAACAGTAATAAGCAGATGAATGGTTTGATATCTATGGGTAACTCCAATTCTCTACAGTGATCACAGCGGACTACATTTATAACATTACATTTTTATCATTTTTAACATTATCTTTATTTTAAAAAAGAGAGGCATATGTCAAGAGTGAAAGTGAGTATTTGTCAGAAAGACATTACAGACATATGGTTCTTTTTTGTTAATAATAAATACAAATAATAAAAATAAAACGTTAAAAAATCTGTCCATTGACCATCAGATGAAAACTACTGCATAACCATCTAGTGTTGTCAGGAATTAAAAAGATTTCCAACATATGTTTTGAATACCAAGTGAGTAATTCAGCCCAAGGAAGTTCTATTCAACACACCAATATCATAACTTCAGATTGTTCTTTTGCTCTCCATATGGGCACATACATCTCATATAGTTTAGGCATGTTCAAATACCTTTTATCAATAATACATAAGGGGCGTAGAGGTCTCTGGGATACACCACTGCATATAAATTCACCGGCCTTCACTCAGACCATCTGCACCTTCATGTCAGTGGTGGCCTTAAAATGCCCCTGTGATTTGAGCTCGCCTCATACAAATCTTGAAAAAAGTCCTGCAGTGCTTGGAACACAACCATTTGGCAGGTGGCCCAGAAACACACCACCTCACACTGACTTACGTCTAATGGCATTTTTGGTCATGACCACTGTACACACCTACTTACAATTTTATATCTTATTTTGCACAAAGGGAAGATCACCCATACTGATAATTGGGAAGCAATCCAAAATACAAATTCAAATATGTTCAAATTTTCAACAGATCATGGGATCTTCAGAGATTACTGGCATCTTCATACAGCTATCCATCTATATTTACTATATATGCAAGTTGCTGTCTGACATGGTTGACTTGGATATGAATGCTTTACTAGACAGGTTATAAGCTAGGTTATAAGTCATGGTCATGCCATCTCCTGGACATCAATAAAATATACTCAGCATGCTTTCTTCATATTCTTCTTCTTCTTATTATTATTAATATAATCATTATTAATATTATTATATAATTGAGCATAAAATCTCCAAAACATAAAGCCAAAATGTTTTAAATTGATACATGCATACAAATTGATAACATTTTAAACAGAAACATTATAGAAAAACTAAAGTAAATGCCATCCAGTTAAAATATAAGAAACAACTAATAATACTGAATACATAATAGATAACACTGAATAGACAGATTTCACTGCTCTGCTTAGGAAAGGATTGCAAGCCCCCATCTGTGTCTGCAGTATTTATGAATGTGATCGTTGTTGAAAATGAATGGAATGACTCAGCATCCTGGGCCCAAATGCCCTCTGTGAGCCTTCAGGTTATACACCAAGCTCAAGCCCAGTTAATCACTGTGCCAAAATGTGGTGCATTCTGTCACCAGTCTGACTGAGAGAGACTGAGCCATAATGTGCTGTGAGGTCAGTAAGATGTCCAAATACAATGACATTAAAAGCAGATTAACTGAAATAAGACCCTACTGAGAGGGAATGCAGACATATTTAGAATACATAGTAAAATGGAGAGCTGTACGGTGTCATCAAAAAGGCTGGGGGAACAGAGGTCATTCCCGCCTCAAATGTAAAGGTCTACCAAAACAGGCCTTCTTAGTCATTGACCTACCAATACAGTACATCCAATCATTATAAGTTCATTTAATTTCATACAAATACTCCCTTGATTTGTATGCTGCAGTGGAATCTAGGACAATCTATGTGACAAATCTTGATTATTATGCCTCTGTGATTTCTACTGTGTAGCCCTCCTCCCCTCAATGAAGACTTTTTGATCAACTTTTTAAATGCAGAAATGAAAAAAAGTAGTATCATTTTAACAGCTTTAATGCATATGTTATAATGTCTTAATGTATTGATACAATGCTTGTTCTATATTCCAATCCAAAAAGACACATATAAGGTGTGGCTATTAAATGACAAGACTGAGATTATGTTGAACCACAACACACATGCGCGAACCACATGGTATACATTGGCCTATGGGCAAGCATAAACAACCCATAAAAGTTTAAATCTGCTTGAGTCTTCAGTTCACTGTTATGCATTGCTTGGAGCAGACATGTTTTTCTTGAGGATTAGTCTCATTATTTAATTAAATTGCCACGTTTTCCTGGGTGTACTATTTGTTAGGTTCTTTGGGAGGTGGGGGTGGCAGCTCAGATCATTGGCTGATTCTTCTCATAGTAGTCATATCGCTCACCCATTTAGAAAAATGAGGGCTGAGTACAGTTCTCTATAATGATCATTCATGTTTTGTGAAACAAATTGATAATTTCATCAGTGCAGAGATGGTCATGAACAAAGTGCATTTACAGCCCACTAGACTTGGTTTCAATCTTCATAGCTAAAGGTGAATTATTAGGTGCATTTCCTTCTCCATAAGTTCATTGAATTGTTTCAGTTGAAAATCTTCTTTCTTGTAGTTGACAAATACTGGTCAATATATTGCCACAGAAACTGCTTGATTTTTTAAGATGCCTAATTATATGTTAAAATGACAAGTTCTGTTAAAGAACAAACTTCTACCACAGAATGGCAATTGCTATAATCTGTCATAGAAAAGTATGCCCCGAACAGCACAACAAAGTAACATTGATAAGAAACTTAACGTGTGCATGCTCTCTGCTCTATAACAAATGTCAAACAAACATATACAACCTTTGCAGAACACTTACACGTATGAAACCCTCATTACAATATCTCAGACAGTGTATTATTACGGAATTATCTGCCTGAGTGTCTGTGACTGCTCTCCACCCCCTTTGTGGTTGTTAGGAAGTACCCTGGGAAGCTTTGCATCCTATGAGACAGGAAGTGGAGCACATGGCAGTATCTTCCACATCTGGGTTAGAAACTGGCTCTGTGCCCCTGGAGGCCAAGGTGTGTGTGGGATGTAAAGGTCATGGAAAAAGCAATACTGAGAAAAAGCAGCAACATTAATCAGTTTTTCCCCTAAAATATGATAGGAATGTAAGATCACCAATAAAGAACACTACCATTTCATCACTTTTAGGATTTCTAAAATACACACAGTATATTTATTATATTATTCATGTAATTTAATCCTTGTCACACATCCCTATCAAAGTTTCTGAGGGAAAAAATGGTTTAAAAGATGATTATGTCATTGCCTTGTGGACCTGGCGAGTATCGCTGTGCGTTTTCCTCTCAGGCATCATTATTTCTTCCATCAATGAAAACTTTTTATTTTATTTTTTTTTTTGGTCAGAAATAACATTTCTCAGAAGGTCCTTGCTTTACTTTAGTAAGTATCATTGCTGGATTCCCCAGACAAAATTGCAATGGTGGTTCAAACTACCCCACATGCAGTTGACATGCAGAGTTATTTTGAAATTGGTTATGAAACCATCTTGTTACTAGAAATGTTGTAACACAGTTAAATGGAATGATGCAGACACCCTATACCAGTGGTCCTTGAATGTTTTCAGCATGAGATGCAAATTAGAAATCCAGCATTTTCCCTGGACACAAATTACAAGCAATTACAACTAAGTACAATTACAAGCAATCTGAAATTACTGTCATTGTTATGTGGTGACCCACTAACACCATGTCCATGACCAATTTCAGGACCTGACCCATAGTTTAAGAGACACTGCCCTATACTTCTGAGAATGGAAGATATCCACTGATTGCTGTAACTACCACAACCAAAAGCACAACAACTGTCTGGGGCTTTGCCAAGGTACGCAGGCCTTTAATGGGGGATTACAGTACCAAAGTCCATTGCAGCACATAAGCCACAAGGAGCAATAAAAGTCCACCCCATGCAAGGAGGTGTGTTGCGTTATTCCCAGCCAATGAATGTCACCCACTATGAGTGATGGTTTGTTCCAGCCCCAAGCAGGATAGGGGCTGTGTTTTGGAACAGCACGTCCCATTTGGTGATGACCTCCGGCACGATTAAGCTCCCCTCACCCCCAGCTGTGCAACATTGGAAAGCCAGTAGTTACTCACTGTCTATGATCACACACTGTATGAGAGGGTGGATCAGGACAAGGCCTCCTTGGAAAAACACACAGAATGTTAAAGTCGTCTGCTTTCCAAGGCCAATTGTTTCCTTACAGTAAGTAATAAACTAGAGGATGCAGTACTCTTCAAGTGAGATATAAAACAAAGCTGCCTGAGTGTAGTTAGCCATGTGTTCCACATTCAAGAAGTAGACTCGAATGCATCTCATTGCAGATGTGCACAGTCAATGCACTTTTGCAGCAGAGCAGGCACTGCAAGCACCATTGATCCTCTAAACCAATAGTATTTACTCTCCCCTTTGGAGACCCACTGGTTGAGGTTTTCATTGTTACTAACAACTTTATTAATAGATAATTAACTGCAGGTTATGCAGTTAACTTACCTAAACTTGTCTCTTGGGTATAAACTGGATTGGAATGAAATCGGTGAGCCTTGAGGCTCTGCAAGGTCAAGAGTTAATACCACTGCCCTGGACAAAAAACAATGTGACTGCAGTGTAGCCTTTGTATGTACCTGGGTCATTTCAGGGTCAAACCTTTGGCAATTTTAGTAGCATGCTTTAACCAAAAGTTTGCATAGATGGGATGTTACAGTTATAGTATCCTAAGATCTGAAGCATAATTAATATTACTTGCAAAAATGACTGGAGCATGCTAGCCTACACTGAATATTCAGAAATGAAGCATTCCCTGTCAATAAAATATCAATAATACAAATTCGGGCCAGAATTTATGTACATGACTATTTATATCTATTTACAACAGATAACACGTAAAACACAAATTCTTTCTTTATGCATGACTGTAACCTATGCATAAATGAAAACATTTTCTCTCAAATAAAAAGAGAAAATAACAGCAGCAGTGTAAAAACCTTTCAAAAAGCATTGAGCAAACAAACAACAAAAAAAGGAAATAAATGAATATAACCCCCAATCCCAGGAGTTTGAAGCTGTGGTATTTCATCAGCATTTTCCTGCCACATGTGAGGTCATCCTGGACTGAAACCAAGTCAAAGCAATCATTTCTCTGCCAAACACTGTCTCTGTCAAAGCCAGAGTTTCTATACAGGAACACCCAATGCCGGACATAGCACAGACGCCCATTTGAATGCAGGCCAGCATGGACATGGTGAAGGGGAGGGGGGGTGGAGCAGCTGGAGGCTGAAGGTTTCAGCAGGCTTTCTCTGAGAAACTAGCTTGAGATGAATGTGGCAGTAAACTCAGATTAGTTTAGTTTGTTCAGTCATTGTGAGTTAATTTTATTGAGATTTTAGTGCCGGGCTGATCTCCCTCATGACTGATAGTTCCCCACCTCTAATTGTGACAGTCTGCCAAATTTTATCATATGCATTCCCTTTCTTTAGACCACCACGGCATGGATGTTCTTGGGGTAAAAAAGGAACCAATGGTGTATGTAAAACAGAAATGAAGACAAAGCTACACGAAACAAAAATATCCATAATTCCACGCACTGAGAACAGCTTGCTAGTGGGATGGACTTGCTAGTAAAGGAACATCTGTTTCTGAGCGGCAAATTATGTTTTGTCATTGTAGGGACCACTGATCTGAACAAGCTTAGCTTCTGACTGGTGCAAGACTGCTTAAATCTACTGCAGGTCATATGAAATGCTTAGAGTGCATAAAATGCTCTGATCATGATGAAAAGGCACTGCATCTGCTCATCTTCAACACTCAGCCTTCTGGGTTTGGAAGGGCACATCTTCATTTTATAAGGTTCACCACAGAAACAAGGCTTACAGAAAAGATCTACAGCTGTGCTCATAGTTACTCACATGTGTGCCCATGCATGCACAAACACACATACAATCACTCATATACATGTGCATGGGCACTCACGAATACACACACACACAGCTCTGTGCAGTGTCAACTGGCACACTGGTCTGGATGGAAACAACGTCTCATTACTGAGCATACAGAAAGCCGAGAGGTGGGGCATTAACTTCACTGAAGACAGATGTAGGTCAGAGGCTTGTCAATCACAGGCTAGACAAAGTGCATCATTACTTTTCCTCATCCCCTCTCTCCAAAATGCCATTATTTAGTATTATATTCTTAGTAAGGGGTAACAGTGGATGGCTTCATATTGCAGTTGCACAAGGATGTATGTTCTCTCTGAGCATGTCTGTGTAGTGGCTGCACTCATATACAGTACATTAGCCCCCTCTTAAACAGCCACAGTAAAATTAGCTGAAATGAGGAGGAACTTACTCTCCACCCCCACGCCCACCCCCAAGGAATTGAGCATTATGAATCTCTCATTATATTTCTGTTCCATGATTCCCTCTTTGAACGAATTGACTTAATGCCATGTGGTGGAGCATTGATGGACAAAAGTATCTGAGTGTGCCTCAGTAGGAGACCATGTTTGTTGGAGCTGCGTGACACTACAATAGAGTCTGTATTCAGGCACACAGCAGATGCCCTGTGTGGCTCAGTTGTTTTGTCTTGTGATGAGACTGGTGACAGTAAGCTCACTATCATAGCCAGGGGCTGCTTTGTGTAAACTCCATTGCTTGCCCAAAAAAGCAGTCTATTACAGCAAGAGGTGGACTCTCCTTCCCATTCTAATCATTTATATGGTCTGTGAAATAATTGCACTTTTTTTGGAAAGGACCACGACAAAGCTCTACTGTATCACATGAAAGCAAATGCAGAAAGCACAGAAGTAAGGTATAGAAAGGCCATGATGGAAAATGAAAACTCAATGAATGAATGGGTGGATGGATGGACAAATAGACTAACTAATCCCCCAATAAGGCAGACAAATACATATGGCAATAAGCCAATATGAATTGAGTGATCAAGAAGTTGAAGGTCATCCAAACTGTTAGTTAGATAACAAGAAGTGCATTTTGTAATTGATTGTTCTAGTTTTGTTTACAGCACATAGTTTGTTAACATTGGTAATGATCCAGCTCTGTTGTCTTAAGCCATGGGTTTGGTCAAAGCCATTAGCCAAATTAAGATGGCTCATGAGCAGTGCTATTTTGAGTCTTGTGCTGAGGCCATCACATGATGTTTATGTGTTTGTAAACACTGATTGAGATGTCTGACATCTGACCAAGACTGTGTCCTCTGTTTCCATGACATTCAGACATTGATTTTTTAATGTCCAGAGAAACAGATGTGCAAAGGCACAAAGGGCGGTGTTCTGTTCCCATAATCATCAATGATGCTCATATTACTAAGCTTAAACGCAGTGATCAGAAGTGTCCAAACTAACTCCTATGGCATTAGGGTCCAATAGGTTTCTCTCCTGCTACAGAAATTTAGGCACCACATGACTGTCATTACTGGACTGATTTGACTGGTCTTTTCAGTTCCTTGATTGACAATAATTCACAGAAGACTGGAATAGGTAATATAGGTAGCCTCCACGGGTTGTTGTCAGCAACACCTACTTTGAATTATTTGACCTATAAGGTTAATTTGCGGTTTAAGTGCCTTGACCCACAACACCCACTCTAAAAAAAAAAAAAAAAAAAAAAAAAAAAAAAAGAGAAGACAATTATTAATCACAATGCACAAATATATTGCTATTATGTTTAGCTGTTATTTATATAATTGGATTTCTGTGAAGTGTGTGTGTGTGCCCTTATGTGTGTGTGTGTGTGTGTGTGTATGTGTGTGGATGTGTAAGAACAAAAGAATAATGATAAAGCTATTCATCTCTGCTTGTCATTTACCTGAATATACTGTAACCCCAAGAATCTTTAGTACTGCTACTATGTCTATGTTCTGGAAAGGTGTTTCACACTTTTACAATTCTGTGTGTAATGAATGAAATTTTCTGAATGAAACAGGATTTGTCTTTAATTAGGTAGTTCCCACCTACTCCATTCTTTTCTGCCAAGAGAATACAGTCTGAAAAACATCCAGAATCAAAGCTTGTGCTCATATCTGCGCATTATTCAATGCTTTAACTTTGTTTGGTGAATGAATCTAATCCTCCAAAATTAAGACACATTTTTCTGTTCAAATGTCCAACATTTTTCAGGAGACATACTGTTGAACATGGTATGATTTTTAGCCAGGCTTCATTGTATCCAAGGGAAAGGTGCTTTCTAAAAGCCTTGCACCATTGAAAAGGATCAATGACTAATGTCAATGCATTTTTTTTGTTTTACCTGTACAGTTTTTTTTTTTTCTAAAAGCAATTGTCATAATTTAGGGATTTGATTATATAAAATGTTCTGTTTCAGAAATGCATATACTTTTTCTCTCTGCTTTTGGATGAAAGTAATCTACAACTTAAAGCTTAATATTTAATATAAATCAAGCTTTTTCCATCTCATGGCATCTTGTTCCATCTGTGGCAATCTCTTCTGTAAATCATTGGAAATTTCATTTTTAATAATCTTAAATTAACTGGCCATCTGACTGTAATGGACACAAGATTATAAATTGATCAAACCATTGTACATTCAACTTTACAATTTGATACTGATTTCATTAAAATGAGGTCAGGCTCTTCTCTTGTTATAACATTGTTGTAGTGTTTATATAATCAAAAATCTGCAGCCATTTTAGGGCCCAAAATTCCGCATGATCAAGGCATAATGCAGACCATAGACCACCCATTCTCCATATCTATTTCAACGTATGACTGTTCTGGTTGATGCTGCAGTGTCAGTGAAAAAGTATTTTGAAAAGCAAAATTACATTATCATTTTGTGCACGCGCACAAGTGACATTAGCCAGGTCCATAACAACATTACACACTCAGTGGCTATTAAATGGCAAACAGGAAGACAAAGCAAATGCTTCATCAGTTTGCCCTGCTGTACCAATCTACTCCAAAACATGTAGTGCAATCATTTTTTGAAAAAAGTACACATCTACAGAATTAATTTGCTTTGTGAATAATACGTTCACTACTGCCTTTTTGTAAAGCTGAGAGTGAGCAATATGGATATGAATGCCTCTGCAACAATACACATACATACCTGCCTTTTGGCACTCATTTTATAAACAATGTTACGGTGATTGGTTATGGCTACCCTGATACAAATAGAGACAGGGGGGCATTAATTTGACTAGATATAAAATATATCCATGAAAGTAAGCTATACTGATAGGTGATGCAATTCAGTCTGGTTACTTTACAGTGATGTTCCAGTGTGTAGAATGTTAGTTCTGATGGCATGCAGAATTGCTTCTTTGACACATGAGATGTATGACAGTGTACAGGCAACAATGTCTTATTTACATTGTAAATGATCTTTTAATGAGGTCATAAGGAAAAATAGTAGCACTAGCAGTATTGAGGGATGGCTGAATGACTAGACACAAGGCAATCCATCTTACAAATGGACATAAGTTACAAAAAATTCTATTATAAATATATAATAATGCAAGAGTGAATCAGCTGTGGTTAGGAGTGAATTGGAAAACCCCAGCAACAAGAAAGACCATAGTGGACAAACATAAAAGGTCAGCCATATATATATATATATATATATATATATATACACACACACACAGTGGTGCTTGAAAGTTTGTGAACCTGGTGCTTGTGAAGTTTGTGAGACATTGGGTTCACATACTTTTCCCACTCACTAATATGTAAAATTGGATCATTTTCCTCAATAAATAAATTACCAAATATAATATTTTTGTCTCATTTGTTTAACTAGGTTCTCTTTATCTACTTTTAGGACTTGTGTGAAAATCTGATGAGGTTTTAAGTCATATTTATGCAGAAATACAGAAAATTGTAAAGGGTTCACAAAATTTCAAGCACCACTGTAAGTATATATATATATATATATAGTAGTTAATAGTTAGGTAAGGCATTTTCTCTCTCTGGGGATGGTGTAAGTCTGGTGCACATATTATAATTCTTTACAAATCACCAGGGAGGGAACTGCAAATTAAACCCGACACACACCACAGTTAAAATTCCACATAAATTCCATATACAGCTCAAATTCTTTATCTGGTTCTATCTAGTGTTTATTGGCTTGGCACTCATTCCCTCTGCATTCTTTTCTATTATGCTTCTCGTTCACTGCTGTTTTCTCTTGTTGGACAAAAGAACCAGATTGCATTAAATATCCAAAAAAAACTATATTTTTTTTGGTATCAAAAAAAATATAGTTTTTTGATACCAAACTTTGTTGGTAAAGCCATTTGTTTCACATTCTCTCATTATCACCTTTCTGCTTGTGAGCTAAAAACACTCTACACAGCCGTCCATGTTAAATCAAAATTTTTCGTTAACTTGGACAAACAAATAAATATAGCTCTAAAGAGAAGAGTCTCGTTCTGTCATTGAAGTGGAGATCACATGTTGCCAATTTTTATAAAATTTTAGTAACACTCTTTGAAAACATATGTTATATTGCAATTGTAATATTGTTTTGTATAGAGTGTTACTCAATTGCTTTTTGAACAGTACTAGATAGCGAACCAACAATCAAGTTGGATGACTAGAATTCTAATACAGATCACATTTGTTTGATCTTCCAAAATGTTTGAATCCCATGTTTCTAAGAAATATTACGATTATAAAAAATTATATTATTTTTCATCTTCATCAAGGATGCCAATAATTTTGGAGTTGACTGTATTCATATGGGAATTTAAGATTTTGTCATGAAAAAACCCATTCATAAAAATGTGACTGAGGTGTTGCCACTGAAAGCAAGTGCTACTTAGTTACATCTGTTTTTTTTTTTTTTTTTGGGACTACCACATTTTCCACATGTGCATCCACAACAGCTGCCTAATTGAACAGCCAAATATTCTACTATATTCTTTGCTCTCCATTTCAGTGAGATAAGCCAGCTCTTACTGTCTTTTCCTCTGTCTATCATTTGGTTTTCGGAATATACTGGTTCAGATTCATACTGGATTCTGTCTTTGAATAATGTCTGCTGGAATGCATCCTCTACCAAGAACTGAGCTAAATTAAATTGCCATTATGATATCCAGCATCGATGGAGCTCCATAATTCCAACAGTGGATGCCAAATGGCCAGAAAAACATACTCTTTAATACTAATTTTTTTGTGGCATGCTGGAGCAGAGAGGAAAAAGATTAAGGGGATAACTATCTATCTTAACTGAATTTTTAAGATAGATAACTATCTATCTTAACTGAATTTTTAAGACTTTTTAAGCTAGTGCAGCCCAGGTTTATGAAAGTTTATGGAAATGGGGGCTGTTACAATCCCACATCAGAGTTAGTAAGAACTAAAAGAAGACCCCAACAAAATGTTAAGATTTAGAAAACAATATTTTGCTGTTTCATACTACTTTACTACTCCCCTTCCGGCTGAAAAAAAGAAAATGCAATGTTGATCTGTCTGGTAAGAGCAAATCTTGGGGCTAACCTAATGTATGAATCGACTATGGCATTAGTGAATAAAAGAGCAGAGCGGGTCTGAATGAAAGCTGTCTGGCTGAGATCATTCTGTGCAGAAACAGGGTAAACACTCAGGTTCATTAACCTTCTGACCCACAGATATTCTCCAGCAGGAGGGCTCAGAGGCTGAGACAGCCAGTTATTGTTAGCATCCTGTTAGGGCACATCTATAAAGACAAGATTGTGCTGCAGTGGATGTGAAACAATCAAACTATATGAGCATTGGAGTACTGGGCCCTGAAAAAGCTGGAGTATTCCACAAACAAAAGCAAAACAATGTACTTGAGAGTGACGAACCAAAAGGTCAGGGGTAGAACAAAGCGGAGTGAGATATATTCAACCAGTTATGATGCAGTGGGGACGCACTGTAATTTAGTTGGCAAATGGATGAATATTTGAACAAATAAATAAACAAAAATGAGGGCTTGACTCTATAAAGCATACAAATTAGCTTACAACGTCAAGTAAACTGAATTTATGAATCTCATTACTATCCCCACCCCTCCCTTTAGCTTTGATACACTCGGTGGAAATAATGGAGTTTCTCTGGAGAGAAAGGGATGGATGCATGCCTATCTGCAGCACATTTCATCATTAAACCGTGGAAAATGCGACAAAAGCAGTCTTCCTGCTGCTGGACAATTGCTAGAGTCATAAAACGCTACTGCAGATTCCTCAGTGACATGAGTGCTACCATACATTTTCAAATTAGAGAAAATCATTACTTCACATCTTTAGCAGAATCTGTCTTCAGAATGTAAACAAGCCGTTCATCAATGCATTCAGATACTAGCTGGCTGACCTCCAGACGGACAGCGCACCTTGGCCATTTTTTCTCCCACGACACTCCCCATAAAGGATGGGGTGGGGGTACCATTTATCAGCAGCCAATGATCACTGGAGTTATGAGGGATACCTAAATATATCACCGACAGAAACAAAGTCAATGTGCCCTGGTTTATTTCCAGAGGACCTATTTTCTGCATCCATTGTCATATCACCTCACTTCCTCAGAGCCGCTGTATGATATGAGAACAGTCACTGCAAATATGTATCCTGTGCCACACTGCAGTGGAGTGTGCATAGTAAATGCATCAGAATGGCTAATTCTAGATAGGTTCAGCAACCAAAAAAGAAAATTTAGTTTTCAAACATGCATCCTTGCATAAAATATGCCATGCTAATTTTCAGTGCCTGTACATGCACACATCCCTTAGATTGAATGTCTGATGCAAAGGTACAGAAAAACAATGGTTACGTAATTTTACACACTGCTGTTTTTGTGTTGCACAGATCTGCGTTCATCTTTCAGGCATAAATTCATGCTTTCAGGCATAAATTCAAAACCAATGATGTTTTGGTCTTATGTAAGGGTTTTTAATAGCATGAAAATTTTACAGTGAGAGGCTATTTATAAACCCATAGTAGCTTTGTCAATCAAATGTAGACCAGACTAGATGCACTCCATTCAGCACAAAGGCACTAAGTGACAGCAAGCCGTCTGCAACGACAGCTGGAGCAGGGGGCGTGGTGGCCATAGTATGGACAGTTGAGGGATGCATCAGTGGAGGTCTGCCTGCCATGCTGAGCAGGTTTAGTTAATAAGAGCAGTTTGGTGAAGAAATTGGGCGGGGGCAGTACTCACCAAGCATCTGGCTGAAAAGCAGCTGCTCCAGATCCCCCAGCACTGTAACCACCAGTTCAGGGTCCACCTTCAAGAAGGGCTTATCCCCATCAGCCCCCTGTTGCCCTTTGGCCCCTGACTCCCCAGGGCCTGCTACCTGCTGTTTCTTGTCCTCCGCCTTGGCCTTTCCAGACAGGATCTCATCATCCGATTTGCCATCATCAGGGGCCTTGCTCAGGGGCTTGACCTCCGCATAGGGGCCGCGGGGGATGCGGCTCTGCTTGCCCAAAGCAGCAGGCGCTGCTAGCGGGCTGAAGGGTCTAGGCTTGCCCTGGAAGAGGGAATGCTCTGACTTGGAAAGGTTGCGCGAGAGTGGGGCAGCCCCTCCTCCGGCAGTAGGCTTGGTCTTGCCCGCTTTCAGGGACCCTGTGCTGGGTTTGCCCATGTCGTCACGCCACTCGGGCTGGTACAGCTGCATCTTTTTCTCTGCATCAGTGAGCACAGCCAGGTTGGTGAGGGATTTCTGTTTGCGGAGGTTGGAGGACACAGGTAGGCGCCCCTCTGAACTGCCAGCACGGAACACCCGAAGTTCTCCCCGTGGGGCACCCCCCTGCGGGACCCCTGGCTTGCCCCTCTTGGTCGCCATGCCAGCTCCTTTGCCCTCCACTTGGCCGTACACCTCGGTTCCCTCCTCGTGCTCAGTCTTCAGATCCTCTTCTCTGCCTTTCACACTAGCCCTGAGTATCCTTCCTGCATGGACCCATGTAAAAGCATCAGTGTGGAGGCAAGGAAAAATATGAAAGCAACAATCCACAGGCAATTTCTTCTTTTCCTCTCTCTTTCTCTCTCTCTCTCTCTCTCTCTCTGGCTCTTTCTTTTTCTCCCCCTCTCTCTCTTCTCTTTGTCAGAAGGAAAACAAACACAGCCACAGCTATGATACCAACAGATATAAATTGGAGGTGGAGCAAGGTTATCAATTCAATTCAATTCAATTCAATTCCTGTTTTGTCTTTTGTTGGACTGTTGGTCCAGATATGCTCCTCTCCTCCTCTCTGTCACACGGCAACAGCTGCTGCTGCTTCAGTGCTGCCCTCTCTCTCTACCGCTTCCTCTCTGTCCCTAGCTCCGAATCTCTCCTCCCTTCACCAGACCCTCCTTCCTGCTGAACCGTGCTGCAGCCGAATGACAGAGGAGAGAGACACAGCAGTGATCCCTCCCCCTTCTACCCTCCCTCAACCCCCTCCCTTCCCTCTCTCTGCCTCTCTGTATCACATAAAGATGCTTCCCTGTGCCTCAGTGTAATGTGTGAAACCTAAGGGGCTGGTGATAAATTGCAAGCCTCCTGTTAAAACTGGATTCTTTCCAATTTGTATTTGTACTATCACATCCCCCATTTTCCATATCCTTTCTTTCCCTTGTTGTACACCCTTTTGTTCCAGCCCTCTCCCATTCCTACTTTAATGCTGTACACATTCAGTGAATTCACAATGACCATTCACAAAGTTAACCTGAATCCAACCATATTTTACAAGCATAATGCAGAAACTTTGAGCTTATTACATTGAACGCTACACACACACACACACACACACACACAATTGTATGACTAATCAATTACTATCACTATTTTGTTCTTGTTTATTTTTAGCACAAAATCACTTTCAATCTCAATCAAATGTTTCAACTTTTTATTATTTGATATATGTTAAAAACAGAGCTGAACTAAGAGTCACTGAAAACAAAATAAAAAAACAGTGATTTTTAAAAATTAATTTAACTGTATAATGCACTAAAAGCATGATTTTTTTTTTACTGTCCCTGGCTCTCTGAGACCATGTTCTTCTTTAGCCTCCTCTCCTACTGCCATATCTGCCTTAATCACAGCATTGGTGCATATAATCACAGAAAACAAATCCACTACGCTCCCCTCCAGGAAAAATCATATAGTTTAGTTTACTTTGAGACTCCCATGCTGTGAGTGAGTGATATCATTGGCTTGTCCGACTGCTTTGTGACACATTTCTCTCTTAAGTGTAGGATTAACATTGGTCATATGAAAGCACCTGTCAGTTACTTCCCATCTGGATATGTCTTACTAATACAGAAAAAAATGGGCTAGTCAGACCTACATTAAACTAGAACTATCTGTGCTTTGATTCAAATTAATTAAGTACAACTAAACAGGCTGTTCATTGTGCAAGTGGATTAAAATGGGATGAAAGCTTTCACCAGGACCAGATGTTGCTGAAAATGAAGGCCTTAATGTGAAAAATCTTTGCCTTTAAAAGCAAATAACCTGTAAACAGAACATTATTCTCAATGATCTTGATTTAATGTTCATAAACAATAATAATAAAATTGAAGGCTTGTGTCAGTGTGTTTTATGACTTTGTATTGGGTAAACCTGAAAAAAAGTATTTCAGCCCATATGCACTTGTCAGAAGACTCCTTGTCCTAAGAGAGAAAAATTGTTGGCTTTTGCTCCATGACACGCCCAAATATGACTCAAACAGCTCCTTGGAGAACTAAAACAGGGCAAAAAATTCAGACAAACCAAGGAAAAACAGAAAGAAATTGCATGTGCACTTATATTTGTCCAATAACATTTTGCTATAAATAAGCATGGCCTGCAGAAGCAATGATCAAAAAAAAATTAAAAAAAAATACTTTCAGGTCCCTTTAGCACTAGCTCAGAGATTATTTGGTCACAAGCTGTCAGTATCATTGTAAAGGCAATGCTTTAACTAATGAGTTAGTGTATGTGAAATAAAACTTATTAGTTTCACTGTTTTTTTTTAGCCATAAAGCTAAATTACACTACTCTTTCCATGGGAACAAGAATAACTGCAAGTGTTCTAACAAAGAAAACAATACCATTGCAAAGTGCTGAATTAATCAAAAGTAGCTGGTTACAAAATGTAAACATATCAGATCATACTAGCCAGACAGCCATATTTATCCAGAGTGTTTGCACAATGGATTCAGAATATTTCCATGCATTCCCAGAAAAATATGAAGTGTTATTGTTATTGAAATAAAAATATCCTGCTATTCTTAACCAGTGTTTTCCCCTTTTTTTCCTGTCAGAATCATGACATAAATGTCTTGTTGTTTATATGAAATCACAAAATTCAATTATGTATTAGAAACAGAGACCAAATTAAAAATTCACGTTGTGTAACTATAAAATTTACAGAGCTATTTTTTTATGAAATTATCTACACTTCTCCTTTCAGCTCTTGAATCACCTATGACTCAGTAAATATCTACAATTTTCCGACAAACTCAGATATGATTGACTTGAATATTACTGTTTGGTTCCATGCTACCAATCAGTTGCATAGGAATGGAATGAAACCAATTTTTAATGTATTAAAAAGAAAACTCCATGAACTATTGATACATTATTAATAATACTTAAAAACTCATTTTCCTGATGTATCAGGAGATACAATCTCACATGCTTTACTGACCCAGAAATGCAGTCTCCTAGCATGAGTGAAAATATGTCAGGCAAAATGAATAACCAGAGACAGACTGAAGCTGGAAATGGCAACAGTGCAAGGCCCACACAACGCAGATTAACATTTCTCTATATGCCATGTAAAATATATGTGGTAACATGGTGCTGTTGTTGCTGCTTTTGTTTCTCTGGTTATGCTATATCAGGAAAAAGTTTTTACCATTCATGAAATGGGGAGCATGGGTTATATCTTTTGCAATGATCCCTTAGCTGAGAATATTTCTTCCTATCTCTCACAGGGATTTCCCTGGTGTATCCAGCCATGCTCAACTGCAGTTGTATGTTCCATGGAAACGGAACCTCCCGCACCACACACTGCATTACAACAATGAAATGAGTCGACACAGTCATTTATAAAAAACCTATAAGGCTGGAAATTACATGTAACTGGCTTCTATACAGTATGGCTTTTGCTTACTGTAGTGTGACTGAATGTCATATATGAGATCACATTGTCGATTCTCATGCTATGGGGATTATTTAATCTTCTACTGAAATGTTTTATCAACATGAATTTATTCCAGTATAATAACTTCAGTATAATATGGAGAATATGCTTTTTCACACCTGACTAGCATGTTTTTCTCCTTTCTGAACTGTTAGAGTCAGTAACATGTGTCTACTAACACATATCTTATCCTTTTGTCTCAGGAGTATCTGTAACTCTTGAGAATCATGTTCAGCAGCTTAATGGGACTGAGGACAGGGGCATGGAAGCACTGTTTTTTCCTTGTCCTTCTTATCTCTGAAGAGTAGTGAAAGCTGCCATGTATGTGTGTGTGTGCATGGTGGAGGGGGCAATGGGGTTTCTGTGTGTTCTTATTTTATGATCTACTGATCCTTACATTTAATAGATTTCTTCAGTATTTTCATTTAATACAGTTCAAATCAATTTGAAAATTGGTATCCTGTATTATAATCATATAAAATGACACTATGCATCCTGTCATGTTGACTGTTAGATACTTACTATACATATGCTAGCATCATCATTGCCATTGAGGTTATTCATGGCGATTTTGTAAAAACACTGACAGTTAACCTCACAATTAATTAAGACAGAACAGATTTATCAGCTTTTCGATTGAGAAGGCGGACCTAGACAGCACATCTATCTATCTATCTATCTATCTATCTATCTATCTATCTATCTATCTATCTATCTATCTATCTATCTATCTATCTATCTATCTATCTATCTATCTATCTATCTATCTATCTACCTACCTACCTAGGAAATATGGGTAGTATGCACTGAAATGTAATTACTTGTGAGAAATCTGGCTCCAAGAGAAAAATCATATTATCCATTTTGGTTAGGATTAACATTTGAGGTTGGTCTGAGTTACATTTTATCATTATCTCAGATTTGACAAGAAGAAATAGAAGGTTACAAAGCTCTGCCTTCCCCTCTCCAGCTCTCTCCCTGAGAACTTCAGCAGGGTGGAGTCTGCATCCTCTGATTTTCCACACATTGGGATCCATCCGCTGCCCTGCCAGGCCCTCAGTGGAAGATGATGGGGGAGGGGCACAGCTGTGAGTAGAACAGTTCCTTGAATGTCTGGCCTAAGAATCAGAGGGGTGAGTACTGTCTGGAACCACCTGGCTGCTTTGGTGAAAGCAAGATGCTGAAAATATAATATGCAAGGAGGAGTGGAACAAAATTACATCTCATTTAATGTGCTGGGAGACTGTGTGTGTGAGTGAGAGGGAAAGAACAAGCCTTTTGGAAAGACTCACATATCTGTCAGGCCTGATGTGGAGCAGTTATGAAAACCATTGCACCATGCTGACTGTGAGCCAGGGGCCCCAGGATGTTGTAAAACATTAGTACTAATGTATTTTTCTCTTTACCAAACATATGCTGAATGTTAGTGTAGTCCTGCAGTGCGCAGTCTGCTGCAGTCCTGTAAACAAGACCTGACGCTAAAGCCTCCCTGCAGACATTTAATAAGGAACCGAATGCAGGTCCATGAGAAAATGTTGTCTGGAGAGCAAGTTTTGTTAGATGCAAGAGATGGAGGCTGATTTCCTCAGGCAAATATATAACACATATGGTTGTTCCCTGAGTATACTTATCAGATGTTGAGATAATAATGCAACATAAATATTTTATATGTGCTTAAACATAAGCTGGGAAAAAGTAATAAAATGAAAGTGGACCCCAGAAAAAGTGTTTGGCTGTAAGAGCAAAACAGATATATTAAACAACATTTAGGTTATTCAAATGACATTCTTTGAGGTGTTTCTTCATACCAGTCATAATCTGAAAAGTACTTCAATAACCTTCAAAGGTCACCAATAAGAACTGAAATATCGAATTAGTCAATAAAGCTGGTCATATGCACAGAAAAGGCCCCTGAACCGAATATGGTTGAAGATTTTTTTTTACTGACCATTAAACCATGAATCTGTATTAAGGCAACGTGTCTGGGCCAGTAGTTATTCCCAAGAGGAGCATAACATTAAACAAGTGATCAAGTCTGCCCCCCACCTCTCCGACCATGTCTGTCCACTGTCTGTAAATACCTCTCAATCAACGCATTCCCTTTCTCTGGGGACTGAGATCCTTAAGAGTCATCAGGGTAATTAAATAACTGCACAGTGAGATGTCTGTTTTAAGCTGTTTCAATTGGTGAATTTCCTAACTACTATGGAATTGGAGTTCCTCACAAAAGTCTACCTACCTGGTACATTTAGTGAATGTACAAAAAGAATTATTTTGAGATATTCATTGATTTGTTGCTTCTAAATTATTCCAATGTGCCATTTGTCTCTTAAGTTGCATTTGTTCCTCTGTTACAGGTGTCTGTAAAGTCAATCTATTCAGAAATAAAATGTTGTTTTTTTTTTAAACAAGTGTGCTAGGGATGCAGAGATATACAGCTGATGCTAACTGCCCTAGAAAAACTGCCATCATCTATCGCAAACCACAATTCCATCTGTCGGTCTCATTTTTGTGCTTCTCAACTACCTATTTCTGGCTCATCAACTGAGTCTTTGTGCATCCACCAAAGCCTGCAGACGGCAGCTTACATGTAGCTTACATGTACCTATGACTGTCAGTCACCATTTCACTTTTCTCCACCTTACCGCCCTCAATATTCAATTTCTAAACAGCTATACATGTAAGATAAATATATGCAGTTCTTCATCATATTTTGTTATAAAACCAGAGATAAAATGTTTAGAAGGCTGTAGCATCCAGTGCTACAATTCTTGTTCACCTATACTTGCAAAACAATAGGAAAGCCTTCGTCCAAAAAAAAAACAAGTCAGCTGTTTCCAGTTGTTCCAGCTGTTACCTTTGTAATTTGATCATTTGTTCTGGCACTCCTATCAGCTATTGACATTGCATTGGAAAAGCACAGTATACTGCTGTAAGATATTATTGTGGCAAGAGTGGCACAATAATTAAAGAGAATATGGAGCATAAAGGGCACAGAGAATGTTTTTCAATGTTTTTTGCAAAACATTTATCCATTATGTTGAATGAAAATAGCTGCTCTGCGGAATTGAGCATCTTTTGGAACTAAACTACTGTTCCATCTTTCATATGGAGGGCCCTGGCTGAGCGTTGAGAGTGATAGGCAGAAGTAGGTGATCCAAACTCTAGGGAAATTTGGTCTTCTGCAGTGAGAGCTAACACCAGCCAGCTCTTCCTCTCATTTCTTCTTCCCAGCCTTTCTTAGTTTCTTCCAATTGAAAATTACAGTTATTACTGCAGCTACCCACAGCCCAGCAGGAACAGCTTCAGTGGAAGCAATTTTAGTGCTTATTTAGGCTCCTGATGCCTGACATCGTTGTTCAAAAGGCCAGCCAGAGCTGTGGGTTTGTCTCCAGTCTATTTAAAACCAATGTTCATTTTACTTTTTTACTGCCCAAGTGCATTTTTAGGCCCATCCCATCACTGCAATGTCCTTTGTCAGTTCCCTAGACTGCAGATGCTGTAAGTTACAAAACCTGACTGTGTTGCAGACCACCTGCTGAGCTGCAGTCATCGCATTGGAGAACCTCACATAATACAAAACTGGTGCGGGTAGACTACACATGGCAGATCGACCAGAACAGTCACTCTTGTGTGAAAACATAAGATTCCTCTAATGACCTGATTCTACTTTTGCAGCTATGCACAGCCCGAGGAACTCCTGAACACGCTCAGTGCTGGCAATGGCAGGATTCTGGACACTGCGGAGCCTCACTGCAACAAACAACTAATGCACCACCCACCCCAGGACTGTTCTGTCTCTACAACGACCTGAAAAGCAAAACAGCTGTGTTGTCATGTGTGTCATGTGTAGTGTGTTGTGTGTCAAACATTTTAGACCATGATCCTGCAAGATGCTATTTGGCCAAACTGGGAAGTTATGTCAGGATCATGTGCGAACCGAGGAAACTGCTTGTTACAGCTGCAGCTCTGAATAATGCAGGTTTCCCATCCCATGGAATAATTCAGTAATTCCATATCCAGTTGTAGTTGTGACAAGCACATAAATTCAGTTTCAAATGGACTGTGTACAAACTGAGAAGTAAAGATGGGAGGAAGTGGCTGTGATCCAAAAATTGAGAAATGCAGACAAAAACATTTTTTGTTCTCAGGAGACAAGGACAAATGATTCATGAAACAAGGAAGGGTGAATGAAATTAATAGCCAGTCATAACATGAGGTCCCCAAATGTAGCAAACAGGCGGTATGGAATAAAGATTTTACCATTAATTTCCAGGGGAGAGATAAATTTTGGGATGGGTAAGACCAACAGAGGAAAGGCGGGTTGTTTTTCCTCTCCACAGCAAATCATTTATATGATTCTACATGTAACTGTAAGGTATTCTATTATGAAATGTCTTTGTCTCAGATCAAGCAAAACATTTTCACTCTGACATATGACATC
This sequence comes from Albula glossodonta, assembly GCA_019788955.1. Taxonomy (NCBI): domain Eukaryota; kingdom Metazoa; phylum Chordata; class Actinopteri; order Albuliformes; family Albulidae; genus Albula; species Albula glossodonta. The sequence goes on from JAFBMS010000004.1 coordinate 3,435,450, forward strand.
TCATTGACTCAGTTATTATTACTATTCTCTACTAAGGAATCACTCTTAGTTCCTTAGGTTGCTGTATATTAGCCATGACTAGCAGTCAAGCAGTATAAATCTTAAATCCAGAACAGGAAGGTGGATTGTCTGAGATGTCCATGGGAATTAAGGAATAGGTAATTCTCTGAAAAAAACCTGCAAATTCCATAATCCTCAAGAGTAAAAGAGATATAGCTGACCTTGACTTGGAGTTAGAGAATGTCATTGTTTCTCACTAACTTCTCATCACTTTGGCAAAAGGTGATAATATATTTCCTGGCTGTAAGCAAGGAAAGAGTGTGAAGACATGGAATATTCAGAAAATTAGAATTAAGAATATGCTAGCACATTTTATGCCTGCATGAAAGCAGTTTTCCAGAGCATATGCTGAATGTTAACACTTGGTGATAATTTTAGCTAAACATACAACAAACCAAACACACCTGTCTAATATTTTACTTCTAAAGATATATGCTGAGAAATCTTTCAAGCTCTTAAATTAGGTAAAAAAGATTTTTTTTTTTTCAGAATAAACAGAGATTTAAAAAAAAAAAAAGTTTTGTTTTTGCCTTTAATAATAACAAAAATATGGATGGTTCTAGAGTGTCCAATGCCAGGCTTATAATGAATAAATAAATATAATTCATGGTTGTAGCTGTGTTTCAACAAAACATCTGTATGATTCAACATTTTCCTCTGAAATGTAAATGAGTTCATTCTTGTAAGATTTTGCTTCATCGCTGCAAACCCAAGAGTGAGAAAAACTGGTTTAAAGCTTGGTGTAAATGGCACGAGAGCTTTAATTGTCTTCTCTTTATATTCCAGAGCAGAGAACATATTTCACACCACACACACGTGCATGCACACACACACACACCACACACACATACACAATAGCCCTATACATACTTGATTTAAAAAAGGCTAAATATGTCTGACCAAACAGTCATTGTATACTTTGGGAGAGGACTGGTGTGTGACTAACCCATCTCTTCACATGAGACCTCCATGGAGTCAGGGGAGCAGTCACTGAGCTCCTCCACTGATGAAAGATCACTGTCCACCTGGATCTGTAGTCTGGAAAATACAGGCAAAAAACAACATCATTCTGTGTCTCAAGACATACACTTTTTTTACAAGTTTTTCTTTACAATCCTATGATACCAACATGGCCATTTTTCTTTACTGGACATATTGCTACCAATACAAACATCATTGGTACTGTTGCAATTGCTATTTCAATAGAAGTGCAGGTGAATCTTTGTACAGTTGCTGCAGTTGTAGTAGTAGTGGATATAACATCAGTAGTGGTACTGCTACAAGTCATACCACTACAGCTGAGCCTATACATTTCAGTGTATTTTTTCTGCTCTGATTGGTACAGATTTGTTGCACTGTTGGCTTGCAGAAAATATATTTTGTGGCACGAAGAGTAATTATTTTTCTTCTCATTGGTGAGAATTATGTGGACCAGTGCTACACAAAAAAGTCCACATATATCCTCCAGACTGATACATTTTTTGAGAGACTCAGAACAGGAAAATTAGGCCAGTGGGGATGGAAATACGAGACTAAAAATCAGGGCAAAATGCCAATGAAAGTATATATTTTCAGCAGAGCCTAGATAGGTGAAACTGAAATGCAAGAACAGAAATAAAGCATGACTGGATATAATCATGGTTTGTGATGATTAAAATGAATTGTAACAAAATTTGGAAAAAAAAAAAAAAATTAATGAAAAGCTTAACATTTTTTGAAAATGCTTTCCATTTGATCACAATGATACATATAACTATATTTTATGCAAATGTGTCTACATGCATTATTAAGTTCTATAGCAGAGGTTGACAATCAGGGCCAATATTATGTCTATGGAGAAAAAGTTTAGACACTGACTATGGCACTTACCTGTGCCTGAATGGGGCCACAGCAGCCATGTTCAGCTGGGACAGCAGCTGTCCTCTGTGACTACCAGTGGCTGTCTGTGACTTTCCTGTTGGGCCCTCATACAGGGGTGTGGTCAAGGGTGAGGCAGAGATGTCCTCAGAGCTGTCCATCTCCTCATCTGAGTACATTCTTGACTCTGTCTGTTCCAGATGAATTTTTCGTTTCTGACTGCTGCTCTGCCTGATAGAGAGAGGCCCACCTAATAGAGTATTCTGGTTGCTAAGAATGCAGGGTTTGCTTTCACCGGCCCTGCCTGCATGGGAGGTGGGTGTCTCCCCTGTGGTGTACCCCTGAACTGCCCGCAAGTCAGCATTGTCCACCACTCTGTGCTTCACCCTGCCTGGCGGACAGTTTTCATTGACATCTCTCCTGAGGTCTCGCAGAGTGCTTAGGGAAAGCACAGCCTTGTGAAGACCCTGAGTCTCTTTAGACCTGGGTATGTCCTTCCTGGGGATGTGAGGATTGCTGAAGGGGGTGCCACTGACAGATTGGCCACCCTTCTGCAAGAGCAGCTGTTGAGGTTGAGCTGGGTCATGAGAGAAGGAGGAAAAGTGGGTACTCTTGGTGCAGACAGGTGCTGTGGTGTGCTGACGTAGAGTGCTGCCAAGATGTTTGGGGTCAAATTTCTCAAATTTTGAGTAGGTGATCAGGCCCTGTGGAATTGGAATTCCAGAGCCTTCCAGTGAACGTGCTGAAGTGTTCCCATTCAGTCCAGCATCCATGATTACCCAGGTTCACTTGGGCTGTTTCTGGAACAGAAGCCACCGACATCAATCACCAATCATCAATCATTATGAATGATCTGCTCTCTTCACTAATAAAACTACAAACTGAATTTAATTAGGAGGTTATATTCATATGTAGAAACTCTTTAAACAAACAGATGACCAAGGTAGTGGGGCAATATTCACAAAACACATCAGTACAACAATTGACACCTCTAATGCAAGAAGAATATCCATAGTTAAAACAATTAAACACGTCCTACAAAGCTTTCTGAGTTTGTTTTGAAATGCTTTCATAGAAGTGAAGTTCTCTGCACTCACAGGCTTAAATGGTGTTATACACAGGAATTATACTGTTTACTCTTAATAATCTCTTTGTTTGCTATTTACTGCTAATATTTTGTCTCCTCCATCAAGGGGTCTGGTATAGTATCACTAAATATATAAACTCACCATTCTATTCAAGTTAAATAATTCCTACAACTAATTAGGTTATTTTCTTTGGAGACAAAAAGTCCCTCCAAATTTCACATGTTGTTATTGCTTGTATTTGTATCACTTGGTAACCACTTATAGTTCTCTACTCTTGATCACACTCATTGCTATATTGCTAGGTAATTCTCTGTCCATTGTGCAACTGCACTCAGTTAAATGGTCTCTCTTCATAACACTGGTACAACCCAATTTGTCTTGTTTTAGCAAAGTGACATTTTCACCTCCCTGGAACTACTGGCATACCCCACACTATATGTTGGTTAAACTTAGTTGGAAACGTAGGTTCATCTGCTGCCTTGAAACCATGAGTAAAGTCAACCTGAAAAATACCATTGCTTCATTTCATTGTTTGATTTAAGTACTAAGCATTTGTTGTTGTAACATTTTTTTAAGCTTTTGATTTTGATTTAAATTTCACTTTATGAAGGTATAAGCCAAGTCTGCATGACTGACGTTCCTACATTCTTGTTTTTGTTTAAAGTTGAATAAATTTCAGCTTCCTATGGCTCCATTTATGAGATCTTTGTATGTTGAAAAAGGGCAGGTTTGGCTTTTGGAGTCTGATGAGAGGGTCAGCGTGGTGTGGTATGAGGTGTTTCTTATCTCTTACCTTCAGTTCCTGCTAAAAGGTGGTGTGACTGTGTGGCACTTGAGAGGTCTCATAGCATTTTGGGTGATCATGAATGGGTTTTATAGCTTGCTGGTGGGGTGGGCCTCATGCATCATGGCATGCAGCCCCTTTACAAACAAGGCATCTGCACCCCTCACATTTATACAGTCTCCTCCTCCTCACAGATTGTGCTCAGTGCCCCACCCCCGGCCCTTTTCATCCTTATCTGGGCTTAAAGAAGCTCCCCATTAAACATGCATCTCCTGCCAGCCATGCTTATAAAGTCAGTTATTGTCAGCAAGCTTCACATTCTTCCTGTCCCTCAATGTTGGGTAAGGTTGTCCCTCTTCCCAAATTTGCTTTCAATCCTGACACTTTCACACTGAGGGTATATGTGAGTATGTGACCACTACTCTACACTCAACTACTGTACTGTCTTTAGGCATGAAAATACATAATAACATAAACACTGGAAAATATTTGCTGAGACTTTGGAAGGCTGACCTGTTTACAGTGCAGTCACAGTGGGGATTGATGCCCTTTAAAGTGTTTGAACTCTCAAAGCCCTCATCTATCCACACCTGTGCCGAAGTTGAAAGGCTTGCAAAAATTGGGCATGCCAATGGCATTGCATATCTTACTCATAAAAGGGCAGCCTGCTGACCCTATTTGATATATATACTTTTAAAGGGGAGGAGAAGTTTTCAGGACACCTTGGGACATCCCACATGTACAGTACTGGGGTCAAAGTATGCAATTTTCATGTGTCTATATTTCCTTTCTGCCAGTGATGAAACTAAGTTGCATGAGATGAAAAACAACAGCTGAAAGGCATTCCACTGTGCACAAATATTTAATTGCATTCTGAATTTTGTTTATCAGATCATGACAAACAGTTGTGGACTGTTTGTCTAACACACACACCCACATAAACACACAGCAATGATAAGAACAATTGCTTATTACAAATTTTGAAGATACTATATTACTATATTGCTTAATTAGTGTCCATAAATGTAGGTTTCATCCTTACCATCTATTTGGACTGAACTGACAGATCTTGAAATGTTTGAAGAAGAGATGTATGTTGTTACCTGGAAGAGGAGGATATTTCAATAAGCAGCATGTAAAAATAAATGATAGTGATTAGGGCTGGGCCGATGGATGGGCCATCGTCCATCACTGATGACTGACAGATGTCACAATGTTGAGCCAACATCGTGATTTAACTTTTAAATTAACTGCTTAAAAAATACTCTGAATATACTTCATCACTTACAGCTACCAGCATTTATGTTACAGTTCAGGATCAGTTGCATAGCCTCTTTACTTAAAAAAAAAAATATCCATTCTATTTTTAAATAAATATTAACATGTATTTTTATGAAAATGTTCACATAGTATAGTACTGGTTAATTACCATATGTTTGTAACCTTTCAAACTGTGAAAACCACTTTATTAATTATTATCTTAGTAATTAGCTTAGATATAACATCAAAATATAAGCATTTCTCAATATTCCACAAAAATCTTACAAATGTATTAATGCACAGAAAAATATAAATCCATAAAAAAGAAGAAATATTTTTTGCCCAAAAAGAAGGCAAAAAGGAAAGAGGTTGAACAAACAGGACATTAATCAAGAGCTGTTGAACATTCATGTAGGAATGGCAATAGAAAACTTGATTAAGAAACAAGAATTTGGCAGACACAGAGATATAATCCATTTGTTATTCTCCCTGCCTCCACCATTCGCACAGAAGAGTGATGACACAGCGGTAATCAGTCCCATTTACTGAAAGAGACAGTGGCAAGCTGGGGCGAACGCCAAGGGCAGCCTAACTCAAAAGCAGGTGTGACTGAACACAACAGGGAGAGAACCAAAGCCTCTCGGTGAAGTCATATTCCACAGTATGCCGTCTTTGGGGAAATGAGGGGTGCAATGCAATGCAGGTTATTCAGTCTTCTTGCTGCTTTCAAAGACTGACCCAGGGGCAAGATTGGATGAGTAAGATGGTTACACTCAGATGTATGCAGCTGTTTTTACTTCAGCTGTAAGATCCATGTTGATAGAAACACTGTGTGTGTCTGTGTGTACCCCTACCAGCTGCTTCCTATGTCCCTTAGAGAAAATGTATAAGCCAGTTTATTACTATTTGTACAAGCTGAATGCTTGAGACAGAATGACTAATAGGACACAGAGGAAGTGACACAGTCCAGCTCAGTCTGCTTCTTCTGAATGGTGCCCAAACCTCCCCCCGCTGACATTTCACGTCATTATTTTATTATTGAACCGTTACTGTCTTGCATGAAAATGGTAATGTAACCATTTAGAGCATATAAGTAGATTTCTACTGGAGTCTTTACAGTAATACAATAACCCACCTGTCATTCACAGCCATTGCTAAGAGATCAAATCACCATAGCAAATGTTACACAATGGCAAAACTTTCCAAATTATGCCTGAATTTTTCATAGAACTTTTGAGGTGAATCAGGCTGTTCTGCTATATGAGATGTAAATGAATATGTGTGCAAGCATGTGTGTGTGTGTGTGTGTGTGTGTGTGTGTGAGGCCTAAGGAGTGCCACTGATGCAGGATCCTCAGCTATTCAGTGTGACAGTGAGCTGGGAGAGGATGCTCGGACAGGTGGGGGCCTTGCAAACCATGTTCTCTAAAGCCAGGGCTCAATCCATTTCTCCCACTGCCCATTTTAAATGTTAAACAGAACCTGGTGATCAGTATGCCTGTTGGGGATACCTCTAAAGTGGACACTTATTTTCTGTGTTGCCCAAAAGCATATAGATAACTTAACATGGTTCTGAGAAGAAATAACCAAGGAAGAAACACAAACTGTCTTAATTGAGATACAAAATTCAGTCTCAAAAGGTAAAATAGGTCAAAAACTTTAGCACAAACACATATTTAATGTCTCTGTCAAGTTATTATCACAGGGAAGCAACTCTTGGCAGAACAGTCAAAGCATAAAACTGCTCAAGCCTGAAGGAGAGCGGAGGCATCGCATGAAAGCAGCACCCTGCCAGCTTCTGACATCATCAAAATGCATAGGACCCCTCCAGTCATCCTGTTATGTAACTGACACAGTTTCTCAGCTGCCATCTCTGGGTACTGCAGAGAGAGGGCAATGTTTTTGTACATTAGACTGAAGTGTAGGCACAGCTATCACTGTATGTGGGCAGATATGTAGGTCAATGGAACAACGAGATTACTTTTAGCACAGTGAAGTTTTGCATAGTTCCCTGTGGCAGTATTATTTGGAGATTTGTTTTATAATAGATTTACTTGATAGAAGAAGATATGATGCATTTTTTTTTTGATTGACTGGCAATTGACTGATTAACAAGGGGTAGACAGGTGACATTGAATGATTGACCAATAGATCAATAATCATTACCTTGTAAAGTCATGTGACAGGAGGTGAAATGTAAAAATGTGCATTTAATTTTGTGAGGAAGAATACTCAACTCTGACTGCTCAGAACAATCATGAGTGGTTACAGCCCTTCTCAGTACAATCAATCTGTCAATACCTAGCTAAACACCCCCAGCAACTGAACTACTTTGCCCATGTTATTTATGGCATTTGTGATGCCTCATGAATCTCCTCACTGCACGCAGATCCTTCTTCTACAACACTACTATAGGAGTGAACTGTCAGTCCATCAGCACAATCCAGTCACTCCCCAGCTCCAACAGCCAAAGGGTTCTCAAGCTGACCGAGAATGCCAGTGGGTGGATGTTGAATGGATCTGTCTGATGGATCTGTCCTATAGCCAAACAGCAATGTTTGTCCTTCAGATTCACTGCCTGTTTGCTTCTGTGTTTGAAAAGGCTGAAACTGTATCCCACCCTGGTTGCTACTAATAAGTCAGCTGTGTGGTGATATAGCATTTTAAAACTGATTCAGCTATAATTCAACATGTTTTTTTCTGACAACCTATTCCAGGTTAGTCTCTGTATGAGCAGCTCTTTCCACCACTTAATTTACTGTGTGCCTAAGTGATCTCACCATGGTCCAAAAAGCTGACCACTAGCATTAATATAACCTCAGCACGACACTCTGAAAAGGGAAAAACATGATGGCCAAAACAATTTAGGGCTCAGCATGTAAGATCCATCATCTGCAGGAGCCACACTGTTTCAGAAGCTTGTGCTGGACAAAAGCATAATTGTGCAATTGCTAGTGCTTCTCCAGAACTCAACGCCAGCTGGCCAGAGTTTACCCTGTTCATCCCGGCCTGCACTCATGCATGCAGACTGACTTCCCAGCATGCAAGAGCTCTCTCACACTGCACTTTAATTTCTTCATAATTTTACATAAATATAGTAAATGTTATTTGCTAGAAGGGCTGTGGAAACTGTGATCACATGTTATGTTGTACATGATGAAGACAATGATGAATGAAGCCTTAAACAAAACTGCTATTATGCTTTCCATTATTAAGAATTCAAAATACTATAGCTATCACTAGCTAGTCTAGACACAATTGAAAATAAAATAAAACAAAGGTGGCTTGCCATAAGAATAAATCGTAAATATCACAACCATCTACTATTTACTTCTTACTCTAAAATTAGACACACTCATTTGACAGCTGCAAATAATGTAATGTTCTATGCACCAACGTCCCCCAATTCAACATGTGTGGACAAAATCCGACCATTGATTTTGTTTATTTAGTCTTCTGATTTTTTGATTACAAATCTAAAATTGTGGAGTGCAGAGTCAGGAAGGAACTGTATATATTATGTAACAGATACATTCCCATGACGCATGTCATCAAAATCTACTAACAAAATGTAAAATACCACATTATTGGACTGGCATGTGGTTACACCTTAGTCTTTCCCTGAAGTAACCCTGGTTTTCCAGTTGTCAAGCCCCCTACAGTCCTTCATCAAAAGTCTTGGGGAATAGATTCAAATCCAGTTATGCAAATATGGTTCTTTCCTTACCATGGAGTATATCACTGGCATTGGAGCCTCTTTCGGCACAAAAGGTAAAATACCTCATCATGGTACAGAGGATCACCAGAGAAAAAATTGTCCCCATAGATGTAATTATTTTCCCAGTGGTAAAGGGTTGAGAGGACTAAGGGTGTGAATGTGTTTTGGTTTGAGGAGGAGCATTCTTGGAGAGACCTAACTGTTGAGGCCAAATTATCCCCTCGAAGGCAAACATGTGTGTCCAGTTCCTGGTGTCTGTCAGTGTGGAAATTTCCACCCTGGGAGCCTTGTTCACTCCAGCTGCCTCATGGACATGCTTCCACATCAGGCAGGAAGCAGATGTGATGAAGTCTGGATCAGGGAAGGGAGACAATCTCTTCCAATTATTTTGTCAAAGAATTTTTGTGAGAATTCATTTTGATTTTCTAATATGTCTCTGCACAATGCCAGTACTTCATTGTGTAACTGTAGTACTAAATCACAGCTTACATTATGTTGGGGTACAATTATAAAATAAATTATGGGATATGGGTATGCCAAATTCTTCTCTTGGAAGTGTTGAGAAGCAAATAAAAATAAATGCTGTGTTGAGTCACATGACCTAGGAAGATAATTTTACTACCCAGGAAGGGAAATAAGAACCCCTTTCCATCCTAAGGGTCATATCAGATATCAATATAATAATTCAACAATGCAGCAATCATATGCAGAGATACAGTAAAAATATATATAATATAATTTCAAAATTCTACTGTGATCTGTGGAAATGAATACTACCACAACCCACACAGTCAAAGCATAAGGAATTATCCATCATTAGGAATGAATGAATAAACAAATTGACACACTTGCTTACACACCCACTATGGCACACCTTTACATTTCAATCTCATCAATAATCACTGAGTGGCATCCTGTGGAAAGGCCATTACTAAGAAAATAAAAACGGACTATTTATCTTTAAGTCGTTTGCTCAACTATCGGCAGCCACAATTATCATGGAACTGTGAGCAAACACACAGACTCAAAGCTAGGCCATTCTCATTGAATCATATTTTCACATTTCTTAGGATAAACAAAGAGACATATTGCACTACTGCATGCACATGAGAGCCCACTTCCTGTCTGCTTGAAGAGTCTGGACTGGTTTCATGCCATGCATCAAATGGTAACTCCCTACTGGTTGTGCTGCCTTTGTGTGGTTAAGTCAGTGGCCATTTACTTTCAGTTTCAGGGAACAATGTTCCCCATGGAGGAAAAAAATAACAGGTCTCTGTCCATGAAATTCCTATGTGGTCTATATGACAGAAATACACTGCCCTATAATGTTATGGTACCATTTTAAGCCTTTCCCTTAGCAGTACACTGCCACCTACTGCTGACCAAAAGCAACTACTTATTATGTTCACCAGTAAAAATCAAAGCAGCAGCACAGCAGAACTGCTTTGTGATGTGATGTTATGTAGACTGGTGAGAAGGGGTGTTCTTTCTGCAGGAAGGTATGGGGACTCATCCATATCCACACAGCACAGCGGGAAATGCACCTACAGGTAGGCAAGGCTTAAACCTATTTCCTATGAACCTCCCAACACTTTCATTCAGAGATGTCATGATGACCGCATGGCCCTCTTCTTGTACTATTTGTGAGCAGGACACATGCTGCCCTAGGGACTCCCACATAGAAAACTCTTTGTGATGTGTACTTGTGTTGCTCATCCTTATTTAAAATTCAAGACAATCACAGTTGCTTCTCTCTGGTCTTTGCTGCAAACATTGTCTTTTTTCTATCCTGTTCCTGTTGTTTTGTGAAGTTGTATTTGTCTTTAAACCTCCTTACAGTTATTTTTCAAAAATAAAGTAATGCCCTACTCTTGCCAGTTTCAACTTTGTCTACTGTCAGCAGTTTTATTCTGTGGGTTTTCTTGGTTTGGTTCTTGTTTGTAACTTCATACCAATGGCATAGGGCAGGGGTGTCAAACTGCAGTCCTGGAGGGCCGCAGTGGTAGCTGGTTTTTGGTGTGTTTTAGCACTTAATTGATTAATTAAAATGACTGGTTGGCTAAAGAGTCCACACACCTGGTTTCCAAGGCCTAAAATGGCTGCCAATCGAAAGGAAAGAACAAAAACCCGCAGACACTGCGGCCCTCCAGGACTGGAGTTTGACACCCCTGGCATAGGGGGTCATCTTACAGCATCAGTCAGCTTTAACTCAAGAGCCGCAGAACAAAAACCTTCAGAGAGATGCAGAAACAAACAGAGAGAGAAAAACAAACATGGAAAATGTCTGACTGATCCAAAGTAGATCTGCCACAATAGACAAAACATAAATAAATCCACAGTAATGACAAAACAGCCCCTCTAATCTCATCTGAGCATCTCAGAAAATAAATTGTAAAGTCTATTATATGATAAGCAGCAGGAAATCCATTGGTGATTAAATTGTAGCACTTCCACAAAGAGCAGAACAACACTCAGTCACTTTAAAAAATGGTTATGTTGCTTTGTTTATTATGTCACAGAAACATGAGACAAGGCTGCAAACAGAAAAGGGTCTCTTGGATTCAACTTGAAAAAGAGTAAACAGTTAATTTGCAGATTTGCATTTTACTCCAAATTTCCTTCATTTTTTTGAAATTTTCAGCAAGTGACTTATAAGCTCTACATTGTAACTTTAACTTAATGATTCTGTAATCTGACAGAAAAAAATAACTATTTTTTTTCCATTTCCTGAAATTTTCCTGCATCTGTTATTAAGCTGTTATGTTTGGAACATGTTGCAGAATTTGAGGAATAAGGAGGCTGTCAGAAGTAACCAATCAAAAGTGAGGAAATGTGTTGTTTCACTTTTTTCACAACAACCAGTCAGTTTTGGAAAAAGCACTGATCTTTAAATTGTATCAGTATATTGACACAGATTCATTATAATGTCTATACTGTAAATCTGGTGAAGTAAAAAAAAAAACAAAACATCATGCCACATCTATGACAAAAAGAAAGCCGCACTTCCCATCCATTTTGAGTATTGTCAAGTAAAAAATGGAACTCACTTACCGTGGGAGTTGAAGCTTACGAAACCAAGCTGTTGAAAAAAGATGATGCGCTGACAGGACACTTAGGACCCTCACAAGAGCTGAGCTGAGTCATCCATCTTCAATATAGCTGAGTTGCACTGATGGGACTCTGATATGAATGTACTCTGTATGAATAAGCCCTCCGGGTTATCGAAAGAGTGTGTGGTTAAATCTGCTCCCCCGATAACAACCTCATGACAATCTAACCAGCTTCAATAATCGTCACAGCCCTTTGCTGCAAATAGGGAGCTGAATCTTTCCTCCCCTGTTTACTGCCTGTTGTCTGGATCAACAGGAACCCCCCAGCCCCCCACCCTTTCCCAGGCTCCTTGTCAATCCACTTATAGTAGCTACAGAGTCCCTTTTGCTGCCGCAGTCAAACTGCATCTTGGCGCTCTGCATTCACAAATGGACTAGTTGGCTCCAGTCCAATGGGGATGAAATAGCAAGCAGTGCAAGGCCAAGGCTACCTGAGGCATTAGTGGGGTGGATGCATGGTGCTGATGGCCACAGCCGCCAGTCTGCTTCAGATGCACTCAGAGGGCTTCCATTCTGTTCTGTGACTGATTATTAGGTTAACTGACAATCAACATGCTTAATCTAACTGGCACTTGTAAATTAAGTTAATATTTAAGGAAAATGCAATGACACAGGGCCTGAATAGATTTCTAAAAATAGCAATGGAATCTCTGAGATAACCAGCATGTCTGTGTGTGGTGTACTCCTCTAATGAATTTCTGCTTAACTGCAGCAGGCAAAAAAAGTGTCTCATGTGATCTAAATCCCCCAAAATAAAATGATCACATACAGGCTGCAAAACAAGGGAGAGAACGTGGCCTATCATTAACTGCAACACTAAATGGTGCAGTGTAGCACAACAAGCGAGCATTATGGGAGTTAGACACACAGCTGCATTGGGAAATACATGCACAGCCCTTTATTACAGTTTTGTAGCCCTCTTTTACAGATTTGCATTTGGTGAGAAAGGATTCAGGGTGATTAAAGTGAAATTAATAAAAGAGAACACAAAATGGAAGAACCTTGCATCTAAGCGACTCTAAGCAGGATCCTAGATCAAAGGAGAGCTGTGGTAACAAGGATGGGAAGACAGTGATCATGCCACTCCAGCCGCACAGGGGTTTCTCACAGCTTCCCATAGCCATGAAAGGGTCAATCCTTTTGTAGGAGCACAGAGGAGTAACCTGCTCATAGGGATCACAAAACTCCAGCAACTGTGTTCAAACAATACTTTAGAGATGCAGCGCACAGCCACTTGTTTCACCTGATGTTGAAACAGCATATGAAATTGTCTAGATCTTGGAAACTACAAGTGAGATCGAACCCCCATTATCTATGGGCCACCTGCCACTGTCAGGAAAACCTTGGTGAAAACCAGATCCCCCATCTCAGTGAAATCCTTCCACAGGCTATCGATTATGGCTCTCCTCACTTCCTCTCAGCCTCAGCCAGTCAGGGAAAATTGATCTTTTTCTAGAGTAATTAGAATTAGAGGAGGGGAGAGTGGGTGTGAGAGAGAGAGAGAGAGAGAGAGAGACAGAGGCCTGGATGGTGTCCCACAATCTTTGTAAGGAAGCATTCAGCAATTTCCTAAACTGTCTTCAGTGCTTATGCTTTATAGATTTAAATAATAATAATAAGAGATAATAATAATCTGTACAGTTCCTATAAGGTGTATAGGTGTTGGTACCCACTGTTGCCATGATCCCCCTTGTGGTCCGTAAGGAGAACCATTTCTCCACAGCCCCACTCTGCACTATGGAAAATTAAACTGAGCAGCAGTGTACTTGCTGCAATGGGGACAGAAATTGTGGTACTGCAGGTGAAAGCCTAAAGCAACCTTTTGTTAGATTCACTTGTATTTGTGCTTGTGCAGTCATGCATAGTTTCTGTGTTTTTCAGTCTTTTGCACAACAGCAATATTACCACCCAACCAGTTCAGAGAGGCAAATGAAACTTCACTCAATAACTCACCCAGATGTGTGCCATCATTACGCTAATGGAAATTCAGCTGGAACCGCGAGTGAAAGAATGAGAAATCTCATCATGCATTCTGCAGCACGGTGATCTTTAACAAGAGCCTGTAACCCTGTGATACCCTTCACCAGCCACATCACATAATACAAGAGAGTACAAAGAGGCCTGCGGAATGAAAATGTCACAAATGCATGTGTAGACAGTTTTACAGTAAATCAGTTGAATGTTTTAGACTGAAATATAATTATTCATTTTCAGTGCGGTTACAGTGCACACATATATGCACATTTAATGACTATATGAAATGCTGACTATGGACTAATGGACTGTACGCAAGGTTGTACACTTAGTTCTCTTGAGAACAAATATGTGTTAATAACATACTATAGTGTGCTGACTGTTTCAGCATATACAACCACCACAATTTAAACAAATTAAAATTAGAAAATGGAATTAGTCAGAGATAGAACAAAGAACAGGGTAACACACAAGAACAAGAACAACATATGTTAATACCAAAGCAAGTAAACCTATAAATAAATTAATGAATAAACAAGACATCAGATGTTCAAGAGATTCAGGCTGGAAAAAAGGCTTTCAGGAAAAAATATTTCAAAACTGGTGGGCCAGAAAGTCTTGTGTGCATCCCTTGAACTTAGACCCATCACTTTATATACTGTTTTTAATGAGCAAAAAGCCTGCAGTGGGTGATGGAAACTATGGAAAATGTTCCTTCCTGGAAACTACAGCCAAATGAATTCACATCTACAGCCAAATGAATTACTCAAGGAAAAGTCTGCAACACCTGCAGAACGACTGAAAGGAAGAGCAAGCCATCAAAGACAATGCAGTGCCAGCTGAAAGAAAGACTTACCCCAGACTGCTGGCTGTAGACCAATCTCACAGAGTCCACGAATAGAGGGGATGATTATGTGAGTGAAGATTTGTTTGGCTGTGAAAACAAACCAACTCTTCAGAGAATGAATATTGTGTTTAAAGGAAAAGAAACAGAGGTCTTTCCTCTCTTGTCCTGTGTTAATCTATCATGCACAAGAAACCAGGAAGCGTGGATGTCTATAGTGAATGGAAGGAGAGAGAATGCATTCCACAGATCTATAGGGGCCATAAATAAGGTACTTCAGTATGGCATGTCCTCACTCACACGCATGAGCGATGGAAACAGTCAGAGAGAATAGACATCCCTATAACATTTCAGCCTGAAGGTTCCAATTTTCCTTATTGTGACATCTCTTTGATTTTGAGAACTAAAAATGTTGAAGTCTGGTATGTGATCATAACAACAAAACAAAGAAGTAACAGTCAACCCCTGCCATAACTCCACACTAATCTTACTTTGGAAACATCTTATTTTTCCAGTTGCTGGCAGTATGATATTTACTTTCACCATCATTGCTGCCATTTTGCCATTGTAAGAACAAAAGGTCAATCTTATAATGTACCTTACAGAAAGGTCAGTATGACCACTATGTGAACATGGAGATCTCATAAGTCAATGCTGAGTAAATGAATGGGAGCACAGCAGTGGTGCAGCTGCAGAGGATCCCTGCAGTGCTGGTGATGTGGTACACTGGAAAGATGGGAAATGTTCAGCTGTCGGTACACTGCTGTGCAGGACTACAGAGTGGTCTCATTAAACCAATCACAAGAGAGACAGGATGTCCTCCTGAGGACACTTTGGAAGAACAGCTTTGCTCAACAGGAAGTGAAACTGTGAAACTGTCATGTTGCTGAAGGGCTGGAGAATGTAGCGCACCACCACAGATCTGTACTTGTGCAGCTGTGTAGTTCATAACGACTCAGTTTTTCATCAAATGATGCCTAACTTACTGAAATATCTAGTCTGATTTTGCCCAATACTGCTGCAGTAAAATTTTCTGTTGTGTAAACTGTTTTAAAGATTATTTATCACAATAATTACGTCAAGGACACTGCACAGAGAGATTAGTTGACTGTCATATATTATTTTTATGAACATATTTCATTGTTTTAGCCTTGCTAATTGTGATGAAAGAAAGGGGATCTGTAAAAGCAACTCCTTCCGAAGGAACAGTTGCTAAGAGCCTGCAACAGATAATTAAAAATGACTTAATTAACTATTCCAGTTATTTTAGCTGTTGGTCCTCTGAGACTGTGATCCACCAGCAGTACACACTTCTCACAATTGCTTATTGATCAGACTGCATTAAATCTCTGCCTAATTCTTGAACAATTAAAATGTCAAAGAAATGGCTTCAATGTTTCCTTTCAACACTGCTAATGCTTGATATATTGGAGAAAGCTTTATCATTTTTTTTTCTCTTCAACACATTTTTGAAATTACAACAATATTTATAAAAACTGTGCAAAAATACTGCTGAGATATCAATAGCAATAGTGTAAATAGTGTTGTAAAAATGAGGACTGCGCATGAATAAATCACAATATTAAAACAACAGCATAATCTATTGGCAGAAAAGAAGAATTGCAACTGCTCTCTCTCTCTAGTCTGATTGGTTCAATTTTCCTTAGTGCTGTACAGTGCAGGCTGTGGTTAAACAGTGCTCGCAATTGACCAGTAGGGGGAGCATAACAGCACAAACTATGCAGAGATTCGCTTCTCTCTTTCTGTCTCAGGACATCAAACATAAAGGTCATACAAGCAAACTGTGAGAAATGTAGCTGGTCAATTCCAGATCCCTCTCACTCCACTACTTTCCTCCCAGAAAACTGAATTCAATTCTTAACAAGCCTTTCACTGGATTGCATCATATTATATCAATTATATAGCATTCTCGGGTTCAGTGAATCACATGGCAAAACCAAAAATCGCTGATGAAGGATCTCCTGTGAAACATGATAACACAATTGCTCCAAAGGTACTGCAGTTGCACTTCAAATATCTGCACACGTGCGTTGATCATGTGGTATGTGTGACTTATTCTCAAAGTAATGCTTAGGAACTGAATGTATTAGTAACAAAACCTTTTAACTTAAATTCAAAATAGAGTGAATGTGCATAAATACAATAAATGGCTTTTTAGAACACTGCTTGCAAAAGGGATATTTTGTTAAGTGTGTGAGACAAAACTTCAAATGTCAAAGTGTAGGACAAGCATTATGTATTTATTGCATAATAAGTCCTGCAGTTTCTGTAAAAGATAATTTGATTGATGCCCTTGTTAAGCCCTAAAACACTATCAAACAATGCATTTACTGTACTAATTTTCACATAATTTCACAAAAAACCACACGGTGGCGACATTTTACATTTTAGTTCAGAAATGTCCAAAGGCTGACACATACCTCTCTAACTATAATGGTGTCACAATTAAGAACTACATTAGACAGTTCTGTGCTGTCATTAGACACCTGCCAAATCCCTTTCTGTGGTCTGGTTCTGTGGCCTACGTCAGTTACAGTGTCATTTAATGTCTCCACATTGGAGAGACTGAGTAATCCTTCTGGGGAACACACAGGCATAACTCACCAAAACAAACACCTTGTAAGGAAGAGAAAGGAACCCCCAGCTCCCAGTACACTGATGTAACATTTGTAGACAATTTACAGCCTTAAATATCACACACAGCCTGCTCCTCTTCCACCATGAAGTCACCCTGGAGGAGCAGTGGAAAAATACATTTTTATGGTTGCTGAAATGTATCTTCTAAAATAACATTTTTAAAAGCTGTTGGAACATGTTAACCAACTCTATCAGTACATATAGAATCAAGGACTTTACCTGCTAAACAAACATACTGTATTAGCTCATACAGGTGGTATGAAAATAAACTCCCAACCAAAATGCTAGGATTCTAATACACCATTTCATGGGATCAATACTCTGTCATTTGGAGAAAACTCTCTGGAAATTCATTGAAATTAGTTCTACAGTTCTACAACACTGCAACGGAATGGGTTATTTAAATAATAATAACTACCCATGGCAAACGCTAAAAGCTATAAAAAAGAGCCATTTTTGTCTTTTTTGATATGGTGCTTCAAATGACCTTTTGATTCTTGAAGCAGTCATGGCTTATGAAGCATGGCAAGCAATGTTTTTGATAGCTCCTTATTTTGTATTTTCTTGCCTTGGCTACAATGGTGGTCAATGCAATACTTTCGAAAGGTCATGCATCCAGTAAAGTAAACCATAGAATAATACAGAGATAGAATGACTGGTCAATTTGAACTGATGCGTCTTATTTGAAACTGTCCGGTCCTTACTGGTGATTGGGCATTCAGTAATGTCTACAATTCCCACTTCCACTCTAGTAGACAGTAATTGCTCTGCAAAAATGTTGTATATATGGCATATAAACAGACATAAAGGGTAATCTCATCTGACTCTCAATTTTGGCTGTTGCTCTGAGCAGAGAGAACACCACTGGAAGGTCATCACTGAAACAGGTACTGAAAGAAATGAAACTGACTCATGACTGTGAAACCTCACACATTAGCTGCCACATTATCTTAATGTGAGATCTGTGTGAGATTTGCATGTACAATGGTACAACTATGAATACAGTTTTGTTGTTTGTAAAGTGAAGCCAGGCACCAAACCCACTATCACAGTAAGCAGAACTATGCAACTAACCCTAACCCTAATTCATTTCATAGAATGTGGTGACAACAAAGTTTACTACAGAAGTGCCTTTGCTTGTGAAGCCTTTCTTGTGACAGAATGCAGGTGTTAAAAAGAGCACTAGGACATGGCTGTATCACTGAGCGCTGGGCATATTTCCTCACTTGGGCATGGAGTTCTGGGTCAGCACTGTCATCAGCCTCCATCCTAAGCACAGCCCATGTTGGATCCTCATTATCTCTTTCCCTCTTTCCTCTTTCTTCTCTGCCTCTTTTGCATACACACAATCCTGAAACGACTGAAATAAAAGTTGTTAACAAAATAGGAAAGTAATGAAGACATGACATTGAAAGCCACCCGCATCTCTATTTCCTCCTCTCTCTCTCTCTCTCACTCCCTCCCTCCCTTCCTCCCTCCCTCAGCCCCACCCTGAGCCCTAGTATGGAGGCTGTCAGTGTCTCCCTGTATTAAAGTGACATCTGTAGCAGATGCAAGATTCCATTCTCAGCCACATCTGGACTCCAGTGAGACCAAGAAGTCACAGAGTGCTCAGAACCCCTGCCTCAGACAGCAAAGCAGGTAAGAGGAAAATATTACCCACAATCCCTCTGTTTATTTCTCTCACAGGCAGATGACTGATAACAGTAGCAGCTTTTATGCAACTTATCCATTACATAGCAAGCATGAGACATCAACTGAGATATCAACTGAGTTAATATCTGCATTAGTTAACACCATCACCATCATCGTCATCATCATCATCATCGTCTTTTGAGATATTTTTTAAAACATTCCATTAAATTTGTAGTTTATTTTTTCATACAAGTTATCTTTTACTTTTACACATGTCTAAGTGATATATTTAGAGACTGAAAGGTTTGCTGGGTATTTGATTGGGTTCATTGGGTTACTTACACAGTATAAATGTTCTGAAAATGTTTACAATATTGGTTCACTGCTTTGTCTCTGTCAATGTTCAAAGTCTGTAACTCATCTGGACCAGAGGAAGGACATTTCTGCGAACATTGGTCGCATGTTGGTCTGGACAAGCGTTAGCATCTTTTGAGGACATTTAAGCACTATTCACTTAATTAATTCACATACTTTGCTTTCTAGCATGGGCAAAGTGTTCACAGCAGAAAAACATAAAATGTCCCAAAATTATATTATTTCTGATATTGTGACACCTGTACTGTTCTGAAAATAAAAGTGCTTATACAGACAGAATGTGCCCTTAGATGGCACAAACATTAAATGTTTTAAAAGAGTTAGTATTCTAAGATAACTAAAATATTTTATTTCAAGGAATTCCTAAAACAATGCATTTAGTTACTGTCCCATTATTCAAAGTACAAAACACATCTTACGGCTTCATTCCTGTTGAGGATTTCCAGACCTCAGAAAGACTTACAATGTCTTATTCATTATTTCATCTGCAGAGATAAATACCTTCCCTTTTAAAGTTGTTTGCCATGGTGCTCAACACAATCTGCACACGCCGATTAAGGACAGTGAGTCTCAAAGTGGGAGGGGCATGCATGAAGCTGTTTCCTGTACATATACAGGAAACAGACAACCATGAAACCAGTGAACTTTGTCATAATGTATCTAACCTCTTCTTCTGAATTTCACAGCATTTACTCCCAAAATTATTTTCGCAAAAAAACATGTTTACATTCCTCAACAGAAGCTCTACATGTCACAGAGCAGGCTTGTGTTTACCTTACGCTCCAGATAACTTCCAAAATTTTCCTTTATAGCCTCTTATCAGTGGTTATGAATTCAAACCTGAAAGAGGCAGAGTGTCAGAATTTACAGAGCTTGTACAATGACCATAATGATTCATGTAACAGTTATTAATGTTATGTATCATATTTGCTGAAAACTTGATTTTGTAAAATATGTTGACGGTTGGATTACGTTATTTGTTAAATATTTAATTTCAGCTGAACAAGGCACCCCAGCACACAGCAGGATTAATCTCATAACCCTGTTTAAATATTATCAGCTAGTACCTAATTCAAGCTCACTTGGGGGGTTTTGGTCCACATAGCCAACAAATATAGACAGCTTTATAAAAGTACATTTCTAAATCAAATTGGCTTGGCATTTTTACATATTTCAGTGGAAATTGTTTAACATTTTAACAATTATTAATTTTAGCAATTGGGTTGGGTTATGTAGCACTGTACCCAACCACACAATATCTGTAAAATCATTGTGCAGTGTTGCAGACTCCATGCTCTTCATGACTAAGAAAGTATCTGCACTTGTGCTTCACCAGGATGCCTTTTGGAGGAGGAAACAAGTGTGGCTGCTGTCAGAAGACAGTGTACTTTGCAGAGGAGATAGTGTGTGAGGGCAAGAGTTTCCATAAGTCCTGCTTCCTCTGCAGTAAGTGAGGCCATGATTGCAACCCTATTTAACTATTCCTCAGTTTAACAGGCTTTGTAATCCTCTCCTTGATAAGTGGTATATGCCGTGAATCACTGATCTTACTGACAATGGAAGGTGGCTGAGGGGAGTTCCTCTGCTTAACTGCAAATCTCTTTTTGATGTTTAATACTTAAGGTACAAGTTTGTGGTGCAGCTGTGCATCACATGGCTGGGGGTCGTAGAAAAGCTAATTGAAGCAACAAGTAAAGCTCAGCCTTACCAGTGGGTTAAGTTGATTAACTTAATTCCCATTGCTCACAGCTGCCTGCAGGTTTCGAATTGTATATATGTTGATTACATACTCAAACAGTTTAAGCAATATGTGATCTGCGTTGCATCTGCAGAGTGAAAAATAACAAAGGGAAGTTGCCAAGTGAATCAGAAGAATTGTGGCCACTTCCTCTTTGGAATGCAGCGGGATATTCACAGCGGGCTTATTACACAGCTCAGTTGATTTAGGAAAAAAAAAAAAAAAACACTACATGTTCTGGGTGGCAGAAATTTCACTGCACATCGAGAGGATTTGAAAACATAAAGGCCAGTCCAGAACAGACATAACTATTATCAGAGGAACAGACTTAGTTGTATTGGATATTCCTTTTATTTGATGTGCTAATTGTAAAACTCATCACAAATTATTGAAGTTTCCATGTTCACTGCTTCATGTCTTTCCCACTCTTTTGCTAAATACCTTTTCTCTTAATGAACCTTTGTTTGCCAGAATTGATTAAAAGGTATATTTTTAAGTTTTATTTTCTCAAAGTCCAAATGCCTCCAGTGTGTCATTTATAGTGTGTTGACTGTAGCCTGCTTTATGGTGATATTTTTTGGTATATTTGATATATATTTCAGTGGTATGTAAGAAGAATCTGGACAGCACCACTGTGGCAGTCCATGTGGATGAGATCTACTGCAAGTCCTGCTATGGCAAGAAGTATGGGCCAAAGGGCTATGGCTTTGGTGGAGGAGCAGGAACTTTGAGCATGGACAGGGGTGAATCCCTTGGAATCAAACATGATGAGTAGGAAACCTCAGAATCTTTATGCTCATAAACACTTCTCTTCATTTGTATTTGTATTATGTGTTTATGATAGAGTTTGATTATTTGTTTAATAGTGAATACTAATGGACCCATCCCTCTTTCTCTACATAGGCCCTCCCAACATCGTCCCACTAACAACCCGAACGCTTCCAAGTTTGCACAGATGTCTGGCAGCTCTGACGTGTGCCCTCGCTGTGGCAAATCCGTCTACGCCGCTGAGAAAGTGGTGGGGGGTGGAAATGTAAGCAGGGGAGGCTGACAGCCTTGCTGGGTGCTAAGAAAACATTGAGGCCTAACATTCATAGACAGCAAACAAAGGGATGTATAGAAAATGCCTGTAAAGTAGTCTGATACCAAAGCCAAAATTTCTAACACTGATCTCTACACCCTGTGTGTCAACAAATATATGCAGCATAGGAAAGCCCCTCTCATTCCGCCCAGTAAGTGAAGCTGTTTTTGCATCCGCCCAACATCTCTCCCTCTAGGCCTGGCACAAAAGCTGCTTCCGCTGTGCAAAGTGTGGGAAGGGACTGGAGTCCACCACCCTGGCTGACAAAGATGGAGAAATCTACTGCAAAGGTATTAGCTCTTTCATACTATGTCAATGGAGTGCTATCTTTTTATGCATTTTTAACTTAATAGAATCTGACACCCCTGATGAGTAGAAATGGAATGTGACAGTTCAGCATAGGAAATATAGAATACACCAGAGATACCTATACAGCTCAATAGGTTTTGCTGTTATAACATCTAACAGCATTTGTAACATATATTATTCATTTTATTATTCTCTGTAAAGTGATTGCTTGTTACAGTTGAACACTTTCCACACATTTTTCTGTGTTATCAGCATCTTACAAATAAGGAAACAATTAGATACCCCTTTCATGTTGTTTGCATTTACATGGTATATTTGACATTACTTATGCATTGTCTACACATCTACAGCATGCTACGCCAAGAACTTTGGTCCCAAAGGGTTCGGGTTTGGGCAGGGTGCAGGAGCACTGGCACATGCCCAGTAGGACCCATACCTACAGATGGATCAGACACAAGGCCTACATGGATTTTGCTGCTTCAAGCATCGTTGATTCACTCCCAGCATTCCTTTGCACAATATCATGTCACACTGCATGAAGACATGAGGGCTCTGAATTGCTGCAGTGGACCCAATTGTCACAGACAATAATGTCACAACAACTGAGAAATGTCAGTCACTCAAGGTTAAAGGGGGAGGACCTATGATCCCCTCGTGAGAAATGATGTCAAACATTCAGCCATTTTATGGTCTGCTCAGAAAAACTTTTTTTTCTGTTACATTTCATTTGGTAATATTGTACACGGTTAGCCTGTAGGTATCATGAATGGATGGTCTATTTGACAGCAGAGCTCAAATTATCATAATGGCAGCATGTACAGCATGTAAAGTGGACAGGTATTAGACTTTACCTTCAATTCAAAACAGGAATACTGTTCTCTCTTGCTGAGCCATGCAGAGGATCACAGCTTTTATCTCAACAGCTTTCTAGATATTGTATAACAAAGATTTGCATATCTTTCTCACTGCTTTGAATGTACCTCACTGGAGTCTGTACATTCTTTAACCAGTTTGGTCATGTCAGCCTTTGTGATTATCATTAGTTAATTTTGCCTTTTTTTTCATAACACATGCAAAAACAAAAGTAATGTCATACTGTATATATAAAAAATATGCCAAATAAAATGTAGCAATATGTTAAATATTTTCAGCATTTTTTCTTTTAAAAATGTTACAACCCAGTTTAATTCTATAAGCACTTAATTTTATGTAGGTTTGCATTTAAATAAATAGTTTTATATTGCTGTACTGAGTAAAAATAAATTAGCAAGCATCATTTAGTTATCGATTACCTCCAAGTAAATGCTGTACAATATTTAAACCTATGGTAATACTTACGCAATTACCAATCAGTCCTAAAACAGTATGCCATTGAGCAACACAGAGATAAGTACCCCTGCTAAACTTACAGGTAAACATGTCATTCTGTGTTCACAGTGTAACATGTAATGGATGGTATGGCCTCACTTTCCTCAATTTAGTTGAATCCAACAACATGGATTATTTCAAATATATCCTAAGATGCCCTTGCTCTCACCATTCTGAATTTACAATTTCAAAAAGACACGAAACTGAATTTAGCAATAACAATCCACCACTCCAAACAGACAAAAGGTTCTTGTCCATCCAGCTGTGAGATAGTTTTGTTTGGGTGGAGTGACGGTCTGGTGATAACAGGAAGCAGCTGCAGGGGCAGGAGTGTGGGGTGAATGGCAGTGGAACATCTCTCTCTAGCCGGCACTGATAACAATGGAGCTGGCAGATCTAACACCAGCCACACATCTGGACTAATTGATTCAGCACAGGCTCAAGCAATCCTCAGAGGCCCAGCTGTGTGCTAACAGAAATGCAGGTCTATGTATGTCCTTTAAAAATATTGGACCATTTAATGTGAAAATGTCAAAATATAGCAAACTAACAGGCTATGTTTAGTTTGAACACTGTCTGCAGAATAAAGTTTGACCATTGCCACTACCATATGAAATATTTATTGTGATGTTATCTTTATTGTCATCACATCATAGCTCAAAATGCACAATTTTTTATTTTTTTTTTTAATTT